>OX438867.1:16626030-17826030 GCA_949315895.1 Anania crocealis | reverse complement strand
GCTTCTCACTACATGGGTACACTAGTGTTGGATCGGTTACATCGTTAAAATATCCGAATTACATATCCGTTGAACGTTTTAACTCCATTTATCGTTTATTATATTGTAAGGCATTTAAAGGCTCCAGAGATATCCAGATGATCCCATAAAATCCGGATTTACGGCAGATACGCGTCAATAATTGTCATTACGGATCCGAGTTGGGTATCGCCGAATCCGGAACATCGGATATTTCGGATATTGTTAAGTAGCACTTAATAAAAACTGCTGATGAGATTTTGAGGGATGCTAATGTTATAGGAAAATCCGATTTGCCGAAGGAAAATAGTGGATTTTCCTTGGTCGGTGACTTGCAATAGAGTTTTTAGGTTATAATCACGATAATACACTAAGCAATGGGTTTAGAACAACGTTTCTTAACCTTTTGCAATTCGCAGGCTCCTAGTAATCAATCAATCATAATTATAAAATTTATATAAAGAAATAAATTTAAGCCCATTACTTTTTATATGATATTTAAGCAATTTAATTGCATTTATAATATCAGTATTTAACTTGAAAAATTATGTCTCAGGCGGGACTCGAACCCGCATCTCCTCACATGCCGGGCGCGGTGCTTTACCATTTAGCCACCGATGCCCTACGTCATAGGCGTCAATTTTTAGGGTTCCGTAACCAAAGGGTAAAAACGGGACCCTATTACTAAAACTTCGCTGTCTGTCTGACTGTCCGTCTGTCCGTCTTTCCGACTGTCCGTCTGTCCGTCTGTCCGTCGCTCTGTCACCAGGCTGTATCTCAAGAGCCGCGATAGCTAGACAGTTGAAATTTTCACAAATTATGTATTTCTGTTGCCGCAATAACAACAAATACTAAAAACAAAATAAAATAAATATTTAAGCTCCCATACAACAAACCCGTTTTGTTGGCCTTTTTGGTACGGAACCCTTCGTGCGCGAGTCCGACTCGCACTTGGCCGGTTATTCAAGCATATTTTTATGGCGAGTCGAGTTCGACTCGACAATTCTATATCAATGCCGAACTCAAATTTTCGCGGATGCGATATAATGCGTGTTCCATGCGGGCAGATCCGCGGGGGAAAAGATCACGGCGTTACTCAGGCGTTACTTTGCGGAAATCCATAACTAATTATGGATTTAGAAAATTATTTTGCTTGTAGTGTGGTGCAGGTGCTTGCTCAGTCAGTGTTAGTGCGGCTAGGGTGGTGAAGGTACCTAGGCCGGTGTTAACAAGCGGAAATCATAAGCAAAATAATAATAAATAATTTTCTACATCCATAATTAGGAAGTATAATGGAAGGGAATGAAACTTGCGAATTTGATCCCTCGCTAAGCATAACTTCATTACAAATTCTAGATTATGTCCCGGTTACCTTTTACCGTGACATTGTTTAGCAATTAGACAAGTAATTATTCCGTGAGCTGTTCACCAGGACATGGATGAATAGTACTGTTTTCTTGAGTTTACGCGTACACTATTGATTTGACGACCATTTGGATCAGCGGTAGTTAACGCTGCTTCTGAGCCATGGGTCGCGGGTTCGATCCCCGCACAGTACAAATATTTGTGTGCATGAACATGTCTGTTTGTACTGGTCTGGGTGTTTTCTATGTATTATAAGTATGTATTTACAAAAAAAAAAAAAATTATATAAGTAAGTTTATCGGTTGTCTAGTACCCCATACGACAGGGTACTTAATAGTACCTTAATTTGGGACTAGATGGCTCTGTGTGGCCCAGTGTGGCATGTCTTAAATATTAAAAAAAAAAAAAAGAACTATACGAGTACATTGAAAAGAAAGATATGTTTACGGATTATAGTACGTGTTATTTTGATTTAACCCGACGTTTCGAACACTTTACTTACAGCGTTCATGGTCACGGGCAGATTAAGGTGTTATTCGTCTTAAAGTAGGTAATATCAGTATATAAACTTGAAAAATTTTGTCTTAGGCGGGACTCGGACCCGCATCTCCTCGCATGCCGGGCGGGCGCCATACCATTAGGCCACCGAGACACTGCGACACGGCGCGAATTTTTCAAGCATATTCTTTCGCTGTGAGCCAGCAAGAATATGCTTGAAAAATTAATAATAAACGTACTAATCCGTAAACGTATCTTTCATTTCAATGGATGAATAGTTTTACTGAAGAAGAAACTTGGCCTTGGGCAAGATTGTCGCAGAGCAAATTGCCTAGATGAGACATACACGTTTACATTATTAAAGAAGATCAAGCGATTTTAAATTAAAAAAGCGAGACTTTGTTCGCGTGAAATCTGATATTATCCTACGGGAACCGTACTTTTTCTGGGACGAAAAAAAGTTAACGACCTATTCTTGACCTTACTGTACATACCAAAAAATCATTACTCGTAAAATCGTTTTGTGTTAGTTCGGTGACAAATGCTATGACATAAGTCCTCATATATTTATTTATTAACCTATTACGGACAAAGACAAATTGAAAAACACAAATATCATAAAAATCTGTCTAACCTTGGTCTGGTTGGGCAGCATCGTCTTCCCTCCACGTTTGGCAAGCGTGGCGATAGTGGCAAAATCCTGCTTTTGAAGAGGCTTGTGTCCAGCAGTGGACTGAAATAAAAAATAAAATAAATGACTCTTCCAGTCCCATTTTGATAAATCCTTGTTGAAAGATGGTTTTATTTTCACCCCGGTTACGAGATCGCGTACGCTTGATTAAACGCTTCTATTTTCAAACGTTGCTGAGAGGAGTGTTTCTTTTGCTTTTTGGAATCAAACACAAGGGTAATTACTGGTTTTTATTTGAAATGAACGGTAACTGAATATGTAGTAACGGGATTTATGCATCTAATTATAGGTATATACCCTTGAGTAATAGGGGTTAAAGTATGAAATTGCCGATTATTTTCCCACTTTTTATTTTGTTTATAGCTCTTAAGTACAGTCATATTATTGCGTAATTCTTTTTGTATTGTATCAAAAACTAAATAAAGTAACTTTTGACTAAAAAAAAAATGCAATACTAGTGCCTATTACTTCAAAGGAAGTCGTTGAAAAGACCCCTTACAATGTGTCAGCTGACCTCCTTGCTTCAATTAAGTATATTTGTATTATATACTTTGATTTTCAGAAATTTAAATACTATAATGCGTAGCTTTATAACGATCTAACTTTCACCTTTAATTGCATCGAAAACGGTTTAGGCGTTTTTAAAAAAACTAAAAAATTGTTAGTACGGAAAAATGACTTTTCTCGATTTCGTCCATACAAAACGGCAATTTCATATTTTAACACCTAATGTTAAACCAATACTTAAAGATACATACATACTTGACTTAAAGCGGCCCGGTAATTATTTTTTAACATTTTCCATAAACGTAGAGTAATTTATATTTACATAGCTTTCTTAAAACAAACTTTAGGTAGGTTTAATTTATATCCGTAAACCGTAAATTTAAAAGTTTGGTACATCACTTTACTCTGTTATCAACAGGTTTAGCCACGTACATGGTGTATAGATTATGTTTATTATATATAGTTTTAAATTGCTTTGTTTTTAAGAACATCATTTGAGATCACTGGACGCGTATTTGGCCCTGAGCATAAATGATACCGAATCTATCCGGGCTGATCCGGATTAAAAGCCAGGGAATCAGCGATCTTTATACAAATGTTTGTTTTTGTTTATGTATTTATTTGGGTCTTAAGAAGGAGGAAACAGATACTTTTCTTCTTCATTATATCGTTTCTAAGCTGTCTTAGAGTGAGGAATCATTTTTGTTTATTTATAAAAGTACACCAACAATATTATATACATGTGGGAAGGAAGAGGGTATGAAAGAGTTGCATTATTTTTGAATTTAAAACATTTTGTTCTAGCACAGTTCTAGAAAGATGTCATAGAGACTTCTGTTTCAGAGTTTAGTTTTGAAGTTGTAAGACGAAGATGATTGATACTGTAAACTAAAAATAAAAATGGTATCCTTTATCCTACATACATAAACATTTATATCAATGTATCTTAAAGCTTGCATACAACAACATACCCACTTTCGATGGTATGTTTTGCAGAAATGTACGAGTATAAATACTTAATATACATTAATTTCTGAAAATCACAACACCCCAATATAATGGATAATCCCTATCATTTCAGATAATGTTTTAATGAATTTGTTTCCTGTATATTGCTTATTGTCGCCACAATTTAGGATGCCGAATTTGGCATGCTGAAGGAAAACGAAACCAGAGATTTTTTTTACCAAGTTCATTTTCAGACTGAAATGAAGATGATATGACTCTTTCCGAAAAAATTGTTTAGAGTTCTAATATTAAAACCACTGTAAATTTGGAATATATTAACAGGAATTGACGCGGACGAAGTCGCGGGCAACAGCTAGTAAAGTATAATGACCACCGTTCTATAAATTTGAAGAAAAATATTTTTAATGTATTTGAGTTTATAGTTTACTTCAGCCAGACTAAATCTATGGTAAAATTGGCAAAGCTACGTTTTGGCAGATCATAAAACGGATGTCAATTTATTGAAGTGTCATCTAACCAGCACTTACTTATTCCCTTTATTATTAATTAGCTTCTCGCCCGCGGCTCTGCCCACGTTAACTACAATATATATCGCGCGAGCGGAAACTTGTGCCCAACAGTGGGACACCAAAGATGTCTACAAAGTCTCATGATGATCGGTTCAGTAGTTGCGTGAAAGCGTAACAAACAAACAAAAGGATGAACCAAAAGCACCGATTGCGTAATTGTGTCAAAACCACTACTTACTATAGCAAAGGTTTTCAAAAAGCGGAACTGCGGATTAAAAACTGTGATATTATCACGTTGTTACTCTTTCACTTTGAGAAACTAAAACAATCCAATTTGTGCTGAAGGCCGCATCTCGAGCACACTCTAAGTGAAGCACTTTACGAGCGAGTTTTACTCTAGCATATCACAGAAGTAGCAGCCAATACATTGCAGAAAGCAATGGCCGTAATTTTTTCAAAAAGAGAAAATCTTAAGACGACTCGTTTTTTAAATAACTTGAATGCAGTTTACCCAACGCAAAAAAGAAAAGCGAACGTTTAAAATCAGTAACAAAAGGTAAAGTAAACGACCTATAATCATCTCACTGCAAGGCAAAGGCCTCCATCATAGAATTCACAAACCCGAGCACTGTTCAATAATTCGATTGTTGCCCGACCTGATCGCACCCAAAACCCTGAGATCTTGGCGCGGTACTTACACCACTCGATTAATAGAATGTTCTATTTTCAAGTAGGTATTGTTGAGAATAACAAAGGCTCAAACTAGAAGAAATGTTTCTTTCTCTCTTTCTTTCCTTCTTTCTTTCAAACACCGACTGTTCTACATGAGCTGTGTCAAAAGGTAGTAAAATCTCCCACGTAATGAGGCGGCTAGTTAACTCACCTCGTCTTGCAACTCGATTTGCCACACTTTACTCGACTTGACGAGATTATTCCACAAGTCTTTCAGTCAGTCAAAACTATTTTGTAAAGGTTTACATACTGTTGGATATTATTATAGAAGGTTTTGTCACATTTTGTGCAAGGGTTGTTATCTTTTTGAAGATTTGAAGTAAAAACTTTTCTGTTGGCTGATATTCAGATTTCCATACGAATTTGAGTTAACCCATCAGGGTTATTGAAGAAACTTTAATAGATGGTACAAAATTATTGTCTCGTGTTTGCAAATGGATCATTTGTATTGTTACTAAGTCTATTAACGGGTCTTTATCGCGTATAATATTTATAAAGGTATATATTTACCCGACGTTTCGGCTGGATTGCACCAAGCAGTGGTCAGTAACAATATTATTTGTTCAAATCGCGAGAGTTTAAAATCATTTATGAATCATTTGTGTGGAAGGAAGGAAGTAAGTCAGAAGGCGTGGTGCTGTTCTCCTCTTATGCCGGCACATAAGAGGAGAACAGCACCACGCCTTCTCTCCCTGTGCACCCACAGGGAGAGAAGGCGTGGTGGAGAAGCCTGCGACTAAAGAACTTCTCCGACAAGGCAGACAAATCAACTTGTCATTACCATTGGTCAAACTGCGTTCGCCAGACCGGCTGCCAAGGGTGGCGAATATAGCAAAACTCTTCTTTAGGAAGGCCTCTTGTTAAACTGTGAACTGAAATAGGCTGGTGATGATGATGAGCTTCGTTATGTGTCCTTGAAACTAGCAACATTTCTCTTGATCGTATTTCTTTGCTTTGAAAATCAATATGAAATTTTATAAAGGATACTGGAGAATTCTAGAGACAATAGTAGAAATGCAGTATGTGTTGCAAGCGCTGCATTTTAATCTGTATTGAACATGTGCTGCGTTGGCAATTTATTATTTATTATATTATTGCTTTTTTATAGTGGTTTAGGATTACTGCATTGTTCTTGCGTATATATAAGAACATAACTATTATAAATTTATACTTAAAAGTAAATTAGTATATATATATTGCTGTTGGTGTACCGTATATAAATAAAATAAAAAAATAAAATAAAAGTACTTAGGTAATTTAATGTGTACAAAAATTAAAATTTCGATATGAATTTTCTTTTAAATTGAATACTTACTAATTTTATAAGTTCGAGAGTAACTCTGTCTGTTAGTCACACTTTCGCGCCGAACTACTGAACTGATTTCGATGAAATTTGGTACAAAGATAAATAAGACCTTAAGGACAGAGGCTATTTCGTATTTTACTGCGAATAAACCCGTACCCGAAAAAAAATTTTTTTCTACATCGACTAGTTTGTGAATCGAAACCAGGAACTCGCGACAGACGACACTTCGAAAACCGGTGACACAAGGTAAGGTCTTAAATAGGGATGCAAAGTTTTAAACAATATCGATATATCGATATCGATATCTATAGAATTAAGTCGATATTTATATATCGATATATCGGTCTAGTACGCCGATATATCGATTTTTTATCGATATTTCTGCTTTTTTAAAGGCTTATTAAAATTAATGTAGTTTTATAGCCCCTCTACACAATGGGCTGTGGTGGTGACCATTCGCTGTACATTACTGTAGTTTACTATAGTTTTAGAAAGAAATTCGGTCTTAGTAAAGTCAACTGTTCACTTGACAGTGTACAGCGAATGGTGATCATCAGAATGGCATGATGATGGCCCATTCGTGTAGCTGTAGAGAACAGGAATATTTCAAATACCTTCTATACAATTCAAGTACTGATTTACCTACTACTACTTATGTCTGAAACATTTTTATACCTCAAACTTTTTCGATATTTCGTTACGATATATAATTTTGTGTCGATATCGATAAATATCGATATTTTTAGTCGTCGATATATCGATATTTATCGGTTTTCCGATATATCGTTGCATCCCTAGTCTTAAATTAATTAGTGATTAACGTCCATTCAAGTTAAAAAAATATTGTATTTTTCGAATACTTCCATCCTAACTTACACATTTATAATATTTTTAATATGATTAAATATTCAATGATTTATAATGTGATAACAATCATCACAAAAATTATTTCGCTAAATTGTTCACTTCTTAACACCTCCAAAATAATTCCGCTAAAGTATTTTTACGAAGCGTCGGAAGCTTTTAAGTTGATCAGTGAGCCACTGAACAGGGAAGCTCAAATTTATGTCACTCTGTTTTCGTCCTAATTAACTTTTAAGGTGGAAATGTTTTTATTTTTCTTAACGCAATTAATGCAGGCGATGAAACTTCATTAAAATTATGAGAAAAAAAGAGGATAACGAGCTGAGAATTTGCCAGCGGTGTTTTTAGGGTTCCGTACCCAAAGGGTAAAAACGGGACCCTATTACTAAGACTTCGCTGTCTGTCCGTCTGTTTGTCGCTCAGTCACCAGGCTGTATCTCAAGAGCAGCGATAGCTAGACTGTTGAAATTTTCACAAATTATGTATTTCTGCTGCCGCAATAACAACAAATACAAAAAAAATATATATTTAAAGGTGCTCCCATACAACAAACCCGATTTTTTGGCCTTTTTGGTACGGAACCCTGCGTGCGCGAGTCAGACTCGGACTTGGCCGGTTATTAGAGCTTTGGTGACTGCCAGACGGATTAATATATACCTAACGTCCCGTTGGTCTAGTGGCGGGGCCTTTGGGGGTGGGATCTACCACCTAGTGGTCCACCTTGGGCAACGGCATCTTTGGTTTTCTACCAATGATGACGGCTAACAGATCCCTCTGCTGTGGTAGGCTTCCTAAGAGGCTTCCTGGATACTACCACCCTCCTGCCGGAGTCCAGTGCCAAACAGTTTTTCTGTGTTCCGCTGGTGTGTGGGAGAACCAGTGCCTCTGTGTAAGCTCGCTCCATCTTAGGCTTATTCGTAACCATATAGTTAAGTATGTAGGCAGTAGCAAACCCCATTATTTATAAAAAAAAGTGGTTTCATTAGAGCAAAGATCTGGGGATCATGGGTGTATCCCTAGCATAGCTCGGGCATTGCTATTACGTAGTATTGCAACACAAAGTGTTATAGGATATTATACGAGTAGGTAAATAGATTTAGGGTTATAAGTTTTACATAAAATCTTTATCAAAAAATTGCTCAGCAGAAAATATCAGTGAAAATAAAATTCAATACGGAGGAAGTTTATCGAATAAATTTATATTTTTTTGATAAAGCATCATTCCAGATAAAAAATGCGGTTTTCCGCCAATTTCCCAAAAGCCGATTAAGAGGGTCAATCGGTATCTCGTCTATCATTTTTGTACGATGATTTTTATTCAGGTTATATTCAATTTTATTTAAATCTGAGCCTCGGATTTCAGTCCCGTAAGCGTGATCAATTTGTGAGAAAATTTTATAGTAAGCGATACACGCATTTGCATGCGAATTTCAATTATTTTTGAGGTTTGCACTAAAGGTACCTACTGTATTTTCGAATATAGGTTCATGTTTGCTAGTTTGCATTTATTTAAACTTTTAAACTTTCGCGTTGCATTATAGCTAAAACTTATAATTGCGGGTCTGAACGCGACGTAGGTGTGGTATGTAGTTGTATTGATACTACTTACATTCCTCGAGGAATGTAGTATTATAAGTTTTAGTTTGCATTTATTTGTTGTTGACGACCTGAACCGTGGTAGTGCCGTTTACCGTCTACTTCGCAAATGACTTGTTTGATTCCCGGTCAATCAATTAGGGAAACAATTTTATCTGGGGTTATTTATTTAAATTTTATTGCAGAAATGAGTAAAAATGTAAAAAAGGTGGACTTAATGCTAAATGAAATTTGATAACATGTTCATTATACTCAGGACATTTTGAACAACTTAAAGATATACCTAGTTTAGTTTATTGCTAACATACAAAAATAGTGTTGCTACATAAATCTAAACCGAACCTTGTTCAATTAATGAGTGATACATATCCATTACGCCCCGTTGTTCTAGTGGTTTAAATACCGGGCCAAGATCTCGGGGTCCCAGGTTCGAATCCCGGGTCGGGCAACAAAAAAGTTTCGAATTTTCGAACGTTGCTCAGATTTGGCAAGCGTGGTGATTATGCCAGTACACCCATCATTGCTGTGGTAACTTGAATTCAATGATGGAGGCCTTTTCCCTGCAGTGGGATGATTATAGGCTGTTACTTTACTTTACATATCCATCCAAATAAGTGAAGTCCGGGACAGATTTTTACAAACCTTTTTACTTCAGTTACTGACAAATACTAGTTCATGAGGAAAGTCCAAGAAAAGGGTCCTGTATGTTAGCTAGTCCGTTGTTGTTATCTGGATATGTGTATGTACGAAACTTTGACGAGAGCCCCTACCATTTCACAATCATCGAAGAGTGAAGAAAACATGACATAGATTTGTCTAAAATAATGCTTCAAGATCTAGATATTGTTACTTAATCCGATTTTTATAATCAGTTTTGAAAGGTTTCAGTGTGTCTTTTTAAACTGTTTTATTAAGGAATGAATTTGCTGAAAACTTGATAGCCTGATAAGCGACATGCTGTGGGATCGTGTTCCACTTAGGGCTGTGCATTTTTTTTTAATGAAATACATAGTGTCGTATTATTTAGTTTCACTATATGGTTAAAGTGTTTGGTAGAAGATGGTTATAATTCTATAGGGTGTTTCCTTAAACTAAGTTTTCCGTACATTTGTACTGTCATTAGAAGACGGGTACCAGCGTCTGCTTGTCAACACTGGCGAAACTGAGACCCGCATATCAAAGTAAAGTAAAGTAACAGCCTTTAATCATCCAACTGCAGGGATAAGGCCTCCATCATTAAATTCAAGTTACCACAGCAATGATGGGTGTACTGGCATAATCACCACGCTTGCCAAATGCGGGTTGGTGATCACAAACCCGAGCAATGTTCGAAAATTCGAAACTTTTGGTTGCCTGACCCGGGGATCGACTGCTAGACCGACGGGTCGTTAGACGGGGCCTGTCAAGCTTGCCTCTATGTAGAGAGGCCTCTGGACTGCTATATGCTGGTCGTGATGATGATGATGATTGTTCATAAATGTATATATGCTGTGTGTATCCGAACTTGAAAAAATATTAAACAAAGTTGTTCTTACAATTGTTAGGTTCTCAAGAAAACTATTCTATCATACTTGTACCCAGGTAAGTATGTATGTATACAGAATTTTACTAGATTCCAATTCGAATTCCAATCGTAGGGCTCTCCAGTGTACTGAGGCTTTATCGTACTCACTTTATTTGGCATCGTCCGTGCCTGACCCGCTTTTTTTGTTTTATCTCAATGTTTTTCCGAACTTTTGAAGGCTACTTAGCGAAACATTTTGTTCCGTGTCAGCTATGAGTAATGGTGTTGCCAGCGACGGATCCCTGATATTTATTGCTGTGTTAAATAGGCCAAGGAATTGCAGGATGTTACATATTTATAAAGATTTTTTGTCCTGAGTTCATTAATAAGTTTTGATTGTAGTACAAACAACGGCAGGTCGACCTACCCGAAAAGTTAAAGGTCATTGAATTGATTTGTACTGTTTATTGTATCGATAGTGAATATTTATTAAGATAACATTACTTTTAGTATTGCACTGTTATCCTAAGGGTTGAATTAGTCAAAAGTAGTACTGTATTTACTTCTTTGACTAAAACAGACAACTTAGGGTTGTCGTAATATGAATTAAGTATGATTTTTAAAAATTAAAACCAATTACTTTAATTTTAAGTATTTTATAAAACGAATGCAACCTAACAGTCAATAGGCCTTAATACATATTCACTTATTTAAATCAATAGTTGGAAACATGTCACTTTTGTTTTGATCCTACAATAAGTTAACTCAGTTAAAGCATTTGTTTTTGTAGATTTAAGAAAAAACAAAGATGCTTCAAACACCCAGACTCGAGAAATATAAAAAAGTTGAGGGATATGCATATCCATCGTAGAAACATACATGACATTCGGTTGAATGCTACTAAAGAAGCGCTCATAGCCCAATGCTCTTAATGATCAGTTTCTGTCACGAATGTTAAGCAATGCTGGGAGCGGTCACTATTGGATGGGTGATCGTTTGAGGCATCCTACCATGAGCGCTTCCGTGCTTCGGAGGGCAGGTCAAGCCGTCGGTCCCGGCTGTTGTCCCGAGACAACGTCGTTAAGGCCTTCGGGCGGCGGAGAAACGTCCAACGGCGGGGTGATGTTGCCACAGCGTCGCACTCGCCGTCCACTGACCCGCACTAGGCCAGCGTGGTGGAATTAAGGCCCTGACCCCCCTCCATATAAAGGGGAGAGACCCGTGCTCAACAGTGAGCGTAAATAGATTGTTACTATTAAAGTTGAAAAAGTACTGATACATTCCAGTTAGGCACTAGATTGTATCGGTACTGCCACTTATTTGGTGAAGATGTTTATCGGTCAAAGATTGTGTAGTTAGTTTTTAATTTTCTTTGTGTTAGTCCCAATAAAAGTACAAACTAAAATATGATCAACATTTTTCTGCTTCAATATTCGAATGGCAATACTTTTATTATTACCAACAGCTCGATGCCATACATCACTGTCCGTCGTGTCACAGCGCTTACTGTACAGGCAGCACTGCCGCGGCTAGTGATGTGCTGTGAAATGCTCGAGTCTTAAACGTACTTCAAGTAGAGCTCAGTAGTTTTAGATTTTTCTAAAGTGATTACCTGATTCTTTTACACCAACCGTGCTGTTATTCTTACTCCACTTTTACGTATTAGACACTCACAATTTTTGAAAATGACCGGATCGAGTTGCATCTTAGCTTAGAGAGTTTATAAACGACTTATAATATCAGTATATAAAGCCACCGAGACACTGCGACTCAGCAGTGTCGCGGTGGCTTAATGGTATAGCACCCGCCCGGCATGCGAGGAGATGCGGGTTTGAGTCCCGCCTGAGACATAATTTTCAAGTTTATATACTGATATTATAATTGCAATTTTAATTGCTAAAATATCAAATAAAATTTATAAACGACTTTATTATCGGCATGCATCGCATTACAATCTTATTCGTACAGAACATACAAAGCTTTTTCGTTATAAAATTTTAGATTGTATACGATTTTAACAGTTTACTCATTTTAGTAGTCTATTAAACAGTTTTTAATTATTATTTACTGACATTACAACCAGCCAGTTATAAACAGTTCAATCAAAGCGGTTTTTACAAATTTTTGCAAATAAATAACGAAAATATTTTTTCCGTTCAGTTTCTTTTTAAATAAAAATAATTGTTAGACAAACAGTTTTCATCTCTACATATTTTTATCACAATATCAGTGCACACAACTTCACAGCTGGAGATAAGAAGGCTTCTCCCAAAGATTTTGTCATGGTACCTTTGGTAGGCGTATTGGTGCTGTTGTTTATCTTTAAAGAATTTTTGCCTGGCTCTACTCAAAAAAATCTTAGCAGCATAATGATAAAGCCGTCGTCCGATAAGCTGAAGGTTATTTTGAGTCCCGCCCGCACCAGTCGAAAGTTTATTGAAAGGAATTATATGTTTAATTTACTCCAAAAATTTTGTTGCTTCAAAAACAGTTTACAATATGTAGTTATGCACAATCTCATTTCAACCCTTTTTAATAGAAATTATTAGAGTCCAATTCAGTGGTTCACTCTTGATTAGACTCAGGACTTAAGAAATGAAAGAATGAGCTGTTTACTGGAGATTTTCACAACACTAGTCATGATCGAATGTTCGATTCGCGTCAATTGGGTACTGAAATATTCAACGGACGTAGCTCTTTTTCGATGAAACTCGAACATTTAACTATGAACAGACGGGTTAATACTATATTGAGCAGTAAAAAAATATGCAACAAAATTTATAACATCATCTGACGTGGATGTTATTTTGCAGCCAATTTCTATACCTAGACGTTCAATAAGAAATCAATTTCCCTTGCCTTAGCTCTTCTCCCATAATTTGTCCCCTAAAAGTTATTTGCCAGTAAAAGCCTTAGTTATTTTTCCTTTACATATCTTAAACGCAGTGGTTAAAATTATTGACAATTTAAGGAAATACTCTCACTTATATTCAATACCTATATTTACGTACCCAAGTAAATCTTATGAGCACTGCGGGGCAAATTTAATGAATATTTTCAAATTGGCAACCGTACAAAATGAGTTTTTACCATGACTAACCACAGTGTGCAGGATAGCTCAGAATTAATGGGAAAACTAGGGAACCTAACTAGGGAATTCGGGAACACAATAAAATAGTACGAATAACAGATGACAACTCATATAATGCCAAAAGACATATAAAAACAATAAAACTAAACAAAGAATATACATAAAAAAGGTTTGCTATGCAGTTCGCCACATCCTCCCCTTTTTAAATGGAAAAAGGCACTAATTTTCGGAGTGGCCTTTTCAGTTGTCGGGCAGAGGTGTCTATATCGGCTACTCTAGCGACACCATCTTTTCCTCTATATAGAGTTCTTATTCTACCTTTCGGCCACATTCCCCGAGACTTGGGAGGATGTGGCGAACTGCATAGCAAACCTTTTTATGTATATTCTTTATGTTTAGTTTTATTGTTTTTATATGTCTTTTGGCATTATATCAGTTGTCATCTGTTACTCCTGCTATTTTATTGTGTTCCCAAATTCCTTAGTTAGGTTCCCTAGTTTTCAATTATGTGCAGGATAGCTCAGAATTAATGGGAAAACTAGGGCTAGACTAACCACAGAATAGGTAAATATTTGAATTAATCCAAATCATAATAGTAAAAAATAAGTCATATAATCAACAAAGATATATAGTAAAAACCAGTAACACCAGAGACCTGTGTAACCTTGAAAGATAATATCATACGAGATACCTTACTAATTAAATGTAAGAAGATATCGCGCTAAACGTCTAGTATACTGAATTATTCAAGTCATAATAGGAACTATTTGAGTAGATATATTTTATTGACTGAATAACAACAATCCATATCGCGTCCAAATATTTTGTTCCTGTTTAAATCCCGGATGATTCAAATCTAGATTAAACTAAAACTTCTCGACTGAGATCCTGCATCCTGAAGTTAAATACTTCAGACTAAACTAAAACTTTGGCGCGACTTATAACCTTTTCATTTCCATTATTTTAATTTTTGTGGGTGATTGTTTTAAGTCTCTGAGTATCTCTGAGAGGCCCGCTCCCACCATCAGCTAGTGTATTACATACATACATACATGGTGGGAGCGGGCCTCTCTTCTGGATTACACTTACCCCCGTATTTATAAAGAAGTAATTACTTATTGCTTAAGAAAGTCATAACTTAAAGTGTTTATACCTAGTGCTTAAGTGAAAGAAATTTATCACCATTAATAGTCATATTATTTGGCTGAAAATGCTAACTTTTGGTAATTATAACTTCTAGTAATTTCTTGATTAAGGCATACAAATAGTCTCTCAAGTAATTACTTGTAGTCAAGTAATTACTTTTACTTGTTTATAAATACGGGGGTTAGTTTCTTAATAATTTTAATCTAATCAGTTTTGTTTCTGTACTAAATTACTTTATAGTTTTGTTATTTTACTCAAATCTCAAATCAAAAACATATTAAGATGGATGGTATGATGGAGTAAGTATGCCTATTTAAAATAAGGTTTCGATTGCATCACCACCTCAATACCTGTTAAGTAATTAAATTGTGGTTAATGTTGTGGGTGACACAATAACACTGTCTTACCATTATAATATTATTTAATCTATACTTATTGTGTTCACTGTTTGTTAACCTAAATAAAAAAAAAATGAAAAAAATCATCGACGCAAGATCAAAAGTGGTAATTTTTTGACATTTCCAGAGTATTTTCTGGAAAAAGATTATAGAGTTATATTTTTTCCTTAACATCAAACAAAATTACTAAGCCACTAATTCATATTTCTTAATGAAAACGACAAAAAGTTGAAACAAGAAATTTGCATCAAAAGCAACAGCTAAGAACAGTTCGGGAAGTTGCAAAATTAAAATTTAACGTTTTTACTGTAGAAGAAGTTTTTTGTTTCATTATCTTTGGGACGGCAAGTTTTGTTTACACTAATACAATTACTTTACTTTATAACTTCGTGTTTGTTTGGAATAATTATAATTGTGTTTGGCTAAGAAAAATAAGGCTGATTTTTGCCCTTCGTTCATGAAAACAGATATTTCTAGCGACTACTAAAGCTAAGTGCTGTCCCCAATTAATTTAGTTTAATAACTTTTAAACCAAACCAAATAAATAAATAAATAAATAAATGTGGACAACATCACATACATTGTTGTGATCCCAATTTGAATAACTATTTAAAGCATTCGTATTTTGGAAACCAGAAACAACGAAGGTACCAAAAACACCCAGACCCGAGAAAAAGTGGAAAAACACTTTTTTTTCTACATTGACCCGTCCGGGAATCGAACCCGGGACCTCGGAGCAGGCGACACCTTGAAAACCGGTGTGTACGCCACTCCGCCACGGAGGTCGTCAAAACCAATTCTCAAAAAAACTAGAACACTATTGTCACCTTAGCAAATTACCTAGTATTAATTGAATCACAGTAAACCATTCATTTAGTTGTTAAAGTCGAATTTGTCGCTAACGCCACAACCGTCTGTTTTTAGCAATAATTCATATTGTACGATAAAATTCCAGAATAAACATCAGTTAACAGTGATTCAATAAATACCAGGTAATTTTCTAAGGTAATAAATAGTGTTCTAGTTTTAAGAGAATGGCTTTTGTATAGAAGTATAAAAATAAAATCAATTGGGAGCAGCACATAGTTCCAGAAGTCCTCCTAATGAACGTTTGCAAATAAAAATCAGCCAACGTTCACAGAAAAAGCAGTAAATCCTGTTCTAAGGGTTCTGTTGTAATGGCTACTTTGCCATAATCGCCACGATTCGAAAGCCAGCAATCGCAGATTGGCCAATGGTTGAGAGGAGATGCTGCTTCCCGTCTTCGTCTGGCACCACTCTTTTTGTCTTTTACGATTCCCATAGGAAGAGAAGGTACGGTGCTATTCTTAAATGTGCTGATGCCACACGACACTTCATTTTATTAACTTTTTAAAGCGTCGTGCCCGGTTTGTAAGGAGATGCGAGTTCGAGGCTCGCCTGAGACGTAATTTTTTCAAGTTTAAATTCTGATATTACTCGTATAAGTTGCTAAAATATCACAAATAGTATTTAAACAGCTGTTTCATGTTAACTGACTGTCAAATAACTGTAAAAATGTTTCTTTCGGGTGTTAAGAGTGCAAAAATACACCTATCATTTGATGAAACTACGCTGGCTTACAGCGATAAGAATATGCTTGAAAAATTTACGCCTGTGCCGTAGTGTCTAGGTGGCTGAATTGCTGAAGCGCGGTGCCCGGTATGCAAAGAGATGCGAGTTCGAGTCCCGCCTGTGACATAATTTTAAATACTGATATTATAATTGAAATTAAGTTGCTAGAATATCACAAAAAGTATCATGTGTATGATATTTTCAAAATCACCAAGCTTGGCAGGCAGGTTGGCTTTTGTTAGTTTGGCCAACGAGTGAAACTTATGCGTTTGCCAAACAGTTCGATGACACAATTAGATCATTTTCAATAGACACATAAACACATATGAGGAGTACCTCATATTATCGTAAAGTGACTAAACTAATAAAAAAATATTTTACTCCAGTCCCTATAAAACATACTCGAAGTTCTTAACGATTCACATTCCGATACTAACATTAATCCGTATAAAATATTAGGGTTTAAAGTATGAAATTGCCGTTTTGTATGGACTAAATAGAGAAAAGTCATTTTTACATACTAACAATTATTTAGTTTTTTTAAAAACGCCTTAACCGTTTTCGATGCAATTAAAGGTGAAAGTTAGATGGTTATAAAGCTACGCATTATAGTATCTAAATTTCTGAAAATCAAACTATATAATACAAATATACTTAATTGAAGCAAGAAGGACAAGCTGTCACATTGTAAGGGGTCTTTTCAACGACTTGCATTTTTTTTAGTCAAAAGTTACTTCATTTAATTTTTGATACAATACAAAAAGAATTACGCAATAATATGACTATACTTAAGAGCTATAAACAAAATAAAAAGTGGGAAAATAATCGGCAATTTCATACTTTAACCCCTATTATTAACAAGCGCACCCAACACTGAGTTGTCTAGAAATGAAATGCTAATATTATACAGACTAAAGAATGTTTCTCTGAGAAAACAGGTGCGTTAACGAGCCACCGAGAGACCGTCACTTTTCCCCAATTTACCGTCATAAATAGGCAGCACCCTCCACTTATATTTTTTTGTATTTCTAAAAAAGATGGCGTCCGCACAGCGTACTGTCAGCTTTGGCATATATGCTGAATTTAACTAAGCTTAGTAAACCTATATGCTACATTTATCAATGCCATTGCATGCTGTGTATATTTTTGTAATCATTTTGAGATAGTTGTGGACAAATCTGTACTAATACATAAAGCTGAAGAGTTTGTTTGTTTGTTTGTATGTTTGTTTGTTTGAACGCGCTAATCTCAGGAAGTACTTCTTAGATTTGAAAAATTATTTTTGTGTTATAGTCAATGTATCGAGGAAGGCTTTAGGCTATATAACATCAGGCTGCGACCAATAGGAGCGAAGCATCAGTGAAAAATGTTACAAAAATAATCGCGATCATGAAAATTGAAATTGACGCGTACGAAGTCGCGGGAAACAGCTAGTACCTTTATAATAAGCCGCGGCGGTCGAGTGGTTAAAGTCCCTGAGGCCTTACTCCGCAACACAATGTCATTATATTCCAATCCATCTGTCCCTTTCACTCATACCGATGTCTTAAAGTATCTGAAGGAGACAGATATATCCGTAAATACGAGCTTCGTGTTGCAGAGTAAGGCATCTGACCAAGGGTCAGGAATCAAGAGTTGATAATTTTCGAACATTGCTCGGTTATATGATCACGAAACTGTGTTTGGCAGGCGTGGTGATTATGCCTATACCCATCATTGCTGTGGTAACTTGAATTCATTGATGGAGGCCGCTACACAGCAGCATAATGATTATAGGCCATTACTTTACTTTTACCCTTTTTAAAATTAAAAAATGGTAAACTGTTTTTCGTCAAAAGCAATAAAATCTCAAAACAGTGAGCCAGTTGCAAAATACACAAAATTTTTGATAACATCTTACTTGAAAACTACAGTTAAGTATCACCAAAAGTTATTGTCTCTTTATGTCCCTTCAAAATGTTAACAAAGCTTTAAAGTTGAATGACAATGCAGTGTTTTCATCTTACTGCGGCATTTGAAATAAATGTCTGAGATTGAGAACGAGCGAAGAATAGAAGAACCCTTAAATATTAAACAACTATCGTTTACCTAACAACTTTAACAGAAAAACTAGCTGTTGCCCCCACGAATTTGTACGCGTGTTATCATATTTCGTTATTCTATGGGAACTGTATTTTTTCTGGTATGAAAAATAGTTGAGGACCTATTCTAAGACCTATATATTTATATTAATACTCGGTGACAAACACTAAGTGACTAGATTTTTTAAATATTTCAGGCGCAGTTATGATGTCCTTCATGAAACAAAACGAAAAGTGTGATAAAATTTATCATAAGACCAAAATTTAGAAAGTTTATATATTATAGTTTATTGAATTAGTATTGGTTTTCTCTGCGTACAAGGAAAAAAATGTGGTAATACTTAAACTAAGGATAAAGTATAGTTTTCTTAAGCAATCTATCTATCTATCTATCTATTCTATCTATATATATAAAAATCAATTGCTGTTCGTTAGTCTCGCTAAAACTCGAGAACGGCTGGGCCGATTAAGCTGATTTTGGTTTGAAATATTTTTCTTAGTCCAGGGAAGGTTTAAAAGGTGAGAAAATATGAAAAAATAGCGAGGAAGATAGAAAAAACCTTGATTTCATATTCCCATATAAAATGCTCTACATGAATACTTTATATGATATTTTAAGCAATTAAATTGCAATTTTAATATCAGTATTTAAACTTGAAAAATTATGTCTCAGGCGGGACTCGAACCCGGCATGCGAGGAGACGCGGGTTCGAGTCCCGCCTGAGACATAATTTTTTAAGTTTAAATACTGCTCTACATCAAATTTTTAAAAGCTATTCAGTCAATTTTATTGATGTTAGGATAGATGATATGAAGAACACCGGGTCAACTAATCCACTATAAAAACAAAGGCTGCTCACATTCCATAGTTCAGTATCAGTTTCCCCTTATGTTTCTGCACATTTATCGTTTGCCCCAATGGAATTATGAAAAATAACTTCAGAAAAACTAAAAGTTCATAGTTCATCAGGACCGCAGAGTACATCATTTATTACGTTTACTATCGCAAGAAACTTTCTTGAAGTAAATAAACTACGACGAGAGAACTTTATCCGTCTCGAAGAGAAAAATATCGCTTTGTACATATTTCTGACGGTTGTATATTATGCAAATTTTGTTTAACATACCAACGGGCTATTATGTTGCGAATACCTAGTTTAATTTACGTAGCAAGTGAATTAATTTATGTGAAGTTGTGTAATTTCTTAAAAGTTTCATGGTCATTATCACAAAAATTAAGAACCAGACAAGTTATTAACCTACTAAATAAAATTAAAATAGCCACATGGAATGCAAATGGTCTATCACCCAACAAAAATGAGGTTGAGGCTTTGATAAAAATGCACAATCTCGATATTTTACTAATCTCTGAGACACATTTCACTAACAACAGCCAAGTACATATAAGGAACTTTAATATATATTCGACAAACCATCCAGATGGAACTGCACATGGTGGTACGGCTGTTCTAATAAGATCCTCTATCGAACATTATGAACTACCTAAGTACTCAACGGATCATATTCAAGCTACTTCAATAAATATCCAAGACCGAAACGGCCATTTTCATGTCTCGGCTGTATACTGTCCCCCCAAGCACAAAGTGACAGAGGAGCAATTCACTGCATTCATTAAAAGTCTTGGGCCGCGTTTCATAGCTGGGGGTGATTGGAATTCAAAGCACTTGCATTGGGGGTCAAGGTTGATTACCACAAGAGGCAGAGAACTTAAAAAATGCGTCGATAAAAACCACCTAACGACAATAGCTACACCAGAACCAACTCACTGGCCGACTGATCCAAATAAACTCCCTGACATAATAGATTTCTTCATAATGAGGGGCCTTTCTCGACTCTTCTATCGGATAGATGGTTGCCTTGACGGTTCCTCGAATCATACCCCCGTCATTTTAACTGTTAGTGCCAATGTAATTTATCAAGAAAAACCAAGATTGTATAATTACCGAACAAATTGGGAACTATTTCGTGTTATGGTAAAGGACTCCTTGGAATTGAAAATTTCCCTAAAAACTGATGACGAAATTGATAAAGCGGTCTTAGATTTCACACAGAAAGTTCAGAAAGCTTGCTGGGATAGTACAGAAAAATTGACAAAAACAAATCCTAGACAGAATCATGTTCCACAAGAAATTAGAAACATTATTATAGAGAAGAGGAGACTACGCAGAGTGTGGCATACCAGTCGACATCCTGACGACAAAAGAGCACTAAACAATTATACAAAATTTCTTAAACAGACCATAAAGGATACTGAAAATGCCACAATAGAAGCGGATCTAATGTCGTTAACTGCTACCGCCAAAACTAATTATTCACTCTGGAAGGCTTGCAAAAACATGAATCAACCAGCAAACCCAAAGCCGCCTCTCCGTCTCGATGGAAACAAGTGGGCCAGGTCAGGGCAAGAAAAGGCAAATGCGTTCGCTGAACACCTCGCTAAAGTATTTGTTCCCAATGAAGCTGCATCTGGATCAAATGAATCATGGGTGGAAGATATACTCCTACGAGACTTCCAACTCGACTTGCCTCTAAAAGTAGTTACACCAGGAGAGATTTCGAGAACTATTAATAACCTGGAGAATAAAAAAGCCCCGGGATTTGATCTCATAGATAAGAAAGTTTTATCGGAACTGCCCCGTAAAGCTGTGGCTTATTTGACTACACTATTTAACTGCATTATCAGAGTAGGATATTTTCCTGCTCTGTGGAAAGTGTCGCAAGTGATCATGATCCATAAACCTGGTAAACCACCGAACGAAGTATCATCCTACAGACCCATAAGCCTGCTTCCAATTGTGTCCAAGATCCTGGAAAAGATTATATTGAGACGACTTTCGAATGCGATGAATGAAAATTCAATAACTCCAGACCACCAGTTCGGGTTTCGGCCAGAGCATGCCACTACAGAACAAATACATAGAGTATGTAGACACATAAGTGACAGTCTCGAGCGTAAGGAATACTACTCGTCGGCGTTTTTAGACGTGCAACAGGCCTTCGATCGGGTTTGGCATAAGGGCCTCCTATGCAAAATTAAATTGCTTTTACCGCACACCTTCTACCGCATTCTGGAATCTTACCTTGCTGGGAGAATATTTCAAGTGAAAGAGACAGATACTACGTCAAGATTTTACGATATACTAGCTGGAGTACCACAGGGCTCAGTACTGGGACCAGTGTTGTACACGTTATTTACTGCAGACTTACCGCAAACGCCCGGGGTCACTATAGCAACCTATGCTGATGACACAGCGATATTATCCTCCAGTAAACACGCAGTAGAAGCCTCTTCAAGACTACAACGGAGCCTTCTTGAAATCAACAACTGGAGTGACAAGTGGAGGATTAAAGTGAGTGCCAATAAATCGGTCCAGGTCACATTCACCCTGAGAAGAGAAACATGTCCTCCAGTTAGCCTGGGTGGCAGAGTGCTACCTAACAGCGACTCAGTAAAATATCTGGGACTGCATTTAGACCGCCGATTAACATGGCTGAAACACGTTGAGTCCAAGCGGGATGAAATAAACCTTAAATACAAAGGGCTGCTCTGGCTACTGGGCAGGAACTCTAAACTGTCTCTAGACAATAAACTCCTTATCTATAAATCGGTGTTAAAACCAGTCTGGATTTACGGAATCCAACTATGGGGAGCCACCTGTGTTTCCAACATGAATAAAATTCAAAGAGTCCAGAACTATATACTGAAACAAATCAGCAATGCACCTTGGTTCATCCGCAACTCAGAAGTACACAAACACTTGAACATCACAACTGTAAAGGAAGAAGTAAAAATATGTGCAGGGAAATATAAAACTAGACTGGAAAACCACCCGAACCAGCTAGCTGCCCAGCTTACCCTACCAGACTGCATGAACAGGTTGAAGAGACGCAGGACCTTGGAACTCGGCTCCATTGAATAAGCCATTATATGAACATGGATGATGCTTCAAATGTGAAATATCTCCTCCCAAAATTAATCTTGCACCACATCTGCTCATAGTCGGAAGGACTGATTGCATGATCAATATTATAAAAAAAAAAAAAAAAAAAAAAAAAAAAAAAAAAAAAAAACCTACACCCGTGTCACAAGTCCTGGGAGCTACGAGTAGTGTTGCTTAGCTAGCTCAGAGTTTCTCTTA
The DNA here is from genome assembly GCA_949315895.1 of Anania crocealis. Classification (NCBI taxonomy): domain Eukaryota; kingdom Metazoa; phylum Arthropoda; class Insecta; order Lepidoptera; family Crambidae; genus Anania; species Anania crocealis. The sequence goes on along the minus strand of OX438867.1, from coordinate 17,803,002 downwards.
CTGCCACACGATGGACCCGGCACCCGCACGTTGAATCCATGGAACGCTAAGAAGTTTGTCTCATTTTACAAAATACAAAAATACAAAATATTTATTGGTAAATACATGTTACATTTACAAATATGTGTCGGGCTTATCCTATTAAGTTTATATATTAAACCTGTCCTAGGATACAGCCGCTCATCCTTAGTATCAACTAGGTAGAACATGTACAAATTACAAGTGAGATTTTGTCAGCCCCCGTCATACAAGAAGTATCCAGCACAATAGTTTAGTTTACAATCTAGTATTCTTATACCAACACTTATAGTCTTCAAGAAAAATATTATATTATAGTAAATTTTCAGTTTTAACATAATCTAATTGTTTCAACCAAGCAATTAACGTTTTTTTACAATCTAAAAATGTCATGTTGTATATGTGTAGTATTCTATTTATTTTATTATATAGGCTTATGGATTTTGAATAATACTGGTTACGTGAAAAATTCGTTTTAGATATATATATATTTTTTTATTACAGTATATGGATTTCGTTTAGCATTAATATTATAATCAGGAATGTTTTTTTTGTGAGTTTTTAGTATACACAGTAAGATGTAAAGTTGTTTAATAGTCAAAACATTGCAGTCTTCATATACGAGTACCTTTACAGTTCTATATGTTAATTTCTTCATTAATATTACCTTAAGTATTAATCTTTGAGCTCGTTCAAGTTGAATTAGTTTTGTTTTGTGGGTTCCCCCCCAAATCGGTAGACAATAACTAATAATTTATAAACTGATTTTCATAGTCACTATTACAAAAATCAGACAAGTTATTATAGTATATGAATTCTTAAAATTATGGCGTTTGTAACAGTTACTTCACGTGGCACCTTGATGATAACGCCCCGTTGGTCTAGTGGTTTAAATACCGGGCCTCGGGGTGCCAGGTTCGATCCCCGGGTAGGGCAACAAAAAAGTTTCGAATTTTCGAACGTTGCTCGGGTTCGTGATCACCAACCCGCATTTGGCAAGCGTCGTGATTATGCCAGTTCCCATCATTGCTGTGGTAACTTGAATTCATTGATGGAGGCCTTTTCCCTGCAGTGGGATGATTATAGGCTGTTACTTTTATTTACTACTTTCATGATAAAAGTAAGTAAAATCACTCAATCCCATGTGTCATTGTGGTGTAAGCACAGAAATGGAATAGCGCCACGGATTCGCTATCGTAGGGTGACGGAAGAGGGGCAGCACTTAGCTCTAGTGTCACCTTAATTCAAAAACATCAATTTTAAAGCCACATTTTTCGGTTCGTCAGGGGTTGAGATGAAACAAAACGCTTTAGACTCCCAAGAGGCCGATTACGGTGTCTCAAATGGCACGATTTGTCTCAGCGATCGGTGGCCATTCAATGGAGCAGCACTGTTTGTCAGCTTTTGTGTTAGGTTTCAACAATTACGAGACGTGATTATAAATTAGAGCCATTCCATGGCGTAAGGACGGTAATTTGTGACAATTTGTATTGAATTTGTCATGAAAAGGAAAGATATTATTTCGAAATTTTAAGTATTTCATTTCTCTTAGATTTGTTAACATAAATTTTAGAAAAAAAAAATTGCTAATTGATAGTCTCAATGTCAGAATAAACAAATAAAACAGAATATAGGCACAGTCTGTTTTATAGACTGTGATATAGGTTTGGCGTTAACTCGAATATAACTTCACTTATTGACACCCAAATTTAATTTTCATTTCAAAACTAACAAAAGTTTTTTTAAAAACGAAGATGATAGCCTTTACTATACCAAAAACTGTTGCCCTGTTCAAACTACAGGTTGATTTTGAAAACAATTAACAAACTTTAAGGCTACTTTCTAGAACTGCAAAACAAACATTTTGTGAAGTTAATTGAAAATCGAAAGAGTCGATATTTATAAACACCTATATATTTTTAAGCCAACTTGGAATTATTCAACACACAAAACCACTTCAAAAGAAATAAAAAAAAAATTAACGCGTAGTTGGTACCATGCTTACGCTTATTTCGGCAATAGTGTTGCCGATCGATAGTCGACTATCGATTATTACTCGATAGTATCGATACTATCGATAGTATCGTTGCAAATAAAACCGATAGTATCGATACTATCGACATTATCGATAGTTTGTTAATAACGAAATTATTCGATAGTATTGCCTTGTCCTGTGCCATCGATAGTCGCCGCTCGATAGGGTACATGATTTTTGATTAAAACAATCGATAGTTTTACTATCGATAGTTAGGCAACACTAACAGCAACGTTCCATGCTACAGTGCGATTCTCTTAGAGCAAATATCATAACGCTGATCGATACTAGCGCCGCATGGCTACCATACAAAAAGCTGTCAAAAAGCCGTGACAACAGCTGTCTATGTGACAGCTAAGACATCCGTGATCACAACCACAAGCGCAGCGAATCGTATTTAAGAGAATGTAAGGGCAGTCTATGGTACAATAGAGTACAAAACGATCGTGATATTATTGATAAAAAATATATTTAACTAGCGGACCCGACAGACATTCACTGTCTTAATTAACCGCGCAATATCCTTATGTATTTTTTTTCTTTTATAAGAACCTTCTCCTGTCAGTGACAAACAAAAGAAAAAAGAATTAGCGATATCAGTCCAGCCGTTCACGCGTGATGTCGTGACCAACGGAAATACTCGTAGGAATTCGTTTTTATAATAAAACTAGCTGACCCGGCAAACGTTGTTTTGCCATAAAAATGATTAAATTACTAAAATGGCTAACAAAAAATAGGGGTTGGTGGTAAAAGGGTAAAAATTTAGGGTTGTATATATTTTATAAAATTTTAATATTTTACTACCCTACCGCTACCCTACCCCTACCCTACCCCTACCCTACCCCTACCCTACCCCTACCCTACCCCTACCCTACCCCTACCCTACCCCTAACCTACCCCTACCCTACCCCTACCCTACCCCTACCCTACCCCTACCCTACCCCTACCATACCCCTACCCTACCCCTACCCTACCCCTACCCTACCCCTACCCTACCCCTACCCTACCCCTACCCTACCCCTACCCTACCCCTACCCTTATTTTTTATTCATTCTTCTATTTCCGTTAAACATATTTCCTAATTATTCTGTGATATGAACAACACAGCCCATCATCCTGTAGAAAGAACCTCACACGAAGCTCGCCGCGATTTAAATACATCAGCAAAAAAATGTTCCAGCAACTATTACTTTCAGGAAATCACGCGATCCAAGGCGACCCGGGTACAGTCAGCAGAAAAATAAGAAATGCAAGGTAATTTATGCGGCACGACACGAATGCGGGACAGTTACGCGAGGCTTCCGCCAGGGCGGCGCTGGGGTGCTGTTGAAAAAAGTTTATGTAATTACATTCAAGTTATTCGCTCCGCTTCTAGCTCATACTAATGTCTTTTGTCGCTCCGAATGACTAAGTGCAAAGAGGACTGTCCTTTGTGACATGTTATTTTATAAAGGAGATAAAGGTTAAATTGCATTGTTTGCGTGCGCAGTCATTTAAGAAATATCTTTTAACTACTATAAAATACACTTGTCGTCTTTTACACCTATAAGGCTTACGGTGACGGTTGTGTCAAAAGAAATAAAACCTTACTGCCATTTAATTAAGTTTTCTTTTGACCTGTCATAGAAACCCATCACGGTAAAGACTTTTACTGACATACGAGGTTCTGTAGCGAAGAAACATTGATGTGTACCTAATAAATTTACAAAACACACAAAAAACTGTAGATATAGAAAATAGAATCAAAATTGTTAAGGACGTTTTATGTGACGCTGTACAGTTGACTAAAATTAAAAAAAAGAAGAAAATCATTACAATTTTAGCGATAACACTACTAAAAGCGATCTCTTTCAGATAATCTTTGTAGGTAACATAATAAGTGCCAGAAAAACGACCTTACCATTTGGTCACTCATTTAAAAGTACCCGCTTTTATGTTTGGGTGCTCTTTTATGTTCTTGTCAGTTTCTTAAATTCAAACTAAAAATAAAAGTGATTAGATAGATTCCTTTTTCGAAATATGTTTTAACAAAAATAATTATGAATGAAGAATGTATTACAGCCATAAATACACTGGTCAATCGTTTACAAAATGTGAAAATTTTAAGTCTAATTTAACATTTTATAACATTTAGGCACCGCAGCTGCTTTAGCAGAATCCCTCTAGCATCGAAAATATACAGGACTAGCTCTTACTCTTAGCCCGGTTTTCAGCACTCAACAGTAAACGATTAAAGAGACATCATAATAACTCTCTACCAGCTGCTGCAAACTTCCTAGCCTGTAGTAGACCATGCTAATCCCGCATTGGCTTGTATAGCCATCAGAAATATTGTCTTTCGGATCTGACATAACATTTTTAAATCTAGATAAAGATGTAAAGGCAATGGTGAGTTCTTACATGATGTGAGCCGTTTGCGGTCGAGACACTTGGTGCGTGGGGACCTGTCGCTCATCGGCTATACACTGTACAATCAGTCAGCGAAGCGGCTCGTCGACTGTACAGGCGATAAGAGGCCTGGCTTTTCTCGGTCAACATCAGGTTGGAAATTTATTAAGGAATTGCGGCCAGGCCCTCTCAGCATTTTGTGTATTGTATTGGATTGCAATTAATTTGGGATATAATTTTGGAACATAATGCAAGCAAATTGTCTCATAATCATGTTTACCCGTGACACACTATTGTAGATATTTCTAAAACATTTTGTTTTATACGACCATTTGGATCAGCGGTAGTAAACGCTGCCTCTGAGCCATGGGTCGCGGGTTCAATCCCCGCACAGTACAAATATTTGCTTGCATGAACACGTCTGTTTGTACTTTTCTGAATGTTTTCTGTGTATTATAAGTATGTATTTACAAAAAAAAGTATATAAGTAGATTTATCGGTTGTCTAGTACCCCATACAACAGGTTACTTATTAAGCTTCATTTGGGACTCGATGGCTCTGTGTGGCCCAGTGTGGCATGTCTTAAATATTATTATTATTATTATACAATTATCAAACATTTATTTGCATACACAAGATGTAAGCATACTGTATATTACAGAAGTAACTTAAGAAGAATTATCCAATTCCATGCCGTCAATCGGTAGTTATGCGCGTTACGATTAGGTGATTTTTTAATCATTATTTTTGCGATGATCTTTTGCGTTGCATTATTATTTGAACGTTACCAGAAATTGTATACTTCGATGATAATTTTTTAACCTCAATATCGGCAGGATTCCGCTTATCTAGTATTACTGTAACAATCCTATTACCAGTGAAATAATATTTCATAAGCTACTATAAACGATATACGAGACAGCGAGCAGGAATGTTATCGTGGTGATATGTCACGCGATACGCACGTGTGTGGAACAGCTCATTCGTCACAGCGATATATCACTGTCCGCGTCACTTAGTATTGAGTATGGTGTTTAGTACTACAATTGGGCTTGAGGGTAGCAATTAAGATGTTATTATAATAACAGTGATACGTTTAGAAGCTTAATGTTGACTATTGAGGAAGTTTCTCGAATGTGTAATATGAAACACTTTGCATAATTCGTTATTAAATTCAAACAACTACTTTTTGAAACAGATACTATCAAGATTGTATTCAACAACATAATGATGCTACACCAGTCTAGACTAATCAGTACTAAAAAGCTTGAAAGCCTGTAGATACAATATCATTTGAAAAGGTAATGTGAAATACTTTATTTGATATTTTAGCAACTTAATTGCACTTATAATATCAGTATATAAACTTGAAAAATTTTGTCTCAGGCGGGACTCGAACTCGAACTGCGAGGAGATGCGGGTTCGAGTCCCGTCTGAGACAAAATTTTTCAAGTTTATATACTGGTATTGTGAAATTATAATAATATTGGGCTAAAATCACATATAATAAACTAAGTTAAGTACTGGCTTTGACCGTAATCCCGGGACCTAGTATAAAATTTTTTGGTAATCATTTACATAATAGATTTATCTGTTATAACATCTAGACACTTTCCCCTTTATTCTTTTTTTTTTAATGACAAATACATTTTTTTTCTTTTTTTTTTTTTTTTTTGAATGACATGTTTATTATTATTGTTATTGTTGTTTTGATAAAATTAAGTTAAATGTTAAAAATTGTATGACTAGTAATAGGAATTTCAATATTTGCATGCTATCAAATTTGCATGGATATTTGCATGGTCAAAGCTCTATTTATTATATTTTCATGACTATGTACTGTACCCTATTTATACGCAAATAAATATTTTGAATTTTGAATTTTGAATTCATAACTAGCTGTAGCCCGCGACTTCGTCCGCATCAATTTCTGTTATTATTACGATCGCGAATTCACTGATGATGCTTCGCTTCTATTGGTCGCAGAGTGATGTTACATAGCCTAAAGCCTTCCTTGATAAATGGACTATCTAACACAAAAATATTTTTTTAATTCGAACCAGTGCTTCCTGAGATTAGCGCGTTCAAACAAACAAAAAAATTCTTCAGCTTTATAAAATTAGTACAGATAACGCAAAAAGTCTAATAAACCTATTTTAGCTATTACACTGTTTTTGTCACTTTCTTTCAAATCATGACAGCGCTATGAAAGAAAGAGACAAAACAGTGTATTAGCTAAAATAGTTTAATTATGAATAAGGGGGTTTACAACTGATATTGCAAGCATCGATCTTAAAAAAGATATCTTGAGCTTATGAGATTTTTAAAACAAATATAGAGCTCCCATGAAAACAAACTCTTTTTTAACTTTACCAGTTATCTATTTTATTTCAGGAATCTAGCGCTGTGCCACCCACGTATAGTTCATGATAATGTACAAATTTCTTAAACAGACTAACAATATTTCACAAATATTCAAATGATTATTTTTATATTCTAATGGGACCAATATTGATCTATCCCCTATCAGACTTATAAAAAAATCATTATGTATATAATAGTTATGTAGTCATAATTAAAAATAAATGCTCGTTATCTGAGAACTTCCTATTTTTTCCTGAAAAACCAAGCGATAAAAACAGTAAAATCATCATGTGTAAGTCTATCATTGCTATGTTCAGTACCCAAGTCCCATGACTTAGTTGCTATTATTGGGCTCGGTTGTTTTTATGTGCTTTGGCATGGTTATCATTCTTACACAGTTCTGTCCACTATTTCCCATAACCACCAAACCAAAAGGAGGCAGATTGCTGTGCAACTTACACAAGCTGTAATCGTAAACTTCAACTGACTTAGTATTCTAAATCCTAACTACAACATGTTGGAACTTGGAGACTGTTAGAGCTGGGAAACTGTGCCTGAGGACGAAATAAATATTTAACCAAATGTGAGTCGGATTCACGCACGAAGGGTTCCGTACTTTTATTTCATTATTTTGACGACCTCCGTGGCGGAGTAGCAAATACACCTGTTTTTCAAAGTTTCGCCTGCTCCCGGGTTCGATTCCTGGACGTGTCAATATAGAAAAAAAGTGTTTTTCTGCATCTTCTCGGATCTGGGTGTTTGTGGTACCTTCGTTGATTCTGATTTTTACAATACGAGTGCTCTAAATAGTTACTCATTTTGGAATTAGACCAATGTATGTGATGTTGTCCACATTTATTTATTATTATTTATTTGGGGTGGCGGGATCTACCTTCTAGTGGTCCACCCTGGGCAACGGCATCTTTGGTTTTTTAACCAATGATGACGGCTAACAGACCCCTCTGCGGTGGTAGGCTTCGTTAGAGGCTGCCTGGATGCTACCTACTCCTGCCGGAGTCCAGCGCCAAACAGTTTTTCTGTGTTCCGCTAGTGTGTGGGAGAACCAGTGCCACTTTCTGGGTAAGATCGCTCCATCTTAGGCTTCTGCTTAACCGTTCAGTTAAGTATGTAGTCAAGAGCAAGCCCATTGATTATTAAAAAAAAAACAATATACAACTAAGCGTCTACCTGTTGTCGTTATAAGGGACGAGTAAAAAACGCCAATAAAAACCGGCACATGAATTATCCAATCGGATCGAAAAGACGTGAAGGTAAAATTTCCTTCAATTATTAAGTCGGTTTCAGTAAATCCCGAGAAGTGTCAAGTTTCAAGTGTAAAAAATACAACAAGAAAATCTAAAGTCCGGTTTTAAACCCGTTTCACAATAAATAAATAAATAAATAAATATTTAAGACATGCCTCACTGGGCCACACAGAGCCATCTAGTCCCAAATTAAGCTACTATTAAGTACCCTGTCGTATGGAGTACTAGACAACCGATAGACTTACTTATGCACTTTTTTTTTTAAATACGTACTTATAATATATAGAAACACCCAGACCAGTACAAACAGACATGTTCATGCACACAAATATTTGTACTGTGCGGGGATCGAACCCGCGACCCATGGCTCAGAAGCAGCGTTTACTACCGTTGATCCAAATAGTCGCCAACAATAATAATTGCTTTTTAAAATTTGATTTTGTAATATTCTAATGCCAGTAATAATTTAATTTAAATGTTTTATATTTCTACGCCAATAAGAATGGCAGAATATGTTGAACTTTTAGCTTTAAGATCCGAATGTAAATACCATATTCTATGAAATAAATAATTTATCATTATCATTATCATTATCATTTTAATATAATGGTGCAAATAAAATAAAAAGTAATAAATTAAAAATTTGGTTCACGTCCCACCTCAAATTTTTTTAGGAATACAATTTATCTGCTTTTTTATTTACGGCAATTCTATATTACCGCCAGATAAGGATCTGTAAGATTACTTTGTTTCAACGCAAATTTACAAGTTTCTAGCAATAAGTACCCCTTCCACGCTAATACAGGGTGAAATTTTAACCACCTTCCAAATTTTAATATATCTATCTACGAGAAACTGACAAACAACAAATGACGTATTTTTTCTTTTGGTATAGCCCAGTACAAAAATGTCAAGATAAAGCACTTAGAAAATATCCGCCAAAAATAAAAAAAATTTGATACGGCCGCCTAGCGACACATTTTTTTTATGCAATGCACATCACATTCATTCATTACGATACTAATCATAAGTTTTTGATTTTACCTTTATACCTAAACAGGCCTAAAACTGTAAAAATTAAAAACTATATTGCGAAAAATATTTTCGGGTGACAACTTGATTTACATTTTTTACTTCATAAATGGGCTCTATATACGATACTGAACGCTTACAAAAATTTTGGAAAGTGGTTAAAATTTCATCCTATATATGATTTCCCATACTCAAAAGGTTTTCTGGAAGAAATCGCTTTTTATCAATAAGGCCGTTTTATTGTACCTACGTTAATTTCTTGTTTGTATTATTTCATGTTCTTGTGTTTTGTGCAACAAAGTGTTTATTTATCTAAGTCCCTGTTATTCGCCGGAGACGCGGCTTCCCTGTGTCTATGGCAATCTTAAAAAAGATGCGGACAATAGCGACCGAGTTTCTTATGCTTCTTCGTCACGGCACACAGTTGCCCCAAAACTGTGGTAGCTAAAATGTTTGGTGTTAAAACGCTTTCGGTAACCTGATTGCAGAGATAAAACGGTTTTTATTTGAAATGAAAGATATACCTACTGATACTGAAAAATACATTTCTTACTAGTTTCGATGTCAGGGATCCACCTTCTGATTCTAATGTGTATTAATAAATGAACAGCATTTACTATGAACCATGTTTCAAATTTTGGTACCCATTTTTCGGTTTTGAATAAATAAGTGTATTTATTCTTGTTATATTTAAGTCACCGTAAAATTGTGAGATCTGTCAGTTTACAAAGCAACGCGTGAGATTATAAACTAACGGTTAGGTTAGGTTAGATTGTAATCCATCGACGTTTAATTATAAACTGACGAAGTTTACAATTTTACGGTGACTTATACATTAAAGTCGCGTTTATCGGGATTATATATAATATATTGGTTTATCTCATCGTTTCAAACACTGTAACACGAATAGCACCTGTCTACCCGTGACTACAAACACCTTAAAGTGTTCAAAATGTCGGAATAAACTAATACATAATGTAAAACCGTTAATATATCTTTAATTTCAATGTATAATGTTTAAGTAGATTCAGGAAAACAATATGATTTCAATTTATTTAAGCTAAAGCTCGCCCTATAAATCAAGTTTACTGAAACAGTATTTCGGAGAAAATATGAAACAATGGCTGCCGCGGCTAGCTGAGACAGGCATCGTTATGTTTGCAACTAGTAGCGAACTCTAAACAGAACTTTGTGTTTGCTAATACGGTTTGGGAGTTTCGGTTATTAATTAAAGATATTAATTTAGGTATAACACGAGCATAGGAATATGTCTCTATGTCTCTATGTCTTCCGGTTTCTAGTCTCACGATTTCGTAAAATAATAAACAACCAAGAAGGTATCGTGATGGTTGTTTTTATAAGATTAGAGAGGGAGTTCTCCTTTGATCATGGTGCTTGCAACAGTGCTGGAATATCGAAAACTTAAAAAAAACCAAGGAAAATGTTAGAAAACTAGAAGCCAGAAGTAGACAACATTGTTAAGTTTCAAAAAAATATTTTCTAGAGCAAAAAATAAATAAATAGTGGTCAATTCACGTAATTTCATTTACTTTTACTTATGTAAAATAATATAACATACCATAAACGCACTTATAAACGCTAGTTATATAGTATTCGGATAATTTCAAGAAAATTATGTGAATGATATGAATGAAAAAGTATCAGTTTAAAAAAGGCTTTACGAAATACACGATATAGTCCATCAATTCAGAAGTGATGTCTAACAAAAAATGCTTATGATCGACACACACAGACTCAAGAGGCTTCTTGCTATATTCATTTAATTAAAAAGCGTTTTCTAAACAAGCAATATCAAAATTTAAGCTCTCGGCTTCATCATATTCAGATTCCCTATAATTCATCGAAGATAAAATGAAATTCGTTGATTTATCTGGCTTATCCGAAAAAGTGATCTAAAGCACTAAAAGATCTCGAACGATTCTATTTGCCGGCAAATATTTACCGTTCCCTTTGAGTGTGGGCCATAAATTCGGTTTGCGAGCGGATTATACGCAAAGTATTGGCTTCGGACTAGTCCTGGCCCGTCATGATAGCTTTTATCGTTGGCTTTGGGGCCACGAAAAGAGAGGGGCAAAGCGAACGTTTTTAAAAGTAAGTAATAAGGTGATTTTGACTCTATACTAGATGATTCCGGCGATTTTGCTTGCGTAAATCAAGTACCTATATCGTAGATTGTTATTTTTAGCTTTTGTTAGGAGTGAAATTGAGTGACAGGATAAGAAATAGTGTGATAAGAGAACGTTGTGGTGTGAAAGAAGATATTGTCAACAGATTGAGAAAGGGATGCTTAGATGGTTTGGGCATGTGGAGAGGATGAATGAGAGAAGAATGACGCGACAGATCTATAAGACGAGTGTGAAAGGGAACGTTGGAAGAGGAAGGCCTAGACGAACTTACCACGATCAAATCGGGGATGTTCTGAAGAAAGGTCAGGTCAAGAGTACTCTAAAACGACGAGCATGAATGAAAAGATTGATGAATGTGGAAGAAGCGAAAGATGTATGCCAGGATCGTAGTAAGTGGAAGGCCTTGGTCTCTGCCTACCCCGTTGGGAAGGAGGCGTGATAATATGTATGTATGTATGTAGGTACAGACAACGGCAGGTCAACCTAGTCAAAATGATAAAAGTCATTAAATTGAATACTTTGAATGATATTTAAGCAATTTAATTGTAATTAAAGTATCAGTATTTAAACTGATTTTCAACTTTAAGTCGAACAAGTAGAAATCAATAGCAACGAAAATTTAAAGTTTTGTGGTAGGTTGACGTGCTTTTGTCTGTACTTTTAATTTTAAGCTCCATTCGACGCTAATTGAATACGTAACACTTACAAATTGTCGCATCATCATCATGATCTTCAACTCTCCACTGCTGGACAGTGGCCTCTCCAAAAGGAATATTTTGCCCTAAGAGGACTACTAGAGCTAAGTGCTGCCCCCAATTGATTTAATTTTATTATATCTAAACAAAATCAATCCTCTAGTTACCTCTAGTTTTTAATATTTATGGCGAAAACTGGTGCAATTTTATATTTGGTCAGCTTACTTGTAAATATTTTTTACCGTAGAGGTAAAAAATATTTACAAGTCAAATATATTACTAAACCAAAAGTTTATAAAAATCTTAATCAATGATCAAAGGATAAATAAATTGAATGTGCATCAACAGCACAATATTGAACGACTCAACATGTCTTAGTCTACGAGCTTTACTTAGACTACGACGCTGGTTTTTTGACGGTAATAATATATCTCGTAGCAAGAAAAAGTTTTGTTTTCGTAGCATACTGCTACGGCTGCTAGCTGAATACGAGTATATCTCGTAGCAAGAAAAGTTTATTTTTCGTAGCACACTGCTACGAACAAGTTGTCTTATGTTACAAATCAGAGGATTGACTGTTGTCTCGCCAGAATTGAGAGCGCTTGTATTATAAACTTATTAAATACTTTATTTGATATTTTAGCAACTTAATTGCACTTATAATATCAGTATATAAACTTGAAAAAATTTTTTGTCTCAGGCGGGACAAAAAATTTTTCAAGTTTATATACTGAACTTATTAAATCTCATACAAAAGTGTAGTTTTTTGTACCAGGCTTACCCGGTAAGTTGACATCAATAATTTTCGGAAGTTGGGCTCAATCTTTATTACAGTGTTTCTATAACAACAAAATAAGATTAAACATTCAATTTTTAGCATAAAAAAATCTACTGATTTAGGTGGGGTTCAAACTTACGAACGATAAGAGCTCACCCCAATGGTAAGCGGATTTACAATCGTTGAGTTGACTAGATATTTTTTATTTAGACGAGTTTTTTCAAGTTTCTACGCCGTGATCTACAATATCAATTTAAAAAATAGTTTCAAAACAGTATATTGTAGGAGATGCTTGACTAAATAGAATAAAAAAAGTAGCTTGATGGCGAATATCTATGTAATGGTTGGAACGTCGACACAAATAAATGTTAGGTAACACAGTATGAAGAACAGTTGTCCTGTTATCGAAAGATCGTGAGGCAGTCGAATGAATTAGAATTTAAAAACTTTATATTAATAAAAAGTAACAGCCTATAATCATTCCACAAAGCATAATCATCACGTTTTCTAAATGCGGGATGATGATTATAAACATTCTATTATATGCTATTTTTAGCGAAACATGTTGGAACATCTATTGTTATAAATTTATCTTGTAAATAAATTAATTTGAATTTGAATTTGAATGTGTTTGTTTTTTTTAATTCTATTTATGAAGTATATACCACAGTTGACAATCATGGGTTAGGTAAATACTTCCAGGTTAGTAACTTAGAACTAGATTGACAACCTAAATGCATACACACTACCTACATGGCAAAATTATGAGTGTGACGTAGTGTAACACTACAAACAGACAGACAGCATTAAATTACGCGAAAAAAAAAAAAAATACAAAATCATGAAAAAAGAGATTCTTTCTGAATATTTTTTTTTAAATAAATAAATTTGAATTACAAATGTGAATTTAAATTTGAATTTGAATTGAAACCAGAGGAATGTTATAAAGACGACTCAGAGATCCCAGGTCCCCATGATCTTGGGCCCGATATTTATACTATTACGAGTAGATCAACAGTGTTTTAACAAAATTGATGAAATTAAATCTTGAACTTCAATATTCCATCAAAGTCTTGTCTCGATTTGGTTTAAATAAAGTAAAATTAAAAAATTAAAACTTTTAAATTTTCATGGCCCCGTACTGAAAAATGAGCACAAATATTTGCTTATATCTTCCCCATTTTGCCGGCGACGCAAAAGTGACAGGAGACGCCAGGATTTCAAGGGATATTAAAAATAAAAAATGACCGGGGGCGACGTCGACAACGCCGCAGGGTTCTCCTCTGAAACATCTCCTTTTGTTTGATCTTTTTGGTTCGGTCATGGCTTTATTTTTATGTCACTCGATAAGGGGATAATGATTTTGAAATTATCAGACTAGGTAATCTTTTAGCAGTTATTTGATAGACTTAAATGATTTGGCGTTTATAGATACCATGTACCTGAAGCATTGAAAATATTTATATATATTATAGATTATATTTTATAAATATTAAAGACGAAGGTCTGTTCTTAACGACCATTTGGATCAGCGGTAGTTAACGCTGCTTCTGAGCCATGGGTCGCGGGTTCGATCCCCGCACAGTACAAATATTTGTGTGCATGAACATGTCTGTTTGTACTGGTCTGGGTGTTTTCTATGTATTATAAGTATGTATTTACAAAAAAAAAAAAAGTATATAAGTAAGATTATCGGTTGTCTAGTATCCCATACGACAGGGTACTTAATACTACCTTAATTTGGGACTAGATGGCTCTGTGTGGCCCAGTGAGGCATGTCTTAAAATATTTATTTATTATTATTTATATTAACAACTACCCACCCGATACATTAGTTCTTCCGTGATCATTGCGCCAAAAAACAAACTATATAGTACAAACTCCCAGTTAATAAACTCTAGTGATCGTGATCGTGACCACGAGAGTTTAAATCGTTATTTGATGTTTTACATGTAGTTGTGACTACCTTACTAATATAATATTAGGGGTTAAAGTATGAAATTGCCGATTATTTTCCCACTTTTTATTTTGTTTATAGCTCTTAAGTATAGTCGTATTATTGCGTAATTCTTTTTGTATTGTATCAAAAACTAAATAAAGTAACTTTTGACTAAAAAAAATGCAATACTAGTGCCTATTACTTCAAAGGAAATCGTTGAAAAGACCCCTTACAATGTGTCAGCTGACCTTCTTGCTTCAATTAAGTATATTTGTATTATATACTTTGATTTTCAGAAATTTAAATACTATAATGCGTAGCTTTATAACCATCTAACTTTCACCTTTAATTGCATCGCAAACGGATCAGGCGTTTTAAAAAAAACTAAAAAATTGTTAGTATGGAAAAATGACTTTTCTCGATTTCGTCCATACAAAACGGCAATTTCATACTTTAACCCCTAATATATGCGAATGATGATTTATATTTGTTGCACAATCACGCTAGAAAAGCGTGCGTGCGTGAAAAGCTAATGTATCTAAATGAGATAAAGAATTGACGAGAATATCGCATGACTTCTTTTTACCCTTTATAGATAATAGGTAGTTACTTGTATATTAACATGAACTTACACCTATAATATGAGTATATAAACTTAAAAAATTATGTCTCAGGCGGGACTCGAACCCGCATCTCCTCGTATCCCGGGCAATTCGCGCTGAGTCGCAGTGTCTTGGTGGTTTAATGGTATAGCGCCAGCCCGGCATGCGAGGAGATGCGGGTTCGAGTCCCGCCTGAGACATAATTTTTCAAGTTTATATACTGATATTATAATTGCAATTTAATTGCTAATATATCTAATAGGGATGTAGAGGGGCGAACCACCATCTTCCGCCCCAAGCCAACCTCACCTGCACGCGGTGCATCCTGCTGGACGACGAACGAGGCTCTGGCGATTGACCGACCGATGGCGGTATAACCATCCAACGGAAGGCGTAGTTAAGTGTACCGGGCCAGTGACGGGCAGCAGCGTCATCGGTGCAAGAAGCTACGCCCTGCGATCGCCAACCCGTCTGCCCAGCGTGGCGATTATGGGCATAACCTCCTATGCAGACGCACAAGAAGCCACGGCCCCCAGTTACCGGCGGTCCCGCTATTCCTGGTCATGGTGGCGACCACGGTTACGGCGGGACGGGGGGTGCGAAGAATCTCCGGGTTACGGGAGGCCACCAAAAACAACTGACCCTGGCGACGTACAACGGACGCACGCTACGGCTAGACTCGCATCTGGCTCAACTTGAGGTGGAACTTGGGAAGATTAGGTGGCATATCCTAGGGTTATGTGAAGTCCGAAGAGAGGGGGAGGACACCATAACCCTCGAGTCGGGCCACCTAATGTACTTTCGTGAGGGAGACCAACAATCCCAAGGTGGCGTTGGGTTTCTGGTAAATAAGTCCCTTTCTGACAACGTTGTGGAAGTGTCCAGTGTGTCGAACAGGGTAGCGTACCTTATTGTTAAGCTCACTGAGAGGTATAGCCTCAAGGTGGTTCAAGCGTACGCACCGACCTCGAAACACTCGGACGAAGAGGTGGAGGATATGTTTGATGACATATCAAAGGCCCTCCACTTCACCACTAAGACTCACTACAGCGTTGTTATGGGAGACTTCAACGCTAAAGTGGGAGTACAGAATTGCAACGAATCGGTAGTAGGATCCCATGGATTTGGATGCAGAAACCATAGGGGGCAAATGCTAGTCAACTTCCTCGAACGGGAGGGGCTCTTCTTGATGAACTCCTTCTTCAAGAAACAGCCCCAAAGGAAGTGGACGTGGCAAAGCCCCGACACTATGACGAAAAATGAGATTGACTTCATCATGACCAACAAGAAGCATATATTCAGAGACGTCTCCGTGATTAACAGGTTTAATACCGGTAGCGATCACCGACTCGTTCGAGGCTCTCTGAATATTGATTTTAAGGCTGAACGTGTCCGTCTGATGAAGTCAAGGCTCCGACCTACTTTGCTCCAAACCATGATAGGATCTGAAACGTTCCAGTCAAACCTGGAAAACCGACTCGCTGCCGTGGAAACCACAACAGACGTAAACCAGAACCTCGAAAATGTGGTTCGGATCCTCAGGGAAGAAGGTACGAGATTTTGTGAAATGCAGCGTAAGGGCAGGAAGTCAAAGCTTTCGGAAAGAACTTTAGGGCTGATTAAGGAACGACGTGAAAACCCACCCGTCACTTCGTCAGGAAAGCGCGCTCTAAACCGAGAGATCAGTAAGCTCGTACGACACGACCTCCGTTGCTCCAATACTCTTGAGATTGAAAGAGCGATCGAGCAAAATCGGGGGTCGAAAGTGTTCGTACAATCTCTTGGAAGAAGCCACCTGACGAAACTGACCACAGCAAGTGGAGAAGTCGTTGCTTCGAAGCCAGCAGTCCTTTCCGAAGTAGAACGCTTCTATGGCCGGTTATACGCTTCGCATGCATCTCGACCTGATCCCGAAAATGAGGACCCTAGAGCCGCGTTAACACGCCACTACACTCAAGACCTGCCAGAAGTCAGCATTGACGAAATCAGGATGGCTCTTAAACAGTTGAAAAATGGAAAAGCCCCTGGAGAGGATGGCGTTACAACAGAATTGCTAAAGGCTGGAGGTAAACCCGTACTGAGGGAGCTTCAAAAGCTTTTTAACGCTGTCCTGTTTGAAGGGAGAACTCCGGAGGCGTGGAGTAGGAGCGTTGTCGTCCTGTTCTTCAAAAAAGGAGATAAGACCCTGCTGAAGAACTATCGACCCATTTCCCTTCTAAGCCACGTCTATAAGCTGTTTTCAAGAGTCGTCATGAACCGCCTTGCGCGAAGACTTGACGAATTCCAACCACCGGAACAGGCTGGATTTCGGAGCGGATACGGCACCATAGACCACATCCACACATTGCGGCAGATTATACAGAAGACCGAAGAGTACAATCAGCCCTTGTGTCTAGCATTCGTGGACTATGAGAAAGCCTTCGACTCGATAGAGATCTGGTCCGTTCTGGAGTCCCTGCAGCGTTGCCAAGTAGATTGGCGGTACGTGCAAGTGATGAGATGTCTCTACGAAGCCGCCACCATGTCCGTCCAAGTACAGAATCAGCAAACAAAACCTATACCATTGCATCGAGGAGTGAGACAAGGGGACGTCATTTCCCCGAAATTGTTCACAAATGCAATGGAGGATATGTTCAAGACGCTGCACTGGAAAGGACGAGGCATCAACATCAATGGCGAATACATCTCTCACTTGCGATTTGCAGATGACATCGTCATTATGGCAGAAACGCTGCAGGACCTACAACAGATGCTGAATGACCTGGCTGACTCTTCTGTGCGTATCGGCTTGCGAATGAACCTGGATAAAACCAAGGTTATGTTCAATGAACATGTACTACCGCTACCGATTGCGATGCACGGCGCCGTCCTCGAAGTTGTTCAGAAATACGTGTACCTCGGGCAGACATTGCAGTTAGGTAGAAACAACTTTGAGGATGAGGTGAACAGAAGAATTCAGTTGGGTTGGGCAGCATTTGGGAAACTACGTCGAGTCTTCTCATCGTCGATCCCACAATGCCTAAAGACGAAAGTCTTCAATCAGTGCGTCCTACCTGTCATGACATACGGAGCCGAAACGTGGACACTGACGGTACGGCTAGTCCACAAGTTCAAAGTCGCTCAGCGGGCTATGGAAAGAGCTATGCTCGGAGTTTCTCTTAGGGATAAAATCAGAAATGAGGTGATCCGGCAGAGAACTAAAGTTACCGACATAGCCCACCGGATTAGCAAGCTGAAGTGGCAGTGGGCTGGCCATATTAGCCGCAGAACCGACAACCGCTGGGGTAAACGAGTTCTTGAGTGGAGACCGCGTCTCGGCAAACGTAGTGTAGGACGCCCTCAGGCTAGGTGGAGTGATGATTTGCGCAAGGTGGCTGGCAGGAGCTGGATGCGAGAAGCCGAAGATCGACCTAAGTGGCGTGCAATTGGAGAGGCCTATGTCCAGCAGTGGACTGTGATAGGCTGATGATGATGATGATATCTAATAAAGTATATAAATAGCTGTTTCATCTTAACTGACTATCAAACATCTGCAAAGATGTTTCTTTCGGGTGTTAGGGGTGCAAACTCATAACATTTGATGAAGCAACGCTGGCTTACAGCGTTAAGAATATGCTTGAAAAATTCGCGCTGAGTCGCAGGGTCTCGGTGGCTTAATAGTATAGCGCCCGCCCGGCATGCGAGGAGATGCGGGTTCGAGTCCCGCCTGAGACATAATTTTTCAAGTTTTTATACTGATATTATAATTGCAATTTAATTGCTAAAATATCAAATAAAGTATGAACTTACATCTTATGTTTACTTAATTTGTACGAAAAAATAATTTAATGATTAAGTATATGACAGAAAAGTATAGCATAAATGCAACTACTTCGCAATGGCATATATCTTTGTGTATTCATATTTATTTAAAAAGAGGCCGACAAGAGTGACCGAGATTTTAGCACTCCTTCTCCTCAGCACTACTAGCCCACAATTGTCTCGAAGCAGCGATAGGTTAAACTTCTTAAAAAACTGAGTTGACTGATCAGAGTTCATTGATCCGGGGTTCACACCAAGTATCTTGTTTTTATGAGCTTTCGCCATGATCACGGTAGAACTGCTCTTCCGTGACTATGATACAAGAGTGCCGAATATCAAAAATACATATTAACATGGTACATGGTATAACTCCGCAAACCAATTAACTCTAGTGATAGTGAACATGAGGCCTGGGCCTCGAAGACAGCGAGTATGTCGGCGGCTGTAACAACAGGGTTGCGTCTCCGCGCCGCTCCCCGCGCCGCTGCCTTCGAGGCCGGTTCAATTTAAATCATTCATTTAAACGCGCCGCTTTTCCCACCCCCGCCGCACCCACCGCCCGCTTAAATCGGTGATTTCACTCATTTTAAACTTTAAACATTGTAGGAATGGTATGGTTTTATTCTCTAAAAGCGGGGCCCTGAAACTTAGGAATTTCCCCTCAGCGGTTTTCAGTGCTAATCTATTGTGGTGGCGTTGTAAAAATACAATAACTCGCCGAACAGCGTCGCTCGTTAATCATTG
The DNA here is from genome assembly GCA_949315895.1 of Anania crocealis. NCBI lineage: Eukaryota > Metazoa > Arthropoda > Insecta > Lepidoptera > Crambidae > Anania > Anania crocealis. The sequence continues at coordinate 17,783,194 of OX438867.1, read as the reverse complement.
AAGTCTGACAGCCCGTCAACATTCCGCTGACAATATTAATAGTGGTTAAACTTTTAATTTGCCAACAGATTAGGAATACCCAAAAAATGGGAAAGTACGTGTCGTTTCAGGTACAGTGTGAGGTTCCGTGGTTGAGGCAATGTGTAGACTTAAGAATGGTGTCGTGTATTCATTAAAATGTTATACAAAAACGACTTAATTATCTGACGAAACAAATGTTTTGTTTGCGAAAATATGGTTACAATTCTGTCTTGCTAAAAAAAATTAAACGTTTTCAGTTCCGGTCAGAACATTCTATTTTTTAATATTTTGCGCTCACTACTAATTTACTTACTACTCGTATTTGATTGTTTTGTTGCTTTTTTTGGTAGCTTAATGTATGAAATTTTACATATTAAAGTTTGTTTGGGCTAATTTATTGACCAAGACACAATTTCATTTCATAGGACCAGGCACGGACTTGGGTTCAAGCGCCACCTGAGACAGACGAATTTTTTTAATTTTTATTTATAGGAAATGTATTTCCAAGTTAAACCAGTATTTTTTTTTGTTTAAAAACAATCTCTAAACACAATACCATTTTGTTATTATTGCCACGTGCGCAGCTGAAGCCGGCCCCTAGTAAAATATTAATAATATATGCTTATTTTTTATAAATAAATATTAACAATAATACTAAGCGACCTAATAAACTTCTACTTACTTTTGTTTTTACCTAAAATATTCAAGTCACTTAAATTTACTAAAATTATTAGTCTTCTATTTAAAATCATAATGCAAGTTAGACAACTTTACCTTTTTACCCACAGTCCCATTATGTTTATAACCCGCGTTAATGAAAACAGGTTCGTAATAAAAGTTTTGCGTAGGGCGGCCATGTTAGGAATATTTTATTCATTGCCTTTTTAATTGGCACCTTCGTTACTTCGCCGCTAGGGGCGCTGGCGCAAATGAGATCGTCTTATTACATATTTAGGGATAACAGATTAGAGTGTGGAAGTGAAAGCAATTTGTTGACGTCACAGAATGCTAGCAAAACTATTGTTTCTGTTCATCTTATACGTGTTTAGAGTACCGTGAGTCAACAAGGAACCATCAATAGTTTCAGCAAGTCCGTCTGTCTGTCTGCTTGAAGCGGTTGCTGTCAGTATTTGTCAGTTATATGCGGACTTAATAATAGGGGTTAAAGTATGAAATTGCCGATTATTTTCCCACTTTTTATTTTGTTTATAGCTCTTAAGTATAGTCATATTATTGCGTAATTCTTTTTGTATTGTATCAAAAACTAAATGAAGTAACTTTTGACTAAAAAAAATGCAATACTAGTGCCTATTACTTCAAAGGAAGTCGTTGAAAAGACCCCTTACAATGTGTCAGCTGACCTTCTTGCTTCAATTAAGTATATTTGTATTATATACTTTGATTTTCAGAAATTTAAATACTATAATGCGTAGCTCAATAACCATCTAACTTTCACCTTTAATTGCATCGAAAACGGTTCAGGCGTTTTTAAAAAAACTAAAAAATTGTTAGTATGGAAAAATGACTTTTCTCGATTTCGTCCATACAAAACGGCAATTTCATACTTTAACCCCTAATATTAATAATGCCAGAAAAAGTAAAACATTTTTTTACCATTTTTCCCTATTTACTCATGGGTGCAAGCATAATCACTACGCTTGCCAAATGCGGGTTGGAGATCACAAAGCCGAGCAATGTTTAAAAATTCGAACCTGTTGTTGCCCGACTCGGATATCGAACCCTCAGGACCCCGACATCTTGGTCTGAACCACATGAACATGAACCACTAGACTATTCGGGCATTATATGTGTAAGTATAACATGTTTGCTCTTTCAAACGAACTCACAATTTTGAGTACTACGCAAATATTCAACGGGTCGAAAAACACCAGAACTTTTACAGGGTTGATCGAAATTCCTAAAAAGTGTGGTCTTAATCCGGTTTCCATAACAGACTACACAACTTACTACATAACTTTTGTCTCACATTTTAGAGGCCATAACATAAATTCCACCTGGCCGAAAAATCTGCTCACACACGTCACCATAAATTGACGGGTCAAACCAAAGATAAGATCCAATGGAAAAGTCATAAAGCGTGCGTAATTAATGGGCCTTCGTTAAATATACAGGTTTACAGTTATTGATAGCTAGCTAGCTACTTGCTACTAGCTGTTGCCCGCGACTTCGTCCGCGTCAATTTCGGTTATTATGATCGCGATTAAGATGTTTTTAAAAGAATAAAGCCTAAAGCCTTCCTCGATAAATGGACTATCCAACACAAAAATATTTTTTCAATTCGAACTAGTAGTTCCAGAGATTAGCGCATTCAAACAAATAAACTCTTCAGTTTTATAATATTAGTTTAGATTATTGCACATTTAAAAGATACATAAAAATCAGAATTTGGAATACCACTCATATTTCTATTATTATTTTTGTTGGCCTTTTGGAAAATAATTATTTGAGTTTTTTGAATTTTCCCAATGTCGGGAATATGGGGTCCCGGACCTTTGGAAGGCACACAAGGAGGCCGAATCCGATTCGAATTTTGCCTGGTGCTTATTCCTGTTCCCATAATTGCTATGGTAACTTGAATTCAAGGACGGAGGCCTTTTCCCTGCCGTGAAATGATTATAGGCAAATAACGACTTTCCTTTTTTTCACCATATTCTTTATAAACTTAAAATAATAATTTAAATGAAAAGCACAGATGAACAAAGCAAGTTTAATGCGCCGCTATCTTACAGTAAATTACCGCTCAGGTTTAAACCGTGCTATTAAAATGAGACATACATAAGAATGAAAAACTGATTTCTGCAGCGAATTGCATTATGTGCTGTTTAGATGTATTTTGTTACTAGATGTGGTCTTGTCACCCACTTTTTTTTACCACAGCTAACGCTCAATAAAATATGGTAATTCATAATGCCTAATGCAATGTATAAAATAGCAGACAGGCTTTGCCAATACTGTCCGTCGCAGTGCATCACCATTGATATTGCGCTGGCTTGACCATCGATCGATATCTGGAAAGCGTTTTCCTAGTAGGCTGCCAAGATATTACAATTGTAAGCCATGAGTAAACTATGAAAGCTTTAAGTACAGACAGCACGTCAACATACCACAAAACGTCAAATTTTTCAATTTATAGTGACCTCTACTTGTTGGACTTAAAGTTTAAAATCAATTCAATAATAAAGGTAGTAACAAAGTAGGTTGACCTGCCATTGTCTGTTGTACGAAACGCTTCACGTGAAGTATGGATAAAACTAAAACCAAGTTCTTGTCATTATTAATACATTTAAATCATGTTACCCACATATACCCTAACACCTTAAAACATTTCAGACACTATGATACATTATTATGTGCCTTCGTTTTTTTAGATCACTGAAGATTTACTTTCCATTTAACTTTATAGTGTTAAACATTAATCGGTTTTACGGTTATGAGTACCAATGTACGGTTTTTAAATTAAAAAAACAAATTGTTTGAGCCAGCATTCGAACTAAAATAAAACTGTCTCTTCTAGGACAGTAAACTTAATCTATTTTACCGCGGTGGACAGCTTAATAAACTTTTTAAATTAAAAAAAGGGGCTTGAATAACATATTATGATTGTCCACGCGTGTTTCCTGTAGGAGCGGTAATTATATTACACTTCCGGTTTGTCCCGCGGATTAGCGGGACTTTTCGCAGCTTTTTGTTTTAATTTAATTAGGGTATCGCAAAAAATAAAAACATCCAGTAGCCTCCAATAGTGATTTTAGGTTTCTTACAATATCTTGATCCTCAATTATATCACAATAGCTACATGTCAACAAATATATTTTTTTTACCTTCCTGACGTCCCGATCATAGTTGCGGGCAAACTGATCAAATGTCGCTAAACAATGCTAAAAACATTTAGTGTGGTGACAATAAGTGCAGTCAGTTCTTGAAAATTCGCACACACGCACACATACACAAGTGTATAAATAATAGGGGTTAAAGTATGAAATTGCCGATTATTTTCCCACTTTTTATTTTGTTTATAGCTCTTAAGTATAGTCATATTATTGCGTAATTCTTTTTGTATTGTATCAAAAACTAAATAAAGTAACTTCTGACTAAAAAAAAATGCAATACTAGTGCCTATTACTTCAAAGGAAGTCGTTGAAAAGACCCCTTACAATGTGTCAGCTGACCTTCTTGCTTCAATTAAGTATATTTGTATTATATACTTTGATTTTCAGAAATTTTAATACTATAATGCGTAGCTTTATAACCATCTAACTTTCACCTTTAATTGCATCGAAAACGGTTCAGGCGTTTTTAAAAAAACTAAAAAATTGTTAGTATGGAAAAATGACTTTTCTCGATTTCGTCCATACAAAACGGCAATTTCATACTTTAACCCCTAATATTAATCCATGTTACAATGTTACATACGAGATTGAGATCAATGGTAAGATATGTGGATATGTCATATCCACACCCTCATACACACACACAAAAATGTTGATCAAGAACACAGTACAACAAAAAAAGAAATTTTATTTAGCTATCATTAATTTTTTTTTTTTTCAATTTCATTTTAAGCCTACTTTTCCTATACATATTATCTATAATATACATCATTACATACATACCGTAGGTACTTATTATGGTTTTTCGTGAAAGCTTGGTTTTTATTAGGAACACAAATAACCCTTGTTTGCTAGCATTTTGGGGTAGGCTCAGTTTTCCGGATTAAGTAGGCAAGTGGTTTAAAATCCTCTTGAGAGTGACAATAATAAGTATTCGTCAGAATGAAACATTAATTATGATTTATAACTGATAGGTATGAGATATTTCAGTCATAAATTTATCGACTTTTTAACATTACTTCATATTGTTATAAAAAGTACACACATAGTTGTGTTCAATTTTTTATCATAAAAACATCAGTTTATTAAATCCTGTTTAGGTAAATGCTCTCCCTTATAGAAAGATTTTCCAGTAATCGGCGCTTACCACGCGGGTTGGCAAACACAGTTTATTTGAAGAAAAGAGGTGGTGCTTTTCTTTTTTCCATCATTGAATTCAAGTTACCACATCAATGATGGGTACTGGCTTAATCACCACGCTTGCCAAATGCGGCTTGGTGATCACAAACCCGAGCAACGTTCGAAAACTCGAAACTTTTTGTTGCCCGACCCGGGGATCGAACCCGGGACCCCGAGATCTTGGGCCGGTATATAATCCAATAGACCAACGGGGCGTTACTACTACTAAAAAAAAAAAGTAAAGTAACAGCCTTTAATCATCCCACTGCAGGGAAAAGGCCTCCATCATTGAATTCAAGTTACCACAGCAATGATGGTTACTGGCTTAATCACCACGCTTGCCAAATGCGGGTTATTAATATAGGCTACTATTTTCATCTCGTAAAATGTGCCATTCCCGTGGGATAGGACTAAATACAAAAATACACGCGAATAAAGTCATCGGGCAACAGCTAATCATTTCCTAAATTAGCTAACATTCTCAGAACACAGTTATAAAAGCATTTCACTTCTGACGAAAAGATTTCTCGAAACAGTCGAATAATTTCAGATAAAATTACATCTTTGAATACAATTTGTATATCAGCGTCTTACTTGTAAGAAGAGCTTTTTTTAATCCTGCTAATTAGTTAATATCTCGATAAGAACGAATTGCGTTTTTATTTATCCACTGAAGATGCCGGCGTAAACAAAGATTATCTACCAACAGACGCCCCAATTAGAAGACGCCGTAAAAATGTGTTTATTATTATCTTTGCTACAGTGAAAAATTTGCAAAGAAGCAATAGGATACCTATTTTAACGAACATTATTGTCTGTTTGTGCTCAGTTAGTTCAAATTTTCGAAGCGTGGTGATTATGACTGTACCCATCGTTGGTAATTTGACGACGTAATGACGACCTCTGTGATGCAGTGGACTACCGATTTTCAAGATGTCTCTTGCTCCGAGGTCGCGGACTGGTCAATATAGAAACAAGTATTTATATATATTTTCTCGAGCTGAGTGTTTGTTTGAACAAGTGCTTTAAATAGTTTCTTGTTTTGGGATCAAAGCAATGTATGTGATGTTGTCCACGTTCATTATTTATAACTTGATTTCAATGATGGATAAACGCCCTTGGTCTAGTTGTTTAAATACCGGACCAAGATCTCGGGGTCCCGGGTTCGATCCCCGGGTCGGGCAACCAAAAGTTTCTAATTTTCGAACATTGCTCGGGTTTGTGATCATCAATCCGCATTTGGGAAGCGTGGTGATTATGCCTGTACCCATCATTGCTATGATAACTTGCATTCAATGATGGAAGCTTTTCCCTGCAGTGGGATGATTATAGGCTGTTACTTACAATGATGGAAGCCTTTGCCCTGTAGTGGGATGATTAAAAGCTGTTACTTACCATGATGGAAGCCTTTGCCCTGTAGTGGGATGATTATAAGCCGTTAATTATAGTTGGTTGCTAAAAGTTAGGCTCTAAAACAAAACGAAAGTGAACCTTCTCTACTTAATACTCTTTGTTCCGTGCGGTACACGGGTTGTTATGTTTTTACATTGAACCTAAAATAGCAGTTACGTATGGAAATCATTTAATTTCGGGACTCATATGAAATCCTTATTGAGTTTGGGCCCCGGGCGTATATTTGGTGAAACCAATAAGTGTATGGCTAATATAGCAATTTGTACCGTTGTTTTAGAGTTTGGGTTGTTTTGTTTGTGTTTACGTAGGTAGAGGCTTTGTTTTAGATTAACTAGTGTAAGGGATATCGGTTTTGTTATGTAAAGTATTCAGACATGTTAAGAATAGCTACATTAGTTTGGTACAGAAAAATTAACCCAGTTTTAATAGAGATTTAAAGATGATTAATCTTGGTTTGTTTCTATTCAAACTTTACCGATTTCATAATCAAATTAATCCGATCGGTGCAGTGTAAATGCTGTCTATGAGACCCAGGTTTGATTCCTGGATGTGTCAAATTAGGAATCAATCCTTAAAAAAATCAAGTGCAAATAGTAACTGAAAAAATAACTAGTGTTAAACTTAGCCGTGTACATTGTAGTAGAAGTGTTCAGGAATTTAAGTTTTCTCTCAAAGTAATAAAGTAAAGCAAAAAAGTCCAAAGGCTAAAATGGCAAAGGTCTCCATCAGCAATGATGAGTACCTAAAGTCATAATCACCGCGCTTGCCAAATAGCGTAATCACAAACTCGATCAATATCCAAGAGTTCGAAACACTTGTTGGCTCACCCGAGGGATCAAACCCTGGACGCCGTGATCTTGGCCTGGTACTGGTACGTTAACCACTAGACCAATGGAGCATTAAAAAGTATTTTAAATATTAATATCATTTGAGAAAACACAATAGAAATTTTCTTTTAAATGTCTTTTCCCAATGGTATACTTTGTGTACTGGTACGTTAACCTCTATCAAAGAACGAATCGGATATGTACTCAAAGAAACCATAAATTCAGTTTGAGCATACTCCTCCATTTAGACGTCTGTATGCATGGCGTTGGGCCATATTATAAGCTGAAGCGGAAACATTTGCTAGATTTTTAAGAATTTAGCTACTTTTGCCTTGTGGGGTGATGTACATAAGTAGGTATTTTGCAAAAACATATTATGCAAGAAACAGACACAGTAGCGTTCACATCAGTAAATGATTATTGTAAACTATTAGATATGAGTTATAAGAGAAAAAAAGGGAAATTTATTCTTAAAATTGTGCTAATATGGAAACCCAAAAGTTATATCGCTTAGTGAGATCATCATGAAGGATGCATAAAAAGGTAAAAGAAATTTTGACACAACCCTTAGCTCAGCCGCCAAAAACAAAGTGACTGATTGAAAACAAATGAATGTAGTTATCATTCAGATATATCCTTTCTGAGTATGTTCTGTTTTACGGTAAGTTATCAGCTATGAGCGACTTTGCTGAAATTTTTTTTTTAAACAGTAGTCTTAGGTAGTCACCTAAAACAGTAGGATACTATTTTATATAGAAGTAGAGTTAGTTGTTAACCCTGCTAAACAAAACAAAAAGAATTTGTACACACTCGCAATAATTTTGAAGAACCTTTCTAGTGAAAAACCAAACTAAGACATTGGTCCGAAAAAACTTTTTTTCTCCTATTGCATGTGGGGTAGGAGGCACTCGAAAGAGTTTAAACATGAATTTCACGTTGTCGGTAGAATCAGTTTTATTTCTACAATAGGGGGAAGCGTTTTCTCATACCCAGTAGTGATCAGCTTGGTTGAATTTTATTTATTTTTATTTTTAGAGAAAATCTTCAGCATGTTCTTACAAATTAATTACTTAGGTGTATTGAGTAAAACAATGTAATGTCAATTACAGATTTTCTAAGTTTAACATGATATACTTGCAATACGTGTAGGTATATAACAAAGTGCGGATATAATACTAGAATATTTTACATGTTACACTTAGTTGGATCCCAATCTGACTTATTTTATCTTATTGACTCTTAAATACATGAAATTGATGTAACATAATTTTAAATTGATTAAATTGAGATTCAAAGCAAGTAAAAAGCCATGAATTGTGAGGCACAGTGACATTTCAACTTGATAAAGAAAAAAGACAACCTGGATAGACATATTCATGATAAATCACAGCTTTTTGTAACAAGAGTAGTATAGATTAACCATAGTCAACAGAACCTTATTAATAACGAACATAAAATCGCTTCAGTAAAATTATTTTTCAAGAATCTTCTTTTTCAGCAAATAAATTGTTGGTAAACTTTCTTTCACTCGCGCCACACACGCAGGATTTACCAAAATGTACAAAGTTGAGTAATTGACCCACAATCGGGCGGTGTGAGTAACGGGTTGAGATTACTTTAAGAAAGTGGTATTTTAAAGTTAAACATCTTACAAATTTTAAAGTGGAAGCTTTACATTTCATATATTCCATTTAGTTTTATTAGCTAGAGTGTATTTTTGAAGCAGAAAGTTAAAAAATACATTTTGGCGAAACTAACTAAGTATTATTCTTGGTAATTAAGCAAACTCACGTTCTTCATCAACATTAAGCCTTTGATGATGATCTTAAAGAATAAAGAAAAAAAAACTTCATTGCTAAAGTTCGTCAACGATGAATGAGAGAGAGGATAATTGTGCAAAAGAAAAAACAACAAGCAAACAAATTTTAAGAAAAACACATTATAGATGAAGAATTACAAAATAGAACAGACGCTACCTACCGGGATAAACTGCCAACTGATAAGTAGGCCTACTAACAAAACAGTGCCGCTATGTATCGTGAAGCCAATCACAATAGCACCTAGCCTAATCTAATCTAATTTCATGAACTAATATAATCATGAGTTATGTTATGTTGTTGAATATCTACAACCGGACATATGCCTGAACACACGCGCCATTACCATCCAGATTCTGCCTGCGAGCTCTCGTAAATCGTCATTTTCCACGTCCGCCTAGATGTTAGTTGACTTACGCTATGCTTGCTAAGTTGCGGCTTCCACACAAGTACGTACATACACATTTGCCCTTAAAAGCATTACGATCCGCTAAGTCGCTACGCTGATGCGCCAAAAGATGCCTTGTGTTTTTTTATATTGTTTTTCTTTATATCCTACTTTTATCACTTACGCCAAACTTGCACTATTCAAAATCGTTCTCGAACCGATTTCACGTGTGCCATCGGTTGCTTTGTCTCGACAACATATGTCGTGGATGTAAACGTTTCAAATTCTCAACAAAACTGGTACCTCAGGGCAAATTTGTTCCTGTTTTAGTATTTTGATATTTTAGCCAGTGGGAACACAGACTTTAGCCTTTGCAAGTCGAGAAATCAGTTGTAGTTGGTTTTTATTCACTTGGATTTAAAGCAGTTTCAAAGCAATATGACGCCTCTTGCGCTCTACTACACATAAACGAGTTCAAAGAACGCCAATCACGCGAATTCATTTGACGTCGCGCGACCAATAGGGGAGTGCGACGTCAAAAGAAACCAATCACAGCGCTCACTTAGAAGCATTTGCTCATAACCTCTTTAGCGCCCGCCCTGCCAACATCGCCTTTCTAACCTTTTTCCATGTTCTGTGGATCGTACCCAGGAACCCGAGATCTAGGCCCGGTATTCACCAGTAGGGGGTGTGAAATATTCCTTATGCAAAATTTTGGATGGATCATCATCATCATCATCAGCCTACGGCTGTCCAATGCTGGACATTTGGCCCTTCCCAAGGCACGCCACTTTTTTCGATCTTGAGCTTTGAGCATCCAATTGCTTCCAGCCACCTTGCGCAGATCGTCGCTCCATCTAGCAGGGGGGCGTCCAACACTACATTTGCCCATGCGCGGTCTCCACTGCAGAACTCGATTAGTCCATCGTTCATCAGTTCTGTGACAGACGTGACCAGCCCACTGCCACTTCAGCTTGCTTATCCGAGTAGCTATATCGGTAACTTTGGATGGATACTTATTTGTTATTAAATCACTTGTAACTCAAAGGAACGATGAGAAATTTAGCACGAAGACAGATCAAAAGTTGGAATAGTTTATTATATATAACTTTGCACTTTATGGGGTCTTTACTGCAACCGAATTAATAATTATGGCCGCGGACATGCTTCGTGCAATTTTACCTTTAAATAATTCATTTGGTCACACTAAACCCCCAAAAGTATTACATTTTAAGAGTAAAATGCAACATGAACGTTTAAAATTCTGTTTGAAACTTCATTTTTTTACTCTGAGGTTATCTGGGGTCAAGTATGTCTTCTCATATATATAATGATATCTCAAAGCGATTAACCTAAGTCTAGCCAGCTGGAAAACCTGTAAAATCACGTCTATATTACAGTATAGTCTAAAGTACCTGGTCTCATGCTGAATCAGTGCCATTATAGGGGACATAAAATAAATATCCCACTTAAAGAGGTAATTCCAGTGGCTTGGTCGAGCTAATTTTGCAGTTATGCAAAGGACTAAATTCTTTAGACATTCGCAGTTTCGCTAAGAAAATATAGTGTTTCTTGCTTACCTAGTGCGCTACGAATATTTGCTTATTCATGAAAAAAGTTGTCGTTTTATTATCAACTGACCAAAAAAAGAGGCGGTATCCAATTCGACGGTGCAATCAAAAATATTTATGTTTCTTTTGGTGACGGCAATCACTGGGCCACACAGAGCCATCTAGTATCAAATTAAGCAATTACTAAACTTATTCCGAAGCAATAGTCGCATGGGAGATTGTGTTCCTCATTTGAAATTATTAATATATTTATTTTTTGTCAACTTTTTTTGTCAACTTTATGGCTTATTCAATATTTTAATATAATATTTTTTATTTAATTATCCTAATTTATTTGTCATGCATCCATTTTTTTTTTTAATATTTCATAATTAACTATTTTCGTATCCAATACAATCCTTGACATCGAAATGCGCTTAATAAAACCTACGATTTAAAGAAAATATATTTATTTATTTATATTTCAAATCATTTGGATTTTTTTTATTTATTTTGTAATATCAATATTGCTGTTTGTTCCGGATTGCTGTGATTGTCCACGCCTACCTCCAAACATGGCAAAAGCTGAAAACCAGTGTTCTGCTCCTTGAGCAGTGCAAACACTGAGCTTACTGCCTTTTTGCATAGCTGCGGCACATATGACTTAGAATAAGTAATTGTTATTTTTTTATTTTTTATTTGATGTATGTTGTTATTATTTGTAATTTACTGCATGTGTGCTTTTATTTTCTTGATGTGTGCCTTATTGCCATGCAAATAAAGATTCTATCTATCTATCTATCTATTCCATCCCACACCCATAATTTTATATGTAGATGAGATCCTGAGAAAGGAAGGACATAGGCTATTTTGTATCCCACTGCTGGGCATTCGTTTTCGCCCGCGCGATATAGCGTGTAGTTCACGCGGTATACTGATAATATGTATATTCTAACATGTAACAAGAAAATTATCTGGGTCTTATGAAATTTACATTGCGACAAACATGTTTGTATAAGATTTCAATAAAAAAAGTCTGCCACAAATGTATTTTTATTAGTCATAGACACACTATGACACACTTGAAGCTAGTTAAGCTGTATGCATAACAGGTACGAATGCAGAAACTTTGGAAAAAACATATTTTTATTTACTCAATATAATATCTTTAAAGTCAGAAGTGGGATAGCATTAAAGCACCCAGGCTCATTACTAGATACCTTGCTTCGCCATTTTTATCGACAAATTAAGCGAGACACCAATATTACGAGTTTGTTGCAAATTCTTGATTATTCGTAGTTATGTCCGATCGTCAGCGGACTTCGTGTGATAGGACGCGCCGAGATGATGGGCATTATCGGTTGCGTGTCCATGAGGACTCGCGTAGGTCGCGTAGATCGCATAGTAGGTCACGTAGGTTGCGTAGTAGGTCGCGCAGTAGATCACTCAGGCGCAGTGATGTATACAGGTCGCGTTCCTCAGTTGGGTTAATTAGTGTTTTAATTAGTGTCTTTAGTTGAGTTATAATTGTGTTTCAATTGCTATGTAAGTAGATTGTTATTTTTATTTATAGTGTGGGTAAATTGATTAAAGTGTAGTAAGATTTGTGTTTCGCTAATTTGTTGATTTCTTTTGATTTATAAAAAATATAAAGATCGTTAAACCTTAGTAAATTGTTTTTTTTTTAATATTCCTGTTTCTGACTCCTAAAGATATTATACTTTTAAGAACGTTACAAGCCTGCCATTTTTGGGTTGGATAGTGGACATGTTCCCGCATATTGTTACGCAACCTCATAGAAAAAAGCACTTACATAAAACCACAATACAATTCCTCACATCAATGACTTTACTTTCTAGGGTGATACATTAATTTGACCCCGTCTGGGTACGGTCCGCAAATGGTGCGTGAAACGCTCGATCTTCACTAAAAGCCATGACACATGTTTTGCTGACCGTCCGCTGTAATGGGTTTTTGTTCTTACTCCCTATAAAAGTTTTGGGTACAATTATCGATATAAGAAAAAGATTCATAGTCCGATACGAGAATGACACTTACAACTGTCCTCGTTTGAATGATTGACGTTGACTTAAGGGGGCTATGTGCTGACCCAATGGGGACTACCGTTTCTTTGCTCACCAGTTGGCGCCACTGTAGACTGAGGTCCGGAGGTATAGCTGTCAAAGGCGATTGGCGCCGAAACAAAGTGTTATATCTTGAATCTAATTAAGGTTATATTGTTTATAAATAACTATCTTGATATCAACAAACTAACTTCTGAAATAGTTGCTCTTGAGGCCGCCTATTTTTGCGCTTTTTCTTAATTCCGCTTTCAAAGCGTTCACATTAATCGCCAAATAATCCATATTTGCGATATTTTACGAAGGAGATCACTTTCCAGCAGGTAAATTAAAGAAATTATAATTTATGCAACAAATTCCGCTAAAACCAGTACAAAGTGAATGATATTGGACCTCACGCGACACTAGCGCCTCTAGTGGCAAATTCACTAGCGATAGCCCCCATTGATTTAATTTTATTACTTCTAAACAAAATCAATTTTTGAAAACAAGAACAGTATCGTTTAGCATACCTCTAGTATTTATTGAATCAATGTTAACTGCTTTTCATTCTGGCATTCTTTCGTATAGTACATTATTGCTAAAAGCGACCGCTTTTAGCGTTAGCGACAAATTCATTATAAACATCTAAACGAAAAGTTTACTTAGAAATTTTTTTAGTTTCCTTAAAATTAAAGTAAGAGGTGATCCGGCAGAGAACTAAAGTTACCGACATAACCCACCGGATTAGCAACCTGAAGTGGCAGTGGGCTGGCCATATTAGCCGCAGAACCGACAACCGCTGGGATAAACGAGTTCTTGAGTGGAGACCGCGTCTCGGCAAACGTAGTGTAGGACGCCCTCAGGCCGGGTGGAGTGATGATTTGCGCAAGGTGGCTGGCAGGAGCTGGATGCGAGAAGCCGAGGATCGACCTAAGTGGCGTGCAATTGGAGAGGCCTATGTCCAGCAGTGGACTGTGATAGGCTGATGATGATGATGATGATGATAGTTCTGGTTTTTTCAGATATAATTTTGTTTAAAAGTAATAGATTTAAATCAATTGGGGGCAGCCAATGGGGCAGCACTGAGCTCTAGTAGCCCCCCTAATGTCAAAGTCAACTTTGTCTATGATCGGTCCAAATTATGTCGACCTGCAACCAGTTGTTGCAGATACAACATGGCTTAAATATCCATTACATTCCATCGGTATAATGGCCTGCGCCGACGACGGACTTTTCTCCGCGGCGGAGAAAAAAGTACGCTCCGCGAATAAAAAGTCCGTCGCGAATTTACCGCGGACTTAACGCACACGATGTTCGATCATTTTCTAGTTTATCTTCGTACATACGTACGTCATTCTCGAGCGCACAACGCTGACTAAAGTCCGCCATGTGCGTTGCTTCGCCTAGGCACACGAGTTCTATTTCTTTCGGGGACTCCCCCATAGTATATCCTCGGTAGTTCGGGGGACTTTTTGTACGCGGTACTTTTAATCCCTCGTTTACGTTACTCGACACAGTAGTAAGCGATCTATTTTAGCGGACAAAAAAGTCCGCTGACAAAAATCCCTCGTCTGCGCAGGCCATAAGTTGTACTAAATGTGCGCCCTTATAGCCTGCGCAGACGAGGGATTTTAGTCCGCGGACTTTTTTGTCTGCTAAAATAGATCGCTTACAACTGTATCGAGTAACGCAAACAAGGGATTAAAAGTACGGCGCATAAAAAGTCCCCCGAATTAGCGAGGACATGCAGAGAGCGGACCGGACAAAAGTACGAGGGAGTCCCCGAAAATAATAGATCTCGTGTGACTAGGCGAAGTAACGCACATGGCGGACTTAAGTCCACCATGTGCGCTCGAGAGTGACGTACGTATGCACGACGATAAACGAAAAAATAATCGCACACCGTGTGCGTTGAGTTCGCTGTAAAGCCGCGGCGGACTTTTTATTTGCGGAGCGTACTTTTTTCTCCACCGTGGAGAAAAGTCCGTCTTCTGCGCATTGGGTGCACTTCTAGTGGAGACATTTTTGACGCAGACTATGTATTTATCTAGTTTTTTATATTACATCAATGGGTTCAATGGTTGAACAAGAATAGTCGTCTGCAGAAATAGTAATGTTTCTTTTGATTCAAGTCACAATTACATAGCAACCAAGTATAGTAAAAGAAAGTAACAGCCTATAATCATCCCACGGCAAGGAAAAGGCCTCCATCATTGAATTCAAGTTACCACAGCAATGATGGGTGTACTGGCATAATCACCACGCTTGCCAAATGCGGGTTGGTGATCACAAACCCGAGCAACGTTCAAAAATTCGAAACTTTTTTGTTGCCCAACCCGAGATTCGAACCTGGGACCCAGATATCTTGGCCTGGTATTCAAACCACTATACCAACGGGGCGTAGCAACAAAGTATATATTTACCTTTATCATAAACAATAGACGTCAGACCATGGCTTGCATAGGCCGCCCTAAAAGCAGGTATTCGCCGTAATCGCCACGCTCGGCAGGTGGCTTGGCGATCGCTCAATGACCATTGGTGCAGAGAAGACGCTACAAATAACTTTCAGAAATAATAGTAACAGTGTACTCTGATCAACGTGACTGTATCCAAAATAAGGTAAACCCTACCATTTTATTATACAAACTAGCTGTTGTCCGCGATTTCGTCGGCGCCAATTTCTGTTATTATGATCCCGATTAATAATATGAATAATTTTCCCCGTTTTGGCAACATTTTTCACTGATGCTTCGCTCCTATTGGTTGCAGCGTGATGTTATATAGCCTAAAGCATTTCGCAATAAATGGACTATCCAACACAAAAAGAAATTTTCAATTCGGACCAGTACTTCCTGAGATTAGCGCGTTCAAACAAACAAACAAACAAACTCTTCAGCTTCATAATATTAGTATAGATAAAAAAGCTACAATTTTAAAATAGATAAAATATTCGCAATGAACTAAATACAAAGGGTACATATGTTTTAAGTCTTTCTAACACTCGCCTCTCATTTGTTTAAAAGTAATGACGTCACCCAAAAAGAAAACCACTTCCATTCCCCCATTCATGGTTTTTGTGCATTTAGCACTACACTGTAGTGCTCGCACAGAAATCCGGCATCATCCGGAATAATCCGGTTTTGCCGAGCAAAACTGGTGCGGACTGGTATAGGGCTTTCAAATAAAATACCAAAAAAGTATTTTATGGTTAAATATTTATTCTTACATTCGTTCTATTAAACTTAATGTGGAAACTCATTGTTAAATAAATAAATACATTTATTTAGTTTGCTGTTTTCGCAAAAACGTGCACATTCTAATAAAAATACATGCGGTTCGTGCCAAAGAGAAACAGTTCAAGAAAGTTGACCAAGAATCTTGTACTACGCAGGTTTCTAAAGAAAAATATGGACACAACATCACACACATAGTTCTAATCTCAAGCAAAGTGAGTAGGTACCAATCAAAGCACTTATTTTTAGGGAAATTAACAGTAAAACTTTCAAAGGGTTTGCAATTTTGTAGCTTTTAATGAATTGTATTTTTAATTACGACCAAGTAACTTTAATGAGACTTTTTAATTATATTCACGTACAATTATTTTAAATATAATATTGGTGTAGTAGTCTACCGCCCCTTTGGTCCAATAGTTTAAATACCGGTCTAAGATATTTGGGTCCCGGGTTCGATCCCTGTGCCGGTGAACCAAAAGTTTCGAATATTCGAACATTGCTCGGGTTTGTGATCACCACCCCGAATTCGGCAAGCGTGGTGATTATTCCAGTACCCATCACTGCTTTGGTAACTTGAATTCAACGATGGAGGCCTTTTCCATGCAGTGGGATGATTATAGGCTGTTACTACTGGTATTCTGAAACTTCGTAACAGGAATATCGGTCGTATATCCTGACCTGACGATTTAAACGTAGTATATAGGTTGGTAACCCTATCATAAATCTCCATTGGCGAGTGCGGGCTATTTTGTTGGTGTGTTTTTTATTATTATTTAGCTATTGATAGTTTAATAAGTTTGGTATTTGTTTGTGTATCAACAAATAGTTTTTCTTTATTTGATGGTTTTTCTATTTTAAAATATCAATAAATTGAATACCGTTTAGTGTTTGAAGGCACCAAATAGGAGTCTTAGTTGAGGGCTAGAGTCATACAGACAACGGCAGGTCAACCTACCCAAAAAGCTAAAGGTCATTGAATTAATTTTCAACTTTAAGTCCAACAAGTAGAGATCAATATCAATTGTGACAATTTGACGTTTTGTGGTAGGTTGACGTGCTGTTGTCTATAGGTACTTTGTATTGGTTTGTTCCAGGTTCTTTTTATTTTTATGACTCTTCAGTATGTCGGAAGTAGCGCGAGCACCATGATTAAGATAATAATATCAGTGACTTCTATCCACCATTGGCCAAACTGCAATCGCCAAATGCAAAATGCCAACCCGCATATTATATACCCGAATACAGCGTAAGAATATCAGTATATAAACTTGAAAAATTTTGTGAGGCATGCGAGGAGATGCGGGTTCGAGTCCCGCCTGAGACAAAATTTTTCAAGTTTATATACTGATATTATAAGTGCAATTAAGTTGCTAAAATATCAAATAAAGTATATAAATAGCTGTTTCATCTTAACTGACTGTCAAACATCTGCAAAGATGTTTCTTTCGGGTGTTAAGGTTGCAAACTCCTAACATTTGATGAAACAACGCTGGCTCACAGCGTAAGAATATGCTTGAAAAATTCGCGCCGTGTCGCAGTGTCTCGGTGGCCTAATGGTATGGCGCCCGCCCGGCATGCGAGGAGATGCGGGTTCGAGTCCCGCCTGAGACAAAATTTTTCAAGTTTATATACTGATATTATAAGTGCAATTAAGTTGCTAAAATATCAAATAAAGTAGCGTAAGAATATGCTTGAAAAATTCACGCCGTATCGGAGTGTCTCAGTGGCCTAATGGCATGGCGCCCGGCATGCGAGGAGATGCGGGTTCGACTCCCGCCTGAGACATAATTTTTCAAGTTTACATACTGATATAATTTTATATACTAGAAGGAATTAGTAGCAAGCAGATATAACATGATGTTGAAATATTAATACCAACCACTAATTTTGATACGGTACCTAACATTGCTGCCCCCGATTTATTAAATTTCACAGTGATTCAATATTAAATTTAAATTTAAATTTAAATTTGCTCAAAAGATACTGTTCTACTTTTTTGAGAATTGTTTAGAAGTAATAAAATTAAATCATGAAATGACGGCAGCACATAGCTCTCGTAGTCCCCTTGACAAAAAATGTTCTGTAGTTGCAGCTTCCATTTATTTTTACCTCCATCTAACCTAATTCTACACCAGCAAAATCTAACCTCAAAAAACATGCAGGATCCCTCTCAAACTTCAAATAAAACTAGCGAGCTTGCAAAGCGTTCTCGCCTCCCGAAAGGGGAGGATTTCCTCTGAACTCGCTGCATATCAATCAACCCTCTCACTCGTCCTCCCAAATTCGTCTGGACAGCGGTAATCTTGAATGGCGTGCGTGTAATTAAAGTGATCTGTTTTTAGGGTTTCGTACGTCAAAAGTGGAAAAAAGGTTAGAAAGGACTTGTAGGCGGGACAGGCACGCCACAGAGGTTATGAGCAAAACGCTCTTAATTCCAAAGATGAATAAATAATGGCTGGGTTAACTGGCCCAAATCGGTTCTCCGCGCTATGTGTCCCGCCCACTGCCACTTCAACGATGCAATCCTTCGAGCGATGTCGGTTGTTTTAGTTCTCCTGCGGATCTCATCATTTCTGATTCGATCGAGTAGGGAAATACCAAGCATCGCTCTCTCCATTGCTCGCTGGGTGATCTTGAGCCTTCTTATGAGACCCATAGTAAACGACCACGTCTCACTCCCATAGGTCATTACTGGCAACACACACTGGTCAAAGACTTTCGTCTTGAGACACTGAGGTATTTCGGACGCGAATATATGCCGGAGCTTCCCGAACGCTGCCCATCCGAGCTGGATTCGACGAGAGATCTCTTTCTCGAAGTTGGACTTACCTAACTGGACTATCTGTCCCAGGTAAACATAGTGGTCAACAACTTCGAGTGCAATGTTCCCAACGTTAACTGGAGCGGGTGCAACATGGGCATTTAACATGATTTTCGTCTTGTCCATGTTCATCCTAAGGCCCACTCTTTGAGAAGCATTACCGAGATCTTCGAGCATAATGTTCAGGTCTTCCAAATAAATTTATTCTAATTCTAATTCTAAATAAACAAATAAATATTTTCAGACATGCCACACTGGACTACACAGAGTCATCTAGTTCTAAACTAAGCTACTACTATGAAGCTTGTCGTATTGGCTACTAGAAAACCGATAAACTTACTTATATATATATTTTGTTTTGTAAATATATACTTAAATACATAGAAAACACTAGTAAAGTAGAAAGGTACAGACAGACATGTTCATGCACACAAATTTTTGTACTGTGTGCAGGGTTAGTACCCGCGACCCATGGCTCCGAAACAGTGTTTACACCTAATCCAGATCCAGTCGTAATATAAGTGAGCGCTGTGATTGGTTTCGTTTGAACTCGTTTATGTGCGGAAGCTTATGTTTATGCGGTCATTATATGTAGGTACTTAATAATTTTAACGGAACCTTCGGTGGAAGAGCCCGATTCGCTCTTGTTCGGTTCGGTGAATTTTTAGCAAAAATTTAAATTTTATGAGGACACTAGCTGTTTCCCGCGACTTCGTTCGCGTCAATTTCTGTTATTATGATCGTGACTATTTTTGCAACATTTTTCACTCTTTCTTCGCTCCTATTGGTCGCAGCGTGATGTTCTATAGCCTAAAGCCTTCCTTGATAAATGGAATATGCAACACAAAAAGATTTTTTCCAATCGGACCAGTACTTCATGAGATTAGCGCGTTCAAACAAACAAACAAACAAACAAACTCTTCAGCTTTATATATTAAAAAAGTAAAAGTATAGAGTATAGATATAGATTATGTATAACATCATTGATTGTGAATGATTTTTTGACCAAACACTCAACAAATACCATCGAGCAATCACCATACTCACCAGATATGGCTCCAGCCGACTTCTTTCTTTTTCCTAAACTCAAGTTACCACTTCGTGGCCCCTTTTTCAATCGGTAGAAGACATAAATGAGAATTCGCCGCGAGAATTGAACTCAATTCCGGAAACAGCGTTTAAAAAATGTTTTGATGATTGGATTATTCGTTGGCGCAAGTGTATCGTTTCTGAAGGAGTATACTTTGAAGGTGATAAAATAAATTTGATTCCCAGTACTTCCTTGACAAAGTAGTATAAATATTTTTTTACAAAAGGTTCATGCACGACCTAGGACAATTTAATGCTATATTACGTTCCTGTCATTTAAATAATCATTGATAGTGTAATACCCCTTTTTTCATTATAAATACTGACTTAAGTTTATGTACAAAGAGTTCAGCAATACCTTGTGGTAATTTGTTGAAAATACGAAAACCAATTTCCCATGAACGAATTTCCTACTTTTCGCAGTGCCTTAAGGTAATTGCATGGCAGTATAGTATCATTGTGGTTATCATAGCGCGGGCAAACTGTCGTTCAGCGGTAAACACTAACAGTAATCAAGTATGCTTATTATCTGTTTAATTGCAAATCCGGCGGCGCTTAATAGCTGTACACTCGCATCCAAAATATATTTGGATCACGCTCAATACATAGTTTCACTTGCTATTCGGTTAACCAATATCTATACTGATATTATAAAGCTGAAGAGTTTGTTCGTTTGTTTGTTTGAACGCGTTAATCTCAGGAAGTACTGGTTCGAATTAAAGAATTATTTTTGTGTTGGATAGTCCATTTATCGAGGAAGGCTTTAGGCTACTGGTATATAACATCACGCCTGCGACCAATAGGAGCGAAGCATTCGTGAAAAATGTTACAAAAATTATGGCGATCATAATAACAGAAATTGACGCGTACGAAGTCGCGGGCAACAGCTAGTGATGTGATATAATTGTTAATTTCAACACTCACTCACTTTGCGTCACCATATGATATTATCTGGGATTATGATGATAATGAGGTTCCGCTTTTCCTTTTCAGATAGGAGTTTTTTTAATACACCACTCCTTGATATCGTAGGAGGCGACTTAGGGTTATTACCAGAAGAGTGGTCAGCAGCTTTTTTAATCCATCCTTGGCCAAACTGGAATCACCATCGCCTGACTATAGTTTCGAACTGCTCCATTCAAATGGGCCTGTATCCAGAAGTGGACTGGCACTAGGGTTGCCACCAGTACTTTATAATAAAACATTGTACGTTATTTCAGGACATTGTACTCTACACTTTACGAGAACAATAAAGTACACGAAAAAATTTTATTTCGCATGATTTGATATTTTTGCGATTTTGTAATTTAGGCTTAAGTATTTTTTCGTTTAACGACCTAATTAATCTATTGGTGCTGAACCGATGCCGCCGTAAGCGTGTGCAATGCAATGTTTTTTCTGTGATGACTAGCAAATGGCGAAACGAAGGAAACAGCGTCTCTAAATATTTAAAAAAAAATATTACTTGTTTTACTTAATATTTAATACAGACTAAATATACCGTGCAGTTTTAAATAGCATAATGCAAAAAGAAATTGTACTTTATTTTGGTTCCATGTACTTTAAAAAAAATATGTGGACAACATCACATACATTGTTCTGATCCCAATTTGAATAACTATTTAAAGCATTCGAATTTTGGAAACCAGAAACGACGAAGGTACCACAAACACCCAGACCCGAGAAAATGTAGAAAAAACTAATTTTTTCTACATTGACCCGTCCGGGAATCGAACCCGGGACCTCGGAGCAGATGACACCTTGAAAACCGGTGTGTACGCCACTCCGCCACGGAGGTCTTACTTTTATTTTCTTACCTCTACTAACCAATGTACTTTAACTGCTTTAAAAAAGGTGGCAACCCTAACTGGCACACCATCTTTAACGGAGTGATTAAAAGTAACTACCTATAGTTATCTCATTAAAAGGATAATGCTTCATTGAATTAAAGTAAAGTAAAGTAACAGCCTATAATCATCCCACTGCAGGGAAAAGGCGTCCATCATTGAATTCAACTTACCACTGCAATGATGGGAACTGGCATAATCACCACGCTTGCCAAATGCGGGTTGGTGATCACAAACCCGAGCAACGTTCGAAAATACGAAACTTTTTGTTGCCCGACCCGGGCATCGAACCTGGGACCCCGAGAGCTTGGCCCGGTATTTAAACCTCTAGACCAACAGGGCGTTGAATTAAAGTTACCACAAGCAATAATAAGTAGGTACAGGCATAATCATTACGTAATCACAAACCCAAAGTTTGAAAATTTGAAATTCTTATTGCCCAAACTGGGAATCGAAACCAGGACCCCGAGTGATGTTACAACCGCCAGCTGTTAGGTATAGCTAAGTTTAATTCAGCTATTACGAGTATACCAGTAAATACTTAAATGTTAACAGATGCTTAGCAAGGTTCTAGCGCTAAATGTAATCCTAACTAAACACAGTACTCAAGTTAGTTAGTATGCTTGTGTAATAAGTCCTTACACAAGAATGACGGTTTGTTATTCAGAAAGGAGATGTCCCAAATTGTATGAAGGTCAGGCCCAGAACCTGTACACCCCACCAAAAGATAGACCAATACACCTACAAGATTTTGTTATTATCCAATTCTTTTAAAATGGCTTCGTTAAGTGGTTCAAATAAAGAGATAAGTAAGAAAATAGCAATACAAAACAACAAAACCATCATGGCGGAAGATGACATTTTAATGACGTCTGTCAGTTTTGGCAGTTATAAAATTGCGCATCTAGGAGTCGAGTGCCATTGCTTGCTGTAGTAACAACAAACATTATTAAAGTAATGTGTCGATCAATACCAAATCCAGAAAACGAAAAAGTGGTCGTTATAATGAACTACATATAAAACGCGACAAATAGAACAAAAACATGAAGTGAATGATTATGCCAAAGTGACAAGGGATATCTGAAAGCTACTGACATTTAAAGTTTTTTTAGATTGACGCCATCTTGGAATGCCTAATGGAGTTTGATAAATTATTCGATCTTATTTATTTTTGAACCACTAAATTATACGTGAAATAAATTTATATATATTTTTCCCGGAAACAGTATTTTTGTCTTGATTTTTGAAAATGGTGTACTATGTCTGGGCCTATTATGGGACATCTCATTTATTTTGTTTTGATTTTTTTTTGTTTAGTGAATCATTATTAAAAGTTGGTGTGAACCTGTAGTGTTAACACCCTGTATATCTAGTGGGTTAAGTACCTAGGCAAGATTTCGGGATCCTAGGATCGATCTCCGGGTTGGACAACAAGACTTTCGATTTTTAAGCTATTGCATAGCTTCTATCGCGGGCCTTGAGCGTGGAGACCGAATCCAGAAATTCCGTAACGAAAATAACCTAACCTAACACTCGGGGCGAGGCACGATCAAACAATTTTGAATTTCCGAAATTTAAAAGAATTTAGAAGAAAATAAGGATTTTGACAGTATGGTTGCCTATGGTAACCATATCTGCCAAATAGGTAACAGAAAAATTTAATTACAAAAGTCTAAATTAGAAAATACATAGAATTATAAAATTAAGCTATTGCATAGCTTCTATCGCGGGCCTTGAGCGTGGAGACCGAATTCAGAAATTCCGTAACGAAAATAACCTAACACCCCCCACTCCGACCGGCACAGCGGTGATACTTTTTAGTTTTATAATTGCATAAGTTGATAAAAAATGCTATGCAATAGCTTTACCGCGGCAGTCTCCGAGTGCCACACGTCTTTATTTTTTTTATTTATTTGCCATTACCAGTCATTACAAAACATAGTAAATTTATATCAGTTTTACATTAATTTAGATAGTTTAGTTAGAATAAGCTTGTTTAGATTACGAAATTAGTCGATTCCTAAAAACAACTTTATATAATATAAAACAATTATTAAAACACTAATTGCAAAATCACCTGCCTACAGCATCTAACTATTAATAGCAAGACAAATTAATTTCCGAACATTGCTCGGGTTTGTGAACACCGATCCACATTTGACAAGCGTGGTGATTATAAGTACCCTTAATTGCTGTGGCAACTGGAATTCTAGAGGCCTTTGCATTGTAGTAGGTTGATAACAGGCCGTTAATTTACTTTTCTTTTTTAAACATTATGTATTACAGTAGATTTATAATTTGTTGCCTGGACCTCAAAGAAAACGTTTCTATTTAAAGTTATAATTCGTATTACTTACTCGACCTATAGTTAACGTTTATGGTTCGTTTACAACGGTTATTCCTGCCTTTACCAGTGTAACCAGGTATAATAATGTTCAGCGACTGAACCACACCGTACCTAATACCTCAAATACATAGTCACACTAAACATAAAGTATACAGTAGCTCCACTATTCCCAATTTCTTTTAAATTTGATGGTTTGCTAATTTCATTAATAAAAAAATTCATAAGTTATCATACTTTTTAAAATTTCTATAATTATAAATACAAAAGTTTGGATGGATGTTTTTAACCATGCTGAACGAATATGGATTAAATTTAAGACGACATTATAAAAGGCTACAATATCACAAAAAATAAATAATTGTAGAATAACGGGGACAATTACAATTTCAAAATAAAAGTTGCCTGCCACACCGCTTATCTGTGTTACAAGTTTATACTTTTATATTTTGAGACTGTTATTAAAGAAAAAAATTGCTCGTATAACTTGAAATAAAAATAATTCGATTGTCTTAGCTTGAACCCACAATCCGCGCTTATTCTCTTTATGATTTCACTTACTATCGCTGCATTATACTTTTATGATCTTATTGCTTATTACGCATTATCTTAAATTTCTCTGTTTTTGCAAAGTTGCGTTCCTGCGGCAGCCGTTCAATATTAACTGTGCAATTTCCGAGATTTTTTTGCATGTCAGGTGCATTCTTCAAATAGGCTTTTGCACAAAGTTGAGTTACTGCGTCAAGCGTTCACTGTGGCACACTAGTATGCGAGCGTGTAGCGTGTAACAATCAAATGAACGGCGTAACAGCTGTGCACGTTGCAGGCTGTGGCTAAGCCTACTGTGCGGAAGATATTGTTATTTATTCGTGTTTGCAAGAGGCTAAGGCCCGAGTTTAAACAGCGTTTAAAATATTATTAGACATACTTTGTATGGGTATTGTGTCAAATTAATCGTCACTCATTGTTTACCGGCTGTTTAAGTGTTGGTGAACTCGGGTCGTGTTTGTTACAATAAAGCTTAAGATAGATAGGTAATCCTTATAACACAACATAAGGAATGAAGGTCTTTTTTTATAAATAATGGGTTTGCTCTTGACTACATACTTAACCGTACGGTTAAGAAGAAGCCTAAGATGGAGCGCGCTTACCCAGAGGTACTGGTTCTTCCACACACCAGCGGAACACAGAAAAACTGTTTGACTCCGGCAGGAGGGTTGTAGCATCCAGGCAGCCTGTTACAAAGCCTACCACCGCAGAGGGATCTGTTGGCCGTCATCATTGATTAGAAAACCAAAGATGCCGTTGCCCAGGGTGGGCCACTAGGAGGTAGATCCCACCACCCCAAAAGTGAATCTCATCTATAGAAGATAGTTCTTTAGTCACTTAATGTTTTAAGGCATTTTTAGTCCTCTCCACCCTCTCTCAAGCGCTGTGGTTAAGCTTACTGTGCGGAAGATATTATTATTTAGATATTCGTGGTTAGCAAGAGGCTTTGTGTTTGTTACAATAAAGCTTTAGATATATATTAGATACGTAATCCTTATTACACAATATAAGGAATGTAGATCTCATTGATAGAAGATATTGCTTCCAAAGAGCCGTTCTTTGACTAGACTATCACTATCAAACCCCTCTGGTGCTGTGTCTAAATACTGTGTGGAAATATTATTATTTATTCGTATCACCAAAACAGTATTAGTGTTTGCTCGGTAGCTAAAATTCAATGATGGACGCCTTTACCCTGCAGTTGGTAGAATATAGGCCTGTCTTCCTTTAAAATATATTTACTAAAAAGTATACAAGTTTATCGGTTCTCTAACACCCATAACATCATGTTAGTGTAGCTCATTTTGGGAAATATCTAAGAATATTATTAAAATGAATATGATTATTTCGAGTTACCAGTGGCTGTGTCTTATACGTTAAGTTGACTTGAATATTAATAGAAAACGTAGTAACACTTCGACCTGTTGTTTCCAACTACCTTAATGCTAATACATTCTTATCCTTGTTTACTTTTATTTACCCAAACGTGACATAGAGACACACCGTTAAAGTTTCACAGAACCATTTCGTTACTGGGGCTATTTACATAAACAATGCATGCCAACCCTGGCTCCTGAATAGGCGTTTAATTCTCGTTCTCACTGCAGCTAAACCTTGATACACTTACAGAGAAAATTACACCTTATGAAGAACACCATGAAGTATAAAGTCGCACTACAAACACCTGTACACCGTTAGAGAAATAGTTGGCATTTGTATAAAGAACAAACTCTCATTTTCGGTTTACGATGTGATTTTGTTCTTAGAAGACAACGTAAAGTCTACAACGTTGGGTTCAAAGTCGAATGACCGCTAAACTAGGTAGGGTTGTCAAATTTTGCCAAAGACGATAATAGTGTGGCTAAGATGGCGCGATGCGCTTTAGGTACAGTATATTTTGAAGTAATTTGCATATTAACTGTGTACACAAATGGAGGCTTTGAGAGGAGGCTATATTGGGTCTGAACAAAGACTTGCATATGCATAAAACTATGCTAAAACCCAGCGATATTGGGCAGAGGGAAAATTGTTTTCCAGTGAAGTTATTTGGAGGTAAAACTGGTCACCAACGGCTAGCAGTTTTGGATAGAATCACAAAATGACTTGTTTGAGGTTTACTGCTTACCTTATACCTTAGGATACAGTAGAAATATATTTCCAAATGCTATTGAAAAAAAAACCCTCGAAAATAGAAGTTCTAATCGAAATAGTTATTCATTTCGAAGTTTTTATTCAATACTCAATACTCAATACTCAATTATTTATTGCTTCCATAATGTAACAGAATAATGAATAACATAATGGGCCCTGTAGGGCACGGCAATTTGGAGAGGGGAAGATCATTTTCATGAATTTAGCTATTACTCCTATTTTTTTGTTATTATTATTGTATTATAAATTATCATTTAAATATTTGCTTATTGTATAATAGTGTTTTGATATCAAAAGTTATTTTAATTTGTTAACGAATGAAGTTTCTTTATTTATATTTTTTATTGACGCTGGGAGTTTATTAAATATTTTTATGGACATGAAATGAGGCCCTTCAATACCTTTTACGGCATAAGAATACAGGCATATGTCACCACACTTGTCAAATGCGGGTTGGTGATAACAAAACCGAGCAATGTTTTAAAACTTGAATTTCTTAAGCCCGAACCGGGGATCGAATCCCGAGATCTTGGCACTGTACTTAAACCATTAGTTAGACCAATGGGGTGTAAACCATACAGGATGAAATTTTAACCACCTTTCAAATTTTAATATAACAATCTAAGAGACAAAAAATAAATGACGTATTTTTCTTTCGGTATAGCCCAGTACAAAAATGTCAAGATAAAGCACTTAGAAAATGTCCGCCAAATAATAAAAAATTTAGATACGGTCTCCTAGCAACACTTTTTTTACGCAATGCGCATCTATTTCGTTCATTACAATACTATTCATAAGTTTTTGATTATCCCTTCATACCTTATTAGGCTAAGGACCGTAAAAATTGCGAAAAATATTTTCGGACGAAAACTTGATTTACATTCATTACTTTATAAATGGGCTCTAAAGAAGATACTGAACCCATATAAAATTTTAGAAGATTATGAAAAAGTCACCTGTATACAGTAAAATATCAAATTGTTTAGGTTAAGATACAATAAGTACTTTATCATTAAATTAACTAAAAAACCATGTATTTTTGTACAAAACTTTTATCTTAAACATCACTATTTTTGGATAAAAGTAGATTTTATAAGACATTAGTCTGCAAAGAATAGTACGGCAAGAGATTTATTATGGTGACTTAATTAACTGTGCTTAATGTTAAAACTATGTTGCAATTAAGACTTCGCTATGATTAAAACTATTCTGTCTGGGTAACATTGTACAGGTGTCACTGTGTGTAGCCTGCATTTGTATTATTTTGTTTTTAATGTAATACGCAAACTTCATAAAATCAGTTAAAATCAATTTTATTTCTGCAAATAGGCCCCAGGAGGCGCTTTTACACGTCCCAATTTAAACCTACCACTGCTTCGGGACAAGTCTGGGCTAGTGCCGAGAAGAAGCAGCGCAAGAAACTCGGTCACTATTGTCAGCCTCTTTTTAAATAATTTTTTACAAGGTAAGGTGATTTTTACAAGGTTTGAGCAAGTACGAGCTGGGACAATTTAATGCCATACATTTCTATCATTGAAATAATTATCTTTGACTTGTGTGTGTGTGCATGCGCGCGTGTGGATTGGTGTGTATGTGGCGGAGTTTGTGTTCATTTTATTATTTTTAATTTTGATGATATCCGTGTAATAACTATTGTAAAACTAAAGTGTCGTTTATAAAAGTATAGTAACAGCCTATAATCATCCCACTGCAGGGAAAAGGCTTCCATCATTAAATTCAAGTTACCACTGCAATGATGGGAACTGGCATAATCACCACGCTTGCCAAATGCGGATTGGTGATCACAAACCCGAGCAACGTTCGAAAATTCGAAACAATTTGTTGCCTGACCCGGGGATCGAACTTGGGACCCCGAGATCTTGGCCCGGTATTTAAACCACTAGACCAACGGGGCGTTAAAGTATAGACAATATATATTATTTGTCATAATATTGATAAAACACCATAACAAGCCGATCCTATGTCATATCACCGATACTTAGCAAAAACTGTATCTGCAGCATCCAATTATTCCACGAATGTGCAAATTGAAAAACGAGTCACACACACATCAGACATTGTCGGTGCCTCACTACCTACTACAGTTTTAAAGGCAAAAATTCATTTCGAGTGCTGGGCTTCATAGTTTCACATTGGCTAGAGTTCAAAGCTAGGAGTGACTGTGATGTCCACATTGCAGTCTTCGTACTTGAAATACAGATGTACCTATTACTTGTTGTGTTTGCTTCAATTTAGGTTACTCATGATGTTCCTCATAAGATTTAAGAATTTATGCGTAAACTGTATTATTTGGAAAAACAGGAATTGTATTTATTTTAGTTAAGTGGGACTGAAATCCAAAACTATCCGCTTAACAGGCACCTACTCTAACCGTTGAGTTCCATTGTGTAGATAAATTTACTAAGTATAATACATTCAATTTTAATTTATAAACACAAGGGCCGTTTTTCCATACAAACGTAGTCCCCTGTTTCCTCCCTGGATAATTCCAGTAGATCAATATTTTTTATTATAAAAATTTCTATGTTATCTTTTTTTTATAAATTAATTAGTAAAAGATATATGAGCCCTCAAATTTTTTTGAAAAGATTCAGATTTTCCACTGTTTTCAAACACCCAGAAAACTAATTTGCCTAAATTTAAGAAAAAAAAACAAAATTGTATGCGAACACGCAGAAGAAGTCCAAGAAGCAGTTGTCTCTATCACACTCTTCGGTTTATTTTTTATTTTTTTTCCTCTTAATAGAGATAATAATAATTTATGCAAAAACAAAATTATTGTAAGAAAAACATACCATACTGCATTGACTTAGCGTTTATACTGCCAATAGATTAAAACTTTTAACTTTTACTTTGATTGGTTGCTTCAAATTTTAAACAATAGGAGCCGGCTCACCTTTTATAGCAGGTAAAATAATTGCTATCTAGCATTTATGCTACTTGTAAGTGGAAATGCCAGAATAATGTGAATTTAAGGCTTAGGACTATATTATTATTATGATCAAAATAATAAATTATTAGTAAGCTAAATAAATTGTTTCTGTGACTGTACCCGAAGTTATGTTTTGGTATTCGTTGGGAATAGATTTGGTACTTTATTTAAATATTTAAAATTTGCTATTCGTTGGGAATAAAAAATAAAAAAGATATTAAACAAATACCATTGGTATTAGTTTTTGGTATTAGAAAAGAATACATCCAATAAACAAACGAATTGTTACCGAAGCATCCGGGCTCCAATAAATAACGAATCGATTCGAGATCACTCGAGTTCCCGCAACTTGGTTTCAAACTATGTCAAAGCTACGCAGCTTATATGAGTAAATCAAAAGGTTAAGTTGGAGATGCAGACTACTTAGCTGGGTAGACTAAACAAGTAATTTCACATGTTCGTGATCTAAACTTTCATGTTCACTATCATAAGATTTAGTTATTTGGGATTTTTATTATATAATGTACATGCTTCTGATATTACGGCTTGTTACAAACGGCATTAGTTATTCCGCATCATAAACTTTCTACTAAGACATTTCCAAAAAGCGGGCTTGGGATTTCTTAGAGTGACGTGTTCTTTTTGTATTTACTTATTATAAAACTAATTGTTAGACGTCACACAAAACACGCCAGTCTAAAGCCGCGGTGAAGTCGTGTGTGATGAAGACTCAAATATATTTTCTTTGTGAATAAGCAACAACAAAAACGAAACGCCGAAGTGACGTCGTGTGGTACTTACATATAAAAAAAGCACCACCCCTTTTACGATGTGTGTCGCAAGATGCATCTAGTGAAGTACTACCATAAGAAGATGAAAAAAGAAGCGCCAAGCGTGGTTCATGGGAAAATCGTCTGATTGGAGAAGCTTGTTTCCAGAGTAGATTGATGAAGGCTGGTGATGACGGCGAGACTCGCTAATTACGCAACGTTGGCGTCGAAGTCAGCCACGCTCGTTGTCTGAGATTGTTATTGATCTTAGCACGTAAGTGTAGCTCTAGTCAACTTAATATCAGTATATAAACTTGAAAAATTATGATACGCCCGGCATGCGAGGAGATGCGGGTTCGAGTCCCGCCTGAGACATAATTTTTCAAGTTTATATACTGATATTATAATTGCAATTTAATTGCTAAAATATCAAATAAAGTACATAAATAGCTGTTTCATCTTCACTGACTGTCAAACATCTGCAAAGATGTTTCTTTCGGGTGTTAAGGGTGCAAACTCCTAACATTTGATGAAGCGACGCTGGCTTATAGCGTTAAGAATATGCGTAAAAATTTGCGCTGAGTCGCAGGGTCTCGGTGGCTTAATGGTGTAGCGCCCGCCCGGCATGCGAGGAGATGCGGGTTCGAGTCTTGCCTGAGACATAATTTTTTAAGTTTATACACTGATATTATAATTGCAATTTAATTGCTAAAATATCAAATAAAGTTTACTAAACTTAGTTTTAAGGTAAATTTTGTATTTCTCTAACAAGTGAATGTAATTCTTTAGAGAAATAAATGTCTTAAACCTAAGCTCTCTATAGTAGTGAAACTAGTATGCGGAGTCTTTATGCTAAACTGTCTACGTATGAGTAGATCAAAAGCCTAACTCGGGACTTGGCTCGGCCGCCACCGAAACGTCCGGAATTTTTAATATCCCTGCCTTACGTTGCAAAATATTAAAATGTTAAGTTATGCCCACCAGAATGTTATGAAGATTTGCTCTTTCTAACCTGTATGGGGAACAAAGTGTGGAAAATGTCACTAAAGTTATGCATGATTGCACAATACGAGCACTATACAGAATTAAGAGAAATGTTAGGTTATTCATAATTTCATAAATGCTTTTCAGAATTTCTCTCCAAAATGAGAATTTGGCTATAATCGCCACGTGGAGGGTAGACGCTGCTGCCCGTCTTCTTCTGGTAATAACCCTTTAGTCTTCTCTAGCGACACCCACACGGGAAGAAAAGGGGTTCTTTTAACTTACAGGAACTACACGACAAAAGTAGTAGGTGCGTATTAATTATTAAATTTAGATAGTAAGAGAATATGTTCCTTTGTTTTTTTTTTTACTAGTCATATTAATTGTAGGATTAAGATTATAGTCAAATAAATCACTTTAAGATTAAGGTAGTGGATACCAGAAATTCATAATACAAAAAATTTGTCACTGCCCGTATAAAATCCTACAAGTTGCCCCTATACGCGTATCTAGATGCGTATCCACTTGTATGCGTTTCCATTTGTATGTCGAATGAATCTGGACGTATATCCGCCTGAACGCATAACCACTAAAACGCACAAGTACCTGCCTTTAAGCGTATCTAGTTGTACGCTTGCCTACCTGTACGCAGATACCTACATATAGACGCGTTACTACCTGCACGCGTATCCTCCTAGACGGGTATCCGCCTGTACCTACGCGTAAGTATGCATCTTGACGCATATTCAACATACTCGTAAAAGATTATGCGTGCATTGGAGCACTGAGTCCGTAATATTTAGAAAATTACAACTATTTTAATTTTAATGCTTCAATACGTTAAACGTTAAACTTAACAAAACTACCAGACATAATAGGTTTCTAAGCAAACAGTATTAGAATTTAAATGGAAATTATTTTAAGTCACTATCAAAATGTTCACAAGACCCAGACCTTCCCAGACTTAAGTGTCACCCATTTTAGGTGTCAAAAATAGGATTTGACAAGTGTCCGTTCACTTGACGTGGAGAGGGGACCCTCACGGACCCATCTGCTTGTGACCCAAGGGTGTGAGTGGCGAAGGTATAAGGGATGTTCTTTGAATAATACCTTTGACTTTACAAGACTTGTTGAGATATCGCCGACCGCCTATTTTTAGCTGACGGGAATGGAAGAGGTTTTAAATGTTTTTTTTAACCGATTCTTATTGTGTTTACATTATGCATGACTTTTTCATTATCTTCAAATTTAGAGTACAAAATGTAAATCAAGTTTTCACCAAAAATATTTTTCGCAGCATAAGTAGTTTTCAATTTTTAGGGTCCTAAGCTTGTTAAGGTATGAAGGGAAAATCAAAAACTTATGAATAGTATCGTAATGAATGAATGAGATTCCCATCGCGTAAAAAAAGTGTTGTGATAATTTTCAAGTGCTTTATCTGGACATTTTTCTACTGGGCTATACCAAAAGAATAAAAACGTCATTTGTTTTTGTCTCGTGTTAAAAGTGGTTAAAATTTTATCTCGTATAGAACAGTGCCACTTATTCTTGTCTTATAAGTTTCTAAAGAGGTACTGCCAGAAAATGGGCAGTGGCAAGTTTTTCTTCTTTTCACTGTTGGGCCGAACCACGGTCGCCTATCCGCTGACCAGCGTGGCGATTATGGCTAAATCTTGCTTGTGATCATGATGACTAGACCGACTTGTTTTGTTCTAAAGTAAATACGATTTATATCGATATTTTGTTCGTACTGATACGCTAAGTGCCATGCCACACTGGCGGATTACAAGCGTTTTCAAAACGCGAACACGTTGCGGACGTGGAGCGTACGCGTCGCGGATTCGCAACGTTTCCGCCTTGAGCGAGCGGCGAACGATACACTCAGTAACAGAATGGATTCTGACGAGGAAATACTGCTGTTAGCTTTGTTACTTCGACGACGCAAGAAACGTAAACCAATACTTCGAAGATATTGGGAGGATCCAATAACAACCAATCAACTGAATGAAAGCGACTACTATGTGTTGTTTTGCAAAAGAATAAAAAAGAATACTAAAATAAAACTACTAATAAAAAATATAACTAAAGTAGTATAAAACTAGTAGTAATAAAACTACTAATAAAAAATAAAACTAATGTAGCGCGGGAGCGGTGGTTTCGGTATGCGAGTGTACAAAATGGCGGCCACGCTTCGTTTCGCGGCGAAATCGTTGCGCGTCCGCAACGTAGGTATTCGCTGCGCAGCCGCGACGTTTTTGCCGCGTACACGCGGCGTGTTCGCTGCGTGGCCGCTCCGCTTTATAAACGCTTGTAATCCGCCAGTGTGGCATGGCCCTAAATGTTAACTAGGTCACCGGAGACCTCAAAACAGTTAAATTTTAATTAAAACTAGTTTTATTTAATATAGTTGGAAGCCCCGTTAGTCTAGTGGTTTAAATACCGGGCCAAGATCCCGGGGTCCCAGGTACGATTCCCGGGACGGGCAACAAAAAGTTTTCGAATTTTCGAACGTTGTTCGGGTTTGTGATCACCAACCCGCATTTGGCAAGCGTGGTGATTATGCCAGTACCCATCATTGCTGTGGTAACTAGAATTCAATGATGGAGGCCTTTTCCCTGCATTGGGATGTTTATAGGCTGTTACTTTATTTTTTCTTTTATTATGAGACCATAGATCCAGATATTATTTTAGTCAACATAAATAGGTTTAGATACTTAAATGGTATAAGTATTCTAGTCTTGTTTAAGATATTCATTTTCCAATTGTTTTATATTCCAAAGGCTGATGTTACAGGCTGCAGCTATCGGGAAAATTCAATCGCGAGCATATTTACACTGTCTAGACGCATCTTTAGATAATAGTTTGCAATTTTCTCACAAAGGGATGATAAAAATTTTACTACATAATCTGATTAAACTATAGAATCTACATATTTGTAATAAGTACTCGTAGTTCATGACGCCCCGTTGGTCTAGTGGTTTGAATACCGTAACAAAATCTCAGGGTCCCGGGTTCGATCCCCGGGTCGGGCAACAAAAAGTTTCGAATTTTCGAACTTTGCTCGGGTTTGCGATCACCAACCCGCATTTGGCAAGCGTGCTGATTATGCCTGTACCCATCATTGCTGTGGTAACTTGAATTCAATGATGGAGGCCTTTGCCCTGCAGTGGGATGATTATAGGCTGTTACTTACTTTTACTTACTTACTCGTAGTTCAATCAGATAGGGTAGTAAGACTTTATAAATCAATAGACATAGGTAGACCTATTCCCTTTTAAATTACTTATTTATCTTAATTACCAATCTAATTTCATACAATAAATGCAAAAGTTTATATGGATGTATGATGCTCAATCAGGGCAAAACGGCTGAAGATAGATGAAAATAACGCCGTGATAGCAATAAAGGCTGAAAAAAAAATTTTTTCTAGAATTGAAAAGTCGGATAAAGTGCAGTTCCTGGGGATAATTTTAAATTCAGTACACGCGTTCTGTAGTTGTTAAATAGAAACACAAACCAAAGATAAAACTTTTTTTCTCAATTAATTGCAGAGACTTAAAATTTCTTCAAAAACGGGAAACAAAATGACGCCATTCCAAACAAAAGATTGCGAACTTGAAAAATCTCTTTACGTCTACAAAAGGGGCAAAAATGAGGGCAATCCGAATTAGCTAAAAGTTGGCCCTTCAAAAGGAATGATTAGCCCTTTGTCTCGCCTGGCCCTTTCATCATGATCGCAAATCACCCAAGTCATAAACTTCTGAGTTACACCCCGTTAACTAAGTTGAAAGTTATGATTTTTAAATCAACGAAAAAAGATTTGATATTGTCAAGTCGGAGCATCAAATGTATCTGGTAACCAAGTAACAAAACGTCAATAGTTGAAACTTTAAGAGAAATAATCTTTATTTAAAAAAAAGGTATACCTACATACATTCTCACACACAAACACATGGACATGCAAGTACGCACCGACACCTCGCTTAGACCTATCGTTTGTTTTGTTTGTATGATATAGTATAGTATAGTATAGTATAACAGCCTATAATCATCCCACTGCAGGGAAAAGGCCTCCATCATTGAATTCAAGTTACCACAGCAATGATGGGTGTACTGGCATAATCACCACGCTTGCCAAATGCGGGTTGTTGATCACAAACCCGAGCAACGTTCGAAAATTCGAAACTTTTTGTTGCCCGACCCGGGATTCGAACCTGGGACCCCGAGATCTTGGCCCGGTATTTAAACCACTAGACCAACAGGGCGTTGTATGATTTAGTTGTGTAAAAATTGTCTTCTAAAACCTTCCAATATGTTTACAAACTTCTTCAACACAGCTAAGTAAAACCTTTTCACACTTTATTTAACAAGGTATAACAATCAAATTGTTAGGCATAACAATATAATAGATGCAGATTTTCAATAGTACGAAAGGTTACGTACAGTGGGTGGCATTGCATTTTTTTTAAATTATGAATTCCGGCTATCCTCTGCTATTCTGCAGGGACATTGTTCAACATATTCTTTTCAATATTTACTGAAATGATTTTAGCTATTACAATTTTCTATCCTCACATGGTGCATATACTGGCATTGCATATTTGCTGACAGCAAATGAGGCACAAAATCATGGTACGAACAGTTTAAATATAAATGTCTTGGAGTGAAGACATAAGGCACAAGTTATTTTAACTCCAGGATGTGTTTGGGCAGCAGGAGTAAGTCGAGGGGGTGAATCATAAACAACCATAAAATATTAACTACTTCTAAACCTTTGCGTTGCATGACTATTTAAAAAAATTAAAAGTTTCTATGAAAAAATACTAGCTATTTGCCCGCGGCTCTGCCCGCGTGAACTTCATCATATCGCGCGATCGGAAACCTGTGCCTAGCTGTGGCATATTAAAAGATATATTAGGTAGGTTTATACATGAAGATGGAAATACGCATACATTTTTTTTGTGTTAGTTTCATTATTATTTTTTACCGACTTCAAAAAAAGGAGGAGGTTCTGTGTTTGTCTGTTTAAATCTTTTTTGTGTGCTACTATCTGTGTATGATGTCCAAATTTTAATAAATGTATTTTCTTTCTTTATTTCTTTCAAATTTCAACCCAATCGGTCAAGCCGTTAAGTAGTTGACATACCGACAACAGCGCCACCTATCGGATCTAGCGGTAAAAAGTAGCCTATGTTCATCAGGTATGATGTTGGCTTCTAATGGTAAAATAATTTTTCAAATCGGTCCAGTAGTTTCGGAGCCTATTCAATACAAACATAGAATCAAATCTTTCCTCTTTTTAATATTAGTGTAGTTTAACACTGACCTGGTCTGACGCCTGACGTTGATTGCAGAAGCTCCACAATGGCAACTATGTCTAACGCTGCGCGAGCGCACCAATACCTGAACAAAAAGTATAGGGTAAATTTGGATGGTACTCAGACATAATTATAAACATCAGCGGTTTTAGCTGCTATCATTTATATGCTTAAGTTTAGTAAAATATTTTTAAATGATATTAGGGGTTAAAGTATGAAATTGCCGTTTTGTATGGACGAAATCGAGAAAAGTCATTTTTCCATA
The DNA here is from genome assembly GCA_949315895.1 of Anania crocealis. NCBI lineage: Eukaryota > Metazoa > Arthropoda > Insecta > Lepidoptera > Crambidae > Anania > Anania crocealis. The sequence continues at coordinate 17,745,761 of OX438867.1, read as the reverse complement.
CTAACAATTTTTTGTGTTTTTAAAAAACGCCTGAACCGTTTTCGTTGCAATTAAAGGTGAAAGTTAGATGGTTATAAAGCTACGCATTATAGTATTTAAATTTCTGAAAATCAAAGTATATAATACAAATATACTTAATTGAAGCAAGAAGGTCAGCTGACACATTGTAAGGGGTCTTTTCAACGACTTCCTTTGAAGTAATAGGCACTAGTATTGCATTTTTTTTTAGTCAAAAGTTACTTTATTTAGTTTTTGATACAATACAAAAAGAATTACGCAATAATATGACTATACTTAAGAGCTATAAACAAAATAAAAAGTGGGAAAATAATCGGCAATTTCATACTTTAACCCCTATTATTTAATTTTAAATAAAGCTTATCGTGTCTTCTTCAAGACGGGTGAGTCACCACTCAAAAGTTAAGTAAAGTCACCAGTCATGTAAAATATCAGTTAATGTTGGTGCAACTCATTTCTAGGCTGGCACCACACTGATTAATATAGGTATCACAATGAAATATAATAAAGACAATACATTTCATGCGCTCAAAACTACCACATTTTCAAGATCAATTGTAAAAGTTCTTCGTTATAACTTGATTGATACATCCTGTCATATCTGAACTTTTCTTATATATCACACACACGTCATTTAAACTTGAGTGATGAGCTTATTAGAATGTAGATTACTTTCTTTAATTTTCCAACTTCAATCCATCATATCACACAGTCATAATTTTTTAGGGTTCCGTACCGAAAGGAAAAACGGGACTCTATTACTAAGACTCCACTCTCCGTCTGCCTGTCTGTCTGTCACCAAGCTGTAATCGGCTGTATCTCCTGAACCGTAATAGTTAGACAGTTGAAATTCGCAGATGAGGTATTTTTGTTGCCGCCTTAGCACAACTATGAACAGAATTAAAATAATATATGTATAAGTGGAGCAGCCAGTAAATACAAGAAACGTATTTTTTGTAGTTTTTGACTTGGTACTAATAACGAGAACAGGCCCCCAATTCCGCTAATTTACAAATGGCTCAATAGCATCGCAACTGCATATTTTGACACATTTAATATGGAAGTAATTTCAAAATATACGATTGCGATGCTATTGAGCCATTTATAAATTAACAGAATTGGGGCCCAAGTGTGTAGATGCTCAAAATATTTGCACAAATATTTAGTAGCTGTTGCCCGCGACTTCGTACGCGTCAATTTCTGTTATTATGATCGCGACAACATTTTTCACTCATGCTTCGCTCCTAATAGTTGCAGTGTGATGTTATATAGCCTAAAGCCTTCCTCGATAAATGGACTCTCTAACACTAAAATAATTTTTCAATTCGAACCCGTACTTCCTGAGATTAGCGCGTTCAAACAAACAAACAAACAAACTCTCCGCTTTATAATTATTTATTAATTATTAAAAGATTAGCTTTAGAGTGGACTGCCCGTTTATGCAGCATTGGGTTCGACTGCACATAAAAAACCCTTAGATGCCTCAAATGTTACCTATTTTATTTTTCTTTTTGTAATTTTTATATTTTGTGTAGTACTATTGGTGTTACTGACTCAACTTTATTGTATTGTGGTATGGACTTTGTCTGAAATAAATCTTTTGAATTTGAATTGAATTGAATTTTATTAAAAAAAACATTAAAACAATAAATAGTATTTAAGGTCTCAACAAATTATTTTACCAGTATGTTGCTCCATATTAATAGTTTTCAGGTGTACACGCTCAAATTATACACACAAAGTTTACTTCATAAACATATTTTATAATGATATCAAATTAAGATACGGAACCCTCCGTGTGCGTCCGACTCGCACATAACCGGTTTTTAGGGTTCCGTACCCAAAGGGTAAAAACGGGACCCTATTACTAAGACATCGCTGTCTGTCCGTCTGTCCGTCTGTCCGTCGCTCTGTCACCAGGCTGTATCTCAAGAGCCGCAATAGCTAGACTGTTGAAATTTTCAAAAATTGTGTATTTCTGTTGCCGCAATAACAACAAATACTAAAAACAAAACAAAATAAATATTTAAGGCTCCCATACAACAAACCCGTTTTTTTGGCATTTTTGGTACGGAACCCTTCGTGCGCGAGTCCGACTAGCACATAGCCGGTGTTTTCTTATAGCCTGCTTCTGAACCATTTTTCCTTAATATTGATGTGTTCGATTTGATTGATTTGTATTGTTTTTAGATTATAAATACTTAAAGCCGATTGCTTTGAAACTTCACTGAGTTATTAGCGTTGCTGAGAAATGTTTTCGCTTTTACGCAGTAATGCTTTTAAAGCATTGGCTGTATAAATAGAATGTATTTACTTATGAAGTTGTAAATATTGGCTAGTACGCTCTAAATATTGGCTATTTAGAGCGTAACTGGAACGGTGGGATAGCTTTTTTTTTCTCACAAGCTACCTTTTCGAAAAGCGTGAAATAAGCCACAATTATTTTTGTCGTTTCCAAACAAGAAATAACTAACAATTATCAAGAACCGACTCAAAATTGGTGGCAGACTTCAAACATAAAAAAAAAAACTGAAATGAAAGATAAGTTTACGGATTTAGAACGCGTTTGTTTTTGATTTAACCCGATGTTTCGAACCCTTTACAGCGTTCATGGTCACGGGTAGACTAAGGTGTTATTCGTCTTTGAGATGGTAATTTAAAAAAAAAAAGTTTAACTATCGCCTCTAATTTGTATCGTCAGTTATGTTCCTTTTCACACAAAATGAGCTTAATCCGTAAACTTGTCTTTCATTATTGTATAGTGTTCGCGTAAAATCAAGAAAAAAGTCAGAAAAAAAAATTTTTTTTCAGACTGATTTATCCGCCGCCATCAAGCGAATGAAATTTAAGACGAATAACACCTTAGTCTGCCCGTGACCATGAACGCTGTTAAGTGTTCGCTGAAAAGTGTTCGAATCGTAATGTACACTCGACAGCACATCAAGTTAAACAATTGAACTGCGATAACAGCTTTTATTACACAGGGCATAAAGGCGGTCTCAAGGTCAACATGTATAGTCTGATGTGCCGCCGTGTGTACAAAATATTTAAAAGAGTTTAAATGTATTTATTTATTTATTTAATAATATGGGAAATTTACATTGGTAAACTGCATGAATAAACTTATAAATATGACCAATACAAAATGTAAAAATCTTTTAAAGGCGGCTACATCATGTTTATTCCGTTGACGGAGTTTATGAATAAAATTTAATGAAAAGAATTATCACAATGTAAATTCAAAATTATGTTTTATTTACTGACAAACGTTTTGAAAAACAAAATATATAATAGAGGGTTAAAGTATGAAATTGCCGATTATTTTCCCACTTTTTATTTTGTTTATAGCTCTTAAGTATAGTCATTTTATTGCGTAATTCTTTTTGTATTGTATCAAAAACTAAATAAAGTAATTTTTGACTAATAAAAAAAAAATGCAATACTAGTGCCTATTACTTCAAAGGAAGTCGTTAAAAAGACCCCTTACAATGTGTCAGCTGACCTTCTTGCTTCAATTAAGTATATTATATACTTTGATTGTCAGAAATTTAAATACTATAATGCTTAGCTTTATAACCATCTAACTTTCACCTTTAATTTCATCGAAAACGGTTCAGGCGTTCTTAAAAAAACTAAAAAATTGTTAGTATGGAAAAATGACTTTTCTCGATTTCGTCCATACAAAACGACAATTTCATACTTTAACCCCTAATACATGTATAATAAAGTAGTATCAAGTTGTAGTTTAATTAGTAACAGGCCAGTTAGTAGTAGAGTGGTCGCGTAAAATCAAGAAACTAAAGTATAATTACGAGTATCCAGCACCACTCAAAATTTGGTGGCTCATATTAATATTATGAGTGTAGAAATATAACCCTGATTCACAACACTGCCCATAATATCAATTACCAATTCGGGGCCCGTATTCACAAGTCGGGCTAACAACTGTTTGCATACATTAGCCCTCGTTAGCATACAACTGTCGCCCCCAGGTGTCGGCCGTATAATTTGACACTTGTTACTTGAATTACATTGTACAACAGCTCATCGATGTAGCACAAACCGACTAATTATCTCAAACGGTACTAAGGGAGAGAGAGATACAAGAATCACATAGTACGCTCACTGTAACGTATGGCTCTATATTGCTTAACTAGTTCTGATATAATAGTATCTTTCAAAGACATAATTATTTAAAAAGAGACTGACATCACTGCTTCATCTCGACACTAGCTTGTCCCGAGCACAGTGGTAGGCTTAAATATTGGGATGTGTGAAATACATTTACCTTGTAGTATTAGTATTCCGCCACGGAGGTCGTCAGCTGTTACATTTGATTATGATCATATGGGTTCCTGTATGGGATTCTAAGACATTTTGATATATTGTTTGATGCTGGCACGTTAAAAATCTAATAGAATAGCTACACCCCCTCATTGCCATAAATTTAATGAACTTGTAACAATATTTTACCTAATTCGAACTAGGGTTAAGGCGGTATAGGTACCCTAGTGGGATAGATGCCTCATTTTCAAAAGACCTAACTTCTCAAAGTCGCGACTAAGGAACAATAGTGTTACTAAGAACCGTAGTCACCCCACACCTAAGTTAGCACGGACCGTCGTGCTATGAGGACGCGTTTTGCTCATGTGTGAATTCATCACCATGGCGAACTTGACGAACACGTCAAAGTTTTTAGGGTTAGTATTTGCTGTTGTATCACTACATAGTATAAAACAAAGTCGCTTTCTCTGTCCCTATGTCCCTTTGTATGCTTAAATCTTTGAAACTACGCAACGGATTTTGATGCGGTTTTTTTTTATAGATAGAGTGATTCAAGAGGAAGGTTTATATGTATAATAACATCCATTAAATAGTGGAGAAGTACTGTTATTTTTGAAGTTTCTAATGTGATGTCGTAAATAATTACATTTTTTCCGCTTACATTGCAAACGCAGGCTGAACCCTACGAGTTTTATCAAAATAATGTACTAAGTATTGTACACATTGAAGAGGTCTACAGAAAAGTCCGTGATGGTATATGTCTATCTCTTATGGATAACCAACAATAACTTTTTTTTTGTCATTTACTTTTTACGACAAATAATGGCTAATTTTCGAAGCGATTTTAACCAATACAGCATTAATCCTTAACCAATTAAATACCTTGAATACATTGTTCATTTAATATAGATCTATATGGCCCTTTACACCTTATGATTAGATAGCAGGAAATCTTCATGGTATAGGGAAAGGGGGATTGTTTTACTCCAAATTTAACGCGTGCGGGCCACGGGCAGTAATGAATAAATCAAAACTACTGAATCGATTTTAATCACATAGGCTATATATTTTATACCCGTGCGAAGCCGGAGCGGACCGCTATGTTTTTATATACAACGTTCACAGTTTTTCTGTAGTGTATTTAGTATTCAGCATTGCACCCGTGCGAAGCCGGGGCGGGTCGCTAGTAACTTTATAAGTAGTTATTAATTCCGTTATATTTTTTATTTCGTCTATATACTGATTCATCAAGTATGCATCTAGATGGAAATAGTTGCTATTTTGTTTTTTAATTATTTAAAAAATGCTTGGGCATCTATCCCTATAAAAAAGGATAGTTGCCCTGATTTTTCGAGGGATAGGAGCCCTCAGGGGCATCCATTGGTGTGGTGGGATCTACCTCCTAGTGGTCCATCCTGGGCAACGGCATCTTTAGTTTAGGTAGCTTATCCATTTGTTATCTGAAAGGGTGAAAGGAGAATACAAATTTATCGAAAATTAATATTTTTTGACGTGATAACGTCTTTAAAATCGTTTTAGTCGGGTGACATGTTCAGAAACTTGTGTCACACCAAAACGAGGTATAACGAGAGAGAGAGACGGACCGATCTCCCGTCTCATCTCGAGCGCAGCCAGTCATTCCGTGAAACTTGTCACGCGGAATCCTCACGAGCGGAGGCTGGCATAGCGTTCGAGTGAGTGGACCGATCTTCCGTCTCTCTCACTCTAGCGGCATACAAACGAATGGAGATTTTCTCGTTATCACGTAAACATCTCGATCGTGAACCTACTTTACAAACAACCAATTTTTTCAAACTAAGAAGTAAAGTAAAATAATGCAATCCCACCACTGAAGGGCAAAGGCCTCCATCATTGAATTCAAGTTGAATTCAACTGCAATGATGGGTGCTGGCATAATCACCACGGTTGCCAAATGCGAGTTAGTGATGATCAGACTCGAATAATTTTCTAAAATTATTTTTGCCCGACCTGGGGATAGAACCTAGGACCTCAAAGTCTTGGCCGGGTACTTTAAGCACTCGGAAATTTTACAATAGGTCATTTGGTGAACCTTAATTTAATTTTACTGGTTATTCATGTACCTTCTCTTCCTAAGGGATCAACATGAGTTTTTGCATACTTTTTCAAGACTTTTTCATCATCTTCAAATTTTTTTTATAAGCTTTCAGTATCGTATTTAGAACCCATTTATGACGTAAAAATGTAAATCAAGTTTCCACCCGAAAATATTTTTCGCAACATAGTTTTCAAGTTTCACGGTCCCAAGCCTGTTATTAAGGTATGAAGGGAAAATCAAAAGATTTTGAGATGCGCATCGCGTAAAAAAGTGTTGCTAGGAGGTTGTATCAAAAATTTCAGATTTTTGGCAGACATTTTCTAAATGCTTTATCTTGACATTTTTGCACTGGGCTATACCAAAAGAAAAAATAAGTCAGTACATAAACTTGAAAAAATTTTTTTTTTTTTGCGAGGAGATGCGGCATGCGAGGAGATGCGGGTTCGAGTCCCGCCTGAGACAAAATTTTTCAAGTTTATATATGGATATTATAAGTGCAATTAAGTTGCTAAAATATCAAATAAAGTATAAAAAATAAGTCATTTGTTTTTTGTCTCGTAGATTGTTATATTAAAATTTGGAAGTTGGTTAAAAATTTATAAGGCTATATTGTCTAAACACTAATATTATAAAGAGGAAAGATTTGTATGCTTGTTTGTATTAATTATGCTCCGAAACTACTCGACCAATTTGGAAAATTATTTTATCATTACAAGCCGACATTTTCCCTGGTGTTTACCGCGGGACCCGGTAGGTGGCGCTGCTGTCGGTATGTAAACTACTAAACGGCTTGACCGATAAAGTTAAAATTTTGAATGTGTGTTTCCATGGTTTCACAGACACGAATGTATTAAGCCTACCTAATCTGTCTTTCCAACTTTAATATGCCAACGTTAGGCACAGGTTTCCGACCGCGCGATATGACGTGGAGTCCACGCGGGCAGAGCCGCGGGCGAATAGCTAGTAGTCCAAATAACATTAGACCAAGTTGTAATATAATTTAATTTAGTATTTCATCGGATACCAGTCACGTGCCACTGTTACTATGTTATGCATGGACCATCGCGCTTGTTTGCTTAGATATCAGATCGTAAACAAAATGAGAGGTGTGTCAAGCTTATTTTCGCATTTTGTTTTTAAAATTGTCTGCTAGTTCATAGTAACAAATGGTCATAATTTATGTACCATGTTTACTTAATACTTAAATTATAATGAAACCTAGCCAAATGAAAATAAATAAAATAAAATCATTTTATTTCAGTCTGTGTCTATAATATTAGGGGTTAAAGTATGAAATTGCCGTTTTGTATGGACGAAATCGAGAAAAGTCATTTTTCCATACTATAAATTTTTTAGTTTTTTTAAAAACGCCTGATCCGTTTTCGATACAATTAAAGGTGAAAGTTAGATGGTTATAAAGCTACGCATTATAGTATTAAAATTTCTGAAAATCAAAGGTTATAATACAAATATACTTAATTGGAGCAAGAAGGTCAGCTGACACATTGTGAGGGGTCTTTTAAACGACTTCCTTTGAAGTAATAGGCACTAGTATTGCATTTTTTTTTAAGTCAAAAGTTACTTTATTTAGTTTTTGATACAATACAAAAAGAATTACGCAATAATACGACTATACTTAAGAGCTATAAACAAAATAAAAAGAGGGAAAATAATCGGCAATTTCATACTTTAACCCCTATTATTACAGTTAAATTCCAAAATATTATTTTTGCTTTTAATTTTAAAGCATTTTCTGCTAGTTTATAGTAACATATAGTCATAATTATGTACCATGTTTACTTTATAAAAAAAATTATAATAAAACCCAAATAAGTTCCGCCTCTGTTCCGTACCTTAATTATTATTTTTTTGTGAACATACAGCTGAAGCCTAAATATTCTGAGAATATTCCAAGCGAATATGGAAGAGGTAATGGCGTCGATGCTCGAAATATTCGATGTTAATAATGAAAATAATATAATAAAATCGAGTAATCGAATAAAAAACGTCAAAATAATCACATTTGTTGTATGCGAGCCCTTCATAAATATTTATTTTATTATGTTTATAGCTATTGTAGTTACAGCAGCAAAATTGTGAAAATTACAACTAACACAGTTCATAAAACAATTCTTCTGACAAACAGAAAGACAAACAGACGTACAGATGGACGTGGTGTCTTAGTAATATAGTCTTCGTAATACCCTTTTGGGTACGAAAGCCTAAAACAAATCTAAAAGCAGTATTTTATAAAATGCCTGAGACGCACAAAACCATTTCAGTCTTCAAACCCCACGCGGCTAACGGTTACCGGGATAACTAATCTTGAAATATCTACATTAAAATAGCTTAACTGCTGAAAACAGTTTAATTAATTAAATTGTGTTTCAGCACGTGTTTAATCATCAGTTCATAGTAACAGTTGCAATTTTACAAAAAGTTATTTGTTTATTTAATAACAAAACATAAACACTATTACAGAAAAAAAACAATAGGTCTAAGTGGGGCAGGGTCTAAGTGGGGCAGTATACTAAACACAGAAAAAAACACAGTACAAAATCAGATCCTATTTGAGTGAGGAACTTAGAATGAAGCACTGCGAGTCACTGATAATATTATCAAAGTTAAATTACTGTGACACAGTTTACGGGCCTTGCCTCTTATCCAGGACTGCCAAGCTAATACAGTGCAAAATGCTTGAGGCCGGTTCTGTTTTCACATCCCACCCAGGACTCACATCTCTCCCATATTGTACTCAGCTAACATCTTAAATATGGAAGCTCGTAGAAAACTCCACCTTGCCACACTACTGTTTATGATAGCTGAGAGGCCACCTTATCTTTTTGACAAGCTGGAGTGGGCTAAGGACCACAAAAAGTACCCCAAAAGAAGCTGTACTCACGTCTTCAACACGCCCAAACATAGGACCGGATCGTTTCGTTTTACAGCCTCTAAGTGTTGGAATGATCTCCCGCCTCCATTGCGTGACCTAAAAACAATACATTATTTTAAGAAAAAACACCTGCTTACTCAACAGCAACTAAACGCATAGAATTCTACTCACACTAGGTTTGTTTCACATTTGCGGGGCGGGAAGGTGAGCTCCTCTGGTAAAAAATAGCCTCACATTCACATATTAGCCTTATTTATATGCGAGTAGTAAAGTTATTATTTTTTATGTACATATAACGTTACGAATGCAAATACCAATTGTACCTATCTTTTTTTTTCTCTTTGTGCGTCTGTTGTGTCACTCATATGGGTCCCACCAGAATACCAGCGCTGCAGCGGGCCCTTGGCTCGTTGCAGCACATGCTAAGGTGGCCGTGGGACCTAATTGGCCATATTGACCTACTTTTTTTTTTGTTTTGTCTCTTATGTTCTATTGTCTAGCTGTAATTTTGTCTATGTCTACTGTAATGTGCTTTTGGCCAATTAAATGTGTCTTTCTTTCATTCTAGAAAAAAAAAATACTCTGGGGTCATAAGAAAAATGTATGTGATGTTGTCTACAATATAAAAAAATCTACGTAAATAACCTCTCTCTCTAATTTTGTACCAAAAATTAAGTGACTGTATGCTGATGAAACAAAATTATCTTCTTTGAAAGTTACAAAAGTTGTACACCAGCACCACTTCTTCATTTTTTTAATAAAAAATTGATGAAGTAAAGCGTAAAATTAGTCAATAATTTTGATGACGATAATTATTGGTGATTTATTATTTATAACAGTTATTGGTCTAAGCAACCATATATATATAATTCATAGTACTTCCATTTTTTGTATTTTTTTAATTGTTTTTAAAAGGCTGTCAATCCTATTTATACACTTTTGTGTGTTGTTAAAACTTGAATAGGACCAACTTTTACCTATCATAAAAATTACATTTAGAAAAATAAATACATTCACATCTTCTTTTTTTTGTCGGTTAAAAATAAAATCATCGTGGCTGAAAATCAATTATAAATTATGGGTTAATAAAAAAAAATTCTTAATTTTCTACATTTAGCGGCATCTTTTCTTAAAACCATGTAAATTATGAAAATCTATAATTTGGTACTGTTAAATTATTGTCTAATAAAAAAAAAAAAAAAAAAACCAAAAAAAAACGATAAAAGATAATATTGAATTCTGCGTGGTAAAACAAAAATACAGTCGAAGAATCACTCCATCTATGTAAAATATTTCAAACTACTTCTCTCATTTCTTATATTGCCACAAGATGGCGCTGTCAGGTGATGAATTGCGCTACGTAAGTATTTTTTTGGGTATGCTTATTAGAAAAGTTGCCTTTGATCGATGTGGTAACCTGAAAAGGTCCCGGGTTCGATTCTTACTATGAATTTTTTGTTGTGAGTTCGTACGTAACAGTACGATCTCACGTTTTAACGGTGATAAATCTGAATTATTCAAAATCCATATCGGATTAAATAATAACGGATCGGTAACGGCACAGGCAGGTTACTAACTGTCGTCGGGGTTGTTATTGTTCCTGTAGTTATTGGTTGATGGTTATAAACAGATGGTTTATGGTACCTTATTCACTTTCAAAAGATTAAAATAATGATATATCTAACTATTATTAATAACTAGATAAAAACCATCTGTCTGACCGTAACCAAAATAAAGTTGCTATTTTTGACTTTTGCACAAAATTCACATTTTTCAATTCTGGGATCTGTATCAGTAATGATCGGGTTTTATTACTTTTATTTATCTTAACTAAGTAATATTTTAATAATATTTAGGAATTTTATTTTAATCAATGTTCGCGTACATACATAATTGTGTCATAATTAATACATATTTTGTTGAAATTATTATTTATCCGATATTTATACAAAACTTCCTTCTCAGCGATGATGAGATAATATTTTTTTGAAGCACCTACCGGTGTAAATGTTACTTCTTTTTACGCAATTTGAGAAATTAGACCGCCTTTAAAAACGAAGTCCAACATTGAAATAATTTCAAAACTGAAATTGGTTGAACTTAAATATCAGAACAACACGGGAAGCAGCTTCATCTGGACCTTTAAATCTATTAAATTTTTAAAAACAGTCACTTTTGGAGTCGGTACCAACCAAAAATGATATTTTAATCCTACCTTTGCAACAAACTTTCGAATGGTACTACGGCGTGGTGGCGTGACGGCTATTACAATCAAATTGTCTGAAATTTTGCTATGAGGTAGTGAAAATATTCTTTTTTAGTGTTAGTTTTAGTTTTACATATAGTTTAAAATCGTTTTTTAAGTGATTATTCGTCGTATTAAATGGACTCGTCCGTATTTGTAAAAAACAATCATCAAAACTAGCGGAATAATCGCTTAAAAACATACAGGTGAAATTTCAACCACCCTCCAAATTTTAATATACCTATCTATTTACGAGACAAAAAACAAATTACGTATTTTTTCTTTTGGTATAGCCCAGTACAAAAACACTTTTTTTACCCGTTGCGCATCTCATTCATTCATTACGATACTATGTATTCATAAGTTTTTGATTTTCCCTTCATACCTTAACAGGTCTAACCGTAAAAATTTAAAACTATATCGCGAAAATTATTTACATAAATAGGCTCTAAATACGATATTATACGCCAATAAAACTTTTAAAAAGTGGTAAAAATTTCATCTTGTATAATCAAATTAAAATCTAACTGACAGAAAACCGCGTAACAAATATACCAGACAAAAAAACCTACAATGAAATTTGACGACCTCCGTGGCGGAGTGGCGTACACACCGGTTTTCAAGGTGTCACCTACACCGAGCTCCCAGGTTCAATTCCCGGGTGAGTATAATTCTCGGGTCTGGGTGTTTGTGGTACCTTCGTTGTCTTTGATTTCTAAAATACGAGTGCTTTAACTAGTTAGGTACTCAAATTGGGATCAGAACAATGTATGCAATGCGACGTTGTCCACATTTGTTTTATTCCTTAATATCGTTTCGAAAATAGATCATCTTCTACCTATAGAAACCTTTACCTTTACCTTCTAAATTGAAAACCCAAATTTACCGGACTCAGTATATCGTTCCAAGGACGAATTTAAGGCAAGCAGGACACACTGAGTGAAGCCGTCATCCAGGCAGGACTTGATGCGGCTTAGACATGACAAGGGTGGCAGATGCACCTGAGACTTTCGGTGATTTGTAGAAACTAGATAATATGGCAATGGTGTTACGTTTAAATTATTCTTATTACTTACGAGAAAGACTTTAACGTCAGTACCTATATAAACTTGAAAAAATATGTCTCAGGCGGGACTCGCACCCGCATCTCCTCGCATACGCGCGCAGCGCTTTACCGTTTATATAGTATTACTGATATTATAATTGCAATTAAATTGCTAAAATATAATTTATATATATTATAAGACTGAAACGTTTACTCTTTGGTTTTAAGTTTTAAGTCGAACAACATAGTAAGAACTTAATAGACTCGGGCGGTACTCGATAGATTAACTACTACTATAGTCCTTAAAATGTAGCATGATTAGAATGACACCTGTCAAACTGAGGTGCCTAGTGATGCGACTGATCAAACGAAAAAAAAAAAACATTTATGGCGAAAAAAAAAAACCAAAATCAGATATATTAAGATTTAACAGTATGTCAGTATCGTGATCAATATCAGAATAATTGATAAGATCATGAAAATCAATAAGAAAAATTTAATCGCATATAGCCTAATAAATTTAAAAAAAAATTCGTTAACTATTAATAATTGCAATTTGATGTACTTAGCATCAACCAATGCTCGTTAAATCATTTGTAACATTCCTTTATGTTACATTACTTCGATTTTGAAATATTGTTAATCTGTCGATATTACGTCATCACTAGCAATTATGGAAAAGGAGTTTAGCGCGGGAAACGAGAAGAGAAAGATGAACTTTGTTTCGTAATTTTGTGCAATTATCCTAAGCGGCATTTATTGTGATAAAGTGGTGGCATTGTTATAATAATGTGTCAGTGAGTAGGATAAATCAAATAAAAGTGAGAAACAAGGAAAGGCACTCCTATTTGACTCTGATCCACCTTCTCGCGTAAAACTCCTGTAATCATTGAAATGTATAAACCACCTATACATTTCAATGGCTTAGGTTAGGTTTCATTTTATTTCATATCAATAAGAAAATTCTACTGAAGACTTGGCTGTATGGGCATAGTTCCCTTTGCCTACCCAGAATGGGTGAAGAAAACAACAACAACAACACAATTATGGAAAATGACGTAAAGACGTCTTTTAAAGTTAGGTGTAATTTTTGTGACTGGATTATTTTAATGTTTTTAACTTTAAATATCTATTTTATATAATTAAATTAATTAATAAATAAAGAAAAGTATAAAAAAAATTTAACATGCCAGTTACCAATATTTTTTTGTGTGCAAATAAATGTATTTCACTTGTGTGACGCTGGTACAAAGTTACGTCGTCTCTTTCAGTGAGAACCGTCATTCTAATCAAGCTATATTTTAAGGACTATAAATCATCCCGCTGCAAGATAAAGGCGTCCATCATTGAATTCATGTTACCACAGCAAATGCGGGTTGATGATCACAAACCTAAACAATATTCGATAATTCGAAACTTTTTGTTGATCTTGGCTTCTGGAAAGGGGTTTTTGCGTAATTTTTTTAAGCAAGACATAACACGGCATTCGTAATATCGTAGTAGGTTTATTAGTAGTTTTTTTTATATAAATTTTAATTAGTTAAAAGATTTACAAGCCGCTCATAAATATATACACAACATTAGGTACACACCATTCGCTTTGTGACCACGGCCGCTGTTATGCAAACGAAACGTAAATAAAACTTATTTTTGGGTATTCAATTTTGTCTAGTACAAGTTACATAGATAACGACCATCCCGAATTCTCAAATTAAGAGGAAATACTACGGGCGAGAGAATTGAAAAATAGGTTTTTGTAATATCTATTGCTGTCGCGCAGTGCCAAATGCCTTCACCGCAAAGTGTGATAGAGACAACTGCTTCTTGGACCGAAAATACCTACTTATAGCACACCAAATCAACGTTTCGTAGTCCCAGTCGTAGTTTTCATTAAAAATTAAAAATGGGCTTTAACCGTGTTCGTATGTTTTCCTTTTTTTCTAAAATTTAGCCAAATTTGTTTTCTGGATGTTTGAACACAGCGGAAAGTCTGGCGAATTTTTTCGATTTTTGAGGGTTCATATCTTTTTTATTAATTAATTTATGAAAAAACAGAAAACATACAAATATGCTAATAGTGGCCATTTGTAATAAAAATTATTGCTCTACAAACGTAGTCCCCTGTTTTCTCCATGGATAAAGCCATTCAGGGAGGAAACAGGGGACTACGTTTGTATGGAAAAACGGCCCTTGTGTTTCCTCTTAACAATTAAAACGAAACGCGATAATTCTTAAACGAAGTAATACTTGGTTAGCAAATTTCATTTCATTTCAATAACCAGTATTAGACCCTTAATGTCTTTATTAAACCTTACTATTACAGTCTTACATTTATTTTAATTTAACAAAAGGAAAAAATACATTTTCATGTCGTCTTAGTAAAACTATAACTTGCTAAGAGAACATCCAAGCCGGTATTGGTTCAACAATAGCCATGTTTAATTTACATCTATTTTTTTAATTTTTTTTTCATTTATTTTGGCATCAAACGGTCATTTACAGTAACAAACTGTAATTAAAAACAGTTTTTAGGATATATAGACCTTAATAGTGCCTATTTTTAGCGATTCCATACATTCTAACAATGAAAATCCATTGCATTATCAGACTAAGCCGTGAAATGGCATTATCATTCACTATGAGGAGATGTAATAGTCTTTTGCGTCCAGTTTTATCACCGGGAAAATGGTTTATGCGACTGGTTCAGTTACAATTTGATGGTGATTACACGGAGTAATATTCGGGCGAGCATGTTTCATGATATTTTGATCACAATAACATTCCAACAACCAAAAGGTATACAGATTTTAACTTTCATGGTCACTACGACGGGATAATGGCGCTTGTAACAGTGCTGAAATATCTGAAAATCAAAATTAAAATGGGACAAGGTAAGGAAAAGGACAAGGTATGGGTATAAACCCCAAATCAATTACTCTAACCAATTTATTTAATAGTAATGTGGTAGGGTTTGTATTAACTGCCTTTGGGGAAGACTGCTATTCCAATTAAAATTGCTGATAGGTACATTATTTGTGTAGAATTCTCTTGTCGTATGGTGTCGGCACATTCTGATAATGGCTCCTGGCATTCTTTTAACAATAATCAAACATTGCATGCTAAACCTTTCCAGATCAGATACAACGAATTTAGTGCAGTTGATCGGAATTTATTTGCGTACTAGGTGTATTTTAGTGATTCATTTTTATTCATATGGCAAACCCTAACCTTAGAGAAAAGATCAACCATATAAAATGGTTGATCTTTTCTCTAAGGTTTCTTTTTTTACTATAATATATTTTTTAAAGTAAATTGTCTAACAGCTGACTTGAACATTATTATTCAATGCTAACAAACTAGATCGGCACACATACGTCCCGTGTGTCCCAAAAATAATAATAACCTATCAACACGACACTCTTCCATAAAGCTTACGCACTTAACGTTTACGATGTTCCGTGTCGCGATAAAATGTCGCGACAATACCATGGTAATATCATCTGGCCACATGTGAGCCATAGAAATAGATTAAATATGACATTGTAAATTAGGTTAAGAGGAAGCACTAAGGGCGAGAGAATTGAAAAATAGGTTTTTGTAAAATCTATTGCTGTCGCGCAGTGCGAAACGCCTCCCCCGCAGAGCGTGATAGAGACAACTGCATCTTGGACCGAAAATAATACTAAAAGCACACAAAATCAACGTTTCGTAGTCCCCGTATTCCTTTTCCAAAACTAGACCGATTTAAATACTTTTTGTCTCTTCTATCAATTCATTTATGAAAAAAAGGAAAACATAGAAACATGCTAATAGTGGCCATAGATTTTTGTTACAAAAATTATTGCTCTACTGGTATTATCCAGGGAGGAAACAGGGGACTACGTTCTTAATTTGTCGTAGGTATAAGCAGTAGGAACATCACTAGCCATCTTGACATAACGCATGATGGCAGAGGCATAGAAATAGATTGAATAGGACATTGTAAATAAGGTTAATACATATGTTATAAGTGTGGACCAGTATGTCTCGTACGTTACATATAGCTGTCATGACATAATGCATGATGGCCAGCAACACAAAACATGAAAAATAAAAACTAAGTCAATGACATACTGGGTACCCACCGGACCAATGCATAATTTGTCAACGTTTTAAGATCTAACTATAAGTAAGATTAAGACAATAGGTAGCCAGTAGCCACTAAAAAAAAACTTTTACAAAATACGTATTTTTTATAGTAGTTAGGAATAAAAAAAAATTGCATAATAATGTTTAATTTTTGTTTTGTTTAATATATTTAAGACATGCCTCACTGGGCCACACAGAGCCATCTAGTCCCAAATTAAGGTACTATTAAGTACCCTGTCGTATGGGGTACTAGACAACCGATAAACTTACTTATATACTTTTTTTTTGTAAATACATACTTATAATACATAGAAAACACCCAGACCAGTACAAACAGACATGTTCATGCACACAAATATTTGTACTGTGCTCAAAACAAATATATGTATTTTACCGATATACAACGTTCAGGATGTTACTTAAATCACATTAGTTGGTATCCCCGGTTTCAAATAGTGTGGGTAAAATTACATAATGTAATTAGCTTAATTTTAGCATTCCAATCTACATAACTCCAAGTAACGATAAGCTAGTTTGTGGAATTAAAAAAAAACATGGATTCCTGCCATTCTTCTCTATTGCTTTTAATTATTGTTCACTAATCCACTAGAACTCATATAATTGTAGGCATATTACAAAGGTGTTGATAGCCGATCGATCGTCATAGTTAGCCTTGTGGGGAGTAAAAAACACTTAATAATAATAATGTTGTCCTCAAATGAGCCCTGCTAGGGCATTACAATATAGCTCCGTTATTACATTAAAATCAATAATACCA
This sequence comes from Anania crocealis, assembly GCA_949315895.1. Classification (NCBI taxonomy): domain Eukaryota; kingdom Metazoa; phylum Arthropoda; class Insecta; order Lepidoptera; family Crambidae; genus Anania; species Anania crocealis. The sequence continues at coordinate 17,728,293 of OX438867.1, read as the reverse complement.
TATAAACAAACAAACAAACAAAAATCTCTCGAATACCTATATAAAAAATCATTAAAATAATAATCATATAAAAGCGTCATAATAAACAAAACATGTAAAAATCATATTTAAATTAAACAAAAAAAAAAGAAATGTATGGCAATGTAAAAATTAAAATTATATTAAAATTAAAATTATATTAAAATTAAAATTATATTAAAATTAAAATTATATTAAAATTAAAATTATATTAAAATTATAATTAAATGTCAACATTGTTAGGTTACAATTCACTTTTCCGTCTATTTCCAGGATTTTTAAGACGAACAGGGATAGTGCTATTCTAATATAGATCAACATGTGCCGTGCACAAAAATTTCTCACCAATCTGGTAACCGAACCCAAAACATTCAACTCAGGCGAGACTAAACCAACTTTACGTGTACAAACACACACAATGCATAAACCCAAAATCCTATTTAAAGTCCTCGACCAGCCCACATGCTTGGGGCACCTGTTTTCAATGAACCCATCAAATGCCGAATGTACTCAATGTCCACCCTAATGCGGGGCTGGACGCATTCCCGCCATGATTACGGCACGTAATGACGGAATCTCCGCTTGTTCGTAGCTAAAATTTAACAGCCAGCGCTTATTTATGCCTTGTACCCATGGATGTACCTACAGTTACTGTACCTGTACGAGTCAACTCATACATTTTACTTGTATAGAGAATTTTTTTTGTTCAGCTGAATTTCGATACACTTTGGCCAGTTGTGTCTGACCTACATGTTAATCTCGTTTTAAGAAATCAGAGCAATTAAATCATTTTAAACCAAAATTTATGTATTACATAAATTTTTAAATTTTTAATTCTAAGATGGCTAATCTTTTGAACAAGGTCGCATATTAAATCGGCTATTTTCCTTCATATTTACCTCCTTATTTATGTTAGTCTATGTTTACTACACCTTTGAATTTAAGTATTTCTTTGTATGTATTGCTTTTATTTTCTTCTATTATAAATCTAATCTAAATAATAGGGTTTAAAGTATGAAATTGCCGTTTTGTATGGACTAAATCGAGAAAAGTCATTTTTCCATACTAACAATTTTTTAGTTTTTTTTAAATCGCCTGAACCGTTTTCGATGCAATTAAAGGTGACAGTTAGATGGTTATAAAGCTATGCATTATAGTATTTAAATTTCTGAAAATCAAAGTATATAATACAAATATGCTCAATTGAAGCAAGAAGATCAGCTGACACATTGTAAGGGGTCTTTTCAACGACTTCCTTTGAAGTAATAGGCACTAGTATTGCATTTTTTTTTAGTCAGAAGTAACTTTATTTAGTTTTTGATACAATACAAAAAGAATTACGCAATAATATGACTATACTTAAGAGCTATAAACAAAATAAAAAATGGGAAAATAATCGGCAATTTCATACTTTAACCCCTAATATAAACAAATAAAAGTCTTGGCTTATGTTCATTATTTATATCTTTACTATAAACTGTTCTTGCTCTTATGTATTTATTGTCTTTTCTTGTTACCTGCTATTTATTTATGTTACCTCTCCTGTCCTACAGGGTTGCCTGGAAGAGATCGCTTGCAGCGATAAGGCCGCCCTTGCTCACATTAGTTAAGAATTTAGTTTTCAGTCAATTGTTTGTACCAATTTTTAATGTGAGCAATAAAGTGTTATCTATCTATCTATCTATGTACAAGTTGACTCGTACAGTGACAAATATGGCCGAAATTTTAAGTGAACATTAAAATAATGGCCGGCCAGGTGGAGTGATGATTTGCGCAAGGTGGCTGGCAGGAGCTGGATGGGAGAAGACGAGGATCTAACTAAGTGGCGTGCAATTGGAGAGGCCTATGTCCAGCAGTGGACTGCGATAGGCTGATGATGATGATGATGATAATGATTAAAATAATGAAGTGTGTTGTGTGTGAAGGCCAAAATTTTGGCCTAAACTCACTAAACATAAAGTATAGTAACGGCTTAAAATCACCCTACTGCATGACTAAGGCCTCCAACATCGAATTCAAGTTACCATAGTAATGAAGAGTACTGAAATAATCACGATTACCAAATGCGGGTTGGTGATCACATACCCGAGCAATGTTCGAAAATTCAAAACTTGACTGACTTGGTGATCGAAACAGGAACCCCGAGATCTAGACCCGGTATTGAACTACTAGACAAAACGGAGCGTCAAAATTACATGAAATATAATTGACTATAAATATGAAATTTGCGCACCCGTTTTTCTGTTCAAAAAATCTTTTTTCGGATTTGCAAGATATTAGGGGCTAGACCTAACAGTGGGCTTGGTCATTCATAAACATCGCCGCGTCAAAGCATGAGTTAAACACCCCACAGTGGCCCGATCACGCCCGCTAGTATGGGCGTCGGTGCGAGCAAGCCTGAGCCTGGCCTCACCCTCGGCCGCACCGGGAGACCGCTAGCGTGGCAGGCCTAGGCTGAGCGCCCTAAGCGCTCGCCAAATTCTGCCCGGCTTAACTGAATAAAGCCTTCCATATAAGGTTTCACTGATGGGTAGACGGACCTAAAAAAAAGAGCATGAGTTAAACTTTTAATTTACTGTTCTAATTTTACTTTGGCTTATCCGGTCAGACCCTTACAATTGTTGTGGCTTACATTTTTGGACGTGCTCATATTAAGCTTTATAGCCCAAAATGTAACATAGAGGACATTATAAAATTCAAAGCGTAATGGCGAATAGCCACTGTTTTTAGGCGAGTCACGGACCCTTTTTAATTGCGTGGAAATATTTCAAAATGGCGGTTTGTACGGTACTATGTGATTGCCGAAATTATTTTGGTCTAATGGACTTGATGGGCTGAATGTTTTTGTTTATGTTTAATCTTGTGTCGTGTGGTGACGGCACGTTTAAAGAATAGCTCCACCACTTTTCTTCCTATGGGTGTCGTAAAAGGCGACTAAAGGTTTCGGAGTGGCGTACACACCGGTTTTCATAGTGGCGCCTGCTCCGAGAAAAAGTGATTTTCTGCGTTCTCTCGGGTCTGGATGTTTGTGGTACCATCGCTGTTTCTCATTGCCACAATACGAGTGCTTTATTAACATAGTTTGTGATCAGAACAATGTATGTGATGATGGCAACATTTATTTTTTATTATTAAAAGAGAACTGCCTGAAGGAGATAGGTAGGCGTCTTCCTTCAACCATCAAACTGCGATCGTCACTCCCAGGTAGCTTGACGATCGCAAACGTGGCGGTTATAGCAAAAATCCTCCTTTTGAGAGGCCTATGTCCAGCAGTGGACTGATATTGGCCAGTGATGATGTTCAATCTTATTCAGACCAATCAATCAATCAATCATTTATTTGCGTCAAATATGGTATGCAAGGTGTCAAATTACAATAAATTAGCATTCAAATGTCATAATAGTCGTTAAAATGTCAAAAAAATCTGCTCATGTCCGAATTCCAAATTATTAATATTAAAAGGCGAATAATATTATATAATAAATTATAAAATATTACTGAGTCAGTGTTGAGTAGAGTCGTAATTATTAATGAAAAACCAAGTATGCGGTGTGGTGTCAGCATACAAATAGAATAGCACCGCCTTTTCTCATCCAAAGGGTATCGTAGAAGGGGACTTAAGAAGTACCACCGGATGGGCAGGAGCGTCTGCTCTCTGGTCCTTCGGCCCAACTGTGGTCACCAACCCACTTATAGAGAGTAGCAATTATAGTTAAATCCTTCATGAGAGCCTGCTGGACATAAGCAGTGGACGAATATCGCAGATGAAGTATAAATGGTGTTCGGCTTAATGAAATAAAACGTTGGGAATATGAATGAATAACAAATCTCTTAAGGCGACTACTGAATCACAGTAAACTTTTCATTTAGTTGTATATAAAGGCGATTTTGTCACTAACGCCAAAACCGGTCGAAAAACGAAAGAATGCCAGAATGAAAAGTTACGGTAAAGGTACCAGTTTACGGTAATTCAATAAATACTAGAGGTAATTTGCTATATTGATACTGTTCTAGTTTTTTGAGAATTGATTTTGTTTAAAAGTAATAAAATTGAATTAATTGGGGGCAGAACTTAGCTTTAGTAGTCCCCTTACAACAAAGTTCACTCCTGAATGACAAGATCTATTTTACATCCTCCATTTCCTCATTTTTATTAGGACGGACCTATCACTGAAACCCCATATGGGAGGCTTTAATCAGTTAAACCGGGCAGAGTGTGGCGAGCGCTGAAGGCGCTCAGCCTAGGTCCGCCACGCTAGCGGTACTCCGGTGTGGCCGAGGGTGAGGCTTCGCGAAGAGAAGCCTCAGGCTCGCTCGCACCGGGGCCCATACTAGCGGGCGTGATCGGGCCAGTGTGGGGTGCTAAGGGCACCCTACCAAATGGCGAACCCACCAGTGGTGGCGCCGCCGGAACCGGAGATGCCGTGGCATGCCGGATCACGGTCGGGCTCCATTCTGGCGGGCCCGATCTGGGAGGGGGGATCGGACAGCGACCTCAAGGGCGCCACTGTAGGCTCGGACCTCGGCTTGGGTCGCCGTCCGAGGGGGGGGCAGGTGAGAAGCGGCCAGGCACATGATTGTGTCGGCCGAAATGAAAGGCGGGACCACGCACCCGCCTCCGACGGGTGCGGTGTGGAGAACTACTGTGTTGTGCAGTAATTGAAGTGCTTAAGGCGGTGTTGGCTGTTGTGACATACGCGGTGATCGGATCGTCGGGGTCGTTCAGCACGTGCCTGGGCCGACGGCGTCGGAAGGCGACATCCCTCGGGGGGGTGTACGTGGCGGCTTCCGCTATGAGCGGATTGGGGTGATTCACTGCCTTATCGAAAAAGCGTTGAGAGGCTTCTTTCATATAGAGGGCAATGGATTGGATCTCGAGATCTCGGTGGATATTATTGTTGTGTACGAACCACGGGATACCCGCGGCCCGACGCAAAAAGAGATTTTGAAGTGTTTGAAACTTCTTAAGGAGGGATGGGGCAGCGTGAGCAAACACCGGACTGGCGTAAGTCATCACGGGGCGGATGCAAGTTTTGTAAATTGTCAACTTATTTCTAAGCGACATTTTACTCTTGCGGCCGACTAGGTGGTATAGTCGGTGCGTGTAGAACTTCGCTCGGTTACAGACGCGATTGATGTGCGATGCGAACGATAGTCGTCGGTCTAGGATGACACCTAAATATTTGACCTGCTTGACCCATGGGATCCGCTGGTCGAATAGGGTGAAATGAGTGGGAACATTAGGGCGGGACGGATTAGGGGAGGGCGCTACGGGGATGTTCCGCCCGAAGTACATCGCTGCACTTTTGTCGGGATTGACTTCGATACGCCATTTTCTAAACCATTCACCCAATTTGGTGACCGCGCGCTGTAGCGCTAGGATCACATATTTTGAGTTTGGACCGGTTTTGTAAATGGCGGTATCGTCAGCAAAAAGGGCTAGCTCCGTGTCTGGAGTCTTGGGGATGTCGTTTACGAAAACGGAGAAGAGTAGGGGTAATAGCACAGAGCCCTGTGGGACTCCGGCTCTGATGGGTCGAGGGGAGGAGAGAGTGCCGTCAACTCGGTAACGAAAAGTGCGATTCGACAAAAAGTCCCGTAAGATGAGCACGAGACTGTCCGGCACTTTGAGTTCGTACAGCTTGTAAATCAAGCCGTTGTGCCAGACTTTGTCGAACGCTGTCGCCACGTCGAAGAACAACGCTCCCGTTCCCAAGGGGCGGGGTCTATTGAGACCGTCCAGAATGTGTTCCGTGAGGCGGTGCACCTGATGGACGCAGGAGTGGGAGGCTCTGAAGCCGAATTGCTCGTTGATTAAGAGATTGTTAGAGAAGAGGTAATCTCTTAATCGGGAAACTAATACGCGTTCGTATATCTTGCCCATAGTCTTTAAGAGGCTGATGGGCCTATAGCTGGTGGGGTCGGCCGGGTTTTTTCCCGGTTTTCGGATGCCTATGACCTCCGCCTCCTTCCACGAGTCGGGGAAGACGCAGTGGGTCATTGCGGCGTTAATGATTGCCACCAATAGGCAGAGAAGTTGGGCGGGCAGGGCGCGGAGTACTCTGTTCGAGATACGGTCCGGCCCGGGTGCCTTGTTAGGGCGGAAACCTTTGACTATCACCTGCACCTCATCAACGGTAGTAGGGGTGAGAGGGGTTGAGGGGGGGATGACCGAGCGGCGCTGGACCTCATCGTCCACCATTTGAAGGTGGTCTTGGTCGAAAGGGAGGGTACTAGGGGAACACTGTGCCTCTAGACTGTCAGCCATGCATTCGGCTTTTTCGTTATCGTCAAGCGCTAACGATTGATCGGGTCTTTGGAGGGGGGGCATTGATGCGACTATGTCCGACTTAAAGGTTCTCGCCAGCTTCCAGTAGGCCTGGTGAGATGGCGAGATTTCTTTAAGTAGATCGTCCCACCGATTGTTTCGGAGCTCCTTAATACGTTGCTTAACAGCACGCTGTAAGCCGCGCAAAAGAACCCGATTTTCCTCGGTGGGACACGCATCGTAGGCCCTGATAGCCGCGTTCTTGGCTCTCAGCAGTTCTCGCGCGTCATCAGGCAGCCAGAAACGATGGTTTCCCATCGCCGGCACTTGCCTAGACGAATCGCCGATGGCGACCGAGATGTGACTGGTGAGAGCGTCGATCGCTTCTACAGCCTCATTTGGCGAAGAAATGTCGTCGGGGATTGAGGAAAGTTGGGGGCTGTTACAATCCTCAAGTTTACACTTGAGTTTGTCCCAGTCTATCAACGACCTCATGGGGGGAGAGTATGACTCCGGGGAGCCGAGACAAACTATCACCGGACGATGGTCCGAGTTGAGGGCATGCACGACTTCTATCGAATGAAGCCGAAGGCCTACATTCTTTAGAATAGCCATGTCAAGAATATCGGGACGATGTTCGACGTTGTAAGGGTAGTGGGTGGGCTCTAGAGGCGGCACAACGTCAAAGGATAGGGTTTCAGCGAGTCTGCTTAAGCGCGTGCCACTAGTGGTCGTGCATAGGCATCCCCACTGGGTGTTTTTGCTATTAAAGTCGCCGCCTATAAAGACGGTTTCATTCATAGCGAAAAGGGCCTCAAAGTCACTCCTGACTGGGGTTTTGTTACCGGAGAGGTAGGCCGAAGCGATGAGAATGGGCCTGTGGCCGGTCATAGATAGTCGGCATAAGGAGACTTCTATGTCCGTCGTGGGTGGGGGGTCGATTGGGGCACAGTGTAGTGAACGCTTATAGTAGATAAGCGTGCCGCCGCCACGTGTGGACCTATCATTTCTGACAATAAGATAGTTCGCAATGTTAGGATTGCGATAAGAAGGTTTGAGACGGGTTTCCTGAACCAGAAGGATGTCTACCTGGTGCTCGGTCAGGAAGAGGGATACCTCATCCCGTTGGTCTAAAAGGCCATCAGCATTGAAAAATGCTATGGTGATCGACCTCGGCTTAATCCTATTTTTTGTATTATCCATTATTGATGGAAGGATTTGATGGTTTGGAGGAGAGCCCTATGCTCGACAAGGATTTTAATCCTTAAATGGGCGTTGCCCACTGACTCGTCCAATTTCTGGCAGATGATATCGACCTCTTCGTAGTCGATGTCCTCCATAAAATTGGCCAGTCTGTTTAGCTGGGCCTCCATGTCCCTCGAGGGGGACGGCTCAGCTCGTGGGGCTTTGGGTGTTGGTGGTGGGGGGGGGGCAACAGCTCGTACGGCCGGTGTTGCAGGCGGAGCTGCTACCACGGCCGGGCTGAGACTGGGGGTCGGGGCGGGGGAGGGCGCGGGGGCCATGGACGCCATTAGGGGTTTAGCCCAGGCGTTAGGTCGGCACCATTTCCTCAATGCGACAGTCTGTTCCAATCAATGGGGGCTATCGCTAGTGAATTTGTCACTAGAGGCGCTTGTGTCGCGTGAGGTCCATTATTATTCACTTTTCACTGGTTTTAGCGGGCTTCGTTACATAAATTATAATCTTTTTAATTTACCTGCTGGAAAGTGATCTCCTTCGTAAAATATCGCAAATATGGATTATTTGGCGATTAATGTGAACGCTTTGAAAGCGGAATTAAGAAAAAGCGCAAAAATAGGCGGCCTCAAAGAGCAACTATTTTAGAAGTTAGTTTGTTGATATCAAGATAGTTATTTATAAATAATAAACCCTAATTAGATTCAAGATTTACACTTTGTTTCGGCGCCGATCACCTTTGACAGCTATACCTCCGGACCTCAGTCTACAGTGGCGCCAACTGGTGAGCAAAGAAACGGTAGTCCCCATTGAGCCATTTCATAACAATAGATTCGGTTCATGCAACTGGAGTAATCCGCAGTGTGTGTGCATTGCTAGAAATTCTACGCTATACGTGTATGGATTCATAGATTCATTGTATACTAATACTAGCTTTGCACCCGTGGCTTTGCCCGCGTGAACTGCACGTTATACACGGTGCAATTTCAACCACCTGTAAAACAAGGCCCACGTTACGAAACTATTATAGGTAATATCTTGGCAGTGTTATTTTTTTTTTTATAAATGTATAAAATATTGTTTCAGCTATTTATTTTGAAACACGCTGCACATTGACGCGCTGTGTACGGTTCATTCATCCGGGACCCCGCCAGCAAAATAATACGTACAGTGTGCGCGTCACAGCGTGTTACAAAATTTTGTCTGCATAAATATAATTTAGACGACCATTTGGATCAGCGGTAGTAAACGCTGCTTCTGAGCCATGGGTCGCGGGTTCGATCCCCGCACAGTACAAATATTTGTGTGCGTGAACATGTCTGTTTGTACTGGTCTGGGTGTTTTCTATGTATTCTATAAGTATAAGTATGTATTTACAAAAAAATAAAAGTATGTATATAAGTAAGATTATCGGTTGTCTAGTATCCCATACGACAGGGTACTTAATAGTACCTTAATTTGGGACTAGATGGCTCTGTGTGGCCCAGTAAGGCATGTAAAAAATTAAAGAAAAAATTTTTTTTTCAAATAATATATTTTCTAATACTTTAAATAAAACTGCTATTGACATACATAATGGGCACATAACGTGGACTTCTTTTTTCAGGTGGTTTAAAATGCACAGTGTTTAGCGCGGGGGGAAAACCTGTGCCAGACACCACTGTCCAACCATTGGTACCAACTTTCATAAAAATCGATTCAGTAGTTTAGTAAGTAAAAGCGTATATAGCGTAAGCGATAGATAGGCAGACAGAGGGACTTACGGCCGGTTCCAATAACCTATCTATCTTCAGTTTTGGCATATCAGAGATAGGAAACAGTTTCTATCTCTGTTTTTGCCGTCCAGAGAAACAAAGACAGAAGTTGTTTTCTATCTCCGATTTAATAAATAAATAAATAAATAATAAATAAATGTGGACAACATCACATACATTGTTCTGATCCCAATTTGAATAACTATTTAAAGCATTCGTATTTTGGAAACCAGAAACAACGAAGGTACCACAAACACCCAGACCCGAGAAAATGTAGAAAAACACATTTTTTCTACATTGACCCGCCCGGGAATCGAACCCGGACTTGAAAACCGGTGTGTACGCCACTCCGCCACGGAGGTCGTCAATTGATGAAACTGAAGATAGATAGGTTATTGGAAATGGCCGTTAGTAATATAAGCAAGGATTGAGAAATTCTTCATAGCCCAAACAAAACCCCCCTTTCTACGGCAGACACATAGATTAGACCAGGGCTTCCCAAACTGTGCGTCGCGACGCCCTGGGGCGATATTATCCTAGGGGCGTCGCATAACGATGCGTCCGAGTCGATTGGTGGCCATAATTCTGATATGCATCCCGCGTTCCCTGCTGTCTCGGCTGTTCATGTTGTTCAGTAGCAACTATCCAAATAGTGTTTTTCTAATGACATGTCAGGCTAGTAATATTACTATTAAGTATTTTCAGGGCCTCGTAGGAGGAGTTTCGTAAAAATATGACAAAGAGCTAAAGGCGTCACAGAAGAAATAAGTTTGGATTTTTGGAAAGCTCTGGATTAGACCATGAAAAAGGATTCAGGCTATTTGGTATACCACTTCTGCGCACAGGAATACACCCGCGCGATACAACGTGTAAAAAGTTCACACCCGAGCAGAGCCGCGTTCGAAAAGCTAGTCCTAAATGTTAAGGTATTTTTAAAGTCTGCAATTTCTGCAACACATTATTGGCTCCATGCACACATGTTACATAATAAATTATGATCTTAAGTCGTCTCCCTGCTTCCTCGTCATCTTAGGGTAAAGTTTCTAAGCGCCGTGTTACAACTTAGCGAGATGCATATTGCAGCCTTAAGTGAATTTGAGGGAAATAGGGTGGTGTCAATTGCTTGTTCTGCCTTGTTTGCTATTTCAGTGTTTCTGTTTCAACGCTATTTCAGTGTGTGGAACATTGACAGGTAGAATACTGGTCTTTAGAATCTATAGTGATGTGAATATTATTTTGCTAATGGTTTTAGTCTAAGATCCTACCATACAACGACCTTCACCGAGCTGGTATTTGGATGAAAAGTATTTTCTATTCAATTAAATATGCCAATTAATATGACAAATGGGTTGCCTAAAAAAAATTGCTTGTATCTTCTATCCATCAGTGACTGGATAGTGTCGTGATGATGATGATAATGATTAAGAGATAATCCATAGGTTTTTGATGAAGTCCGTGGCGGAGGGGCGTACACGCCGTTTTTCAAGGTGTCGCCTGCTCCGAGGTTCGATTCCTTGACGGGTCACTGTAGAAAAAAAGTGTTTTTCTACATTTCCTCGGATCTGAGTGTCTGTAGTACCTTCGTTGTTTCTGATTCCCAAAATACGAGAGCTTTAAATAGTTACTCAAATTAAGATCTGATGACTAACTCTGCAACACGAAGCTCGTATTTACGGCATGACATACAGACAGCTTGTCTGTTAAGTATTCAAGTGTTACTGACTGAAATCAAAATAGATATCTCCTATTAAACTAATAGTCTTATTCAACCGACAAAAATAAGGAGGGGTTATTTTATTTATTGATCATGCATAACTTTTGACCTGGTAAACCGATTTCTTGTTAATGTTGTATAGCTAAAGTTTGATATTAATTGAAAAATGATTGTGAAGACATCCATCAAACCTCAAAAAACCTTTCTTTTACACTAAAACAAGAAAACTTAAAAGACGTGAAAAAATACATTTTGATAATATTCCAAACAAGAAATCACCAACAATCATTATGCTCAAAGAATGTGGCTTAGGTACTAATCGATATCTGTAGGTCTTTTTTAAATAGTTTTTATAAGGCATGTGAAGTTTTGAATTTTGTGTTAAAAAGTTGAACCAAAATTTATACGTAGCAAACAAATTTACTACACTTTTAGAAAGAGTGGTTTACTAAATAAAATATAACATTATATATGTTCAAGTAACTATTGCTACAAAAATTAAATTAATGCCATAAGGTTGCCAGTATTGTAAATTAAGGGAGCTACTAAGGTAAGAAATTCTAAGACAACCTTGAATTAGAACTATGAATAAGAAACATACTGAATTGTATATGATTTTAAACTTTCCATTTACAATTTTTACACTTAAAACTTAATCCATCACGCGATGCACTGCAATCGAATTAATTATGTGAAGGTAAATAGTAATTTGCCTTCCCAGCATTTCTATCGGATTGCACGTGCAACCGGATATAATTATTAATACGGTTACTGCAAATCCCTTTAAGTATTAACATAGGGAAAGAAATATTAAGCATACTCAATAAATAAAGCAGTGGCTAACTAATTAAATATATTAATCTTCGATAGAATACATTATATCAATTACCAACGCTATAATAAAATTATTTAAAGCCAGGATACGAACGCCCCGTTACTCTAGTGGGTTAAATAGCGGGTCAACATTCCCGGCGGCCTATTTCGCGTAACCGAATCGCAGTTCGATCGTGATTGAATTGGACGATTTTGACATTTAGCCCATACTGGAACTGTCAAAAACCTGTCGTTCAATTACGATTGTGATACGATTCGGTTACGCGAATTAGGGGCCTGGTCGGGCAGCAAAAAGTTACGAATTTTCGAACATTGCGCGGGTTTGTGATCACCAACCCGCATTTGGCAGGTGATTATGCCTGAACACATAACTACCGTGGTAACTTGTTCACTGATGGAGGCCTCTTCCATGCAGTGGGCTGATCGTAGGCTGTTACTTACAGCCAAGATATTTAGGATTTTAAACTTTCTTGTTGCATTTTTACACTTAACACTTAACACTTTCGTAGTTCACACTTAGGTATACGTACCTACCTACCTACGTAGTGTAAACTACGGTTTACACTTACGTAGCTCGTAGCATTAAACTCCATAAGTGTTAAGTGCCAAGTTATGCCAAGATGTTATCAACTTTACCAAATTTCCTAAATAGATTTTATTAGGTGATTTTGTTCTTGTTGTCGCCCGCCCCGTTGGTCTAGTGGTTTAAATACCGGGCCAAGATCTCGGGGTCCCAGGTTCGATCCCCGGGTCGGGCAAAAAACGTTTCGAATTTTCGAACGTTGCTCGGGTTTGTGATCACCAACCCGCATTTGGCAAACGTGGTGATTATGCCAGTTCCCATCATTGCAGTGGTAACTTGAATTCAATGATGGAGTCCTTTTCCCCAGCAGTGGGATGATTATAGGCTGTTACTTCTTCTTTTACTTCTATGTGATTTTGTTTTTGTAGCCAGTGTAGTATCAGTGTCAAATTAGACAACATTTTCTCTTCTCGTGTTAATGTGTTGTAAAAGTCAACAAAAGAAGTAATGCCAAAAGAACAGAGCATCTTCTCTTTTCCATAGACCACATTGCGACCGCCCGCGCCAATCCGTCTGCCAAGCGTGGGTATTTATGATTGGCAATAATCATCTTTTTCGTGTATGTGTCGGGCAAAAAAATTTTCGAGTATGAGTGCCTGAATTTACTATTTCTTGTATTTACGCCAAACTATTCTTTAAATTGAATGTCATTTTTCCGATTTCACTTTGTAAACAAAACACTAGTTTCATTTGAAATAACTTCATGCAAAACTGTTGTTACGATTTCTAAGAAGAAGCCAGTGATTACCATAAGTCAAATTATATAATATACAGCCAGCTAAGACGATGATTGAAATTAAATTACATATTAGGTTAATCAGGGAAGAAACGCTAATGTTTATAATTTATAAGGAAAAAAATTGAGTTTTACTATTTAGGTTTAGAACGAAAAATGGTCATGAAAGTGTTTGTAACATCATAAATCAAATTATAACTCTAATTATCTCAAGTTAAATCCGTAAAATGATCTTTTGTATCAATAAACATTTCGCATTTGGAACAAATATTAAAACAAAAACACCCAAGGCCCAAGCCTTACACTTCCTAAATCTTCCACAAAACTTTGTCCAAATAAATCCCATTTATGGTGTATTTGGTACGTGTCGGCTCCTGTCTCCCATAACGCAACCATGTGAAATATTTCAACACCGCCACCGCGATGGGGTCTAAAAGGCCCATTCCGCGGCGAACGCCGAAGGCAACGTGAATGGGCGAAAAATGAAATTTACACAGCGATGAAGTGAGGAGGGGGCAATTTTCTTGCGGCGCCCTGGTAATAGCTACTTTATTTCTGGATGCAGGAAACGGATCGGTTAAGGACAATTCAGATTATGTTTGATGTCTTACCATTCATCAGCGTAATCTCATCTGCTGGACATTAGCCTTCCTTAAGGACCTCAACAAAAAAAAATGTTGACAACATCACATACATTGTTCTTTGAATAGGTAACTATTTTAAGTAAGTACTCGTATTTTGGAAATCAGAAACAACGAAGGTACCACAAACACCCAGACCCGAGAAAATGTAGAAAAACACTTTTTTCTATATTGACCCGTCCGGCAATCGAACCCGGGACCTTGGAGCAGGCGACACCTTGAAAACCGGTGTGTATACCTACCGCTCCGCCACGGAGGTCGTCAACGATCCACAAAGCAAGTGTTTTACATTGATACTTTAGAATCAGAGCAATGTATGTGGTAGCTTTATACTTAATTGCAATCACAATTGACGACCATTTGGATCAGCGGTAGTTAACGCTGCTTCTGAGTCATGGGTCGCGGGTTCGATCCCCGCACAGTACAAATATTTGTGTGCATGAACATATCAGTTTGTACTGGTCTAGGTGTTTTCTATGTATTATAAGTATGTATTTACAAAAAAAAAAGTATATAAGTAAGTTTATCGGTTGTCTAGTACCCCGTACGACAGGGTACTTAATAGTAGCTTAATTTGGGACTAGATGGCTCTGTGTAGCCCAGTGAGGCATGTCTTAAAATATGTATGTATGTATGTATGTATGTATGTATTTAAACGTGAAAATGAATCTGTGTTGGTGGTGTTGTCCACAATTATTTTTATTTATTGTATTATTATATTACTACTTTTTGGGTTCTCTACCCAAATGGCGACCGCACACCCTACGACCAGGCCCCCCACCAGGTGGACTGACGATCTGACGAAGATCGCAGGAAGCCTTTAGATGTGGATGGTGCGGGTCCGATCGTTGTGGAGATCCTTAGGGTAAGCCTATTAGCCTATATTCCTCTTAAGTTATCATACAATTTTTTTTTTGTTAAAAATTTGAGATACCACATCCGAATTTCCTAGATCGTTGTAACTCTCAGCGGTTGCAGTTTGTAGGTTCGGTGGGAAATTGCCCTTACCTTCCTGCTTGCTTTAATTTGAAACTAGCTTTCAAAACGTTTTTACGTGAACATTTTAATATCGGCTTGGTTTAATATTTACATTGTGACGAGATAGGGTTTGTTTTTGCTTAGCCACTGTGGACTGGGGTTTGAATTTCAACTTCAGGTTAACAGCTATACCGTTACTTTTGTAGTGTAGAACAGGGTTTCCCAAACTATAGGTTGCGACCGAATGGTGGGTCGAAAGCGAATGTTGAGTGGACTCTGCCTGTAGAACGACTCAGTTTGTTCGTTATTTGAAAAATCCAGTATGTATATTGATAACGGTAAAATTTCCTAGAGGCTGTCCCGAGTTTGTGCTCTTGTGTTAGATGGGTCGTAGCTCAGACAACTTTGGGAACCACTGTTGTGGAGAGTTCTCTCAGAATGTTTAATAACTAAAGCAAAGTAGCTTTTCTTTGCACTGTAATACTTTATTTAAGAGCTTTTTAAATGAAATCATTGTTGATAGTATTTATATTTCATACCTTAATTTTTAAATTGTTACTTATTGATAAAATCAATTAACGACTTTTCCATTAATGTCATCCACATTGGCCAAATCTAATCTTGGGTCCAATGCAGTTACAGTATGTTCAAAGTGTTGTTTCAAAATTAAAAAAAAAAAAATTTTGGAAAAAAAAACAGTTTGAAGTAGGTATTACTCTTTCTACTTCTGAATCTGGTAGCTGCGTTGCTTTTTATTTAAGGGACTATAATTTAGGCCCAGGTATTTCTTTACAGCTTGTTTAGTGTATCGTTTGCTAAAGTGAATCGATTGATAGCAGAGTTTTAATTCTTGAGTAATATTTTCATTTTATTACAACGCCCCGTTGGTCTAGTGGTTTAAATACCGGGCCAAGATCTCGGGGTCCCAGGTTCGATCCCCGGGTCGGGCAACAAAAAGTTTCGTATTTTCGAACGTTGCTCGAGTTTGTGATCACCAACCCGCATTTGGCAAGCGTGGTGATTATGCCAGTTCCCATCATTGCAGTGGTAACTTGAATTCAATGATGGAGGCCTTTTCCCTGCAGTGGGATGATTATAGGCTGTTACTTTACTTTACTGTTACTTTGCATTACCAGACGTCGTGACCTTTTTACATTTACTTTTATTAAATACCTTGGGTAATTTTCACGCACCTTAATAACGGCCAAAACATAATGAGTATCGTTACGTTAAAGAATTCATTCAAATTATTATTATGCGAAAACAAAAAACGTAGGTATGCAAATGTAAAATTTGTCAAGCACAAAATCAAATCTCTAGAGTCTATTGAGGCCCGGCTAATGGCCTCACAAGGGCCTCTTCGCATCGCGCAGGCCGATAAAGAGGCCTCTTGTCTCGTCAGCATCGCCTTTACATAGGACAATTCCGTCACGGTTAAAAAGATCGGCCACAAAATAATATGATGACGGTTTTTGAAAAAAAGAAATCTGTTTTTTAACGCATAGACCAGGTATGTTTAAAGTCTAATACAATTAGAATATTGAGTATATTGTATGATTAAATTGTATGGTAATGAGGGTTCCTAATATGTCTGTAGAATACGTTGAAATGCGACCTGTTTTAGCTTAAAGTTGTCCAAGTCCCACGAACATTTTATTTCAATTTCCAAAACATACCCACGGCGATGCAATCATCATATCAACGCCACCTATCGGCCTCCGAGGTTGCTACTGAATCATTTGAAGCCGGCTTTCATCAATTTATAATTAAAACCGCAGGAGCCATAACGGTGAAGCAATAAATTAGATCATAAAGGCTCTGTGTTAATATTTGAGCGAACGGAGCCGTGGCTCCTACTTGTTTCATTGTGCTTGCAAGACGATGTTACAGTATTTAAGAAAGAGATGATATTGAATGTAAAGAAGCTAGGTGACATCTTTTGTTGGATGGGAATGAGGGATGTCATCCAAACTAGATAACAAACAGTTAAGTTCGGATGAATAAAGGCGATTAAATACATAGTGTTACTATCAGTAACAAGCCACTGCAGTAAACAATTTATAAATTGCAAAAAAACTATTACAATTAAAACTAACTATCCATCACAACTTTGCACTGGTTTGCCAATAATAAAATGTTTGATTGTAAAGTACTCTTACAAAAACCCGTATTTTGTCTTCGTGCATACAGTCGACACCTAACATAACCTTGTGTTAGCAACTGTCACATAAATGTATTGTAAATAGCATATTCTCAATATTAACTTAATGGTCACATCCGTTTAGTTACGAATGTTAGCAACAGTCATACTTCCGGTTATTTATTTGTCATTGTATATTTAATAGGCTTTCGGTCTGTCACATCCCTTCTGGACCACTGTGAATTATTTGTGTGATTTCCATTTGGTTATCATTTTATTTTAATTACTAACTCTTAAGCTTCCGGTACGTAGAAGCTAGCGTAGAGTTACTGATAGTCCCCGACGAAGCGATGCAAGTTCCACTTATGGTAGGTCAAACCTTTACCGAGCAGTCTCACATACTTATGCGTAAGACTAGCGACCGTCTAGAATTTTTCAACAATATTAACGATTTTGGAATTAGTAATAAAATTAAATTATGTTGCACCTCCGATTTTCAGGTTTATTATGTTTCAGGTTTATTATGTTGAGAATAGTTACCGCAGTTTAAACGACCAATTTCATTTGATCCCTGCAGGAGTATATCATTTTTCTGACACTGGCAAAGGTAGTATCATCATAAATACCTTGACGCAGCGACCTTTTTCTATCAAGAAAGATGTCTTGATTGCACGAGGTAAACTTGCACTAGAAGAAATTTAAAAAAAAAGCACTCTTGTGTAACATCCCTGGTTATTATAAATCGAACAATGCGATTTACATCTTGGGAAAATTTAGACAAAACTTTAATCGATAATCTTTTGTCACTATTAAATAAATATAATGGCTGCTTTGCTTTTTCTTTGCCAGAGTTAGAAAATGCACGCTGTCTGAAATGACCATTAACTTAACGATGAACCAGTTGTTTATAGACCATATCGTTTAGCATTTAAAGAAAAGGTAGTGAGAGGTATAATTACGGTACATTTTAGATGATGACTTCATAAGAACATCCACTTCGTCGTACGCTAGCCCCGTAATTCTAGTTAAGAAAAAAAAAACGGGTGACTATCGACTTTGTATATATTACCGCGCACTTAATAGTAGGACTATTAAAAAACATTATCCAATGCCACTCATAGATGACCAAATAGATGCACTGTCAGGAAATAATTATTTAACCTCCCTTGACTTGGCTACAGGTTATTATCAAATACCTAATAAAGAACAAGACTGCTTTTATTAATTCGGAAGGTCATTTTGAATTTAATAGGATGCCATTTGGCTTGGCAAAGCCCTTGACAAATTTGCTTCGAAAGAACGTAGCATGGGTGTGGGGTCGGGAACAGGTGGACGCCTTTTTGAAACTTAAAGAGTATCTTGGTACAGAAACCTGTTTTGGCATTATATAATCCTAAAGCGGAGTCCGAACTCCACACTGACGCAAGTAGAGTATCCATTGCGGGATTTCATTTCAACGCGACCCTCTGAAAAAAAAAATTAGGTACTACCGGATATTTCAATAAACAAACTACTCCCGAAGAACAAAACTATTCATCTTATGATTTAGAGACGCTTGCTGTGGTAGCATCCCTTCAAAAATTTCCTGTTTACTTAGTAGGAACCCATTTTAAAATATTTACCGATTTCAATTCTTTAAGAGCTATTTTTTCTAATTGAGATATGCTGATGATATGAGATATCGTTGGTGGACCCTTATGCAGGAATTCGATTTTGAAATCGAAAACAAGGCAGGTACACCGGTGAGCCACGTTGATGCACTAAACCGCAATCCACCTTCCGAAACCACCCAATATATTATGGTACATAATGTCTCGGATAGTTACCGTACAAAACGCAGATTCTGAAATTCAGAGGATTATTGGAATTTTAAATGACCCTAGTTTAGACAACATTGGTGATATTCAAGGCAATTACAAATTAAAGAATGGTAGGTTGTTCCGAATTATTGCTGAAAGCGATAGCTGGGTGGTACCTAAGGGCTTTCAGTGGCAGGTACTCGAGAACAACCCCGATAATATAAGCCATTTTGCCGTTGATAAGACTCTAGGGAGAATTAAAACTCATTTCTGGTTTCCCAAAATGAGGCATTTATAAAAAGAAATATGTGACCACGTGCCTAGAATATGCATATTCAAAATCTTCAACAGGCAAAAAACCAAGTTTCTCACACCCCATGAAAAAGACAAACGAACCCTTTGATACTATAAATCCTGTTCATGTTGGCCCATTGGTCCGGAGTAACAAAGGCAGTACTTACATTTTAGTAATCATTGATTTAAAAGCGGTGCGTAATACTAAAACTAGTACAAGCACTAGTACAATTTTTGAAGTGCCTCGTAGGATATCTGATAGAAAACATCACTTTACTAGTGAATCTTTTAAAGCATTTATTTTCGAAAAGGTATTAAGCATGTTCTTAATGCAGTGGCAACACCTAGAGCAAATGGACAGGTAGAACGATACAACAGGGTAATTGGAGATCCGTTAACAGTAAAGTGCATAAGATTAGCTGAAAATAAATGGGAAGATCATCTTCCAGACGTACAATGGGGCATAAATAATACGTTCAACAAAGACATAAATCGAACACCTGCGGAAGAATTATTCGAAATCCGCCAAAAGGGTTCTAGTGACAGTAGGTTGTTAGCTGCTATAGATGATGGAGTAACTAACTGGGACACCAACGATTCTGATTTGAACACCATTCGTAAAAAAATGAGCTCATTCATTGAATCATCCCAACAAATCCAAAAAGATAGGTATGACTAGTCTCTCACAACACCCATCAAACATAAAGAGGGTGATTTAGTTAGAGTTGTACGACAGGTACAGGCAACAGGTAGTAGCAAGAAACTTATACCAAATTTCAAGGTCATTACGGGATAACTAAAGTTTATTGACACGATAGGTATAGAAATAGAAGATACTCCTTTAACTAGAATGGGCAATAAGAAATACACAACTGTAGTAGCTGTTGATAAAATAAAACCTTGATTGAGCTTTTCTAGACCTAATTATACTATTCTGAGTGAGGAGGAATCAGACTGATAATTGTTTTGAGCTATCTTTAGTTGAATTTCCTATATATTATTGTATTTTTAAATTGTGTAATATAATTATGTGCTAAAACAGGACATTGAGGCCTGTCAATAGCATATACAGGACAACGCGGCCTGTTGACTACAAAATAGAGGACAATGCGGCCTGTGCAGGACAATGCGGCCTGTTGATTAGATAATAATTATGTGCTTAAACAGGACAATGCGGCCTGTCAATAGCATATACAGGACAATGCGGCCTGTTGACTACAAAATACAGGACAATGCGGCCTGTCGACTACAATATACAGGACAATGCGGCCTGTCGACTACAAAATACAGGACAATGCGGCCTGTACAGGACAATGCGGCCTGTTGATTAGATAATACAGGACAATGAGGCCTGAATTATTTCATAATAATAATGTAATTACCGGAACAAAGAGGTCCGTTACTATATGCAAATAATGTAGCTTGATGTATTATTATTATTATTTTCTTTTTTGTTATACAAGTAATTTGATTATTTATTTTTATTATACAAATTTGATGATCATTTTGCTCTATAATAATGAAAATTTTAGTGAACTCACTAATTATTATTATTAAATAATTTTGTTGTTGTATGCTTAGTGTAAGGACTCACTTGAATGTCGATGGCCGAATCTGTTAGCAACTGTCACATAAATGTATTGTAAATAGCATATTCTCAATATTAACTTAATGGTCACATCCGTTTAGTTACGAATGTTAGCAACAGTCATACTTCCGGTTATTTATTTGTTATTGTAATATTTAATAGGCTTTCGGTCTGTCACATCCCTTCTGGACCACTGTGAATTATTTGTGTGATTTCTATTTGGTTATCATTTTATTTTAATTACTAACTCTTAAGCTTCCGGTACGTCACATCCGTTAAACTGTCATTTTATTTAAATATTTAATAAATGATGCACTTCCGTTTGGCGCCATTTCTGTCTTTGACGAAAATGGCGGGTAAACTTGTGATGCAGGAAGTTGTGTTTTTTGCGCTAGAATAATTTTAATCTGAGCTTGAATGATTGCAATTAAATATTGTAAATACATGAAGTATTGTTTTAAGATAGATACATAATTTATCAATATTTAGTATTGTATATAAAATACATTTTAAATAAACAGGATGTTGCGCTACTGACGCTCGGGTTCCACCATCTTGCGGATCATCCCGCATATAAAAGGATGATGGCTAGCCAGAGCTCACTCATGTCAGGCTCGCATACTTCCCGAATGCCGGCCTCCTTCAGTGCGCACTTCGCCTAGGCGAGTGACGCCCGGCATTACCCCCTTTCCTGGGGGGTGGGCGCCTCAGATGCGCTACGTCACCCTTGGTGGTGGCGAATAAAGGTGGTGTTTAGTGAGTAGGAGTCTCACATAACCTCACAGCCGGCTGTGAGGTATCCATGAGGATTCACCACCTCCTTCCCCCGTGGGAGGGTTGCCGTTCGAGCGATCGTTTCAATAGGAAACGACCGGTCGTACGTGTGCAAAAAAAAAAAAAAAAAAAAAACCAGAGCGTCATTCGCAGTTTGAACGTAAAGAAGACAACATTGTACAAATAGTAGTCACAGTGACTAAGTATTAAGTGTGTTACGCTAGTTCCAGTCAATAATACTGTAAGTATATCTGCAGATATTTTTCGCAATAAATGCTGTGTAATTGCTGTAATGTAATGAAACTTTTTGTATTTCTTTAGTTCAATAATTTTAATATTATTTGAAATAAATACAAATTGTATACCTTTCATTTGCTTTTTCATTTACACTTGTTATATAAATAATTTCGTTTTATGCTTTTGGTAGTATTTTTCTCACATAGCAATTTTTATTTTTTCTTTTCTTGCAGGTACTTTACTATTCAAATTTAAACTAAAAACTAATGTAATCATGCGTCCAAGTTAAAACTATACTACAAATATAAATGTTCAAGTCTTTTGTAATATTACAAAACAATCACGCGTTGACTTGTTTTTTTTCTGTCGGTTATAGTTCCTAGCTTACTGTAGCACAATATTTTTTTAAATTGTGTGTACCACTTATTTATTAATGTACGGTTTTAGAGGAAATCCTTTGAAATCCCCTAAATAAATAGAGCGTAATTAATTTCAAGCTAGCAGCGACTTTTATCTAAATGGCGACAGCCAAACTTTCTTTATTTTTTTGAAGAGGCTACAGGTCAGCAGTGAACTGATCTGGAATTTAAACTTAACAAATATCTAACTAGCTGTTGCCCGCGACTTCGTCCGCGTCAATTTCTGTTATTATTATGATCGCGATTAATTTTGCAACATTTTTCACTGATGCTTTGCTCCTATTGGTCGCAGCGTAGTGTTATATAGCCTAAAGCCTTCTTCGATAAATGGAATTCAATTCGAACCAGTATTACTTCCTGAGATTAGCGCGTTCAAACGAACAAATAAACAAACTCTTAAGCTTTCTAATATTAGTATAGATTAATTGCCAAGCGGGGCGACTAAAGCAATCCTCATTTTGAAACGACCTGTGCCAAGTGGTGGTGATGATAAAACCAATGATAGGTAGGTAACGCCCAATTGGCCTAGCGGTTTAAGTATCGGGACAAGATCTCGGGGTCCCGGGTTTGATCTTCGAGTTGGGCAATAAAAGGTTTAAATTTTCGGACATTGCTCGGGTCCCGATTTCGATCCCCTGGTCGAGCACCATGAGTTTTAAATTTTCGACCATTGCTCGGGTTCACCACTTTGGGGTTCATCATGTACTCACGTACTCATCATTGCTGTGGTATATTTATTAGATTGTTACTTACTATTGATAGATAAATAAGTTCCCAATCCAATAAATGCTCAACAACAGTCCCTAACTACGTGGTTTCTAATTAAAGTGGTTATCGCGATATCAGCAGCCACAGTGCGGCCATCAAGCAATTAACTGCTGTTTGCCAGGTGCCAATCAACATGATTTAGTGGTGAACAACAGAAAGTACATTGTGAAACAGATTTAAGCTTGTTTGAGGTGCTATTTTATTAGTTACCGCGTTCCACGGGGGTGATTCTATTGTTAAATCAAATCTATATGTATTTATAATAGGGGTTAAAGTATGAAATTGCCGATTGTTTTCCCACTTTTTATTTTTATTATAGCTCTTAAGTATAGTCGTATTATTGCGTAATTCTTTTTGTATTGTATCAAAAACTAAATAAAGGAACTTTTGATTAAAAAAAAAATGAAATACTAGTGCCTATTACTTCAAAGGAAGTCGTTGAAAAGACCCCTTACAATGTGTCAGCTGACCTTTAATTGCATCGAAAACGGTTAAGGCGTTTTTAAAAAAAATAAAAAATTGTTAGTATGGAAAAATTACTTTTCTTGATTTCGTCCATATCAAACGGCAATTTCATACTTTAACCCCTAATATATAAAAATGAATCCCTATTTTCCTTGGTCACGGCATGCCATCACGCGTAAACGGCTGGACCGATTTGGCTAAGTATTTTTTGTTTTGTTCGTTGTAGCTGACTTTTACAGAAGATTAGTTCCTGACTGATTTGGCTAAGTATTTTTTTTGTTTTGTTCGTTGTAGTTAGGTTCTTATGGAAGAAAACATTAAGAAAATTGCGCCAAAAATTAGAACATTTTAGAATACTTAAGAGGAAAGACAAGGGCTGTTTTTCCATACAAACGTAGTCCCCTGTTTCCTACCTAGATAATGCCAGTAGAGCAATAATTTTTATTACAAAAATCTATGGCCACTGTAAGCATGTTTGTATGTTTTCTGTTTTTTCATAAATTAATTAATAAAAAAGATATGAGCCCTCAAAAATCTAAAAAATTCGCCAGATTTTCCGCTGTGTTCAAACATCCAGAAAACAATTTTGGCTAAATTTTAGAAAAAAAGCAAAATAAGAACACGGCCAAAGCCTTTTTTAATTTTTAATGAAAAAAGTATTTAAATCGGTCTAGTTTTGGAAAAGGAATTGTGGGACTACGAAACGTTGATTTTGTGTGCTTTTAGTAGGTAAGTAGGTAAGTATTTTCGGTCCAAGATGCAGTTGTCTCTATTACGCTCTGCGGTGAAGGCGTTCGGGCACTGCGCGACAGTAATAGATTTTACAAATACCTATTTTTCAATTATCTCGCCCGTAGTGTTTCCTCCTAATTATTTATTATGTAACCTTAGCGCTTCTGACAGTTTAAACTTTCCTAATATAACCTTATAGCGTTTGACAAAACATTGACAGAATGCGTTCTGCAAATTCGTCAAATGGTAAGAGAACTGAATTACTAACTAAAATTAAAATAATAAACAATTCGTAACTGTATCTCTTTAAAATTAATTATACCAATTCTAAATCAATATTCATAGTTAAGACAGGCTAGACAGGACAACTTTTGACGGGTCCGCTAACGGCCGGTCCCAATAATCTATCTATCGCCAGTTTTGACATTTCGGAGATAGGAAACAGTTTCTATCTCTGATTTTTCCGTCCAGAGAAACAAAGACAGAAGTTGTTTTCTATCTCCGATATGCCAAAACTAAAGATAGATAGGTTATTAGGACCGGCCGTTAGACAGGCAACGGCAGGTCAACCTACCCAAAAAGTTAAAGGTCACTGAATTGATTTTCAACTTTAAGTCTAACAAGTAGAGATCAATATCAATTGAGAAAATTTGACGTTTCGTGGCAGGTTGACGTGCTGTTGTCGGTACATAATATTTTTGCCTGTCAAACGTGGCGATAATGCAAAATCCTCCTTTTGGAGTTACCAGTGCCCAGCAGTGGACTAGTAAAGCTTTTGTGGACTAAAAGGATTATAACTGGATAGGTACTTTGACTCAGTACAGTACAGTGACCAGGATTTATATTTTGGAAATACGTGTTTTTTGGAAATCTTAAATGTAGATAGTCACAAAACAGCCTAGCACTAATGATTTTCATAAAATTTAGTATGCCCCTACATATGTACTACATTTAGTATGCCCCGACATATTATGTACAAAATTTTATGAAAATGATTGGAGCCGGATCCGAGATTTAGATTAAATATAGACAAGAATCGCTCGTTTAAGGTATGAGATAGATAAGATTACGTTAACAAAAGATATATGTGTGAGCTTGTACAATTAATACCATACATTGCTATTATTTTTCAATCATCACTAGTATAGAAGTCCTTTTTCATTTAGATTACTTTGACTTCTGTTCCATATGTATGAATTTCTAGGGAGTTCAGCAATAGACTAGGATAAGGTTGAAAATGTGCAGTCTAAAGCCTGGAATGGAAAGTTTATCTCTATATCTATTGAAATATCGTACGTTTTTTTTTATAAATAATGGGCTTGCTCTTGACTACATACTTAACTCTACGGTTAAGAAGACGCCTAAGATGGAGAGAGCTTACCCAGAGGTACTGCTTCTCCCACACACCAGCGGAACACAGAAAAAACTGTTTGGCGCTGGACTCCGGCAGGAGGGTGGTAGCATCCAGGCGGCCTCTAACGAAGCCTACTTCTGCAGAGGGATCTCTTAGCCGTCATCACTGGTTAGAAAACGAAAGATGCCGTTGCCCAGAGTGGACCACTAGGAGGTAGATCCCACCACCCAAAAAAACTCTTTAGCTTTATAATATTAGTATAGATATAATATCGTGTATATTATTAGCACGTAAGGATCAATATCAGTTGAGACAATTTTCCGTGATAGAATCGGTCAGGAATTTACCTACTACATGCTAGCACTATATCTAAGCTCTGCTAGCACACATTTTGCATATTGCATGAAGCAGCTCCAAGTGAATTTGAGTTGTCAGCTATCTGCTTCGATTTTGCACGGAACAGTTATTGTTTATTGTTATTGGCAGTGGCATACATGCCAATAAATACAAATAAAATACTGATCCCTGCATTACTCCTATAGTCAAGTTTTTATAAAAGTCGACTCACCAAATTGCGAGGAGTGCGGTACGATAGACGATGTCCAATATTTGTTGGCGGAATGTGTCACAAATGAGAGCCAGCGACGGTCTCTCATACAGGCTCATCAATTGAATTGCCTTGAAATAGGTATCTTCCAGTCTATACTGGGAGAACCTAGTTCCAAATTGGCTAGTATGCTCGCTGGTGTGGCGGATAGTCGCTGACTCTTACTTAGAATTAAGTTTAACTACCTATTTGTACAGTTGTTTTTATAAGGTATGATAGGACTGGCATATCTTTGTAAGATAAAAGTCCTCACAAAAATATGAGAATTAAAAAAAAAAGTGTTTGAAACTAAGGTACTGCATTTCTGTACACGCCCCTTGTTATTGGCACAGAATAACTAATAAGTACTAGCGTATTAATTAGTATGTGAAAAACTATCCCAACGAGTCAATTATTGATATGATGCTTGATAACGCTTGATGCTTGATAGTAATTTCTTATTTAGAAGCGACTCAAAATTGAGAGCGTATTTTACGCTTTTCGTAGGTTAAATATTTAAGAATAAAAACATACCTATGGATTCCTTTGGATTTATTTACACAAATCTATTAACTGATTCATACCTAATGTTAGCGACACGAAATTGAACGTTTAAATGTACATTTCCCATCACTAATCAATTGATGCCTAGTGCACATCACTAGGAGCTGTCACTGTACTTTTTCTGCTGATCGCGCGCTAAATGGTGGAAAGTTTTGTAAGTCTTGGAATTTAATAATAAAACAGTAAAACATAAGATAATTGTTTAATAAAGTTCAGAAGTGAGATAAACCCATAAACTATATTTCGTTCGATTTGTAAACAATTGTAGTGTGTATATGTGCGTGAGCCGTGATATTTTAGTTGCTTAGCTGTTGAAAAGTACTTTAATTTACGTATATCTTCTTTAAGTGGACACTACAAGGTAAAATCAGCCTAGCCAGCCTTTGTGTTCTAGTCTGTGTGTATGCCTAGTTTTCAGTGACATTTATTGCATAACTGATAAGTGAGAAACTAAAAAAAAAAAAAAACTAATAACAAGTTGAGACAAGTTTCTGAGATGACTCTAGTTTTGTTAGTGAGTTATTTCCGGTTCAGAATAGCTGGCTGAAGTCATTAGATATTGTTTATGATCACAACAGTACAAATTACACATCTTAAAGTTGCAATCATTGATTTTGCTTGTCGGTGATCTGTATCATTTTGAACTAAAACTCTTATTTTCTGACATTATTGCTGTGAAATTACTGAATGAAACAGTAAAGAACACTTTAAATTCAGAGTTTTAAAAGCTTATTGCACATTTTCAAGAATTGAACAAATAATAATTATTAACAAAACTTCATTTTCATTATTTTTAATATATGTGGTCAAAGTAATGGCATACAGTTGACTGTATTCTAGTAAACTAAATCTGATCTTACTATAATAATTGTGTTTGTGTGAATTTTATTACTTTGTTTGTGTACAATGGGTAGATCAAAACATCACAAACGGTCACATAGCCATTCAAGTACATGTTTGTCACCTGATAGGTACGAGAAAAAATATAAAAGAGAATTGAAGGATAAAGAAAGGCGTATTGATGTTTTAGAAGGGTTAATTAAAGAGTTGAGAAAGACCAGTAATTCTCATTGTGAATCAACACCACCCCCTCCGGAGAATTCATGTGAAATATTAAAACCAGTTGTGCGGTATGTAGGGTGTAATGACTTTTACCTGAATTTAACCCCCAAACAACATCAGTTCCTGTTGAACATTGGATCAGAAACTTGGAGAGTACTGCTAAAATGCATGGATGGGATGAGCGTACTTTAATTTGTAATTGTACGGCCAAATTAAGTGGCTATGTTAAGGCATGGTATGAACAACAGGCATCTTATGAGATTAGTTGGATAGAGTGGAAGGAGAAACTTACGAAAGCATTCCCATTCACTAAAAATAAATTATCACAGATAAGGGAGTTAGTGAATAGAGTCAAGTTGCCCACTGAAGAGCCTATAGAATTTTATTACAATAAATTAGGCATAGGCATGTCATGTCAATTGAGCGATGAAGTGATCACAGAGGCCATTATTGGTCATTCGGAATCAACATGTTATAAGAAAAATATTAATAAACATTGTTCTTTCTGTAACATTAATGGGCACACTTTAGAAGACTGCAGAAAAAAGTAAGAGACTGGTTCTCAGAGTAAATTAGTGCAAAAGATTCAAAAGAAGAGAACGGGTTGTTGTGACCGTTCCGATATAAAGTACTCGTTATTGGAATTTTGGCAGTGCATGTAATACAATGACACAAAACTTTTATGAGAAACAGAACTTAAGAGTTACAACCTAACAATGATGTGGTAAGACAAGGATATGGGGATGCAATGATGACACCTTTAGGTAAAGTTACTGCAGCTATTGTGGTTGATGGTGCAAAGCAGTATAATTCATTATATTTTTGTTTCTGATCAAGTTCAGAATGTGGATGTTTAGATAGGACAGGCATTTACCGAATCTCCAAATATAGTGATAGTAAAGACAGCTACTGGTGTCAATATTTGTGAAATCGAGCTGGCTCTTCAAGTGTCTGAGTTATGTGATAGTTTTGATTAGATTTGGTTATAAATACAGTCTGTTACGATAGTCATTTAAAAAAAAGGGTTGAGTTTCAGTCCTTGCAATGCTCCTTTTAGTGTTCCAGCGAGGTATGAATAAAATATTAGAGCCAGTAATTTACCGATGCGCCGAGGTATACATCGACGATGTGATTCTGTGGGGCATTGACACTAAAGAATGCCTTGCCAATCTAGACAGGGTGCTTAGTTTGATTGAGAAGTTGGGTGTCAAACTAAGAAAAACAAATGTTCCTTTCTCACTGAGAGCGTTGAGTATTTAGGTCATGTAATTGCAGGAGGTGAAATAAGGCCTTCCTCTTATAAAATAACAGTTGTGTCAAGGATTAAAGTTTCGTCGAATGTCCTTGAACTACGCCCGTTCCTTGGTCTTGCGAGTTATTTCCGCAAATATATTAAGGGGTTTGCGACTATTGCACTACCGCTTACCTCACTCGCAAAGAATACTGCAGAATGGCAATAGGGACCGGAACAAGAACAGGTTAGGCAAACTCTTAAGCAAATACTTACTTCAGATCCTGTGCTGGTAATTTATCACCCAGAGAGAGAGACACAAGTTCACACAGATGCATCTAAAAATTGAACTTGGTGGAGTATTCTCCAAAAGCAGCCAAATGGTGATACTAAGGTATTTAGTAGTAGGTAGTACTTATGCGAGCAGACAGACAACAATTACTGAAGCAAAATATCATGGCTTTGAATAAGAGGCTTTAGCATTATTTTTGCTATTCAAATGTTTAAGGTGTACCTATCTGGAATCAAATTCCGAGTTGTTACGGATTGTTCAGCAATACGTATAGCTTGGCTGAAAAGAGATCTATCATCATAACGCATTGCCCGACAGTGGCTTGATCTGCAGGAATACAACTTTGAGGTAGAACACCGCCCAGGAAGTTCAATAGCACACGTTGATGCTCTCAGTTGGAACCCTGTGCCAGTATATCATATCGTAGAAAAGGATTTAATTGATGCGTTACAAGAAGTAGATGAAGAAATTCAAAGATTGATTATAAATTTAACATTGGAACCAATAAGAAAAATAATGGTAGACTTTCTAAACATTATAAAGTTGTAGAAGGCAAGTTATGTCGTCTTGTGGATAACTGTTACAAGCCTGTTTTGCCTAACGGCGCAAGATTTCATATCCTAAAGTTGTATCATGACGAAAACGGTCATATAGGATCAGAAAAGTGTTTAGAAGCTATACGCACTAAGTACTGGTTTCCGAAATGTGAAAATGTGTCGGAAAATATGTTGAAACTGTCACCAGTGCGAATGCCAGAGGAGCTATCACAGCATTGACTAAGCTAAGTCAAGTTTTTGGTCACCCAGAACGGATCGTCAGTGATCGGGGCTTTTACTGGAAAGGAGTTCGAGCGCTATTGTGCAGATAATGGAATTAAGCACGTATTAAATGCGGTCGCCTCTCCAAGGGCGAACGGGCAAGTTGAGCGCCTTAATCACACTATTCTCAGTTCCTCGTCGTGTCATATAAGTGAAGAGCAAAAAAAAAGGCTGGGATGCATATTTGCCAAAAGTGCAATTAGGTATTAATTCATCAGTCAGTTCGGGGACAGGAAAGTCACCCTTAGAATTACTGTGTGGACTTAGGCCTCGCCTGGTAAATGATTTACAAGGTGCAGTTTAAAGTGGAAATATAGAGACACTACGAAATGAAGCTACTCAAAAAATAGAGATAAACGTGTTTAAAATGCAAGAACGGTAATTAGTCATGGTTGAGAGGAAAATTTTACGACCTGGTCTGTCCAGTTGAAAGTAAGTTCCCAGGTATGCGGGACCATATAAAGTGACTGCCGTGCTGCCTAACGATCGGTTTGAAGTGACGTCGTTTACAAAGGGGAAGCAAGCTTACAAAAATATTGTTGCGCTTGACAAAATTAAGGTGTGGTGTCACAGAGACAAAAGTTCTTCGTCCGGCGAAGATTAATTAAACAATATTTATTCTTTGGGTCAGCCTTACTTAGGCTAATGATTGCCTTCGGGGCCTATAATTGCGTCTTGACGAAGTTGGTCATCTTCTTCCTGTTGATCGGTAATGTTTTGCCTTCGGGGCTTTATTACCCAGTGCCTGCTTTCGGAGCCTCACAGCACACAATCACAAACACAGTGGAGATTTGCTTACGAGAATTATGCCCATTGGCTTGACTTAAAGTTGACTCCGAAGTCTTACGATACTATGCTCATGTAAACTACGCTTGCCTTGGGGCCTACATAGCGTGTGATCTCTTTATAGTACCTTGACTGAGGAACCTCCTGGTGCTTGTTGGTAATGCTTGCCTAAGGGGCCTTACAGCATTTGTTAACAATATGCCTTAGGGGCCTATTATTGTTCTTTCATGCCTGCCTAAGGGGCCTTACAGCATTTGTTAAGAATATGCCTTAGGGGCCTATCATTGTTCTTTCATGCTTGCCTAAGGGGCCTTACAGCATTTGTTACCAATATGCCTTAGGGGCCTTCCATTTGTTCTTTCATGCTTGCCTTCGGGGCCTAACAGCATTCGATAAGAATATGCCTTAGGGGCCTACCATTTGTTCTTTCATGCTTGCCTTCGGGGCCTCACAGCATTTGTTAAGAATATGCCTTAGGGGCCTACCATTTGTTCTTTCATGCTTGCCTAAGGGGCCTTACAGCATTTGTTAACAATATGCCTTAGGAGCCTTCCATTTGTTCTTTCATGCTTGCCTTCGGGGCCTAACAGCATTCGATAAGAATATGCCTTAGGGGCCTACCATTTGTTCTTTCATGCTTGCCTTCGGGGCCTCACAGCATTTGTTAAGAATATGCCTTAGGGGCCTACCATTTGTTCTTTCATGCTTGCCTAAGGGGCCTTGCAGCATTTGTTAAGAATATGCCTTAGGGGCCTACCATTTGTTCTTTCATGCTTGCCTTCGGGGCCTAACAGCATTTGTTAAGGATATGCCTTAGGGGCCTACCATTTGGTATTTCATGCTTGCCTTCGGGCCTAATAGCATTCGACAAGAATATGCCTTTGGGGCCTATCATTTATTCTAATATGCTTGCCTTCGGGGCCTAACAGCATTAAACCAGTGTTTGCCTTAGGGGCCTAATAACACACTCAAAGTGGTTGCCTTAGGGGCCTCCCACTATCTGCCTGATCCTCTTCTCTGTAAGAGGATGCCTCATCATTGAAGATCGTGGTGAAGAGGGTCAGTGTACGAGGGTGTTGCCGCCTTGCAGACGCTGCTCGAGTGGATCATCTTCTTCGGAGGACCGAAGAGTTGTCAGGATGGCCGAACTGTTAGCGACACGAAATTGAACGTTTAAATGTACATTTCCCATCACTAATCAATTGATGCCTAGTGCACATCACTAGGAGCTGTCACTGTACTTTTTCTGCTGATCGCGCGCTAAATGGTGGAAAGTTTTGTAAGTCTTGGAATTTAATAATAAAACAGTAAAACATAAGATAATTGTTTAATACTAATAACTTGACTACCTATTTTTACCACGCTTTTATTAGCTTGGGTTGTATCTATGTATGAATGTATGTATGTAATGGAATCTTTGAGCATATTTTTTACCAAATTCTAGAAGTTTGATTGATTTGAAACTTTACACACGTATCAAGGACCGATGATAATTCAATAATTTAATAACAGTTTCCCAGTTTTCCTCTGTAAGAGGGAGTAAAAGAGATATAACTAGCGCGCGATCTGTATCAATTACGATTCCTGCATAGCTTTGGACTTACAGTCGATAAAGAAGGAATCAAATCTTATAAACTAAACTAAAAAGTAAAAAATAAATATAGATTAAAAAACTAAAAAACCACGCTTTTAAAACAGATTGAACTAAAAAATTAAAAATAAAACCGTAGTAATCAATTGAAAAATTCATATTATTGTACAAAGAGCGTGGGGCGCTTGATTTAGATTGTTGTAAATAATTTATCAATAATTTACTATATCTGTGGATATCATAACAAGCCCCCCACGCTTTTTGTATAATAATATGAATTTTTCAATTGATTACTACAGTTTTATTTTTAATTTTTTAGTTCAGTCTGTTTTAAAATCGTGGTTTTTAGTTTATTAAACCATAATTTTTATTCCTGTTGCCTTAACTTTAGTGTTTAATGTTTTACTTTGTCTTATTAATACCTAATCCTAAAAAACTCACAACTGAATTCCCTTTGACACAATTGTTCCGGACCGAACTCCTGATTATAAGGAAGTCCATACTTCTGGCAAAACATTTGTGTCGCGAGCTATGTTCCTAAACAAACCTCTACTTTGCATAATTACAGAGAACAAAATTATTCACCCTAAGGCACTTATCCCACTGCCAGCGATGAACGAGAAGCGTGCTAGAAACTAGAAACGAATTGTCGAGCGGCGGAAAGCGAGTGTGTTGTATGATGAACTAGTGGAGCGAGGCCTCACCGGCGGTGTGAACAGTCAGCGATCAACTAATAATATTTGCATCTCTTTTGTTTAAAACGCCACGTTGGTCTAGTGTTTAAGAAGTAGGCCCAAATATCGGGGTCCTAATTCTCGAATTTTCGAACATTGCTCGGGTTTGTGATCACCAACCCGCATTTGGAAAGCGTGGTGATTTTGCCCAGGTCGGGCAACAAGAGTTTTAAATTTTCTAATATTGATTTTGGTGACGACCAACCCGCATTTGGCAAGCGTGGGATTACGCGTACCTATAATTGCTTTAGTAACTTGGATTCAATGGTTTATACATATTTATACCTCGCTTTACCTTGCCTCATGGCCGACCTATATCGAGGAAATCATGCGCTGAGCACAATACACTTACTCTCCGGTATAGTACCCTTTGCTTTGGCGCTATCTGGCGAGGATAATGTACAGTTGGGAAATTTGGTAATCGCCTGCAACATAATTTCGCTCTGTTATTAATCTATGCAGAATAACAGAGAGTGGGGATGGTTCACCGCTGGTGCAGCCGTCTTTGCGTATATTCTGACTCCACAAATGGGCCCTAAAGTCCTTTAGCGGCTAGGGCTGGCTCTCATGGAATACTGCGCGTACAGAGTGTTCCACATACATTAATGGTGGCGGCCTTTGCCCTGCAGTGCTGGGATGATTACTTATAGGCTGTTACTTTACTTTTGTTTAAACGGAATTTATATTTATTGTATGTTTCTAATCTCACAGTTAGTCGCTATCCCGCCGGCGGTGGCACAACAGCCTTATGGACGATTTACAAGACAATTTGACGCAATTCCAGTGTAGCTATAGATAGTTCGATGTTAAATGAGATGTAAATCGCACAGTGCAAGGGCGCAAATTAGTAGGTATGGCGTTAATATATTGATGAAAGGTTGCTCCATGCCTCCTCGATAGGCATGGTTTAAGTTTTTCTTATCCATCCAGTTAATTCGGAGCCTATATGAATATGCCTATATAGAATGCAAATAACTAAACATTCCAAGCTGAAGAAGAATGAAGAATCATTTACAATATCATTTATAATAGTTGGTAAGACTTAAAATTGTTATCACTTATTATTTCGTCATCTGGACACATCAGAATCTTCACGGGTGAAAACATTAAAGTGATTTAATTTAAGTTTCACCATGTGGGCACTCGTAAAGATCTTGATATGTCCAGATAACGTAACAACAAGTGAAAATATTTTAAACTAGCTTTTCCCCGCGACTCCGTCCGCGTCAATTTCCGTTATTATGATCGCGATTATATTTGCAACATTTTTCACTCATTCTTCGCTCCTATTGGTCGCAGCGTGATGTTATATAGCCTAAAGCCTTCCTCGATAAACGGACTATCCAACACAAAAAGAATTTTTTCAAATCGGACCAGTACTTCCTGAGATTAGCGCGTTCAAACAAACAAACAAACAAACAAACAAACTCTTCAGCTTTATAATATTAGTATACATTTAACCAACTTGTGGCTAGTCTCGTGTCTAGTTGGTGAAAAACCCCTGTAAACTATCAAAGTTAAGTGACGCAAGAAATTATGCGGTTATGTAGTTCTGTAACAGTTTTACTTTCGCTTTTGAGTGGTTCGCACACTTCACGGCACTTTTCACTAATTATATACATACATACATACATACACTCACGCCTTTTTCCCGGAGGGGCAGGCAGAGACCACATCTTTCCACTTGCTACGATCCTTACAGACTACTTTCGCTTCATCCACATTCATTAATCTTTTCATACACGCTCGCCGGTTTAGGGTACTCTTGACCTGACCTTTCTTTAGAACTTCCCCGATTTGATCAAGATAAGTTCGTCGAGGCCTTCCCTTTCCAACATTTCCATTCATACTCGCCATATATATCTTTTTAGTCAACCTGCTTTCATTCATCCTCTCAACTAATTATATTATGATGTAGAATGTTAATTTGTATACCTTATTGACCTTTTTCTGCAACTCGCATGCTTCAAAGTAAATTTTAAAAGAACTTTTCCATCTCTGCCAATCCTTACTTTATTCTAAATTTATTTTTAATACAGAATTAATAAATCAATGTTTATAATTCAGTTTTGGCGGAATGAAAAGACGACCTCTTATAGTGACGACTAAAAAAGCAGTAGTTCGACGCCATCACATAGGTAATGTTTATCTGCACAAGTGAATCGTCCTTTAGACTTAACGACACAGAAATTTCCGCTTGTAATTACAGAGGTAATTAATTTGGAACGGTCTGCTTTGTTTAGTAAAGTTTGTTTCTATTACAATGTGGTTTAAACAGAAGAAAGAAAAGATAATAGTCTCATAGAGACATTGTACGTTCCTCTCTTTAACTGGTTTACTTTATAAAAATATATTAATACAAACTGTAAAGTAAGTAGTTAGGTTTTTGTACGGTTTAATTGTTAAAAATTAAAATACGTTCTGAATTTTTTCAAATCGTATAACTAATATTAACAAAATAATAGGGGTTAAGTATGAACTTGCCGATTATTTTCCCACTTTTTATTTTGTTTATAGCTCTTAAGTATAGTCATATTATTGCGTAATTCTTTTTGTATTGTATCAAAACTAAATAAAGTAATATTTGACTAAAAAAAAAATGCAATACTAGTGCCTATTACTTCAAAGGAAGTCGTTGAAAAGACCCCTTACAATGTGTCAGCTGACCTTCTTGCTTCAATTAGGTATATTTGTATTATTTACTTTGATTGAATGCGTAGCTTTATAACCATCTAACTTTCACCTTTAATTGCATCGAAAACGGTTCAGGCGTTTTTAAAAAAAAACAAAAAATTGTTAGTATGGAAAAATGACTTTTCTCGATTTCGTCCATACAAAACGGCAATTTCATACTTTAACCCCTAATATAAAATACTTGAGTGACAGTTTCGACTGCCTTAAGGGGACTTCAGCTAGAGCTATGTTCTGCCCCCAATTGATTTAATTTTATTACTTCTAAACAAATCAATTTTCAAAAAACTAGAACAGTATCATTTTAGCAAATTACCTCTAGTATTTATTGAATAAAATAAACCTTTGAAGTACTAGGATTGATTTGATAAAGCGAAATATCAACAATTATCCCTGCCATCCTGCCTGGTCCATTGATCGAGTAAGTATAAAATGCCCAAAGAAAACTGTTTTCTGTATTTGTAATCCAAAAGAATTCCGAAACATATATTATAAGTAATAATGTATGTTTGTTGTCACTGTAAACTGCAGACTAGCTGCTCTGCTCGTATTATATTGTCAAACACTGTGCTAATTAATGTCTCGTACTGCGCTTTTGAATTAATTACATACATGTGTGTAAAACATGGCATCTCTCAGCATCACGAAGTGAGCAAGCTGTGTTTGAGTCATACTTACCTCCAATTACTGAGCAGTGAGGTTTTTTAAAAAGGTAACTATTTCATGTATCTTTAAAGTTTCGTGTGGTATGGCACGTTAAAAGAATAGCACGACCTTTCCTTTTAGTGGTGTCGGTCGATGACACCAACAACATTTACCAGGAGTTCGTCTGCTGTCAGCCACTTCGTCACGCATGACCACGAATTCGCTTCGAAACGTCGGGATGAACCTAAAGATCATATAAAACCCATAAACATGAGTTTTCTTAGTTAATTTGTCATTAATTTCACTGATTACATAAAAGACTTTTCTATAACAGTTATAAGTCCTAACGTGCATGCATTTAGAATTGCGTGGTCGATTTTACAAAACTCTGTCATCCTTTTCGAAAAATAGTAGCTCAATAAATAGTTTTAAGTCTAAATAGTCCGAATTCATAATGAAACTTGACTGGCAAGAAAATTCTAAAAGTTTTCTTGAGTTTACGCGAACACTACATTGAAATACTGCCTGTGACCATGAACGATGTAAAGGGTTCTAAACGTCGGATTAAATCAGAAATGAACGCGTACTAAAGCCGTAAACAATCTTTCATTTCAAGAAAAGTCTTATTAAAATCGGTTTGATCCCTTTCAATATTTTTCTACTTAGGTATCGTATGAAAAACTAAACTAACGCTAACCCTCTTAAGGTTTCATTAAATCCTTTTAATAATGGACACGAAACGATACTGTCGGTTCACACAGCTATTCTCAAGTAAAATAGTCCTTAGAGCCAACGTTTAAGTTACGAGAACTAGCGTTTTCAACTTTTTCTATTTCATAATAATTGTAAGTAGGTTGACTTTAAAATTTATTGTATTTATTTACTAAGTTTTTTTTAATAAATTCGGCGTGGCAATATGTCTAACATTTGCTCTAAGTTTATTAATTAGAATCAAATATTCTTGAAATAAAATTAATTAATGTACATTATTATCATAGATAGAATTAACGAATTAGACACTTAAATACAACTTTAAGAAAGTTGTCGAGATCTAAAATCATTCCAACGGAGCCAAAATCAACTGTTTTACAATACCAAAATGACTTCCTAACTTCAACAGTACCTACAAATATTAAAAATCTTTTTTTTTTAATTGTATTGTCACAAAATACATTATTATACCTAGATTTGTAAACGCAAAACCTTTGTTTTGTTCATTTCATGAAAACGATTTTTGAGATACGCAAAATATTCAGGATAGCATTACCAGCTAACATCAGCCTTCGTGATCAAATGCCTTTAGTAAGTTGTAAATAAGAAGTCAAAAATTGTATATCTTAAGTGTGTCACAAGAAATACTGACATAATCCTTTTATATTTAAACGAGCAATAAAAAAACTTACCGCTAGTTTCTCATGACTGACGCCATATAATAGTTGTCAAATAAATTTTTGCGTAAGCCCCAATAACAGTTTGCCATCCGACGGTAGTTCTAATTAATTTCCCTCTCGCCGCCGTGAGGAATGCCCTCATTTCCCGGCGTCATTTCCCGCTGTGACGTCAGAGCTGCGCTTCACATCTTTAGTTTGTTCCTAGATCGGGTTTCTGCACTGAATTGTTCACTTAGTTTGATTTGACGAACCTTTGGAGGATATGCAATGATATTTAAAAAGTAATAGATGTGTTACATGCGCTCTCAATATGCGTCCCTAAAACGTCACAATTGTGACGTCTTTTCAAATCCATGAAAGAGAAAGTAATTGTTCTTTTCACGAGTATGACAAGGACAAATAAGAATTACGCATGTGTGCAGTTGTTCGCAAGCGGCACATATATTTCGATAGTTTTGTAAGGGCATAACCTATCTATACTTTTTAAATATCATTGAGGATATGGTAAAGGTGGTATGGTAAATTACCAATTGCAGCCTTCCGTCATTGAATAGAATTAAATATTTTTTTTTAATAATTTATTGTGAATAAAAAAATCAGTTACTAGATTAAAATACAGTTCTCATAAAGATTATAACAGCTAAATGGGATGGGTACAGGCATAATCATCACGCTTGTCAAATACGGGTTGGTGATTTGATTTCAGACGACGCGGATGTTCAAAAATTCATATGTCTTAGTGTCCATCCAGGGGATCGAATCCCAAGAAATTGGACACGGTAGGTACAACGGGGCGTTTGTGATCTCAAAGCTCTAGATAATTTAACGAAATTCTTTTCAATATTATTTACCCAAACAAAACCTGTGACGCTAAAATTCTTTGACAATAATATTATAACGAAGTGTTCGTTTGTTCTGTCATTCGCAGCAATTTTACAAACAAAACTTCACTTTATTGGTTTCAACGTTAGTAAAATCTCAAAGGCATAACTTTTGAAAATATTCTTTTTGAAAATCATGGTTATTTTTAAAACAAGCTGTCACTGCCTTTTTTAATGTTAGAGTACTTTGTTTTATCTGATTTACTTTACTTATAAAGTAGCCTTTAGAAAACATAGCTACTTTTACTACTTATTATTAATTAATTTTGAGTCGGTGCCAAACCAGTAAAGTAAGCCTATAATCATCCCACTGCAGGGAAAAGGCCTCCATCATTGAATTCAAGTTACCAAAGAAATGATGGGTGCAGCTGGCATAATCACCACGCTTGCCAAATGCGGGTTGGTGATCACAAACCCGAGCAATGTTCGAAATTTCGAAACTTTTTGTTGGGAATCGAACCCGGGACCCCGAGATCTTGGTCCGGTTGTTACAACGGGGTGCTAAACCATATCCACCTAAAATTTGAGGCCTATTTTCCGTTTTATATAGGTAAATTTTTTGTGACTTTTTTACAATAATTAATACTTACATCTTCATTCAATCGACCAACTAACAAAAATAAAATAAAAATACGACATAAATTTGGTTACGAAACGTAAAATGCGAAAAACTCAGGTAGCGCAAAAACATGACGAATGACGGTGTGGAATGTTTGATAAATGGTTGAAAAGAAATGTTGCTCATTAATCTAGAACATATAGGTACAGGTTGTTAGGTAAATGGTATAATAATAATAATATATCAAACCAATACTAGCCTATATTAAAATATATATGTGCATATATAGTATAGTGAAGTCAGAAATGGAATATCATCATTTTAATGTTTATTATTTCCACACAAACCAACATTTTTAGATTCCGATTTGTATGATTCTTAAGTAGCCTTCATCGTGTTAGATGAAATTTGATCTAAATGGTGCCTCGAGTTTTTTTAGGTGATTACATTGGTGCAAGTGCAGGACAGCGTTTCCTTTAACAAGGCTGTGGAAATGAAACATCGGGATTGGCTTGCTGAAAACGGGAATACCACTGATCCCGACTCATTATGGGTTTCTTTAAAGAGACACATAAAAACAATAATTGGTGAAACACAGCCAAGAAACACAAAAGCGAAGAGACAGCACTGGATGACCGATGAGACATATGACCTTGAGATGTGGTGCTGGAGAAGACTCTTAAGGATTCCCTGGACTGCATTTCGCACCAACAACTCCATCTTAAAAGAGCTTAATATTGGTGAACGTCTTTCGTCAACTGTGCTACTACGAATACTGAAGTTCTTTGGGCATATATCCAGAAATGAGGGCTCTATTGAACATCTGGTTGTGCAGGGACGGGTGGAAGGGAGTAGGTCTAGAGGCCGATCACCTACCCGTTGGACAGACCTTTATAAAATCAGTGACCAAAACATCGATGGTGACATGTTCTCGAAACGCCGAGCATCGTGTTGAGTGGAGAAACATAGCAAGAAAGGCTGCCCGAACCAAGAGGGCTGCTGACAATACTCCGGAACATCTACCAACCACGACCACTCTGACAAGAGTGTCCGATTAAGAAGAAGAAACATTGGTGTGATCAAAAAACTTATAAACATGAAGAAAAGGTTTTTAAAATTCTCTTTTTTACATTCATTTGTTTTTTTTATTCATTTACTTGCGTTTTGGTCATTCAGTTTGTTTTTGATATCAACTAGTTTTTTCATAACACTTACTAGATTTATTGATACGCGTTTTTGGTATTAACTTGTTTATCTTTGAGATTCAATTGTTTTTTCTATCTTGTCTTATATTTTTAAGTGAGATCACTTTTCAATATAAAATCTTGAAATACAATAGTAAATTGGCACAAGCAAAACCCATTCCGAAGTCGTCTTAAAACGGCAAATCACTTAAAATGTTTTTTCATTACCACTAAAAAGAGTCTGACGTTCGGAGCCAACAAAGCTTGACCTTTCTGAAGATAAATTATTCTATGACAAAAACAACTTTCTGGTCCAAACAAACTTTCAGTTTTTGCGAACAGAAAACACTTTTAGTTTTGTACCTCCACTTAAGACTGGCTTTCATTTGTCTAGTGATAAATTATTTTTACAATTTTCAACGTTGAAGCTTTTTAAGTTTCAGTTTCCAGTTTTAAGTTTTAGTTACTGCTGCAACAGTTTTTTTTTATTTGAACTGACTGATCCAATACCAGTTAGAACTGTGGACTATCGCGTTGAATCGTAACTATTTGATTTGATTTATTAATTAGAATTAAACAGTATTTAAACTTGAAAAATTATGATTCAGGCGGGACTCGAACCCGCATTTCCTCGCATGCCAGGCGAAGCGCTTTGACCATTCAAGTTTGAATTCAAGTTTTTCAAGTTTAAATAATATTATAATTGCTATTAAATTGCCTTAATATCATATAAGGCATTTAAATAACTGTTTCATCTTAACTGACTGTCAAACATCTGCAAAGATGTTTCTTTCGGGTGTTAAGGGTGCAAACTCCTAACATTTGATGAAACAACGCTGGCTTACAGCGTAAGAATATGCTTGAAAAATTGACGTTTATGATGTAGTGTCTCGGTTGCTGAATGGTTAAAGCGCGGCGCCCGGCATGCGAGGAGATGCGGGTTCGAGTCCCGCCTGAGACATAATTTTTCAAGTTTAAATACTGATATTATAATTGCAATTAAATTGCTTAAATATCATATAAAGTAATTAGAATTAGTATAAGTATCGGTATTAATTAATTATATGGTAGGACTGGTCCAGTCTGTTCAATATATTATCGCTAACAGCGATAAGACCGCCTGAATTGTACAGTCCTTAATGTATTTTTTAAGTTAAACATTTTTTTTTGTATGGTGTGCAATAAAGAGTACCTATCTATCTATCTATCTATCTATCTATATTTTCAAAGAAGACGAAAATGACAGACAACGTGATGGCCAGTTACGTGAAAATACACAAAAAACTAAATAAAATAGAAAACCTTTTTTAGAGTTATTAAAAAGGTATAACCCTGACCACATTTGAACAGATCTTAATAACGCAAAACCCACATTCATAAAAGTAAAGTGCACCAGAAAGGTAATGTATAAAAACGTAAGTTGCGTAATAGTGTCATACATTCAGCTACTTCCTCAAAATATGGGAAGCGACCATCAAGACATATTACCGCTATAACTTAGCCCTTTCCTCCTCTTTTTACCCCACACGGACTTTCTTTAGAATGATAATGTATGTACAGATGTTCATGTTCTTTGAATTAAGATTTCGTAGTGTGTAACATCCTGTTTGTATAGCTTAGTCATAAAAGTGAAGCAATATCTCCTTTATTTTATTTTCTTATGAAAAAATGTGAGACATTAATATTGTTACGAACGTGGAGTTCGGGATTTAGATAAAACACCGTTGACTTATTAGATGATTTTATTAGGCGATGAACAGGTCGCAAACACTATCATAAAAGCCAAATCACAAGAATCGTAGTCCGGTGGGTCGCTGAGGTCGTTGGTTCCAAATCACTATAAGCCAATCCGTAGAGTAGTCCGTATATCCGTTTGCAACGTTTCGGGGTTGGAGAGGGTGTTGGGGGTGATGTGGATGATCAGAATGAGGTGGTAAATAAAGAGACGAGCATGAATTACCAGAATATATTTATTTGCTCCGGCCAAGCTTATCACCTCTTAAAAAGCTACACAGAAATCTCAGGCGTGAGTCCTTTGTAAGGCTCTGAATTACCCCTACTTCTGAGCGAGTTGTACCACCAAACTTATCATGTAAATTATACTAAACGGAATAATCTGAATTTAATTATGAACGGAATACTAATAAACGGCAACCGGAATTGTAGACTGCTAACTGGATTAAGAAGATGTTTCCACTTACTTCATCAAAGATAGGGTAGGGTAACCTTATGCATCCACGTGGCGTGGTACCAACCCGAATCTCATCGAGACAAGCTTCTTGCGTCTTTCATTTGATCAGCGGAAAGTCAGCGTAAAGCGGACGGTAATGTTCTAAGCCTGGTAGCCAAACCAAGCGGCCATCAAAAGATCTGAAAGAAACCACTTATGTTATAGAACTGCATGAAGCAACCAAATGAACAAAATCCTACCAATCAGCAAATATACTTACGGCACTCAACCGGAACAAAATCAAAATATTAAACACGGCGATTATAAGCCGGAAACAAAATTGAGGTGTCGGCCTCCATCCTTCTCTTTAGGTTTCCTGGCCGACAGCCAGAGCGAAGTTGTCCTCCTCGACATCTTCACAACCCCAAGCCATATACCGAAATGAAATCAATCAAAATCAAATCCTCGAACGAAACCTCGAAATTGCAAAAATGCAAATCATTGTCACGAAGGAATTTCCGAGTGCCCAGTTCACTAACTCAAATCTCCCCAAAACAATCGAAACAACACAAAGAACTATTTCTTTGTAAAACAGATATTAAACTAACAAGAAAACATTTAAACTTTTTAGGTTATTAATTTACATTATTTTAATATTCCAATTACTATTATTAACTAAAGGCTGGTCGTTTATTTAAATTGTTTCTTTACCAACCAGTCCTCAAGACAACGTATTTTTCCCTAATCAATTCCCAATGTTTATAAACCTGCCATACTACTATTGTTTATTACCTTTTTTAAACATCTGTCTGAGGTCATAAACGTCATTCTGCCAGGCTCATGAAAATTACTTCGGCTGCGTGAAGTTTCATAAAATAATTTAATGTCAACACACAATCTTAAAAATATAGAAAACAAGTATTGTTATATTTATTAAAATAAATCATTCACGACATTTGTGAAATGAGTAAGTGTTCCGTGCGTTTGCTAAACGTAGACAGACGAACGTAACGTTATTATAGTCATTCGGAGCATACGGACAGTCGCATGCGCATCTGACAGCTCCTTGTCATTGACAGATCAATAACCAAAACAACAAAACTCGATTATTATTGAAGTGAAACTAAATGTGTTTTAATAATGAAACAATGAATGTATTAACTAAACGTGAGTATTTAGAGATTAGTGCGCAGCTCAGAAATCACAACGTGACACGTTGGTATCGCTAAAGTCGTTACTTCGCACTAGATCACTTTTCGGAGGTATCGCACCGAAAGCTCAGAATGAACTAACTGCGGCGTGTCAACTCCTGTTATTTATATCTCTCGACATCGACGCCGGTCGTAAGTACTAGAACGTTCGTTTTCAAAAAAAACACAAGGACATTTAAACGTAAACAACACTAGTGCGTTATGCCATTTTGCAGACTTAACGTTCAATGTCGCTTGCACTAAGATCTTGTTATTACTTAACGGTTGAACGTAGGTAGGTAGTTATGTACATTCGTCTAGCGATATCCGCGACAATATTTTCAAAAATTATGTAAAACTCGTTTCATCCATTTGGTTACTTACGGTACAGCTAGTCTTTGAATTTAGAACAGTTACAACCTAATTTTACCCTGTTTTAGAGAATAAGACAATTAAAAAAAAATTGGTTAAGACCATTTTCCGCAATTTTGGTATTCGCAAGCAGGAACAGAATCAGCTAAATCTGTTTTTTTTGCAAATGGGCCCCAGGCGGCGCTTTTACACGTCACTATATAAATCTACGACTGCTTCGGGACAAGTCTGGGCTAGTGCTGAGAAGAAGCAGTGCAAGAACTCAGTCACTATATTGTCAGCCTTTTTTAAAATAAATACTAACATAAGGCTTAAGCGAATTTAATGCCATACATTTCTATCATTTAAATAATCATTAACAGTGTAATAAATAGCCCTTTTTCATTAAAATTACTTTGGCATACGATTTAAATTTATTTACAGGGAATTCAGTAA
The DNA here is from genome assembly GCA_949315895.1 of Anania crocealis. Taxonomy (NCBI): domain Eukaryota; kingdom Metazoa; phylum Arthropoda; class Insecta; order Lepidoptera; family Crambidae; genus Anania; species Anania crocealis. Next base: position 17,683,818 of record OX438867.1, on the reverse strand, counting down.
TACTGCAACATAGTGGTTTTATAGGAGTTAGAAATTATTCGACAATTATTTGTCATTGGTGACATTGAAAGCCAAAGTGTTTTGTGTGACTATGACAAGAGATAAAGAGGTGCAAAAATGATATCTTAAAATTACACGGATTTATACTTTATACTATATACTTTATTTGATATAAATGGCTGTTTCATCTTAACTGACTGTCAAACATCTGCAAAGATGTTTCTTTCGGGTGTTGGGGGTGCAAGCTCCTAACATTTGATGAAGCAACGCTGGCTCACAGCGTAAGAATATGCTTGAAAAATTCGCGCCGTGTCGCAGTGTCTCGGTGGCCTAATGGTATGGCGCCCGCCCGGCATGCGAGGAGATGCGGGTTCGAGTCCCGCCTGAGACAAAATTTTTCAAGTTTATATACTGATATTACACGGATTTAGTTTCTTAGGTACAATTCAACCACCACCTACTTGCCTCCCGGACGACGAACGTCTCTATGAATTGTCGCTTCTACAAAATACTCTTTGCCGAACATACGTAGTCTCATTAGGCTGACAATTATCCCTTTAATAGGCAGCGTAAAAGTTAACGCGTGTGACTGCCTGAGGGGTCCTGTCTGCGAGTCTTTGATAATCTATTTTCATTACGGAGACTCTGTTTTACATATTCAAATGTATATGAAGGCCGAACGGTTGTGAATCAATTTTTCAAAGGGATAGGACCCGTAATGAAACTTGCATAATATTGTACACACGGCGGCACATCAGACTATACATGTTGACCTTGAGACCGCCTTTATGCCCTACGTAATAAAAGCTGTTATCGCAGTTCAACTGTTTAACTTGATGAGCTGTCGAGTGTTCACTAGTGGACCCGACAGAAGTTGTCCTGTCTTAACTATGAATATTGATTACGAAATGGTTGAATAAAAAAATGTTACCAATTGTTTATTATTATTATGATTTATGATATACAATATTCTCTGTTTTTTTTTCTGGCGGGTATATAAATAGTTTTGTTGGTATTCCGAAAAGGGAATAGACAGGTGACATTACTGGCCATGTGCGGTTTTTTTTACCCCCTATTTGACGATATTTGCAGCACGCATTCTGTCAATGTTATGTTAAACGCCATACATAAAAAAAGTTTAAATTGTCAAAATCGATAAGGTTACCTACATTACAAATAATTTAGTATGGTGATAAAGTTTTCTTAAATTTTCCAAATTCCTGCTTAATTTCCTTATTTTTTCTTTTATAAGAACCTTCTCCTGTCAATGGAAAACAAAACAAAAAAAGAATTAGCGAAATCGGTCCAGCCGTTCACGCGTGATGTCGTAATCAAGGGAATTCATTTTTAGGGTTCCATACCCAAAGGGTAAAAATGGGACCCTATTAGACTTCGCTGTCTGTCCGTCTGTCCGTCGTTCAGTCACCAGGCTGTAGTCAAGAGCCGCGATAGCTAGACAATTGAAATTTTCACAAATTATGAATTTCTGTTACCGCAATAACAACAAATACTAAAAACAAAATAAAATAAATATTTAATGGCGGCTTCCATACAACGAACCCGTTTTTTTTTTGCCTTTTTGGTACGGAACCCTCCGTGCGCGAGTCCGACTCGCACTTGGCCGGTTTTATTTGTGCACTAGCTGGTCCCCGCGACTTCGTCTGCGTCAATTTCCGTTATTATGATAGCGATTATTTTTGCAACATTTTTCACTCATGCTTCGCTCCTATTGGTTGCAGCGTGATGTTTTATAGCCTAAAGCCATCCTCGATAAATGGACTATCTAACACAAAAATTATTTTTCAAATCGGACCAGTACTTCCTGAGATTAGCGCGTTCAAACAAACAAACAAACAAACTCTTCGGCTTTATAATATTAGTATAGAAAACTAGCTGTCCATTCCGGCTTTACATGGGTTTAACAATAAAATCAGTATTTAAACTTGAAAAACTATATCTCAGAACATTTTTCTAGTTTAAGACGCTGACATGAGCCAAATTCAGCTCAACGAAGATTGTTTTGTTTTAAGCCTATGGCTCGTATTGTTGCCAAATTCTATGTAGTTTTAATTGATCATATTTTGACCAGGTGGTTCTAAAAACTTTTCTCGATAGAAAATAATCACAAAGTAGCCTCTGAAAATACATAAATTACCATTTTTCTCAGCAGTCCGTATGACAATGGTAATAAAATTTTGCTTTAAATTGTATATTACATGTTGCTTATGCAAATGGCTGATTTAGATTTTTAATAAAATGGCAATTTTAAATTGCACAACGAAATTTTGTTGTTTGGCATTTAGGCCCTACTATTCCATGCGCTTTTTCTTTGTCACTCCTACGGGAATCGACAGCGATAGCTGCGGCGCGTTGCAAAGAAATTCAAAGACAAATAAATTTGTGGGCGTATTGCTCAAGGTCATCGGCTGCAGTCAGCGTCTTAAATGCTGATATTATCATTGCAATTAAATTGCCTAAATCTATACTAATATTATAAAGCTGAAGAGTTTATTAGTTTGTTTGTTTGAACGCGCTAATCTCAGGAAGTACTGGTTCGATATGAAAAAATCTTTTTGTGTTAGATAGTCCATTTATCTAGGAAGGCTATATAACATCACGCTGCGACCAAAAGGAGCGAAGCATGAGTGAAAAATGTTACAAAAATAGTCGCGATCATTATAATAGAAATTGACGCGGACGAAGTCGCGGGCAACAGAAAGTATCATATAAAGTATTTACCAATGAAGTTACTTAAAGCAAATGTTTAACATGCAAATGCAATTTCCTATGCATGAATTATCTACTTCACATACGCGTACTCTAAAACCTAGAACTTAGTTGCTAGAATATACAGAACATATACAACAAACGTCCCCCTTTTCCAACATCTTGTTGGTCTAGCGGTGGAAGTAGTCTCGAAGTCCCGGTTTCGATCCCCATGTCGGGCACAAGAGTTTCGAATTTTCGTACATTGCTCGGGTTTGTGTTCACCAACCCGCATTTGGCAAGCGCGGTGATTATGCCTGTACCCATCATTGCTATGGTAACTTGAATTCAATGTTGGAGGCCTTGCAATGGGATGATTAAAGGCTGTTACTTTACAATAAATGGGTTGCAAAACCTTAACATGGCTTGCCATCCCTCACAGCCGTGTGCCGCCCGTCACTCCCCTGGATTATTGTATCTGACGGACTGATCTCTGGATACAACATGGATTTACGTCAACTCGCATTTTTATTGACGCAATTTGCGCGACGTATTGCCTGTGACACGTTTTTATTAAGCTCGTCATTCGGGACCGGGGTGTGTATCTACTGGAGCGGAGAGTATCGGAGTAGCGGAGCGGAGCGTTGCGAAGTGGAGTGGAAATTAGTTTTATTATTTTACTAGCTGTTCCCCGCGACTACGTACGCGTCAATTTCTGTTATTATAATAGCGATTATTTTTGCAACATTTTTAACTAATGCTTCGCTCCTATTGGTCGCAGCGTGATGTTATATACCCTAAAGCCTTCCTCGATAAATGGACTATCAAACACAAAGAGATTTTTTCAATTCGAACCAGTACTTCGATTAGCGCGTTCGAACAAACAAACAAACAAACTCTTCAACTTAATAATATTAGTATAGATTATGTAAATTATGTAAATATATTAGGGGTTAAAGTATGAAATTGCCGTTTTGTATGGACGAAATCGAGAAAAGTCATTTTTCCATACTAACAATTTTTAAGTTTTATAAAAACGCCTGAACCGTTTGCGATGCAATTAAAGGTGAAAGTTAGATGGTTATAAAGCTACGCATTATAGTATTTAAATTTCTGAAAATCAAAGTATATAATACAAATATACTTAATTGAAGCAAGAAGGTCAGCTGACACATTGTAAGGGGTCTTTTCAACGATTTCCTTTGAAGTAATAGGCACTAGTATTGCATTTTTTTTTTGTCAAAAGTTACTTTATTTAGTTTTTGATACAATACAAAAAGAATTACGCAATAATATGACTATACTTAAGAGCTATAAACAAATTAAAAAGTGGGAAAATAATCGGCAATTTCATACTTTAACCCTTATTAATATGTGGAAAAACGTTGCTTCTTGCTGCTAGTACTTAAATGGTTAAATACTGCTGGATTTGTAAATTCATCAAATCAAACATATTTATTGTAACAGTTTATAATCATCCCACTGCAGTGCGAAGGCCTCCATCATTGAATTCAAGTTGACACCGAAATGATGGGTCTGTACTCATATTATACCCCATTTTCACCTCGCTTGCCAAATGCGGGTTGGTGATCGCAAACCTGAGCAATGTTCGAGAAAGCGAAACTCTGGCTGCCCGACCCGGGAACCGAACCGAACTCTACTGAAATCACTAGACCAAACGGGACGTAAAATGTTTACTTTTAATTTTTTTTACTTTTGGCTTTTATTTTCCTGTATATCTGTGCCTGCTATGCATATAAGGTTTTTACCTATCTATCCTTAGAATTCAGTTTAGCCCTTTTGTGTGATGTTTCATTCAGTATTTTTTCACTTTCGTGCTCTAAAGGCCATTAAAGCACACATAGACCATTATTCCGCGAATTCTTTCCCCCCATTTTTAGTAGAACAAACGCGAAGATTTATATTCTCGTAATTCACCAAAAAATTCACCGAACCCGTGTTAAGGTGAGACTGGAGTTATTTATGTACGGAAAAATTTGCATAAGGACGGAAACTAAGACTGACGTTTATTTAAGAAAAACGTCGGAAAGTCACTGGGAAGAAGTTGTGACGGCGGAGAGGGAATCTTAATGCGAGTCGGACTTACGCAGGAGGGTTCCGTATACTATTTTAGTTATGTAGGTAGGTAGAATTTGTGGTCTTGTTGATTGATACCAAATGCTATTTTTATTTTTTACATATTAGTAATTTGAAATTCAAATAGAGTGACCAAGTTAATTGACAAAATAAAGTTAATCGAACATTAACTAACCCGAACCTTTTTGTCAATTTACATTTTAATTATTTTTTAAGAATTCACGCATAAAAACGCAATATACATAAATATTAATAAGAAACTCAAAGATGTTATTTGTCGTGATCAGATAAAAGCGCCTCCTGGGGTGAAATAAAACAAATTAACCTGATAAAAAATAGAACTAGTCTCATACAAAATAACACTTCGAAATACCCGCAATGGAATCGACGTAACTGCTGTCATGTTTTATACCTACCATAATCGATATTAACTCTTGCAGCAGCAAAAGCAGCGCATTTGGTGAGCAAGTATTCAGGTAATAATTTGTGTACCTATTATAATAGGGGTTAAAGTATGAAATTGCCGTATATTTTCCCACTTTTTATTTTGTTTATAGTTCTTAAGTATAGTCATATTATTACGTAATTCTTTTTGTATTGTATCAAAAACTAAATAAATTAACTTTTGACTAAAAAAAAATGCAATACTAGTGCCTATTACTTCAAAGGAAGTCGTTGAAAAGACCCCTAACAATGTGTCAGCTGACCTTCTTGCTTTAATTAAGTATATTTGTATTATATACTTTGATTTTCAGAAATTTAAATACTATAATGCGTAGCTTTATAACTATATAACTTTCACCATTTATTGCATGGAAAACGGTTCAGGCGTTTTTAAAATAACTAAAAAATTGTTAGTATGGAAAAATGACTTTTCTCGAATTCGTCCATACAAAACGGCAATTTCATACTTTAACCCCTAATATTCATTTTGTATAACTACTTTTGAACTAACGCGTTGCATAACTATTTAAAAGTCAGTCCCGTTATACCTTTTCAATGACGGGATTTAAACGCGAACATACCTTATTTTATTTGCCTTGAGTTTTTTGCACTGCTTCTTCTCGGCACTAGCCCCCCCACATTGGTCCCGAATCCTAGTCTTTTAAATATTGGGACGTGCAAAAGAGCCTTCAGGGGCCTATTTGCTGATTTTACTGATTTTACTGACGTTTTGACCGAGTTGCTTGGCAGAGGTCACAGGCTGAATGACCTTAGTAGCAACTTTTAAAAGTATTTAAATCCCTTAATATAACTTTAAATTTTATTTTACATCTCCGCGGACTATTATAGGGTGTGGAAAATAAGGTTAGCGCTCTCACCTAAAATACGGAACCCTAAATCGTGCCGCCATCTTGAACAAAAGTATTAAAAAGTTTGGTGTTCATGACGTTATTCCTAGTTGCTAGTTTTATATGTTTATTAACAAATATTTGTAACATAATGTAAACAAAATAAAAAATAAAGTTTGTGTTGAGTGAGTGCAGCGGTGTTCTTGTTATGCTATGAACACAGTCGGGGTGGCAAATTGAAACGTGAGGCAATAAAAGAAAGTTTAAGATAGGTGTTATTAGTTTTATAGTTTTAATAGGAACATAAAATCTTTTCTACAATCCGCAAATACTAGTTGATTGAGAAAAAACGGAGCAAGCGGACTGTCAAAATTTTATTCGATTCATTCAAAATTCCTTACGGATGAGACACGGGCAATTCGAGCTTTTTTAAATTTTTTTGGTCTTTGGGGTCAGCGGCAAACGTCGAGAAGATGGACCTGAGCTGTTCTTAGATAGAAGATTAACAAAGTGTCAGCCTTTAAGACGCTGACATGAGCCAAATTGAGCTCAATGAAGATTGTTTTGCTTTAAGCCTATGGCTCGTATTGTTGCCAAATTCTATGTAGTTGTAATTGATCATAATTTCGACCAGGTGGCTGTTTCCTAAACATGATTCTAAAAACTCTTCTCGATAGAAAAAAATATCAAAGTAGCCTCTGAAAATACATAAATTACCATTTTTCTCAGCAGTCCGTATAACAATGATAATAAAATTTTGCTATATTGTATATTACATGTTGCTTAAGCAAATGGCTGATTTAGATTTTTAATAAAATGGCAATTTTAAATTGCACAACGAATTTTGTTGTTTGGCACTTAGGCAATTCTATTCCATACGCTTTTTCTCTGTCACTCCTACGAGAATCGACAGTGATAGCTGTGGCACGTTCCAAAGAAATTCAAAGACGAATAAATTTGTGGGCGTGTTCATTGCTCAAGGTCATCGGCTGCAGTCAGCGTCTTAAATACCTAGGCCATTTTCTTGCCGATGACCTGAAAGACCATTTAGATATTGAAAGGGAACGTAGGGCTCTAGCGGTCAGGAGTAACATGCTGGCTCGCAGATTTGCACGATGTACAGACCAAGTTAAAATTACCCTTTTTAAGGCGTACCTGAGACTACCACGGTACTGCAGTGCTTCTGAGATGTTCGCGCAAGCCCGCACGGACGGCTTTCACGCGATTATACGCAAAAAAACAGCTTCTCTGCTAAGAAGAGTGAGAGATAGTCCCAACAGCATTCTGAAAACAGTAGCGGAGAATTATAATTCTCCCTTAAATAAAAAGTTTGTCCAAACCTTAATGTAAGTTTACTAACACTATTATTAAGTCCTTTGTTACTAACACTCGTATGGATAACTATTGGTCCGAAATAAATGAATTATTATTATATTATATTAAATCTTATTTCAGCAAACCATAAAAAATATTTTTTTTTTTTTGACGGACCTATCACTGAAACCCCATATGGGAGGCTTTAATCAGTTAAACCGGGCAGAGTGTGGCGAGCGCTGAAGGCGCTCAGCCTAGGTCCGCCACGCTAGCGGCCCATACTAGCGGGCGTGATCGGGCCAGTGTGGGGTGCTAAGGGCACCCTACGAAATGGCGAACCCACCAGTGGTGGCGCCGCCGGAACCGGAGATGCCGTGGCATGCCGGATCACGGTCGGGCTCTATTCTGGCGGGCCCGATCTGGGAGGGGGGATCGGACAGCGACCTCAAGGGCACCTCTGTAGGCTCGGACCTCGGCTTGGGTCGCCGTCCAAGGGGGGGGGGGCAGGTGATAAGCGGCCAGGCACATGATTGTGTCGGCCGAAATGAAAGGCGGGACCACGCACCCGCCTCCGACGGGTGCGGTGTGGAGAACTACTGTGTTGTGCAGTAATTGAAGTGCTTAAGGTGGTGTTGGCTGTTGTGACATACGCGGTCATCGGATCGTCGGGGTCGTTCAGCACGTGCCTGGGCCGACGGCGTCGGAAGGCGACATCCCTCTGGGGGGTGTACGTGGCGGCTTCCGCTATGAGCGGATTGGGGTGATTCACTGCCTTATCGAAAAAGCGTTGAGAGGCTTCTTTCATATAGAGGGCAATGGATTGGATCTCGAGATCCCGGTGGATATTATTGTTGCGTACGAACCACGGGATACCCGCGGCCCGACGCAAAAAGAGATTTTGAAGTATTTGAAACTTCTTAAGGAGGGACGGGGCGGTGTGAGCAAACACCGGACTGGCGTAAGTCATCACGGGGCGGATGCAAGTTTTGTAAATTGTCAACTTATTTCTAAGCGACATTTTACTCTTGCGGCCGACTAGGTGGTATAGTCGGTCCATAAAAATTAAACTTGTCAGCGAATGATTGTAATGGGGGCTATCGCTAGTGAATTTGCCACTAGAGGCGCTAGTGACGCGTGAGGTCCAATAACATTAACTTTTCACTGGTTTTAGCAGGCTTCGTGACTTAAATTATAATTTCTTTAATTTACCTGCTGGAAAGTGATCTCCTTCGTAAAATTATCGCAAATATGGATTATTTGGCGATTAATGTGAACGCTTTGAAAGCGGAAATAAGAAAAAGCGCAAAAATAGGCGGCCTCAAAGAGCAATTATTTAAGAAGTTAGTTTGTTGATATCAAGATAGTTATTTATAAATAATAAACTTTATTAGATTCAAGATTTAACACTTTGTTTCGGCGCCGTTCGCCTTTTACAGCTATACCTCCGGACCTCAGTCTACAGTGGCGCCAACTGGTGAGCAAAGAAACGGTAGTCCCCATTAAATAGGGATGTAAAAATATCACATAAAACTTTAATATCTATATAGAAATTGTTTGTAAAGCATACCTGTCTTCTACGTAGTGCGTGTCGACCCGCCGCGTTGTTTGGAAAAGGTATTACACAACACAAAATTAATCATTAGAAGAAGCCACTGATTCCTCGATCATAAGCACATTACACACTTTCGATTACAGACAACAATCGATAAGTTATTTGCCGAATGGATTTCGCTAAACCGGTAGCGAGACGCGCGGTAAATAAGTTTGTGACTTTTGACATGAATTGAATGTGTCAATTTTTGACAGAAGCTGGCTAGCCAGTTAAGTATTACGAAAAAAATAATTCAAATTGAGTATGTATTTAAAAAGATTTTATGAATTGTGGTTGGTACGTAGATGATAAAACTATAAGGGTAGAGTTCACTAAGAGACGTTTAAGTTTTAAACACCGTTTAAAATATTATTTAACATATTTTGTATTGGAATTGTGTCAAATTAATCGTCAATCTATGTTTACCGGCTGTTTAAGAATTGGTAAACTCTGGTCTAAGTCAAATTAAATTATGTAATTAGTTAATCATTCTAATATGACACCTAATGGTATTAATGTCAAAATATACGATTGAGATGCAATTGTGATTCTATTCAGCCATTTGTAAATTAGCGGAATTGGTTCTCTGTAAGTTCTCATATTATGTTGCGGACGTTCTTCGTCACTGATTGTGTAAGTATCCCGTTTTTTTTTATATCAATGCTTTTGACATAAGCTTTCTAAGACGGTTCGATCGTGTCAAATACACGGTTTAATGTCAAGAACTTGCGAACACAATACGATATAAGGCCAAAAATAATATTAAAAGGAGAAGTCACTAGCACGACTGTCTCTCTACCGAAATCTATTTAGGTTTGATAGTGAAAATAGATTGTACAGCAAGTGGAAAAATACCTTATTTTCTGTCATTTTATTTGGCAGCTATCAAGTTTCTCTGCATAACACTGGAATGTGACATATGTAGAACTCACCATACTTGTATGAAATCATCATAAACGTAGTATCTGTACTGGACAAGCACAGTAAGAGCATTATTCTATGCTTTAGATATAAGAACGAAATGTTCCACCATGTTTATAAATAGGTACGCCAACAATTATCATTAATTAACGCTCAAAAGGCCGTATAACTATCTCACATACAGTTGATATTTTATAAATAAATATTTGTTAAAAATTGTATTATAAATTAAGTAAATTTATTTTTATTTTATTTATTTTGTTTTATGGTGCCGGGCAGAATGTCATTAGTAATTATGCTTTTTATATCTTAATTATCTATCTAAACCTACACTCGATGACTACATTTATCTAAAGTTTGGACATCCGTGACGCTAAATAAGCATTTTTTAGTTTTAAAAGCAACACAACTAAAAACCCTTCTATGTTCCTAGTCCTACATCTTAAGTACTAGGCCGAACCTCACTGCGCATCGTCTGGCCTGTCCCATATTTTTGCCTAAAGCGGGCTACGGCAAGTTTGCCAGCGTCTTCTAATTAATTTCTCCTCCGTGCCGCTAAAGTGACACTGTGGTCTAAGTTTGTAAATATCAGCTTAGACAAACTACACAGTTTTTGTGCTAAGCCTATAGAAACTCTACAGCTATAAATTGTGATGATAATAATAAATAAAATAAATAAATAAATAAAATTTTATTTTCAATAACAACCTTAAGTTTAGATAACATATGATAGTTGATTGGGGTCTCCATTTATTGCCTGTGTTTGGCGACCCCGCTCTTCCTTATCTAGGCATACATTTTAGTTTTATTTTAGAAGCAAACAAACGTGAAAAACAGTAAATACAGTAATAAAATATAAGAACAAATTTGTATGTGTGAGTGTGTGTGTGTGTGTGTGTGTGTGTGTGTGTGTGTGTGTGTGTGTGTGTGTGTGTGTGTGTGTGTGTGTGTGTGTGTGTGTGTGTGTGTGAATTAATACAATAATCACGAAATGCGGTACAGCATAGATTCCGTTTCCTCATAAGATTTTAGCTGCACCCATTTAACAAGGATATTCTTACATATTTGGTAAGTTTGGTCATAGATATTTATTTCTTTATTAATTTTGTTGTACATACAAGAATGCAGAACGTGACTTAAATTGCCTACTGGCAAACTTAGTTTTGGTGCCAGATGATTTAGCCACAAATGAAATACCATATATTCAAACGCCCCGTTAGTCTAGTAACGCCCCGTTGGTCTAGTGGTTTAAATACCGGGCCAAGATTTCGGGGTCCCAGGTTCGAATCCCGGGTCGGGCAACAAAAAAAGTTTCGAATTTTCGAACCTTGCTCGGGTTTATGATCACCAACCCGCATTTGGCAAGCGTGGTGATTCAATGATGGAGGCCTTTTCCCTGCAGTGGGATGATTATAGGCCGTTACTCTTACTCTCTTTACATTCAATTTATTACGTAACAACAAAAAGTGGAGCTTCGATATATAGTTTTAGTGCTCGCATGCGTGCATTTAGATATTTAGTTGTGACTGTATATTATGTAAGAATTATAGCAACAAATGCTGGTAAACCAAATAAAGAAAATAAATAAAGATATTGCCATAATCGCCACGCTTGGCAGGCGGGTTGGCAATCGCAGTTTGGCTAATGGCGGAGAGAAGACGTTTCTTTCCGTCTCCTATCAGCAGTTCTCCTTTAGTCGCCTCTTTCGACGCCCATAGAAAGAGAAGGGTGATGGTATTTTTTTAACGTATTAACTGAGAACTCTTTTAGTGTACCTAGTCACTTATTCTGAATCTGAATAAAGCTAAAGCTAAAAATCAGTGACCTTAGATCAGCCCAAACACTGAAACATTGTGAACTGGTTGCTTTTTGCATCACTCTAGATGACATACTACAAGTACCTACGTATTTATCTGTCGCTTTCAGATACTAAAAGTTATTGCTATGAGTAAGAGAGACAAATAGAGTCGAATTGTATTGCGGAGTGAGGCCTCAGTACCAAAACGTAAGTACGTAAACGGTCGGCCAAGAAAGACGTGGTCTATCACTAGTGGTTGAAGATCATTCGTGCGTCATAAAACAACAGGGTGGATTTTCCCATGCAAAAATATTCCAACAGTTACTAATACATACTCTCTTAAATTGTTATGATGGTAATCCATGAGCTTAACATAATTGCAATTATACATGAATTTTTAACAAAACTGGCAGACTAATTTTTGGCCGACCGAATAATAAGCATTAAGCGCTTATAGCCCAATGCTTCTTCGTGATCAGTTTCTGTCACGAATGTTAAGCAACGATGGGAGCGGTCACTAATTGGATGGGTGACCGTTTATGGCATTATACCTTGAGCGCTTCCGTGCTTAAGAGGGCACGTTAAGACGTCGGCCCCGGCTGTTGTCACGAGATAACAGTCGTTAAGCCCTGTTGGAGGCCTTCGGGCGGCTTGAGAAACGTCCAACGGCAGGGTGATGTTGCTACAGCGTCGCCCTCGCCGTCCACCAACCCGCACTAGGCCAGCGTGGTGGGACTAAGGCCTTTATCCCTCTCCTAAAAAGGAGATAGACCCGTGCTCAACAGTGAGCGAAAATGGGTTGTTACTGAATAATATAGTTTGTCCCCCTGTCTGAGTTATCTTGGCATACCTACTTAGACATCTCAGCTATCATGCTCCTAATTGTTTTGGACGTATGATAACTCTTATCACTTATATCTTGGGCCAACACCCGTGCGACACTTTACACGGCGATAGTGGAACTGACGAGCGCCGAATCGAGATTAATCCCGCAACAAAAGTGTGTCATCTCGAGAACCGTGACGCGCTTACTCACGTCTCTATTTGGATCTGTTTAAGATATCGCTAAGGAATATCATGCAATGTCGAGTATCTGTTAAAGGTGTATTAATGTGTAAGCGCGACTGACATAGCAGTGACGAAATTTAATTTAATTGATAGCGATCTAGTCAACAAGAATCTAGATTCATATTATTATATTGTACGGCAACTTATTCGGATACAAACAAACTAGGTATTTATTAAAGTTCGTTTGGTTAGTGTAGCAGAAAAAGTGCAATATCATGTCACATGTCAATCAATCAATCAACAGCCATTGTCCGTCCACTGCTGGACGTAGGTCTCCCTCTGGTCACGCCACAATTGTCCATCCTGGGCTTTCCCCATCCAGCAGCTGCCAACAGTTCTCCTAAGGTCATCAGTCCGTCGAGTCGCAGGGCGTCCTACACTAAGCTTTCCTAAACGCGGTCTTCACTCCAGAATTCGTCTGCTCCAACGGTTGTCGGTTCTACGTCACATGTAACAGTTACAAATGCATCATCATCGACATCATCAGCACTCAAATTTTCTCTACATAACACAGGCTCTCTAAAAGAAAAAAAAATATTATCATGTTGGGCGTGGGCGTTGGCTTGGTGATCACTGTGTAGCCCATAGATTTAATACAGCAGTATATTAAATCTATGGCGTAGCCACTAGTATCAAAAAGACGCAGATCTATACCCGTTTATTAAATAAATAAATAAATAAATAAATAAATAAATATTTAAGACATGCCTCTCTGGGCCACACAGAGCCATCTAGTCCCAAATTAAGCTACTATTAAATACCCTGTCGTATGGGGTACTAGACAACCGATAAACTTACATAAATACTTCTTTTTTTGTAAATACCTACATAATAATAATACATAGAAAACACCCAGACCAGTACAAACAGACATGTTCATGCACACAAATATTTGTACTGTGCGGGGATCGAACCCGCAACCCATGGCTCAGAAGCAGCGTTTACTGCCGCTGATCCAAATGGTCGTCAAATTTCTGGCAGTATTTCTTTATTTCCTTAAGTATATAAAACTAGAATGCTATTAGACCACAAGGCAAACGTACCATAATTATATGCCTAAAGGGTGACTCCATTGTCAAAGATTGTGTAATATGTTTATACTGAAATAAAATTATTATAAAATTATTAAATTATTATCAGTATATAAACTGATATTATAAGTGCAATTAAGTTGCTAAAATATCAAATAAAGTATATTAAATTATTATTATATCAACAAAGAAATCCAAGAACTGTCTCCTCTGCATTAAGTGTAATCGCCATGCATTTTGCTCACGACGAGATCTGTTCCAATCTGCACATTGGATCAGATCATACGTGTCAATGTAATTAAGTGAGATTGATAAATGTACAACACCGAACTTGCATTACTTAGTAGCGCAGGCCAACTGTTACTGTCATGTCAATGTCATCATGTCAACGACAAAATACAGTGCTACGCGTATGCTACGACCTACGACAGACAAAGTTTGTAGGTAAGTACCTGAAACCATTATTAAATTGATGAAGATTACAAGAACCACATAATTATCTAGATAACTATTTGGAACTAAGTTTGTAAGTTGAAAAAAAAATCAATAAGAATTTGAATTTTTAGGTAAATGAATAATGATTGTAAAAACTATGGTTACGAAAAACTAATGGACCAATTTTTATTTTTAAGTAGCTCACACACAAAGTAATGATGGAATAGCTGTCTCATTCTTAGTGTGTACCAAATTATAAAAGGGTGTAAAAATTTAAGAGACACTTCTTCTTTTTTAAATACGAGTAGTTTGGGTTGAACTATTAAAAAGCTGTATTTCACTAAATACCACATAGTTATTTAAGGTAATAAATATTTATATTTAAGAGGAGAACAGTCTGTAGAAGCTCATTAGTTTTACCAAGCACTCAGTATTAAATATAATATTATAACCTACATAACTATAATAAGTAAATTGCGTCTACAAAAAGTTACACTAAAAATTTGAGCTAGGGAATTCTGTGAACACCCACGTTTCGTATTAGTGTTTCGGCTTGAGGCGAGAAACCCTCCGAATAAATTGTGACCGAAAATAATTAACAAACTAACCTAAACAACGTTAATTCACAAGCCGTAGACGCGATAATTTCGATTGAGCTGAGAAGCAGATAGTATTAAGAGACATTAGAATTAATAAAATAAGTACGGTATATACTTTATTTGATATTTTAGCAACTTAATTGCACTTATAATATCAGTATATAAACTTGAAAAATTTTGTCTCAGGCGGGACTCGAACCCGCATCTCCTCGCATGCCGGGCGGGCATTATAAATGTGGACAACATCTCAAATTTAGTAACTAATAGGGGTTAAAGTATGAAATTGCCGATTATTTTCCCACTTTTTATTTTGTTTATAGCTCTTAAGTATAGTCGTATTATTGCGTAATTCTTTTTGTATTGTATCAAAAACTAAATAAAGTAACTTTCGACTAAAAAAAATGCAATACTAGTGCCTATTACTGCAAAGAAAGTCGTTGCAAAGACCCCTTACAATGTGTCAGCTGACCTTCTTGCTTCAATAAGTATATTTGTATTATATACTTTGATTTTCAGAAATTTAAATACTATAATGCGTAGCTTTATAACCATCTAACTTTCACCTTTAATTCCATCGCAAACGGATCAGGCGTTTTAAAAAAAACTAAAAAATTGTTAGTATGGAAAAATGACTTTTCTCGATTTTGTCCATACAAAACGGCAATTTCATACTTTAACACCTAATATTTAAAGCACTCGTATTGTGGAAATCAGATACAAAAACACCCAGACCCGAGAAAATTTAGATGTTTTTTCTACATTGACCCGTCCGGGACCTCTGAGCAGGCGACACCTTTAAGAGGAAACACAAAGGCCGTTTTTCCATACAAACGTAGTCCCCTGTTTCCTCCCCGGATAATGCCATTAGAGCAATAATTTTTATTACAAAAATCTATGGCCACTATTAGCATGTTTCTATGTTTTCCTTTTTTTAATAAAAGAGATATGAACCTCCAAAAATCTAAAAAATTCGACAGATTTTCCGCTGTCCAGAAAACAAATTTGGCTAAATTTTAGAAAAAAAGCAAAATATACGAACACGGCCAAAGCCTTTCTTTATTTTTTAATGAAAAAAGTATTTAAATCGGTCTGGTTTTGGAAAAGGAATCGGGGGACTACGAAACGTTGATTTTGTGTGCTTTTAGTAGGTATTTTCGGTCCAAAATGCAGTTTTCTCTATCGCGCTCTGCGGTGAAGGCGTTCGGGACTGCGCGACAGCAATAGATTTTACAAATACTTATTTTTCAATTCTCTCGCCCGTAGTGTTTCCTCTTAAAACCGGTGCGTACGCCACTCGGCCACAGAGGTTAGAAACGGACTAATGTATTTGTCAGACACAGAGCAGATATACGCCTTTTCAACTTTTTTATTATGCAATAACGATTAAATAAATAAATAAAACCTGTGACCGATCTCGCTTTGAAGTTTGAAATTGGTATCTTTGCTAACAAATTATCCGAAGGCGCTTATCCCTTTTTTCTTCCACCACCCTTTCGACCCTACTCAGTGGTGCCTCCTATTAGGGACTGTGTTTAATTTAAATTTAAATTATGAATGCGATAGTTGTGCCGACCAAATTGGATATACGAATTTCAAGGTGACTTTTGAATACAATATTTTAGGCTCATATATTTTATTTGTAACGAACAGGAGTGAGTTTAATTCCAAAAAATATCGATAGTTTAATCCACTTCTAATTAAAACCCAAAATCACACTTTAAAAATGTGGTAGGCTAAAAAAGTATAAAACACTTATCAAGTAAAGTAAACTTAAATAATTCATATAGAAAAGTTTTTTTTTAAAGTCTGTTCAATAACACAATAAATAACGAGTATCAGTAATAGACATACTGCAAGTCTTATTTTTCATCCAACCTTTGGAACTAAGCCGTTTCGGGAAAACATTATACAGGATGAAATTTTAACCACTTTTAAAAATTTTTATAGGCGATCAGTATCGTACTTAGAGCCCATTTATGAAGTAAAAAATGTAAATCAAGCTTTCACCCGAAAATATTTTTTGCAATATAGTTTTAAATTTTTACGGTCCTAGGCCTGATAAGGTATAAAGGAAAAATCAAAAACTTATGAATAGTACCTATCGTAAATAATAAATAAGATGCGAACCGCGTAAAAAAGTGTTGCTAGGCAGCCGTATCAAAAATTTTATATCTTTTGCGGACATTTTCTAAGTGCTTTATCTTGACATTTTTGTACTGGACTATAGCAAAATAAAAAATACATCATTTGTTTTATGTCTCGTAGATTGATATTTTAAATTTGGAAGTTGGTTAAAATTTCACTCTGTATAACTATACAAAATTATGCAAGACGATGTTCCAGCATTTACTCATGCATGATGAAAATCATAGTAAAGTAGTGCTACCCTATTATACTTGATACACCGTGCAATTTGAAGCCCAGTTTATGTAACCATATGTATGTGCAATGTATAACATCTTGGCAGTGTTATTTTTGATAAATAAATAAAAAATAAGACTATTCATTTTTAATCATGCCGTCACGCGCACGGACGTATTATTCGTATTATTTTGCTTCATTGCATTGCATGCATGCATTATATTATTTTGGTTTACTATTATTTTAGGTCGGCGCTACACAACACTATTTAATATAGTTTTATGTATTTTATGTTGTTGTAAAAATACAGCATGAAAATGTAGAGCTTTTGCTATGAATGAACTTTATCACAAGTTACTTCTACGCTTTTAATTTTTAACAAGCACTTAACAGTCATTGTTTGTTTTGAACCAAGGTTTTGTCAGTGTTCTCTGAAGTACGAGTAGATAAGTTTAAGTGACTGATAAATAACTAAAAACGCTGACTAATTTTTCTTATTTAGCTCCTCTTGTCAATGAATGAAAGTAGGAAAGTAACAGCCTATAATCATACCACTGCAGGCAAAAGGCCTCCATCATAGAAAAATTGAAAAATTCGAAAATTCGAAACTTTTTTGTTGCCCGACCCGGAATTCGAACCTGGGATCCCGAGATCTTGGCCCGGTATTTAAACCACTAGACCAACTATGAATACTATAATGAATACTACAGAGTAATTTTAAAAGCAATCTACAGACAGAGATAGTACTTTTCCTTTATTTGGAGAAACAAAAACATTTACAATACATACATTTTAATATAAACAGGCTAAGACAATCACCAACCCTAGTAGGTTGGTGATTGTGACTTGGTTAACCACATATTTTATACATGTGAATTGTCAACTAGTGCGCGTCACAGCGTGTTAAAATGCATAGAAATCAGAATCAATGTTTTATAGTTTTCAAAGATTATTTTTATTAATAAAATAAATAACACTGCCAAGGTTATACATATCGATTGCATAACTTGGACTTCGTTAGTAAGGCGGTTAAAATTTCACGTTGCGTATACGATAAAATATGCTAGTACCTACCTTCTGAAACATTCATTGATGTCTTACTTATTGATGCTATTATTAAGTAAGTGAAACGACAATTCATCGCAAAATAAGCCATGTCTTATGTACCAGAAGTAAGCGTCAAATCAGATACCAAATACGCGCTCTGCGGTAAATTTCTGTCAACATAACTTAAGACGCTGACTGCAGCCGATGACCTTGAGCAATGAACACGCCCACAAATTTATTCGTCTTTGAATTTCTTTGGAACGCGCCACAGCTACTGTCGATTCTCGTAGGAGTGACAGAGAAAAAGCACATGGAATAGAAGGGCCTAAGTGCCAAACAACAAAATTCGTTGTGCAATTTAAAATTGCCATTTTATTAAAAATCTAAATCAGCCATTTGCTTGAGCAACATGTAATAAACAATGTAGCAAAATTTTATTATCATTGTTATACGGACTGCTGAGAAAAATGGTAGTTTATGTATTTTCAGAGGCTTCTTTGAGATTTTTTTCTATCGGGAAAAGTTTTTAGAATCGTGTTTTGGAAACCGCCACCTGGTCGAAAATATGATCAATTACAACTACATAGAATTTGGCAACAATACGAGCCATAGGCTTAAAGCAAAACAATCTTCATTGAGCTCAATTTGGCTCATGTCGGCGTCTTAAGTTATTATAATTTACGCCGTTACTAATACTCACTACACAACCAATCAAAACGTTCACACCGCAATGTCACTGCATAGCGCTAAGTAGTACTTCGGCTGATGCGACTACTGATTAAAAATTAATGGAACAGAAGTACTGGTTCATTATGTTCTCTCACAACCTCATACACACAGAGCGAGAGATATAGAGAGAACAAGAGAGAGATGGAGACAGGCCTTCATGCAAACACACACACGCGCGCGCACACACACACACGCGCGCGCACACACACACATACACTGAAAAAAGAAACAAAAAAATCTGTTTACATGTTATTGAAGGATTATTTTAATGATTTAACGGGCATTATAATATATCGAGTTTTTAAACACATTACAACATTTATGCATTTGGTGCTATTCCGGGGAATCTCACGTTCAGATAACTAACATTAAGTATGCAACCAAAATGATGCATGACTTTGAGCTAATCAATCTTGACCGTTTCAGTTTAAAACTTCCCCTTACTTTGAAATTTGTCAACTACCATAAACTACCCCAATTCTTAATCCAGTCCTTAATTGAACCTAACACAAATAAATTGTACAGTCAGAATTAGTAGAACCGAATCCAATCGACAATACCAACATTTGCTTTGTTCTAGCGATTGAGACAGTTCCCATTTGCCTCCAAGCAAACATACGTCTTCTCACCGGGGTCTAAGGACTATTGTTCGGGATGTCTCAAGTGGGTACTCAAGAAAGCGATTGCTCTAAGTTAGTCTTATTAATTGCTAATATTTGAAGTCGCAAAATTAATTTCCTGCTGGTTTACAAGGACTGAACTGTGGAGTGCTAGGTGGAATCAACGAGGTTTATTGGAAGTATGATTTAGCTTACTCTTAATTTAATGACGGTGCAAATGAATAATTAGTTTAGTTATTGAGTTTACTTGGTCTTTGTTATGTTTTGGGGGGACGCTTTTAAATCATTATCTTTTTCTTTTTTTTTTAAATCAAAAGGTTTTAATAGGGATTTTTGTATACATATGTGACGATGACAATCCCATCGTAACTTATTAATAATATATATAAACATGCAACTTATTTCCTAATATATAAAGTATAAAGCATTTTTGCCTCTACTGAGGCCAAAAGGACTCCATCTTTGAAATCTTGAATTCAAAGATGGAGTCCTTTGCCATGCAGTAGGATAAATATTTATAGGACGTTATTTATTTTACAAATGAATTATTAGGTAGTTAAGCAATTGAGGTTATTTAGTCTGTGTCAAGTTTTGAAAAAATTTATTTAGGCATCGAAGGTTACTCGGGCAGTGGAGGTGAGAGCTGACGAACTTCGGGAATTTTCCCCTAAGCCTACTTCTAGGTCACATGTTCTTGGCACGGCCCCAAGTACTTTACTCTACAACGCCACGTTCCCTCTCAGCATCAGCACGATATATGGTAAGAAGTTAGCTTATTTGAATTTATTTTGATTGCAATGTAACTTGGAATGATACATTTAGATTTACTGGAAATAGATATGATGATAACGACCCGGTTGGTGTATTGGTGCAGTGGTCCACCTGCTACACAAGGGTCCTGGGTTCGATTCCCGAACTGGTAAATTCAGGTTTCGATTTCTTTTAAATTGACTCGGTCTCAAAGTTAGAGGTCTATTATACAATGTATCCATGTCATGTAACCATTATGTATAATATCTTGGCAGTGTTATTGTAATTTTTTTATGAATTTAAAAAGTCTTAAAAAAAATGTAAAAAAATAAGACTTTTCATTTTTAATCATGCTTCGGCTGGGACTTGGATGCATTAACCTTACATAAATACTTCCGTTTGCGTTACAGCGTGTTTCAAGTTTTTTTTTATTCTTTTATTTATTTAGGGACTTACATGAAAGTACGTCAGTCCCATCATACCCTAACAACATACAAACGAATATACTTAAAAAACTATACATCATTGGTGAGTCACCGAAACCATATTACATACAAGTTTTGCAGCGTCTGATGCAGGTTGTCTTACGCAAGATTATCCAAGGTTCTATCGATAGTCCATACTTGATTGAAAATGTCAAAGTAGGTGTTCCACATCGCTATCTTAGAAGCAAAATTAAAAGACTCCTTAGTCGTTCACGGTGCCGGACTAATCTCGGCCTTAATTCACCTGTGGTGCGCTTGTCTTCTTCTTATAATGAAGTCAGCAGCAGTGTGGATATTTTCCCTCAGTCTTTGAGACATTTTTGCAGACAGGTTTCCGAGGTGTTAAAAAAAACATATTTAAAATATTTAATCGCCTCTTCCACCATAGGATGCAGGCAACATCACTTTTTCTTTTTTTATTTAATTTTTGTATTTTTATCGGTTTTTTAATGTGTTTCTGTTTGTACGCGAGAATTTTAAGTAAGTTGTGTACGCCTGTTACTGGCGCATATATCAGAATGAACCTTTTATATTTAATTTTATTGTAACTTTTTAATATGTGTGCTGTTGGTGTACCTTAATAAATAAATAAATAAGATTGTGCTAAAAGTGTTTCAAGTTGAAACAATATTTTTCTAAGATTTTTTTTTTTGTAAATAATTGAAAAAGCCCTGCCAAGATGTTATACATAGTGGTAACATAACGTGGGCCTTCCAGGAGGTTTAAATTGTACGGTGAATAAGGTTTGAAAAAACTCTGTCATTTTCTTCTTATATGAAAGGAAAATTAAAACGATCAGAAACAGATGTGAGGTTAAAAAGTGTAAGTAAACTAATAATACCGAATATTTGCTCAAATCAACTAACACAATAGGTAGTTTCCTGTACTTTTTCTCTTGTTTTCGTTGGCCCCCTTTGGTCTTCTTCCAGCCTCCACCAGATCCTTGGTCTAGCCATAGTCGCCTATAACCCTATCTACTCATTATCACAACAATATTACACTGGAAATACAACAATATTACATTAGATTCCCCACTGTGACTCAGCACAACTTTCAAGTGGCTAATAATAATCATATTTTTTCGAAGTTCGATAATTTTGTCGCAACTTACAACATTCACAGAACTATCTGGTGTTTGTTTTCTGTTATTATAAAAGCTACAGGGCTGGCACATTTCGGAGAAAAATAAAGTAAAGATAGTCGACATAAAAATAAATAGCATGCGAAAAAAATCATGATTTTGCATAGCGGGATCTTGATCATTAAAAAATCAGCTCAATCGGTAACCGGAAAATTAAACTTGCAAGATTATTACATACACGACATGTGAAACTAAAACAAGCTTGAAAAATGTGATTGAACGCGACATACATTGCGTGACTGCTGAAAGTTTTACTCTAATAGATAAGTTTATGTCCAAGCATTTTGGGCATATTGGATATAATTATGGCCAAGCCTTAACTCATATCTAGTTACTAGCTGTTCCCCGCGACTTCGTACGCGTCAATTTCTGTTTTTATGAACGCGATTATTTTTGCAACATTTTCTACTGATGCTTCGCTCCTACTGGTCGCAGCG
The DNA here is from genome assembly GCA_949315895.1 of Anania crocealis. NCBI lineage: Eukaryota > Metazoa > Arthropoda > Insecta > Lepidoptera > Crambidae > Anania > Anania crocealis. Next base: position 17,661,396 of record OX438867.1, on the reverse strand, counting down.
TAATGTTATACAGCCTAAAGCCTTCCTCGATAAATGGACTATCCAACACAAAAATAATTTTTCAAATCGAACCAGTACTTCCTAAGGTTAGCGCGTTCAAACAAACAAAAAGACAAACTCTTCAGCTTTATAATATTAAATAATAGATATTGCAATGAACTTAGATAATTCAAATTTACGCGGGAACATTACATTGTTTTATTTTGTGTTGACGTTTCGAATAGGTTCGACTTGTTCGAATAAACCAAAGTATAATATAATAGCCCTTATAAACGCAATGTTTAGTAAAAAATCACTTCGAAAATATTTATTAAATAATTTCTATCAAATTCAAATTCAGATTCAAATTTAAATTCAAATTCAAATTAATTTATTTCAGATAACATAAGATCCATAATAATACAATAAAATTATTTGATTTACAATAGATAATAATAATCTATCACAACGACCGCTGGGCTAATATCAGCAACTGCAGACAGTCCAGAGAGGCCATTCCAGCTCTCTCAACACGTCTGACTCTCAACTTAATCAACCTAAACAGGAACGACCTCCCTGTACATAAACTTAAATCGTATGTCAAAGTAATTTTAATGAAAAAGGGCTATTACACTGTCAATGATTATTTAAATGATAGAAATGTATTGCATTAAATTGTCCCAGCTCGTACTTGCTTAAACTTTGTAAAAATCACCTTACCTTGTAAGAATTTATTTAAAAAGAGGCTGACAATAGTGACCGAGTTTCTTTCGCTGCTTCTTCTCGGCACTAGCCCAGACTTGTCCCGAAGCAGTGGTAGGTTTAAATTGGGACGTGTAAAAGCGCCTCCTGGGACCTATTTGCAGAAAGAAAACTGATTTTAACTGATTTTTCGAAGAATAGTAGAATCACTGATTGGACACATCCCCTTAAATAAATATCTCTTCACTATTAATGCCACAGACAGCCCTCTATGAAGAGGCTGTCTGGAACAGGTGGTATCAGCTGCCCATGTGATCTTGGAATGCAGCTAGCTACTTATCGGGCATCTATCTTCGGTACACCGAGTTCCCTTCGAGACGCCTGCGAACGTCCTAAGAGACTTCTGTGCTAAGGAGTTGGGATGGTTGAAATAACCATCCTAATCCCCTCTACGCATACTGGGCCAAGTGGAGCCTAAGGGAGCTCACTAAAAATACCAATACCAATTGCCATTAAAAAAAAAATATGTCCACAAATTGCCACCCCTGATAAGCAACAAGGCAGATTATGACTTGTAGCGTATTTTTATCGCTCGCCCCTTGTAAACAATTCCAATTTGTCGTAATGCCGTTATAAATGACCGGCGGCAGACGCGAGCAACTTTACTCGTTTATTTCTACTTATTATCGGTATGTTTTCGTACCAATTAAGGGCTGTCATGATATTTTATTTGAAAATTATCATTTTGCCACAAGATAGAGATTGGTATATAAGTGAATCAACATACAAAGTGCGGTCTAGTAACGCACACATAGACTTTGCTCACGGTTACGATATCTCGGACCGTCTTGGACCGTTGCGAGCACTGCGCCCTTACGGCCGGTCCCAATAATCTATCTTCACTTTTGGCATATCGGAGATAGAAAACATCTTCTGTCTCTGATTTTGCGTCCAGAGAAACAAAGACAGAAGTTATTTTCTATCTCCGATATGCCAAAACTGAAGATAGATAGGTTATTGGGACCGGCCGTTAGTCAAGTGGCTTCCTAATATCGTTTACGCCAGACGAATGGATGTATGAAAATGACATTAACAAACGATCGAACGGTCGTAAACTTATGTCATTTTCATACATTTGACATCTATTCGTCTAGTGTAAACGATATTAAATTCTCTATTATTTTCCAGTTGTTTCAAAGAAGTAAGTACGGATGTCTGTGTTTGTCTCTAAGCCTTGTCAACTCCACTCTTCCAACTTCTACCTACCTACGATATCTTTAGCAAATAAATAATTTCAGCAAAATGAATCTTTAGTTATAATGAATGAACGTATGAAATGAATGTAGGTAGTAATCTATTTATGCGTAGTCATTTACTTATTATTATCATTTACAAATTCACTAAGCGAATAAATAACCTCTTATTTTTGACGTCGGTTGAATATAGTAATATCTTTTGCATATAAAATATTATTGTTTCACCTAACATGTATTCATGTTAGAGCACTTTAGTCACTTTGCGCTACTATATCCAATTTCATAGAATTGCATCGTACTGCAAACCATTTCTAGAATTTTAGAAATATCCGACAAAGCATATTAGGGAACCAGGGAATAAATAATATATTCTTCTCACGGGTTTTAGTTTACATTCAACCAACCGATCAACGGCCATTGTCCGTCTACTGCTGAACGTAGGCTCCTTCATGTCAAGCCACTAATTTCGATCCTGGATTTCCCCCATCCAGCCGCTGCCGACAGTTCTCCTAAGGTCATCGTCGAGTCGCAGGACGTCCTGCACTACGCTTGCCTATTCGCAGTCCCCACTCCAGCCGTCAACAGTTCTGCTTAGGTCATCACTCCATCGAGTCGCAGGGCGTCCTGCACTACGCTTGCCTATTCGCAGTCCCCACTCCAGCCGTCAACAGTTCTGCTTAGGTCATCACTCCATCGAGTCGCAGGACGTCCTGCACTACGCTTGCCTATTCGCAGTCCCCACTCCAGCCCTCAACAGTTCTGCTTAGGTCATCACTCCATCGAGTCGCAGGGCGTCCTGCACTACGCTTGCCTATTCGCAGTCCCCACTCCAGCCGTCAACAGTTCTGCTTAGGTCATCACTCCATCGAGTCGCAGGACGTCCTGCACTACGCTTGCCTATTCGCAGTCCCCACTCCAGCCGTCAACAGTTCTGCTTAGGTCATCACTCCATCGAGTCGCAGGACGTCCTGCACTACGCTTGCCTATTCGCAGTCCCCACTCCAGCCCTCAACAGTTCTGCTTAGGTCATCACTCCATCGAGTCGCAGGACGTCCTGCACTACGCTTGCCTATTCGCAGTCCCCACTCCAGCCGTCAACAGTTCTGCTTAGGTCATCACTCTATCGAGTCGCAGGACATCCTGCACTACGCTTGCCTATTCGCAGTCCCCACTCCAGCCGTCAACAGTTCTGCTTAGGTCATCACTCCATCGAGTCGCAGGGCGTCCTGCACTACGCTTGCCTTAACGAGGTCTTCACTCCAGAATTAGTTTACGTTCCGACGCCATATAATGGTTTGAGGACGCCCCATTGGTCTAATGGTTTGAGGAAGTCTTATTGGTCTAATAGTTTGAGGAAGCCCCTTGTTTTAAGACAAAGTGGCTTTATATTATACGACCTACGTGGCGGAGTGGCGTATACACCGGTTTTCAAGGTGTCGCTTGCTCCGAGGTCCCGGGTTCGATTCCCGGACGGGTCAATGTAGAAAAAATGTGTTTTTCTAATTTTTCTCGAGTCTATGTGTTTGTGGTACCTTTGTTGTTTGTGATATTCACAATACGAGTGCTTTAAATATATTCACTTGTGATTAGAATAAAGTTAATAGACTCAGGCGTTACTTTGCGGAAATCCATAACTAATTATGGATTTAGAAAATTATTGCACTAACACTGATTTGAGAAAGCACCTGCACCACACTAACACTGATTGAGCAAGCACTATTTCATGCAGGAAACCGCCCGCCCTCCCTCAAAAATGCATGCAGTACAGTTAATGCAATTATTAGTACCCAACACCAATACAATAAAAACCTCGACGCGTTTCGTCACTTCACGTGGCATCCTCAGGAGATGTTGTCGCCTTCGCTGCGCTCCGACGACATATTGAGTCGTTTTTAATTGTATTGGTGTTGGGTACTAATAATTGCATTAACTGTACTGCATGCATTTTTGAGGGAGGGCGGGCGGTTTCCTGCATGAAATAGTGCTTGCTCAATCAGTGTTAGTGTGGTGCAGGTGCTTCCTCAAATCAGTGTTAGTGCGGGTAGTGTGGTGAAGGTATCTAGGCCGGTATATTAACAAGCGGAAATCATTAGCAAAATAATTTTCTAAATCCATAATCAGAATAAAGTATAAGATGTTGTCCATATTCATAAAAAAAGTAGGAAAATTTTAAAAAATTCCTTTGAAAATGCTCTCTGAATTTATCTACGCTATCATCATAGGCGGCGCCGCCATAGGTCGTTGGCGGCCATTTTTTCCATTCAAAAATTTTTAAATAGCCATCTTCGTGTGATAAGTATAACCCTTCCTCTACTAACAATACACTGGGACTTAATGACCTATAAACCCCCAGTGATTCGGCTCCTAATGTGTTTTTAATGGCATACAGTTTGCTATTGAACTGTCATTTAGTATGGCTAACAGAATTTACGGGCATAACCGCTCTTCGTAAGGCTGTGGATATACCACGGGAGAATAAGTAAGCTGCGCTGCTGATTGCTTTAAGTATACTTCAATGTGGAACTGACCTAAAATATAATAGGGCTACCTTTCATATTCATATTCATGTTCGGTTCAAGTTCATATTCATATTCAAAGTTTTTTATTTTATTTTATTTGTTTAATTGCAAACTTTACAGCTTCTATTATTTTACATAAAATACTAAAAATAAAATTCTTAAATAGCCAATTAAAAAGTTTGTCACATTAAAATATTCAGTAATATTTTAATGTGACAAACTTTTTAATTGGCTATTTATATTCAGTAAAATCATCACGTCTGTTAAGTGTAGTAGGATCTTATAAATAAGATAACATAAGGCTCTGGTAAAGCATTGCAATCAAATTATTTACATAAATGATTGAAGAAGAGATTATAATAAAATGAAAAAAAAAGAAATAGAAAAATATAGTTGAAATAAAAAATATAGTAATTATGTAACACATTATTAGGGAAAACTTAAGCTTAATGTTTTTAATTATGTCTTTGCGTCATTTGCTAAGCTAAAAAATAACTTCTAAGCTGTTTGTTTTCCATAAAAAAAGAAAAATAGAAACATAAATCAAATATATGTAATGTCTTCTGTAAATTTTAATTTATTGAATCTCCCATGAAGTATTTTTTTATATTCCCGCTTAACAGGCACACTTATTCATTTAAGACCATCACCACAAAACCTAAGTACCTCTACTTGAAGAATTGTATGCTCATACCATAAGGTTTTAACTGTGTAGAGTTGAAGCAGATGATTTTTTTGCAAACTTGAAATTTAAAACTTTATGTTAAGATGTCCCCAATGTGACCTAACCACAACATTATATCCACAGGCACAGCGTTCCCACTGTAAATATTTACCCAAAAATCACAAAGCCTTAATTTTCCCGATCAAAGATAATAAGGCTCTGCCGTTATGACACTTTTAATTATCATGCATAATTAATTGGGATATAATAAGCGGTTGTCTAGACGACGTTTTTAATTAAATGTTGAAAGTTACTGAAATATTTTTAATATAGTCACTATATAACTTTAACTACTGAAGTCCTTTGAAAGATAGTGATCTATTGATCACTGCACAATTAAGTATAGTTGTAAAAAAATAAGCCAAAATCATGGGGATTAAAAGTGGCATTATATTATAAAATCATTAAAAAATACAGTAATGATGATGTTCAATTACGAAATTGATAATATTTCTTTTAGATATCATTAGTTTTTTTAAAAAATGTATTTTGAATGTCATTTCCACACGAAGTAGGCAATAGATGTTGTAAAATTGTTATTATTAAAAATTAAAAATGATGCTGAAAGTCACTATTCAATGCAGGCAAGGTCGCGGGCACAGCTAGTTAGTATAACTTCTTTGAATAAAAATTTCGTCTACCTTAGGTGGGTGGTGATTTTGTACATCAAATTTGCTAACAAAATGGTTATTTTCGAGAAGGCATCTCTCCAGAATTCCACTGTAACCGACACGGGGCTTGTGCTCAACTTAATTGCTCGTTTCGGATATTTTTGGCAGCATATCAAGCGAGGCGGACTTGTCAATCAAACGCCTGCAAATTGCCGGGAAAACGTCCATAAAACGGTCGGAGGAGCGAATAATTTTCGGTTATTTACGAGCTAATATTTGAGTTAAATTTTCTGAACTTGCCTTACGTAAAAGTACTTGACATTTCAATTGACATTTTTTATTCACTAACCCTGTTCCCAGGTTGCCTGGGGTCGGATGAGTATGTTTTTCTCTTCTTTAAGGTCCTATTAGTCGTCGTCGAGTCGTCTATTCCCTTCTCAATTAATTATTTTTTGATATAATACGTCCATCTCTTTTTAGGTCACTCTTTACATGTCTGCACATCAACCATGATATTCAGCACTCCTGTTGTTATGGGCCTTTGGTCTTTTCCAACCACATGACTGTATAAACCAAGAAAGGTAGTCCATTTTTTTCTACTTTTTTACTTCTCCTAATCATAGAGACTAGTAATCATGTAAAACTAAGAGTACAATATGATAATTTTCCAGAAAAGTAACTCCAATAATTATACCTTCAATTTTGATTTCACTTACTCACACAATCTAACAACAGCTATAAAAAAGAAACGAAAGCTTCCGTAATAGGTTCAAAGCTTGCATGCTATTCATCATCATCATCATCATCCCTAACCTTTTTTCACTTCCATACAATCCTGTCAGTCGTCATCGAGTCGCCTGCCCCTTCTCAATCGTATTTTTTCTGACACAAGCCATCTATTTCTTCGTATTATCCAAGTATATTCATTGCACCGCCATTGGCACAACAGAGTACCAGTAATTACTAAAGTCTACATCAGGTTTCTTCTGCGGCGCAGGGTAATGGCGGTGCGTCAGCATCATTAGTTCATTACATCCGTGGTCACGCCCATCACGCAAGCTTAGGATTCGGTGGTGAGTTGTAGCGGGTTTTAAACTGAGCGGACAAGTTAAAAATTTTAAAATCTTTGGCAAAAGATATGACAGGCGTTTTTATTACAAGGGACTTCTTCTTTAAAAGCCCGTATCAGTTAACTGCTGGACTAAGGCTTCTCCAAAAATAGGATTTTGGTATAATTGCTACGATTGGAAGTTTGGCTGATGATTCCAGTAACCAAATGATGATAAAAAGACAGTTATAATTGTCTTCTTCGTCAGTACCTCAGTCACCTATTATGAAACTTTCAGGACGAAAAGAAGTGGTGACTTTTTATCGTAAAAATTACTTTTAGTTTAAGTTAAATACGAAAAACCCTGTTTGATGAAAGCTTGCTACGAGGGACTACGAAATCATGCCTATCCTTGTATGGTCTGCTACGTAAAGCTACGACATGGTTACGACCTGCTACGAGGGTTCGTAGCATTAGAAATACTCTTCGCCTTTGAAATTATAAATCATTTTAGGTATTAAGTGGATAGTAAAATTAATTGTGGTGTCTATTAATTTATAATATTTAATTTTCACAGCAACGATAGGTACTTTTAAAATAAGATTATTTAACATTAAATGACAAAAAGCAGCAATTTTTACCTAGCTCTAATATTAAAAAGTTATTATTTGAGATACGAAAAATTCGAAATCAGATATACCGAAAAACATTACAAGTGAACAGGATAATTTTTAATTGCGGAAACCAATAAAATATACGTTACAATAATGATTTTGTAAAGACGACATCGGCTCTCAACCTTTTTTTAGAAGTCACCAAAATAATTCTCAATCAATATAAGTAAATAAATAAATGTAGACAACATCACATACATTGTTCTGATCCCAATTTGAATAACTAATTAAAGCACTCGTATTTTAGAAACCAGATACAACGAAGGTATCACAAACACTCAGACCTGACAAAATGTAGAAAAACCCTTTTTCTACATTGACCCGTCCGGGAATCGAACCCGGGACCTCGGAGCAGGCGATACCTTGAAATCTGGTGTGTACGCCACTCCGACACAGAGGTCCTCCCATTTCCATGGTCGGAATATGACCCATGGATGTGTAAAACTTAATTGACTTGAACAAATTTCTAGGCGACGCTATAGACCGACCACCCACACGGTGTATACGAGGACTCTGGCTTCGGTCAAAAGTCTCGTTTCGCTTCTAACTCGCTCCTGCTTACCAACAAGCACATATCCTAAGAAGATAATGGTGTCTGTTCGCCTGAGATACGCCGCAGTCGGCCGAGTAGCGAAACACCCAGTGCCACCGCCACTATTTCGTAGGCAATCAGCTTTTAAGCCACGCTTGATTTATTAATTCCCATGCAAAGCTTCCTTGTTGGGAACAACGAATATAAGCTTAAGGATGCAGGATGTTTTGCTTCTTAATTGGCTTAATTTTGCAAAATACATGTTCTCAAATTAAGTAGATTTTCCATTGTTAGGAATGATGGAAAAATCTTCATTGTAATGCTATGTATTCTCATTTGTATAGGAATGTTTGTATTGAAGCTTTATCAAATCTATACTAATATACAGGATGAAATTTTAACCACTTTCCAAATTTTAATATATCAATCTACGAGACAAAAAACAAATGACGTATTTTTTCTTTTGGTATAGCCCAGTACAAAAATGTCAAGATAAAGCACTTAGAAAATGTCCGTAAAAAATATATAATTTTTGATACGGCCGCCTAGCAACACTTTTTTTACGCGATTCGCATCTCATTTATTCATTACGATACTATTCATATGTTTTTGATTATCCTTTTATACCTTATCAGGCCTAGGATTGTAAAAATTTAAAACTATATTGCGAAAAATATTTTCGGGTGAAAGCTTGATTTACAGTTTTTACTTCATAAATGGGCTCTAAATACAATACCGTACGCCTATAAAAATTTTGGAAAGTGGTTAAAATTTCACCCTGTATAAAGCTGAAGAGTTTGTTTGTTTGTTTGAACGCGCTAATCTCAGGAAGTACTGGTCCGAATTGAAAAATTATTTTTGTGTTGGATAGTACATTTATTGAGGAAGGCTTTAGGCTATATAACATAACGCTGCGACCAATAGGAGCGAAGCATCAGTGAAAAATGTTGCAAAAATAATCACTATTTCATTAACAGAAATTGACGCGAACGAAGTCGCAGGCAACAGCTAGTAGGTAAATAAATCGAACCTGAATATTTTTCACACTATTTGATACATTTAAAGATATCAGTATATACACTTGAAAAAATTTTTGTCTCAGGCGGGACTCGAACCCGCATCTCCTCGCAATGGCATAATGTCGCGGGGCATAGTGACAGGATGTGTCACGTCTTTAGCCTGACTCTATATTATATTTTGTAGCACAGAAATGCTTGAAATATAGTTCAACAAAATAGCCTAAATGGTACCACTCAGAGCTGCAGCGTGAGGCGTGGGTCACCTTTATCATTATTACCATACTGCTATGTTGTCCTATTGGTTGGCTTAGTCGTCTTAAATGATGAAATGCACACTGAAAAGACTTCACACACAGATAGTTAATATTTAGTGGATAGGAACATAGCTGGCGATAAAAAAATACCTTATATTAGGGCCGATTTTTCAAACGTCAGTTAAAACTTATTAGAATGCATAAATATAAAACGTTTGATTTTAAAATGTCGTTTACATAAATGATTGCTGACAAATAGGTGACGTGTTCAAATTAGCTGTATTCTATTTTATTAGACGAATATTTCTTATCTGACTCTTAAAAAATCAGGCCGTAGATGAATTAGAACTTAGTCTTCCCGTCACCACGAACTGTGTAAAGTAAATAAATAAATAATAATAAATATTTTAGACATGCCTCTCAGAGCCATCTAGTCCCAAATTAAGGTACTATTAAGTACCCTGTCGTATGGGGTACTAGACAACCGATAAACTTACTTATATACTTTTTTTTTTGTAAATACATACTTATAATACATAGAAAACACCTAGACCAGTACAAACAGACATGTTCATGCACACAAATATTTGTACTGTGCGGGGATCGAACCCGCGACCCATGGCTCAGAAGCAGCGTTAACTACCGCTGATCCAAATGGTCGTCAAAAGTGGTCGCAAAGTTAGGCTTAACCAAAATATAATGTACAATGCGACTTTAAATCCGTAAACGTATCATTCATTTCAATCTGTAGTGTTCGCATTAGTTCAAATAAAGTGTACAAAGAAATCTTCTAAATATATAAAAATGAATCCCTATTTCCTTTGGTCATCGCATCACGCGTGAACGGCTGGACCGGTTTCGCTTATTCTTTTTAAGCTATTGCATAGCTTCTATCGCGGGCCTTGAGCGTGGAGACCGAATCCAGAAATTCCGTAACGAAAATAACCTAACACCCCTCACTCCGACCGGCACAGTGGTGATACTTTTTAGTTTTATAATTGCATAAGTTGATAAAAAATGCTGTGCAATAGCTTTACCGCGGCAGTCTCCGAGTGCCACACGTCTTTTTTTTTTTGTTTTGGTTGTTATTGTCAGGAGAATGTTCTTATGAAAAAAAATATAAGATAACTGCGCGGAAAATTAGAAAATTTAAGAAAACATAATCACCGTACTAAATTATTTGTGTAACCTTATCGCTTTTGACAATTTAAACTTTTTTAATGTATGGCGTTTGACATAACATTGACGCATTCTCCGTGTCGCAAATATCGTCAAATAGTTGGTAAAAAATAAACAAAATTTTGCACATGGCCAGTAATAGCTATATCGCCTGTTCCCATAGATTTTTATATTCTACGTTTATGCCTGTTCCCGTTTCGGAATACCAACAAAACTATTTATATACTCGCCAGAAAAAAAAACAAAGAATGTACATAATGTAAATGTATTTTTAATTATACCATTTCGTAATCAATATTCCATAGTGAAGACAGGACAACGTCTGTCGGATCCGCTAGTTAATTATAATTGGAGTGTGTATATGAAACAAAAATATCTAGTGTTCTTTCCAAATAAATAGAAAAAATATGTGGTAGGTAGTTATTAATTTGAACTTGAAAAGTTATGTCTTAGGCGTTAATTATGCTAAATGGTAAAGAACCGCGCCCGGTATGCGAGGAGATGTTAGGTTTGAGTCCCACCTGAGACATAATTTTTCAAGTCTAAATACTAATATTATAATATATATATTCAGTTGCAAGTCCAAATAAACCATCCTGTATACACGCGTCGAGTCGCACAAAACAAACTGGTAACTGCACCGGCCAATAACTACTACGGTGAACGGACGAGCGTATATCTGATTCCGCGGATGATAAATTCTCTGCCTACCGCCTTACGAAGTGTTATCAATGAGCGAAACATAAAACACAAATTAAAAGAACACCTGTTATCGCTTTTGTAGTTTGTATAAAGGTAACATTATGGTTATTATTTAAATAAGGGTATTCTTGTTATTTTTAATAGTTAAGGTATTAATTATTGATCTAAATTATATAAAGACGAATCTTTATTATATAATAGTGCTACACACAAACCCAAGAGGTTTATTAAGTACTGTTTAGAGTTTAAAATTGTAAAATTAACTGTAATTGATAATATTAAATAAAAAAAATAAAAAAAATAATTAAATTATGTGGCTACGGAAGGCTTTGTAGGCCTAAGAGTTAATGATAAACTGTGTCATTTAACAAGACTAGGGATTACTTAGCATCCTCAGAGTAATCCTATAACAAATGCTAACTTAGAGCAACTGAGCCCACGACCTCTTTAGGGTTTGTTTTAAGATGTCCTGCACAACCAATTCATTAGGTAATTAATTGGTTTAATCACAGATAAGATAATACTAGTCGGTAAGACACATGTCAAACCGTAGCCCGCATTTAAATATGTTTTTAACTTACATAAAGATCAGTATATAAACCGGAAAAATTATGGAGGAGATGCGGGTTCGAGTCCCGCCTGAGACATAATTTTGCAATTAAGTTGCTAAAATATCAAATAAAGTATAAAAATCACATAAAGATGACAGATATTTTTAACATCATTATAAGTTAAGCTAATGAATGGCGACCGCACATCGGCTGACGATTTTTGGGTAGGCCCTACACCCGATAGACTGACAATCTAGTGAAGACCACAGATAGCCGCTGGATAAGGGTGCTTTGACTGATTATCATAGAGATCCTTAGGGAAGACCTATGTCCAACAGTGGACGTAATTTAGCTGAGATAAAACGGTATATCATTATTATCACTTCATATTGTCTTGAAAAAGTATTTTCCTCCGTCCTTCTATCGATTATGAATCGGGTATTCACCTGAGAGTTGAACTTAAGACCTGTTTAGTACGTATTATAGTACACTTGGGCAAATTATTCCAGCTCCCGGACCACTCGTTGGCCATCATTATGGTAATTTTATCGGAAATTTTCGCCTTCGATGCTTAGCGTGCAAGTGGTGACACAGAGTAGCTTTAAACGTCGAATAATATCCATTTTCATCTCATAAAATATTTTTCAACAAAAAAAACCTCTATCGCTGCACTTATTAAGTCACATGTTTCATAACAATCAAAGCGACGAAGTTCTCTTGTAAAATCTATCAAGAAGTTTGTTCAGATCCCTATGACGTCATAACATGGAAAAAATGAGAATTTTTTATCTAAAAATATTTGGGGTGGTGGGATCTAACTCCCTACCCTTGGGCAACGGCATCTTTGGTTTTCCAACCAATGATGACGGCTAACAGATAAACTGCGGTGGTAGGCTTCGAAAGAGGCTGCCTGGATGCTACTTTAATGATTGATTGATAAATAAAAAAAATAAAAAAATGTTTATTATTTCACTTTTACGAACAGAAATTGACAAATTTAAAATGTTGGTTTGAGGAGTGAAATACTACAGAAAGTATACATTTATTGCGCCAAAGGACAAACCCATTTCCCATACAATCTTGGGCCTGACGTTACAAGGCTGGGAATTGGCTATAAATTAAAGCACATTGAAAAGATTCATAAGCCCTATTTTCACAAATTCTACAATGGGCAAGTTAAATAAAATACAATGAACTTATTTTATTTTATAACCTATATCATGTATTATTTTACAAAAAATACCATTTTGGTACTTTACCTGGATAAGATCTGGGTTCCTTTTCTATCTATAGGCAATATAGGTGTACAGTGTAGTAAACAGAGCACTTCAGCAGGGCAGTGAGAAAAATGAAAACCACATTAACTTACGCACGAGTAAGAAACATGTTAAAATGTACTCTAGGTACGAAACGAAATGTGAATACCTAAATTGGAGTGAATGACAAATGACAATTGACTGTCATTGTCAGCTGATATTCTTAATAATAGTGCAGCCTGTTTCATCAGGAATTGAACTATTAAAAATGTTCAATTCTTTTATTAATAATTACTTACTTATTGAACTTGCTAAGCTCGTGAAAAAAATATAAAATTACATTCTCTAAGATTTTTATATTTATATCAGGCTTTTGAAACAAATTATTTAGCTTATTCCTTAAAAAATGCAATTGTAAAGAAATATTACTATGAATTGATTTATTCCAAATCGATTAAAACGTTAAAAGCCCCGCTCTATGAAGTGACATAGCGTTTACAGAGATAGTCACATTTTAATTAAATGTGTGTAAAACGGTTTACAGAGACTGTTTAAGTATTAGAAAAACATTATGTATTTTTAGAGTTGATTGATACGGGGTTTATACCATGTACCTCACCAGAACCAGTTCTTCTTGAACCAACTCATGAGAACCAGTTCTCCCGTGAGCATGGCGCTTGCAACAGTGCCGAAATATCGGGAACTCATAAAAACTAAGGTACATGGTATAAACCCCGTATCAATCAATTCTAGTAATAGTGACCATGGAAGTTTAAATCAGTATATTATGTATTTTATCCATTTTCTCCACTTGTCCATTGCCAATATAATTGAACTATTTTTTGGAGAAATAGGCATTTAAAATAAAAGGGATTTTTTGGCATAATTTTCATTCTTGTAACGTCGGGCTCAAATATGGGGTTCTCCTTTGTTGTGAGTCAAGTAGCCGAACGAGTGGAACTAGTACCATGTAGACCAGATGATAAAATTGGAACTACTATTTGTAAGATGAACTATCTCGCTGTGTGTCACTACATCAGGGATATTAATCTACTCGATAGTACTCTTACGGTATATTGAAGAGCTCATTAATCGAGACATCTTTGGAAATGCTCACCACAGCAACCTCTTGTAGTGGGCGAGCGGTGTGGCCATAAGACTCGAGAATTAAGTAACAGACAACAGCTGATCGATAAACTTAATAAAGTACATATAAGATTTTCAAAAGATGAAATAAAGTTGGGGTTTGTTCACCAATGCTTATCTTTATTTTTTAAATCTATGTAATGCATCAAATTGAATGAATTCAATATTTGATTTGCAAATGACTGCTAACTGGACATTAAGTAGATACACAAAATTTCTTGGCTTACTTCAAGTTCTTTGTTGTTGTTTTTTATCGAAAAGTTTTAATATTGTTATCTAAGCTTGATAATATATTAACTATTATAACATTCTTACGGCCGTACCCTCACTACAGATAATTGATAAGCCAAAGGTAATTAATTGATGATTATGGCGGTCTGCAAAAATACGAATTAATAATTATTTTGCGGATAATTAGCGCTTGTTATCTTCTACGTTCCATAATCAATGCAATGTGCACATTTCATTTAACGTAAGCTTATGCAAGTCCCACAACTCGCTTGTTAAACATAATTATTGTTTCTGCTAGAATTTAGCACTGACGTACAATTCTCCACCTGTTGCTCCACTCACAAGGCATGAGATGTTGTCGCCTCGGCTGCGCTTTGCCGACTAACCTAACTAAGTACTTAGTAACTTGTATATGCTTAATAATGAAAAACTTTGATATTCGATCATCCTCTTCACTCTCATCAGCCTTTGAATATTCACCACTAGGCTTAATCCCCTCTATGTAAGGCCATATTTTTGCGCGATTCTAACCAGGTCGTCTACTAAGTAGGAGACAGGACCTACCAGCGACGCTTCTAGTTTTAAGTTCAAGTTTATTTATAGGTTTTCATTAACCATCATGTCGTGTGGTGTCGGCAAGATAAACAGATAGCGTCATCCCAATTCTTTGCCCATGGGTGTCGTAAGAGGCGAGACGGGCAGCAGCATCTTCCATCTACTATTGCGGATTATGGAAAAATCCTACTTTTGGACCAGCAGTGGACCAATATAGGCTGGCGATGATAGCTATTCAACAGTGTTTTGATAACTTAACCTTCATACTCACTCAGCAATCATTATCACATCATATTAACAAAAACCTCTAATTTCGTGGCCCCATTTTAAAGGGAAGCTCTATAATCTAGTGATGTTGCAATATTGGCAAAATCATAATTATGCACTAACAAAGTACCTCACATAATACAGGATTATGTTGCTTGATCATGAAGTGAAACAATTGTATTTTATTGTTGATTGAGTGAGTGCCAAAATAGGAAATGAGCCGCAAACAGGAAAAAGCGTCAGCGCATTGAGAGTTGTTTTCTGTCATAAATATCCTTAAAAAGTAGCTACTGTGAGCTAGTTATGAAATGTTTAAAATACGTACATTTATTTATTTATTATTTATCATTTACTTAATTAAAGCACAAACATACCTTCTTATTTAACTGCATGACGTTTCATCCGAAATACATTGACCGCAGTCACAGGCTGCCTGTAAAACAACAAAAGTGGAACACTTGCTAAAATCGGGTACCAATCACTGGAATAAAGTTCATAAAACACAAGTCCTCCCGCAGATCGCCACTTTTATTCAAGAACTACGGCCTAAATCGCAAAACACCCTTGCTGTTCCTGGAAAGAAAAATACTTAAGTACTTAAGTTACGGGGCAGGACGGGACGGGACGGGACGGGACGGGTTACCAAAGTATCACTCTTTCAAGGAACAGGCCCAACTATCCCATCCACCTGGACATTCACTTTATTCTGTTTTTAGTATCTGTTGATATAG
This sequence comes from Anania crocealis, assembly GCA_949315895.1. Lineage (NCBI taxonomy): Eukaryota > Metazoa > Arthropoda > Insecta > Lepidoptera > Crambidae > Anania > Anania crocealis. The sequence continues at coordinate 17,645,460 of OX438867.1, read as the reverse complement.
CACAAACAGCAATTCAATTATCTGTCTAAATGTCAACTGTCTAGTTATCACGGTTCATTAGATGCAATCTGGTGACTGACAGAGTGAAGTCTTAGCAATAAGGTCCTTTTTTCCACAAATATTCACTATATTTATTTAAACTAAAACTTCACTGCACAAGTTAGTATAGAAAAAGTGGACTACATGCCATGCCATGCGGCAATTTTTGCCAGTCGACATTTTTTGGGTCGTACGGAACTCTAAAAAATAACAAATACGCTTCGCCAGTCTCGTCTCGACTGTTTATTTGCAATCGCTAGCGTAGTGAGCGTATTTCGCCGTCGATCGGGGCATTGTGCGTGTAATTTCGCAACGAATCGGCCGCGCACCAAATGAGTTGGCGAGGAAAATGCTGCCAACTGCGTACAGTAGCTGTGTAGCCATTCAATTCAAAATATATAGAGAGGAGGACTGGAATAAAACTGCTAATCCCTAAACGTTGGTATAATTTAGATTTGACTTTATTTCCAATGCTATTCGTCAGATCAGAAGCAGATCTAAGGTGCCATCACAAATTATCATCTGCCTCATCAATCTATTTGCTATGGAGATCAATTAGTCTATATTGACATTTCGTATGCCAAGACTGGCAGTTGCGTAAAAGCCTCCTTTTGCTCTCTAAAAGGACTAAGCCTATGTCTTGCAGTGCACAGATGTGACTGAAACTGCAATCGCTTCGTAAGTGAAAAGAAATCTCTGCTGCCTATTTTTTCAATAATCTTTTGGTCGCATCTTATGACACCTATAGGATTAGAAGACACTAGCTGTTCCCCGCGACTTCGTGGCGTCAATTTCTGTTATTATGATCGCGATTATTTTTGCAACATTTTTCACTCATGCTTCGCTCCTATTAGTCGCAGCATAATGTTATATAGCCTAAAGCTTTCCTCGATAAATGGACTATCCAACACAAAAAGAATTGTTCAAATCGGATCAGTAATTTCTGAGATTAGCGCGTTCAAATAAACAAACAAACAAACAAACTCTTCAGCTTTATAATATTAGTATAGATAATGAAATTATTTTTAAAATGTGGTGCTAACGGCACCTAATGATTTGTTTAGTGCGATCACTTTAAACAGACGATAAAATTGTTGGCTTTTATTTATATCTGGATTTTAATCTTCAACTAAAGTCTGGTACGCTCTTGGTATAGTAATTTTTGTTGTATTGTTATATAAAAAAACTGGGACACCTGGCACTCTCAGTCTCCCAAAACAGGCTGCCCTGCTCGCCAAAACACATTGATCTGACGCTCTTTTCGAGTCCTCATAATACGTATTTTCTGGCAATTAAGTACTGTTATGAAAAAAATAACCATCTGAGCCCAAAGTCGTTTTTGATGTTATCATTCTCTTATGGATTTTAGACAGACATAATTAAAATGTTGTTAAAGGCAGCTCTTGAAAATTATTGACGGAAAAAAATAAAATTAGAGCAAAAGTCAGAAAGAACAGCCAACATCTATTCGTTTAATATTCGTCTCATTAGGTATAATTCAGTACGAGTAGGCATTTCGCCGTTGGAATTTCTGCCATATTTTAGCGCGCAAGCGGTCGTTCAGTTTACGATTTCAATTAAGTGATAAGCGGTCGCGAGATTAGAATAAATAATTCGATTAGATAAATAATAAATCATTATTTTTCAGATGCCTTTTTGATTTGATGTTAGACTATGATGATAACAAAAATCATAAAAAAGGCTTGTGCCGGTGATCTGTTTTGAGCAGAACTATATCTCACCAAAGACATAGTTGTAAAAAAAAAACAACATAAAACGAATACACGAATGAACAAAGAAAGTATAACATGCTATGTTTTGATTTTGTAACTATTTCAAGCTCGTGTTTCGTGTAAATTATAAACAACGAAGCTACTATCAGCATTGTAAGTCACTGAATAATTTACAATCATCTCAAAGTAACAAGTTTGTTTGTTTGCAACAGACTTCACATTCTGTTAATGATTTAAGTTTTTAAAACTTTATTTATTATAGATTTGGACATCTTCTTCTTCATCGGTATCACTCTTGACAGAGTGGTCGTACTCATCATTTCACTTTATTGTAGACTAGCTAGTTCCTCGCGACTTCGTACGCGTCAATTTATTATTTATTAATTATTTTTGCAATATTTTTCACTCATGCTTCGTTCCTATTGGTTGCAGCGTGATGTTGTATAACCTAAAGCCTTCCGCAATAAATGGACTAGCCAACACAAAAAGAATTTTTCAAATCGGACCAGTAAATCCTGAGATTAGCGCGTTCAAATAAACAAACAAACAAAAAAACTCTTCAGCTTTATAATATTAGTATAGATGACAAGCTTAACAACACGTCGTCACTCCTCTCTAAATAATTTATTTGCCATCCCGTAGCATTTCACACACAAAACAGACTTACGAATCCGCTATCCGCTACGTAAATAAATCCGCCAGTCACTTGTTATCTATACTGCACCTATCAACCCGCCAGCCGCCTGTGTTTGAGAAGATAATTTTCTTCTTAATTAACTCTCTGTTGAATAGCGTATTTAATTGGTCCATTGGAACGTGTGAGATGTGATGCCCCCAGTGCGAGGGTGGGAACGTGCCCGTTTTTTATTTGATATGGGGTTGAAAAAAGGGGTGAGCTGTGGAATTTGCATGAGGAAAATAAATGTTTGTGAGATATGTTTGGTGTTTTGATAATGGTAGATCTGTTTGGCTTTTCGTTTGAAGATTTACGTGTATATTGGAATACAAAATGTTGTGATAAACACTGTTGTTAAAAAGTAGAAAAATAAACACCTTTTATCATTATGTAACAGCTTAGTGATAAAAAGAATACTTAAAAATATTTATAAAGGGTACGGTGAAATCATTGAAATCAGTTTTATTTCTGCAAATTGGCCTGAGGAGGTGCTTCTACATGTCTCATTAATACAATTAAAATTTTTCGTGACTCTACGGTTAAGAAGAAGCCTAAGATGGAGCGAGCTTACCCAGAAAGTGGCACTTGTTCTCCCCACACCAGCAGAACACAGAAAAACTGTTTGGCGCTGGACTCCGGCAGGAGGGTGGTAGCATCCAGGCAGCCTCTTACGAAGCGTACAACAGAGTCATTATTATTGGTTAGAAAACCAAAAATGCCGTGGCCCAGGGTGGACCATTAGGAGGTCCCACCACCCCAAAAATATATTTTGCAGTGCGACTTAGCAGACCTACATTTTTATCCTTTCTATAACAATTAGTGACGTAATAGCCTTTCCCTTAAAATTACTTTTACATATGATTTATGGTCATATAATATAGGAAATTCAGCAATAGACTGTGATAATATACCTAATTTGTTAAAATGCGATTGCAATTCATTCCATTCATCATCCATTATAAAGCTGGAGCCTGTATTTTTTTCTCGCAGTACTCTTTATGTGACGTCATACCACATACATTGATATAAGGAGAGAAGGGGTGGTGCTATTCTTTTCACACGACACTACATTATAAGTACAGACAATAGCAGGTCAACCTACCCTAAAAGTTAAAGGTAATTGAATTGATTTTCAACTTTAAGTCCAACGAGTAGAGATCAATATTAATTGAGAAAATTTGACGTTTTGTGGTAGGTTGACGTGCCGTTGTCTGTACTTATGTGTGGGCATAATCACCACGCTTGCCAAATGCGAGTTTGAGATCACGAGCAATGTTCGAAAATTCGAAATGCTATGATAAAGAGATACTATCTTTTTGAATTAGTATACATTAAAATACCCCCCTTTTAACAGTCAAATCTTCCTTAAAAACATTTACTTTCATAGGGTGCGGTATAAAATTTTATGCCATATAAAATGAGGCTTTATATTATTAAGGTTAAAATAGATTCACGGTTAAATTTAATTTCCTCCTAGATAATTATCTCTTCCAATACATCTATCTACTTCTAATACAAATTTAATAAATGTCATCTTTCGTAAACAACATACAGTGGGAGAAATTAATAAACGACTCTCCTCATTACAGATCTAAATCAATATTTATCAAGAGAAGAGATCCACTGTAAATTAATAATAACATATAAACTCATCATTTACATAAGAACTTTTATTTGTTTGTGAGATTTGTCCGCGACTTTGTTCGCGTGGACTTACGCGTTACTTTTTCATTGTAAATTAATATAAATAACTTTTCTTAATAAAATCCTCAGCTACTTCTTATAATATCAGTATAAAAATATACCATGGTAAAGCGACGAGACCGGTATGCGAGGAGATGCGGGTGCGAGTCCCGCCTGAGACATAAAATTTAACAAGTTTATATAGTAATATTATAATTGCAGTTACATTTCTAAAATTTATATAAAGCTTACTTCTTATAACATAAGCTACCTGCGAAGATGAAAATCGGTCCTGCCGTTGCAGAGATTTATCGGAGCAATTAGACCAAAACTATTAAAAGAAAAACTATAACAAAATATTATTGTCAAAGCTACGCAGCTACGTGTTGTCATTCACATTTTATTTATCCACGTTACCCGCGGTTTTACTGTCGTGGAATTTGTAAACTTGCGCAAGGCGCACATTTCCTTACAATGAAAGTAGCCTTTCCATACCTAATCTATCACCTATTACCATCTCAAATTTTATCTTTGTCCGTCCAGCTAATCTTGCGTGATTGAGTTCAAAATATCCACTCAGCTTTGCGTATTCTTAATATGAAATAAGATTTGTTTATCAGTATTTAAACTTGAAAATAATTATGTCTCAGGCGGGACTCGAACCCGCATCTCCATGCATACTGGGCGCCAATGTAGCCACCGAGTCACTACGTCACAGGCGTCAATTTTCCAAGCATATTCTTATCGCCGTAAACCAGCGTAGTTTCATCATGTGTTAGGATTTTAGCACTCCTCAGGGTTCGAGCCCCGCCTGGGACATAATTTTTTAAATTTAAATACTGATGTTACAATTGCAATCAAGTTACTAAAATATCAGAAAAAGTATAAGATTTGTTTAGTTCATCATCTTCTATGCACCTTCCAAAACTTATGTCCAAAATAAATCCCGCTCCCTGCTAATTTACCGGCGCCATATTTCAAATTTTGATAAAAGCGTTCGTCGTCTTTATTAGTACAATTAGCTTAATTGCCAGAAGTCCTCAAGTTAAGCGTCTCTTAGGTGGCACTTAAATAGAAAATTGCGCAAATATATTAGATTACACCCGTACATCTAGACTTCAAAGGGCAGTAGATATGAAAGGTTTGCTATGTCACAACTGCTGTAGAGAATATACACTTCTGACTAAGATTGACTCTTAATACAACGATATAAGGTTGGTAAACCCAAAAAGTGTTTACATACTTTTGCAGGACTGTACAATACGGGCGGGTTTTGCGAAGATCTAAGATAACAATAGGAATAAATGCTATAGAAATTCTATGTAATACCGATACAATAAAAATACGAGGCGAACGAAGTCGCGGGCAACAGCTAGTAGTAAATTTAATATAGGTACCTAAGTTATGAAATAAAGAAAATTTAAATTGAATCATAACCTAAAGCAATAGATACAAATACGTCATCGGTAGTAGGTAATGACTTAACAATTATATGACTCTATTAAAAAAAGAACAAGCAAGATTTTAAACTGTGTAAAAAAAACTGCGATTAAATAAAAAAATTTTGACGTCCATCATCTTTTAAAAATACCTCTTTAAATTCTTACGATGAGGGGTTTTCATTTACGCATGTATTAAAATACTAATTAGGTATTACTACAATATAAATTTTACTTTATTTTATATAAGTCTTTATTTATGTTTTTTTGTAAAATTATAGCATAAATGTTCCTGTGACATATTAGATTTGCTACAAACTTTCTCATATACGAAAGTACAAAGCGAAATCTGAATAATTTTTCATTATCAAACTAAAGTATGACTAACACACAACTAGAGAGTACAGAGTTAATGTAATTACTGAAGTTACTTGCTGTACCGCAGTTTAGTTAAAAATAGTGTTGGTACAATATCGAAAGATTAGAAACGATGACCATTTTACTAATTATAAATGTGAAACTTAAGTTACTATTCTTTTAAATAATTTTGAAAGCATCCACACTAACTCAAGATATTAAATTGATCGAAAAAGTTTGGGAAAATCAGGATTTTCTGCAGGGTGATGATTACTCAAAATTCACTGTTTCTTAAAGGTTGGGATCTTCTGAATTTTTCAAAATATATCTTTCTGATTATACTACTTGTATGATATTGAGCCATGGTATAGCCTTGGTGCAAGCTCGTGGTGGCGCACAGGACGACGATCTGTGGTTAGCCCCTCACTAGGTGGACCGATAGTCTGGTAAGAGTTGCTGGAAACTATTGGTTGGAACTGGTTACTGATAAGTAATTTATTTTAGAAATAATGCAATATTCACTGATAACGATTCAAATTCTCACATGATGAAATAAATGAGACATAATAAATCAATTAAGGCGTACAATGATTAGTAATTAAAAACGCCAAGCTACTTATTAGTAGCTTAATTTGGGACTAGGTGGCTCTGTGTGGCACATCGTGGCATGTCTTAATATTAATATTATTTTAAGGTCTGTAGAAAAGACATAGGTCATTTAGTATCCCACTGCTGCCGCCGCACAGTATAACGTGTAGTTCACGTGGGCGGGCTAAGCTAAGAGCAAACAAAAGCTAGTGTTTTGGGGTGGTGGGATCTACCTCCTAGTGATACACGGTGGGCAACGGCATCTTTAGTTTTCTAACCAATAATGACAGCTAACAGATCCCCCTGCGGTGGTAGGCTTCGTCAGAGGCCGCCTGGATGCTACCCTCCTGCCGGAATCCAGCGCCAAACAGTTTTTCTGTGTTCCGCTGGTGTGTGGGAGAACCTGTGCCTCTGGGTAAGCTCGCTCCATCTTAGGCTTCTTTTTAACCGTACAGTTAAGTATGTAGTCATGAGCAAGCCCATTATTTATAAAAAAAAAGTGTGAATTAATATGCAATATTATCGATAATCTTCGTTGCTCGAAGACCAACACTAGCTACAAAGTGAACGGCGACAAACGAAACCCACTGGATTAAACCGGTTTAACCTCGCCCACAGTACGGAACCTTTGCCAATTTTCTCGTGCTACCCAGCATTTTGATTTCTAAAAGAACTCTTTGAAAAACTTACAAAGAAGTTTAATTTTGTCGCGGTTTTAATTAAAAGAGCAGAATTGTTTCGGTTTTGATGATTGTTTGCATAGAAATTAAAGCTATGGTACAATATAAAAAACAAAATCGGTTTTTATCGAAGACTTATAACTCTAGAATAGCTGGACCAATTTTCATGGTTTTTGATACGTTGTATTTGTCGCTGTCCCTAATGACAGAATAACTATTGATAACATAGATAACTTTACGGCAAAAAAATATCAAATATCAACTACATAATTTTGAGGCGATACGGAATACATACACTGCAGATACACATTATACTGCGCATACCGTTGCATTATTTCACTGATTTGATTACGTACTTCATGTAAGGATTATATTAGGGGTTAAAGTATGAAATTGCCGTTTTGTATGGACGAAATCGAGAAAAGTCATTTTTCCACACTAACAATTTTTTAGTTTTTTTAAAAACGCCTGAACCGTTTTCGATGCAATTAAAGGTGAAAGTTAGACGGTTATAAAGCTACGCATTATAGTATCTAAATTTCTGAAAATCAAAGTATATAATACAAATATACTTAATTGAAGCAAGAAGGTCAGCTGACACATTGTAAGGGGTCTTTTCAACGACTTCCTTTGAAGTAATAGGCACTAGTATTGCATTTTTTTTTTAGTCAAAAGTTACTTTATTTAGTTTTTGATACAATACAAAAAGAATTAAGCAATAATATGACTATACTTAAGAGCTATAAACAAAATAAAAAGTGGGAAAATAATTGGCAATTTCATACTTTAACCCCTATTATTATATTGTTTTGTTTAATTACAATGTAACTGAAACGTGATCGCTTTATACGGGTCTCATAAGAACGCTCAAGGTCGCACAGCGGGCAATGTAGAGAGCCATTGCTCGGTATTTCCCTGCGTGATAGAATCTGAAATGAGAAAATATGTAGGAGAACTAAGATAACCGATATCGCTCGAAGAATTGTGGAGCTGAAGTGGCAGTGGGCGGGACACAGTAAAAAGACCCGATTGCCTTTTGGGTGGAAAGGCTCTGGAATGGCAACTGCGCACCGGATGACGGTTTGTAGGTAGGCCCCCCACCAGGTGGACCAACGATCTGGTGAAGATCGCGGGAAGCCGTTGAATGCATGGCTTGGGAACGATCGTTATGGAAATGCTTGGAGGAGGACAATGTCCAGAGCCGTTTGGCTGATATGATGATCATGAAATGCAATGGTATAGGTAGTGCCATCCACGAAGACGCACCGCACCAATTTTTGGAGTAGAGCATCTTTCCCTTTGAGCGTAACGCTTTCTCCTAATTGGTCTATTGCAAATTATTGCAATGGGGGCTATCGCTAGTGAATTTGCCACTAGAGGCGCTAGTGTCGCGTGAGGTCCAATATCATTCACTTTGTACTGGTTTTAGCGGAATTTGTTGCATAAATTATAATTTCTCTAATTTAATTACTGGAAAGTGATCTCCTTCGTAAAATATCGCAAATATGGATTATTTGGCGATTAATGTGAACGCTTTAAAAGCGGAATTAAGAAAAAGCGCAAAAATAGGCGGCTTCAAGAGCAACTATTTCAGAAGTTAGTTTGTTGATATCAAGATAGTTATTTATAAACAATATAACCTTAATTAGATTCAAGATATAACACTTTGTTTCGGCGCCAATCGCCTTTGACAGCTATAACTCCAGACTTCAGTCTACAGTGGCGCCAACTGGTGAGCAAAGAAACGGTAGTCCCCATTGAGTGCGCACGTGCAATCATAGGTAATTAGTGTGTACCGAAAACACTCATACATTAGTGAAAGCTTACACATGTATTCTATAAACGATTGTGGCGCGTGTCGTGGATGGATCAGCTGTAACTATAGTATGAGTTTTTTTAAATATTTACTGTTTAAGTATCTTGGATAGGTCGGTTAACACTATAAAGCCCGATTACCCGATAGGCTAAGTAAGACACACTCTGTATTGATAGATCATCATCCATTTTCACTTGGTCATTGTATGATAGCATAAGTTATAATGGAACCGTTTAAATTCTTACCAGTAGTTTGACGCTAGTATTTTAAGAGCACAAAAATAGCACCAGAAAATAGAGAACAAAATATTTAGGGTGTCAACCTCGTAACTACGATAATGCGGCATGTAGAATATTAAATTTATATTCTTTGTTGGGTTAATTTAGGTAACGATCTATGCTTAATTGACTTGTATGTTATATATTTATTATAAACTAGATGACCCAGTGTACTTTGTATCACTTATCGTAACAACATAAATGAGTGAAATTTTGATGTAGAAAATTTATTATGCGAAAATGAATTGTTGTTTTTATTGTCTTCCTCCCTATTTTTCCATATTTCCTCACCTTTTAAACCTTCCCTGGACTACTACAAGCAAAACAAAACAAAAATAAGCTAAATCTTACCTTATCTTTTTAAATTATTGAAATTCTAGGCTTGTAATGTTTCTGTGTAATTGTTTATCTAATGTGTGTCAAATAAATGTTTCTTTCTTTCTTCTAAATAGGCCCAGCCGTTCTCGAGTTTTAGCGAGACTAACGAACAGCAATAGATTTTTATATATATATACGTAGAAGATATATTTTGACATCAGTGACAGAAAAAATTCTGACACTATCCCTAAATTAAAGTCTTAAAAAAATAAGAACAAATATATATCAATAAAAAAGTATACGATACGAATATGTAACGATTTTTGATTGTTGTTTCGTATAGAAACACTACTCTAAGAAGATTCAAACTAAGACGGGTGATGAACATCTCTCCTGTACTAGGTACCGCTTACAATAGTACAACAAAAGTATCAAATTAAAAATAAAATATAAAACTCGTTTCGTAATTTGGTGTCGTTAGGTAGGTGCAAGTATATCTGGGTGTACATATATGCAATTTAAAGTTGTTTGTAAACCATATCTGCCTTGGAGATTGGGATTTTTTTTTGCTGTCTTAATCTGTAAATTGCAAAATTAAATGTTATATCATGTCATCGCCTTGCGATTAGTGATGTACAAGGCTCGAGGCCTCCGAGTCCTTTTGGCTAGAGCTCGGTGCCGTTTACAGGGTTCGCCTCATTTTTATAACGCTCGAGAACTCGGGAGTCCTTTTCAGGGCTCGTGCCTTTTTGAAAGCTCGAGCCTTTTTGAGAGCTCGATCGATCTCAAAGCATTTTCAGAACTCGAGCCTTTTTCAAAAATAGACTCGAGCTCTAATATTACGCTCATAGGCTCACGTAAACTCGCAGTCGTCGATCAATCCGTAAAAAAATTCGAGCTCTGTAACTTGTAACTTGAATCATGTAGGTTTTTAATTTATTATTTATTTACGTGAAATTAAAGTCAGAAACATAAATTTGAGTTTTTATTGTGAAGGCTTGCGTTCATTTCAAGACTCGAGATTTTATGAAGGCTCGAGCTCTTTTGAAGGCTCGAACTCTTTTGAAGGCTCGAACTCTTTTAAAGCCTCGAAGCATGGCTCAGAGAACTCGCGTCTCGGCTAGGCTCGGGACTACGAGCCTAGCAAGGTCACTGAGTCCTGCTAATTCGCCTCGAGGCTTCAAAAGCAGAACTCGACGCCTCGAGGTTTGTATATCACTACTTGCGATAGGTTGCAAAAAGCAGGTCTTCCAAAGGTTTAAATAGCAAACTAAGAAATGTCAGACTTCATCACAAAAAGATCATTAGGTGTAGTGTAGGTATACAAAATTATTTCCGTCAATTTTTCAGAATCTGAAAAGAAAATAATACTACTCGTAGCTCGAAAGCTGTGAGTAGTGTCCCACAAACAGTAAGGCTAATTTTAGAGTCACGCTGATCGTCGGCGCTGTTCTGTGACGCTGACCGTCAAAATGTATGAATTTGAGCGCCGACCGCGGTCAGCGCTGACAGCGATTTCCATACATTTCGGCGCTCGACGCTGATGGTCAACGTACGATCAGCGTGACTCTTAAATCTGCCTTAAAGTGTTTACTAGTGTTTGTACTGTTAACTAGTGTTTGTGACACCATTAAGGTAACATATAAATATTTATTAAAAAATTATTTCTTTCTTTTTCGTTAATAATAGGGGTTAAAGTATGAAATTGCCGATTATTTTCCCACTTTTTATTTTGTTTATAGCTCTTAAGTATAGTCATGTTATTGCGTAATTCTTTTTGTATTGTATCAAAAACTAAATAAAGTAACTTTTGACTAAAAAAAAATTGCAATACTAGTGCCCATTACTTTAAAGGAAGTCGTTGAAAAGACCCCTTACAATGTGTCAGCTGACCTTCTTGCTTCAATTAAGTATATTTGTATTATATACTTTAATTTTCAGAAATTAAAATACTATAATGCGTAGCTTTATAACCATCTAACTTTCACCTTTAATTGCATCGAAAACGGTTCAGGCGTTTTTAAAAAAACCAAAAAATTGTTAGTATGGAAAAATGACTTTTCTCGATTTCGTCCATACAAAACGCCAATTTCATACTTTAACCCCTATTATTTTCAAACAATTGTAAACGAAGCAGTGCGGTTGTGCCTTGCTTGCGCAAATATTAAACTTGTAGATGGAAACATTTATTCGTTGAATACTTCACTTTTACTATTTTCATGCTGAACATGTTTATTAACGTTGCAAAGTGAGAACTTTCCAGAAATTATTCGTGGTTTTACGAGATACATCTTTATTCATAAATAACAAAATTGTGTTGGGCACTTCATTTTAGCCGTATAAAAGTATTTGACTAAGCTGTTGATGTTTGAGTGTGTTTTTTACGTTGGTCATATCATACATATATTATTAAACAGAAAAGTATATAGGTAAGTTATTATTGTTGGACAAAAATAAAGTAATTTAAACTAAGTAGCGAAATAAAGAGATTGAATAAGACTAGAAAAACACAATATTATTATCTACGTGTCTAGACTCGTACATTTTGATATTTAAAGTTTAAGAAAAGAATTGTAAAAAAAACATGAAAGTACCAGAAATAAATCTCAACCTGATCCTTTGACCCGTAACATTCTAAATGTTCTAGAGAATAGTTCAGACGAATTAAAATGCTTTATAAAGAACACGTTAAAATCGGCAAAATTTTGTTCTTCTTTTACTCTTCATAATAGATGTTATGCGACGACCTATACGTTTGATACTTTAGCGTAAATATTCATAACTCGAACCACTATCTTCTTCTTAATGTATGACTCCCCTTCTAGAAAAAGTAATCTTGATCTCCACAACGATAGGTTCCGTACCACACGCATCCACCGATTTCCCGCGGCCTTCATCAGATCGTCAACCTGGTACACAAATCGTCGTCAGGTGCGCGGTCGCCATTCCAGAACTTTACCACTCCAATGGTTTTTCTTACTGTGTCCCGCCCACTGCCACTTCAGCTCTGCAATTCTTCGAGCGATGTCGGTTATCTTAGTCCTAACAACGATAATTTTAATCAAACTATTACCTGTAAGGCTCTTCCAAGTGGCGTAAGGGGAAACACCTTCCGACCGAAGAATTTACAGTTAAAAAACAGTTAAAATTAATGAAAACACCGCTAACCTGCCTACAAGCAAACAAGCAGGTTGTTATCAGAACTCGTATCCAAACATGTCGGCTAATGCAGTAATTAACCAACTTTTACCTTGTGCAATCTTCGGGACACACGGGAAGATCTACTGATGAACTTTTTAGGTAGGTATCATTGGTAGGTATCATTGGATATTAACGGAATGCGACTAGTGTTCCTAAATCTATACTTAATATTATAAAACTAGAGAGATTGTTTGTTTCTTTGAACGCGCTAATCTCAGAAAGTACCTACTGGTTCGAATTGAAAAATTATTTTTGTGTTGGATAGTCCATTTATCGAGGAAGGCTTTAGGCTATATAACATTCCGCTGCGACCAATAGGAGCGAAGCATCAGTGAAAAATGTTGCAAAAATAATCGCGATCATAATAACAGAAATTGAAGCGTACGAAGACGCGGGCAACAGCTAGTAAAATACCATAAAAGTAAAGGCCTATAACCATCCTACGGCAAACGCTTCCGTCATTAAATTCAAGTTACCACAGCAATGATGGGTTCAGGTATAATCACCACGCTTGCCAAATACGGGTTAGTGATCACAAACCCGAGCAATGTTCGTGAATTCGAAACTCGTGTTGCCTGACCCGGGGAATGAACCCATGACCCTAGAGATCTAGGTCTGGTACTTAAACAACTGGACCATCGGGGTGTTTAATCATACCATAATACTACTTATTATGATAATAGGGGTTAAAGTATGAAATTGCCGATTATTTTCCCACTTTTTATTTTGTTTATAGCTCTTAAGTATAGTCATATTATTGCGTAATTCTTTTTGTATTGTATCAAAAACTAAATAAAGTAACTTTTGACTAAAATAAATATTCAATACTAGTGCCAATTACTTCAAAGGAAGTCGTTGAAAAGACCCCTTACAATGTGTCAGCTGACCTTCTTGCTTCAATTAAGTATATTTGTATTATATACTTTGATTTTCAGAAATTAAAATACTATAATGCGTAGATTTATAACCATCTAACTTTCACCTTTAATTGCTTAAAACTATTCAGGCGTTTTTAAAAAAACTAAAAAAATGTTAGTATGGAAAAATGACTTTTCTCGATTTCGTCCATACAAAACGGCAATTTCATACTTTAACACCAATATTAAGGCAATTTAATTGCAATTATAATATCAGTATTATACTTGAAAAATTATGTCTCATTTAGCTAAATGGTAAATTGCCGCGCCCTGCATGCGAGGAGATGCGGGTTCGAGTCCCATGAGACATAATTTTTCAAGTTTCAATACCGATACCATAATACTAGTTTAAAGGCGGACAATTTTGAATCCGACTAGCCCACCATAGAAAGATATTTGTACATATTCAATATTTCAGGAATCGAATCGGGCAGTCTATTTTTCAGTTTATCCCGAACATTTTATGATTTAATTCTAAACGGCATAACCTTCAGTAAGATTTGTCTCTATACTTCAATAATTACATTGTTTAGAGTCAACAGGAAATACCCTATAAATTTTGATTCCCCTGAGAATGAAACATAAGTTTTTTGTAGCATAAATAACAGTATCTTTTTTTACGTTAACTTAGAAGTTGACTATTTTACAGCTGTCGACGAAATCCGTTTGTTACTATTTTTAGAACAGTCGCTTTTTTGTCTTAATTATTTGTGTGTTATGTGTCTGTATTTTAATCACCGTAGGACACGTTTTTCTCAGTTTGAAACTACTTTACTGGTACGAAAAATGATTTTATCAGTATTCAATTTGATATTACATAAAAATCAATAACTGTAACATGTTGACTGAACATTTCTGCACTGAACCTTGCTCAAGGTGAAAACGAATCATGTTTTAATACTTCGGATCCTACACTAATATTTGGGTTTCCTCACACTGACAGGGGCCTTCCTGTAAGTTTGTCGTATTTACATGTTAACTAGATCCGTGACAAGGGTCTGTTTCGATGGGGAGATGAATAACTCGTCATAGTATAAACTGAATCAGTAATAGATGTTAAAAAAGATCAAATGCCTCAAGGTGGTACTTCAACCGAAGACATTTCGCTATACGGGCTCTATACGGGCTACTGCCTACCCTTTGAACTCTTGTGTCAAAAAATTCTTTGGATTAGTAGAAATCAAAAAATTAAGTAAAGAGTTACTATTACGATCTATTCTTAAACAACATTTTATTTATGAAAAAATAAGGCTTATAAAGTGCATATCTGCATAGTGCATAGGTATAGTCGAAAATGACGTGTGTTTAAAAATAATTAAAATGGGTACCTTTTTGCATTAGGAAATATACATAAATGTTTGAACACAGTTTGTTTGAAGTTAACACACTGATCCAAAATCCCTATTATAACACGACAGAAAATCTGGGGTACCCTTGAAGAGGAATACCCTCAGAATCCTAATGTTCTGTCACGCTACAAAGGAAAAGGAGGAAATAATTGCTATTAAAGGGTACCCCAGATTTTCTGACACGTTAATCTATACTACCTATCTATACTAATTGTAAAAAACTGAAGAGTTTGTTTGTTTGTTTGTTTGAACGCACTGATCTCAGGAAGAGATGGTTCGAATTGAATTTTTTTTTGTGTTGGATAGTCAATTTATCTAGGAAGGCTTTAGGCTATATTTTATAACATCACGCTGCGACCAATAAGAGCGAAGCATCAGTGAAAAATGTTGCAAAAATAATTGCGATCATATTAACAGAAATTGACGCGAACGAAGTCGCGGGAAACAGCTAGTAAATAATAAATAGTTTTATTCAAAAAGAAACATGTGTACATTCGTGATTGGAGATATATTTTAAGCACATGCCTGTATTAGAAATCTGCGCTCCTCCATAAAAGCTAGTTTAAACTAAAAGTTAACTTAGCTAGTTTTAACTTGAAACTGAAATAATCAAATTACACGTTAATTATTACACTATAGTGTGCGTTTTGCATTTAATTGTATTTATTACCAATGCTCTTCTTGTTCGCGAGTGTATATTCACGTTATACTATGCACTGTGTTACTGTGGTGCTAATATTCATATATTTCTACCCGACAATATAAGTAATCTATGCGGGATGCTCTGCGGTTTTGATAGTTAGTTAAATTTGATTTACATCGATAATCTAAATCTAGAGATAAAAAAACGAGCTGATGTATTTTTTTCCAATATTTTGATATTGTTGGATTGAAAGTAATTATTACTTTATTTGAATATAGACAATTTATTTTATTTAACGAGGGCATGTTTTTAAATTTTTGTTTTCGTAATTTGTTGGTAATTTTAAATAGTATTTTATGCCTTTTCATACCTTAATAAAGATATAGTTTTATTATTTTTATGTAATTTTTTACTGAGGTGATTTCGTGTTGGCAAGTCTGATATTATGGTATAAGCTTAACTAAGTTAGATGGGCATATAATGTAATCGTACCAAAATATATTATCGTGTTTATGCATGAAGTTGATAAAAACTTGCGTGTTAATCTGCATGTTGACGATGAATTAGATTTAAAATACTGTGATGAGTTTATGAATAAAAGCTTTTTTCCTACGATTTATTATTCAATTATATGGTTTGCGAAGAAAAAATTAAGAAAGGTAACTACTTAGAAAATAGTGAGCCATTGTTTGAACAAGTAATTGCTACGCATTGATTACAATACAATGTTCCAATTTATAAGTACTTTTAGTTAAATTATTTAATCATTGCAGGTTTAAAATCATTGTCATTAATTTGCATACAGATTTACAGCGAAATTTTATGGAACAACAAATAATTTAATAAATAGGTTTTTGCAATGAGGAATGTCATGTCCAAATTGATTCAATACTTATAATAGCAGCTTTATCCCGGGACTATACGGGGTGTCCAGTAAGTACCAGTTTTTTTTTTAGTTAACTTATCTCTAACAAAAATAATTAAACTAGGCTTTTTGTCTGTCTAAAAACATTTGAAGCTGAATTATAATGTGCTGTTCTACTATTAAGCAAGTCCTTTATGTTACCTACGAAAACTATGACACTTTTACAGAGGTTTTTTTTTTGTATGATAGCTGTGACATCTTGCTTTTTCTTAAGTTTGTCGTGGTACTTACTGGACACCCTGTATACGCGTGGAATTTAACATGGAAACTGTACTTAAATTTGGAATAAAAGAGTGCATATGTCCTATTCCAGCCATTGAACTATGCATTGCAAAATTTATCTAGATCTCTTGACCTGTTTTGGCGTTGATCAAGTAACAAAAAATCATCCCAATTTCACCTTCATAATATTACTTCATAATATTACTTTGCCTTTGTTGTATGTACACCTTAAAGTAAAAATCGTCTAAAGTTTCTTTGTTTGGTTTGCAATGAAGAGTATAAATACAATTCTAATACACTATCAACAGAATAACTTAAATAAGTTCGTTTGTTTTTGCGATAGCTGTTTTTTATCTATAAACATCAGATAATATGACGTATTGATACAACAACACAATTAATTAAATTTTAGAAATTCAGACAAAAAAGTACTTACGGCTAGAATTAAATGCAAACTTTTTATGAATTTAAGTCTAAAATTTTGTGACTCAATCACACACGTTAATCTTTTTAAATTTATTTTTACTAAGAATACCTTGTCATCTTTACCTTGTAATAATCTAATATCTCCGAAGAAATAATATCATTTTCCTTATGCAATGCTCAAATTTTACATGCTGGTACCTGGAAGGCATTAAGGGGGCGTACGATTGACGTGTTGCATTCGGATTTGACAACGAATTGACATTTAACTAGATCGCCGGTCATACCCAGAGGTATCTGTCGCTTAGATAGATGATCAACAATGTCAGCACGTATGGGTAAGTTGTTTTAGGGGTTACATGTACTTTCTTTTCATGCGTCTTTAATGCAAGCGCTATGATCACGGAAGAACATCAGTTTTTTCATGGCGTGGCGTGGCGTGGACAGTGTAGAAATTTCTATGTCTTAAAAAACATCGTATATAGTATATTTCCCGTAAACAACATATTATGATAGTAAAATTTAGTTAAGGATAGCACTTTAATCCCTCAACCCCCAGGAGGCACTCGGGTGCCACGATAACAATTGATTTCAATTGTGTCTGGAATAACTCACGATCGAGCACCACAATTGTCTATCCTGGGCTTTCCTCATCCAGCCGCTGCCAACAGTTCTCCTAAGGTCATCAGACCATCAAATCGCAGGGCGTCCTACACTACGCTTGCCTAAACGCGGTCTCCACTCCAGAATTCGTTTGCTCCAACGGTTGTCGGTTCTACGGCAAACGTGACTGCCACTTCAGGCCTATAGTAGGGGGCTAGAAAAACTGTCACACCAGACTATCCTTGAAGCCATACCATCAGAAGAAGACAGAATAAACATTAGAATGACCGCACAAAACAGCTACTTGACTGTTAAACATACAAATTCATACAATGTACACAAAATGCAAGAAGTAATACCAAGATACTGAGACCAGACATAATGTCAGCGTGATATTTGTTGATATTATACTGCAGACTCGTCATATTATCAGATTGGCGACTCTCCCAAAAGTCGGGTTTGTGTGTTTAGCTGTCTTATTTATTTTTGCTGAACACCGACGATTTGAAAATACTGTTTATTCCTTCAAAGGCATTTTAAATGTTGGTAGCTTAAAGACAAGGTGGTCCTTATTTAATAATTAGTTATTTATTGTTCAACGATTAAAAATATTTTTTAAAACTGTTATCGTCTTTTTTAATTTTCAAGTAGTGACAAAATCGAAACTTTAACTAAACCAGACCTAAACCAATTTAAAAAATATTGTAAATCGTGTCGTTAATCCGTTATGCTACAACATAATTAAACACTGCCTAAAAGCGAGGCGGACTATACTTTTTTTCTCTTGATTTTAGGAGCTTTTTGCTGGCAAGTCAGCTTCAACGTTTTTTTTTTTCAACATTTATAGCAGTAGATACAGCTTAAGGGCCGCATGGGTGGACCACCCTTATTAACCAGTACTTATTAATCATAATCTATTGCATCTCAATATAGAACGCAGGTTATTAGGTGATTATTGATGTGGTAGCTTGAAATTCAATGATGGAGGCCTTTGCCTTCAATTGGATAACTAAAAGCCATTACTAGGCACTTGTACTGTAGAAAGGTATGACTTCGTTTCTTGTCAAAGCTGTATTACAGCATCATATCGGCTTTACCTGTCGCTCGGATCTGCCTACATTGGGGGATATTACACAAATCTGGCTTAGCCTATTGTATGAGACTTTGTGACTCGGCTTCGCTAGCTTCTTTATTTCCGAACGAAATGAGATTGTGTGAATACAAAACTGACAGGTATTCGCGGATTTTTTATTAGGTGTAAACAAAAATATTATGGAAAAGATTTAGAAGATTGAGGTACAATGCTTTTGGCTCCGTCTTTGATAAGTATTTAAAATTTAATAAATTCGTTGACACAAATAAAGTGTTAGTAGCTACGATCGCCAGATAAGCGGAACAGTTCAAATCTAATCTAAGGCAGTAGAAAAAACAATTCTTAAAGGAATTGTATTTTCAAGTACATATCTAATTTAATTAGAAAAAGTTTTTGTTTAAGATTTAACAAAAGTAAACAGTGGTACATTTGTTTCATCATCTCAGCCAATTGAAGCAAAAACTGGACATATGCCTCCCCCAAGGATCTCCACAACGACCGGTCCCGCGTCACTCGCATCCAACGGCTCCCCGCGACCGTCGTCAGATCGTCGGTCCACCTGGTGGGGGGCCTACCTACAGATCGTCGTCCTGTGCGCGGTCGCCATTCCAGAACCATTCCATTCCAGGCCATCGGTTCATTTTACTATGTGTCCCGCCCACTGCCACTTCAGCTCTGAAATTCTCCGAGCAATGTCAGTTATCTTAGTTCTCCTACGGATTTCCTCATTTCTGATTCCATCACGCAGGGAAATACCAAGCATTGCTCTCTCCATTGCCCGCCGTGTGACCTTGAGCCTTCTTATGAGACCCATATTAAGACGCTGACATGAGCCAAATTGAGCTCAATGAAGATTGTTTTGCTTTAAGCCTATGGGCTCGTATTGTTGCCAAATTCTATGTAGTTGTAATTGATCATATTTTCGACCAGGTGGCTGTTTCCAAAACACGATTCTAAAAACTTTTCTCGATAGAAAAAAATTTCAAAGTAGCCTCTGAAAATACATAAATTACCATTTTTCTCAGCAGTCCGTATAACAATGATAATAAAATTTTGCTATTGTATATTACATGTTGCTTAAGCAAATGGCTGATTTAGATTTTTAATAAAATGGCAATTTTAAATTGCACAACGAATTTTGTTGTTTGGCACTTAGGCCCTTCTTTTCCATGCGCTTTTTCTATGTCACTCCTACGAGAATCGACAGTGATAGCTGTGGCGCGTTCCAAAAAATTCAAAGACGAATAAATTTGTGGGCGTGTTCATTGCTCAAGGTCATCGGCTGCAGTCAGCGTCTTAAGCACATTTGTTTACCTCTTATCATTCAGGAAACTAATACAATGATTACCTGATTAAATTAAAGATCGGGTTGACTAGTTGTTAAAACCCATTGATTTAATTTCATTTATGGCAGCTACTTTTTTATTCTACTGCAAAAGTCGGTTATTATTAGGGGTTAAAGTATGAAATTGCCGTTTTGTATGGACGAAATCGAGAAAAGTAATTTTTCCATACTAACAATTTTTTAGTTTTTTTAAAAACGCCTGAACCGTTTTCGATGCAATTAAAGCTGAAAGTAAGATGGTTATAAAGCTTCGCATTATAGTATCAAAATTTCTGAAAATCAAAAATCTAAAAGTATATAATACAAATATACTTAATTGAAGCAAGAAGGTCAGCTGACACATTGTAAGGGGTCTTTTCAACGACTTCCTTTGAAGTAATAGGCACTAGTAATGCATTTTTTTTTTAGTCAAATGTTACTTTATTTAGTTTTTGATACAATACAAAAAGAATTACGCAATAATATGACTATACTTAAGAGCTATAACAAAATAAAAAGTGGGAAAATAATCGGCAATTTCATACTTTAACCCCTATTATTTGTACTTCGTAAGTTCAAAATATAGCTTTAAGTTACAGCAAACTAGCGAACGTCGAAATTCGCTGATTGTACACAATTCAATATTTGCATGTACGTGCAAACTATTCTCGATAGGTGACTAGAAAATTCTAGATGCCGCTGTTCCAGGCACGTGATATTCAGACGCAAATGTATCGCCTAATCAAGTGACTGAAATACAGGATGAAATTTTAACCACCTTCCAAATTTTAATATAACAATCTACGGGACAAAAAACAAATGACGTATTTTTTCTTTTGGTATAGCCCAGTACAAAAATGTCAAGATAAAGCACTTAGAAAATGTCCGCCAAATAACTGAAATTTTGAAAACGGCCTCCTAGCAACACTTTTTTACGTGTTGCGCATCTCATTCATTCATTACAATATTATTCATAAATTTTTGATTTTCCCCTTATACCTTATCAGGTCTTGGACCGTAAAAATTGAAAACTATATCGCGAAAAATATTTTCGGGTGACAACTTTATTTACATTTTTAACTTCTTAAATAGGCTCTAAATACGACACTGAACGACTATGAACATTTTGGAAAGTGGTTAAAATTTCACCCTGTATAAATAAAGAGGTATTTTACTGATGTTGAAAATGAACACGAAATTTATAAGAATATATCAACAAAAGACTAAAGTACTTCGTTTTAGCAATATCACATACTTTTTTTCACAGTGTAGGTGTGACCTTATAGAATAAGACTCTTAAAATTTTGTATCAAACATTAAACGACGACGACCATTTGGATCAGCGGTAGTTAACGCTGCTTCTGATCCATGGGTCGCGGGTTCGATCCCCGCACAGTACAAATATTTGTGTGCATGAACATGTCTATTTGTAATGGTCTGGGTGTTTCCTATGTATTATAAGTATGTATTTACAAAAAAAAAAAATATATAAGTAAGTTTATCGGTTGTCTAGTACCCCATACGACAGGGTACTTAATAGTACCTTAATTTGGGACTAGATGGCTCTGTGTGGCCCATTGAGGCATTTGTCTTAAATATTTATTTATTTATTTATTTATTTAAAGACGTTCATACTGTAACGATAGTATATTTTAGTCTGGTGATAAGTCTGATAACACTGTTTTTTTATTATTGCGAATACCATAACTACATTCTTCAAGGAAACTGGTAAAATAACTTATTGATACAAATTGAATCATGGACATTTGCGGTCCTTAAATTGTAGAAAATTAAAATAAAAATAAAACTGCAATGCTTTTAATATATGTATGTATATATATAATATTAACAATGCAAAGCAGTTTTACTAACTTCTTTATGTAATTTTTCATAACTGAATCGAAACAGTATGAATAATTTAATGATTTCGTTTGTAAGAAATTAAAATTTAGTTAATAAAATCAGAATCAATATTATGTCACGGTAATGAAATTCGGAAATAAAATTCCTCCACCATTCTCCATTGGTTTATAGGAAATACAAATGTAAACTCTTATAACTACATTAAAATTAAACTAATAATCTTAATAACGTCATTACACAGAAAGGATAACCGATGAACAAGTCCCGACTAACTTTTATCACGACTCCGAAAATTAGGTTGGATTGGTCACTCATTATGTCACTGTCGCGGCGTGGGTGGCCTAACTTTACTAATGACTACCAAAGGGTGTCGACCGCTGAACAACTAGCAGTACTTCTCTAATTATTATTAACAACCATTCGCCAAACCGTCTGCCAAACTTGGCGATTGTCTTATTCTTTTCGTGATGTCACTTCTTGAAGGTTAGTCTGGAGTCAAGAGTTTTGCAAGTGGCCTATTACAGACCTCTAACATGTTTGTTCTTACAACTTTTGATCTTAATGGTAGAAGTCGGAACAAATATTTTACTTACCTTTTGAACCATGACTATAATCTTTCACCTCTTCCAGACGGAAACAATCTGAAAAAAAAAAACGTTTACTAAATTTTCCCGACTAGGAATCGAATCCGGCATCCTTGTGTAGTAGAAAGATCACTGCAGCACTACATCAACCTATCCAGTAGTGTACTGTTATGAGATGATGATCAAGTGATCAATAACTTGCACTAACGCAATACACAAACAAAAATTTAAAAGAAGTATAAAACGGAGCACATAAAAATACCAGTGATTTTTTTATCGCGTCGCATAACAAGGATTCTTTCCCGTCACTCGATGTGTGAGTGCGGTAAATTGCACGGAAATCCAGTGAAGATAACACGAAACAAGTCCGTGTGAAGTCGCGGGAACGTACTCTGTTATATTTCGGTGATAAAAAAATATATTTCGGCATTGTCAGGATCGGCGCACTCGTTGTGAGAGATGAGAGATATAGCATTATTGCTCTTAGTATTTTTTGGAATTTACGCGTACATGATTTGGCAGCGGTTATTATTTGGTGTTTAGATTAGATTAGATTAGAATACTCTTTATTGCACACCACAGAAAAAATAAATTTACAGGAAATGTTACAGAAAGATGTACAACTTGGGCGGTCTTATCGCCTGTAGCGATTTCTTCCAGACAACCTTTGGGTGCAGGATACTACAAAGAAAGGGGAAGGTGCACAGAGTACTTTATATAAAAATAATCAAACATAACAAAACAAATTAACTTAAAAAACTTAATTTCTACATAAACATACATATACATATTTCAAAATATAAACCTAAACAAAACAATACATAAATACCTTATAATATACATACATATAATACAGATATATATACAATAAAACATAAATACACTAGATAACACATATGATGTGTCAAAATATTGAACAGCTCAATCGATTGTGGTTACAAAATATATAAATGTCAATGTGTTTAGGTTGGAATTATTTAAATCAATTTAAAAAATAAGAAGTATAGAGTACATCGAAGTTACTTACTTACTTAGCTTTTCCCATGAAAACTGCTTTCCAAGTGATATGTAGGCAACTACATATCACTTTTAAAGAAGTTTTAACTTAGAAAGACGACTGATTACCCGGTTGGTGTAGTGATGCTGTAATAGTAGCTCACCCACTATGCAAAGGTGACGGGTTCGATTGCCAGTCTTGTCAATTTAGGAACTTACTTAGTGACAAATGTCTGCGCTCTCGACATCTATAATAATATATCAAAGGAAAGTTGAGGATACGTAACATTACAAACCAGATATAATTCACAATTAATGATACCGCCTCCTTGTCGCTAAAAGGGATCTGTTATATTACTCTAATGCAATCAAAATATACCTCCTTTAAAAGAATAACTATTTAACAATCGGCAAGGTTCAAAAAGATTTTTAATTGAAAATACAATATCTTGAATAAAAAAACAACATCTAGTTATGTTACAAGCTGCTAACAATATGTGAGTGTAGTAAATCAAACCACTAGTCTAGTCAGTCAGATTCACTTCAACTTACAATGCTAAGTCTTCGTAAAACTTTAATCAATTCCCAAAGATCATCCCGAAACGTTTTAAATCAATTCGCAGACGATCCTAATTTCGCGGGAAAATAAACAGAGATCGTATCTAAAATTCAAATGTTAAAACTTGGCTGGGGGACCCCTTGGGGGACCTGAAGTTATAAAATCCCGGAAATTCTACAGCGCAAGCGTTTTCTTGAATAAGAAATTCTTTGTGACATTTTTATGCATTAAGTATTTTACGTACATACCGTTAAAAACTCTTAGTTTACCTCCGTAAAGCAACTAAACGTTATTTTATACATAAAAAACTTTTTGCCCTGAACTACTCGTTAGTCGTTATGTCACGGCAAACCTCTGCTCAGTAGTGGGATAAAAAAAACCAGCTAAGTGCTATAACGTAACAGACAATCTGGGGTACCCTTGAAGAGGAATACCCCCAGAAACCTAGGATCTGCTACGCTACAAAAGAAATACGGAAAGGGGAAAACTTAAAGGGACCTACTTCTCTATAACTATTCCATAAGAACACAAAATAACAAGATTATTATAAAAATATAGTGGTATATTTACATAACCATGCCAGGACCCAACTGCGCAGCTAAGGGGAGATGACCCGGCGGTCTGCCTGACCAAGCCAGGATCCAGCTGCGCAGGATGGAGGTGGCCCGGCGGACTACGTGACCGCCAGGGTCCAGCAGCACTGAATGGAGAAGGCCCGGCGGTCTACGTGACCGTACCAGGGTCCAGAAGCACCGAATAAAGATGTGCCAGGAGTTCACTTTTCAATTTATCACAAGTCAAGTCTATCAAAGCCGAGAATAGAGTGATGTCTGAAAACACAATGTCTACCCGTAGTGATTACTTGCTCAGTGTGTCTACCGAAAGCTGAATCTGAATGTAAACTAATAAAACGGTACAAACTTGACCTACATTGTTTACTCCATAAATGGGCTCTAAATACGATGCCAGTGTTGCCAACTCTACGTCTTTTTACAGTGATCTACGTATTTTAGGCCTTTTCTGCAAACATACGAACTTCAGTCCCAGAATCTACGTATTTTCTTTAATTTGTAACAAATTTGCAAAATACCACAACTTTTTGGAATGGAGATGCATATTTTCCGTTACTTTACTTACAGACAGTGGCGCTCATGTTTGCG
Organism: Anania crocealis; assembly: GCA_949315895.1. Classification (NCBI taxonomy): domain Eukaryota; kingdom Metazoa; phylum Arthropoda; class Insecta; order Lepidoptera; family Crambidae; genus Anania; species Anania crocealis. Next base: position 17,619,991 of record OX438867.1, on the reverse strand, counting down.
GGACTAATTAAGTGGCGCAGACTTCAACAATCCCTACCCAGTGACGCAGTAAAGGCCATCTTCGGCCAATTGCATCAGTCAAATAAAAAAAAGGACTAACCAACGCAACGTTCTGTTTCATATTACTATGGTCCACGAGTTTCACGACATCTTACTTAAGAAGTTCCGACGCGGGGCGCTAGTGTACATTTATTTCTGACAGTTGCTGCCAATTTCATAATAAATTGTGATTCGAGTGTATGTGTGCTTGTGTAAAAAGAATATATAATTTTTATTGCCTGGAAATAATAACATTTGAGTAATGTAGCGTCAGCATTTACTCCAGGAACTCCATGTTCTATCTATCGTTTTTTTCAACATAAAACTTTATTTACTCAGTTTTACCTAGTACTTCATCATTTCAACAAAAAAACGATCTACGTACTTTTCAAGCAAATAATACCAATTCTATACGTAATTTTATCCTTTGACCTACATATTTTTCAAAATCTGCATTGGCAACACTGTACGATACTGAACGCCTTCAAAAATTTTTGAAGATGAGGAAAAAGTCATCCTTTATTATTACCATGATCGTCGCACATCTCTGGTAGAAACGGATGTTAAGGCTGCCACGGCCCACGTCCGATAATCGGTGACCGATTTTTTGTAGGAGAAAAATAGAACGTACTGATAGCAATGGAGCAACGCACACGTCCTATAAAAAATCGGTCATGATTGTGTATGCTGGTGCCTACTATAGCAAAATCGGCCCGATTATCGGTCCTACAAAAAGTCGGACGTGGGCGGGCAGCCTACGAGTTGAAATTCATAAAACCCTTTTGTTTGGGGTAGACGGTTTTGGGAAAACTTTGCCATTTTTCGTTTGACGTAGGGATGACATGATAGTTCGGTAAGATTCGGAGTTGGGAAAGTTGAATAGACTTTTTGGGGTTGCATCTCGTCAGCTGTTACAAGTTTAGTTTTGCTATTAAAAGGTTTTTGTATAAGCTGCAAGTGAAAGTAGTTTATTTATTTCAAAAAGTTTACAAAATAAACCCTGTAAGAGCATTAAGTAAAAAAAATAGTTCATATAAAATTAAAGATTTTGGTTTGCTTCTTATTATTTCTGACCACAAACTAAATATAACAATTAACAAAGATACAACATAAAAAGCTTAAACAATAGCATTCTTTGACATAAAGTTTAGATTATTATAGATCCACTGTTTTATTACCTTTCCTTCTATAAATGCTTCGCCCCATATCAAGTGAACCGACGGTCTGTTGACCGATAGTTGAGGAGACAGTTAATAGATAAGAATTTCCAGCTGTAGGCTTCCAGTGGTAGTCTTTTGGCTGATATAATTATGAAAGTGACGAAAAGTTTATTTTAAGAAATTTTATAAGGTTTGGAGGTCTAATAACAATTTCTCTAAAGAATTTCCTTTCTAATACCAAAAAGTAATACCCATGGGATATGTTTATGTCGTAATTAATTTACTATTCCGAAAGAATACCAAATTTAAAAAAAAAACGCATTGAGGGACTCATGGTACTCGTCCGGAAGAGAAAATTAATGACGATTACCAACAAATATTACTGGTATTCGTTTTTATCATCAGAAAGGAATAGATCGCTCTAAATGTAATTGACTAAACTGTATTACCCAAAGATCATTGATAATTTAACGGACAAAAGTAAAGTAACAGCCTTCAATCATCCCCATCACTTAATTTAAGTATACATATAGGCAATCGAGAAAATCAGTCCATAATCATCACACTGCAGGGCAAAAGCCTCCATCATTCAATTCAAGTCACCTCAATAATTATGACTAAAAGGCATAATTACCACGCTTGCTAAATGCGGGTTGGGGAAACAAATTCGAGCAACGATCGAAGACTGAAAACTCTTGTTGCTTGACCCAGGTATCGAACCTAGGACCTCGACATCTTGGCCCGGTACTTAAACCAATAGACCAACGGGATGTTTGAACTAAACTACAAAGAAGAAAGAAATAAATACATATTTATTTGGCACAACAATTAATAATAACAAATTACATGTCAGACGACGAATTCTGCTCTTTTCCATGTATCGCAAAAATAAAGCTTGGTTTTATTTTATAGATGTCGCCACTTACAAAAATGTTTATAAATATATCAACCGCCCCAAGATTTACACAGGCGTTTCTGTTAAATGAACCAGCCTCCATATTCATGGGTATGATCCTCGAATGTCTTGCTCGGATTGCGCAATTATTTAATGACCCGTTAAGGGATGGCCCGGTTTTTGCGTTTTGAGACCGCTCACGCCTTTGTTTTGGCTAAACTAGCTGGGGTTCAGTGCGGTTGTGGAAGAGGTATATCGATGGAAACCATAAATGGAATTGTGCGAGGGTTTTGCGATCAAAATTTGTGGTTTGGGGCGATAGAAACTGTTAGGATGCTGTGATTAATACAATATTATTAAGGAGACTGACAATTATGACTGAGTTTCTTGCGCTGCTTCTTTTCGGCACTAGCCCACAATTGTTTCTATAAAGTGGTAGGGCAGATCAAAAACAGATTTTACTGATAATATTTTATATCACACAACCTTAAAAGTTGGAGACTTTTTTGTCGATTCACGAGTTTTTCATTCGACTATAAATATTGTTTAAAAATTTTAGTAGGTGTAATATATTCTATGTAAACGTTTTAATTTGTTTTCAGTGCTCATTATGTTACAACCGTTTTGTTTTAAACAGGACGACGATTTGCAGTTATACCTCACTCGGAGGACCGATGATCTGGTTCAACGGATGAAGAGATGAAAGACGCTGTGAATGACTGTTTGGATCCCAATACAAAACATGCTTTTTATTGGTATGATGATATTAGGTCACAAAATCTCCCTTATTCAAGGGAATTGTAAAGAAAAGTAAAAATGAATGAATGAATGCATGTATTTATTATAAAAATAAAGTAACAAAGACTCATGTTGTTAATAATGTGTTGTAATAAAGAAAAATATTATGCAATTTTGTAGCTTTACATACTTAGTAAGAATACTTTAAACATCTCCTCATAACTGTTGTTGCTTCACCAAATACTTTGTAGTACAAACAGAAAACTAGCAAAATTCGAAGTGTGTCAAAATCAAGAAGGCTTAAACCCATTATCCTTATTTGACCTCTGTACATTCACGGGTGTTTCCTGGAGTAGTTCAAATATACTGTGGCTGGTTTGTTCTGCGGAATAAATGAATGTACAGTTAATTCATTTCAGTTGAGAGTAATATCAAACTAGCGTATCTCGATAGTTGGCGTTTTTTTTAACCATCCCACTGCAGGGAAAAGGCCGCTATCATTGAATTCAAGTTGTCACAGCAATGATGGCTGCTGGCATATAATCATCACGCTTGCCAAATGCAGGTTGAAGATCACAAACACGAGCAACGTTCGAAAATTCAAAACTTTTTGTTGCCCGACCCGGGATCGAACCTGGGATCCCGAGAACATGGCCCAGTATTTAAACCACTAGACCACAGGGCGTTTGTAGAAAAAATCTATACTCTATACTAATATTATAAAGCTGAAGAGTTTGTTTGTTTGTTTGTTTGTTTGAACGCGCTAATCTCCGGAAGTACTGGTTCGATTTGAAAAAATATTTTTGTGTTGGATAGTCCATTTATTGAGGAAGGCTTTAGGCTATATAACATCACGCTGTGACCAATAGGAGCGAAGCATCAGTGAAAAATGTTGCAAAAATAATCGCGTCCATAATATCAGAAATTGACGTGGACGAAGTCGCGGGGAACAGCTAGTAGATTATGTACTAACACGCTCTTTATAAAAATTTGCAGTTGTTATGGCACTAGCGTAAATAAAATTGGTCAGTTATATTCCTTTGCCCGCAATATGTCTGTCCGGAGTTTTGGCACTGTTAGCATGGTTTGCGGCCATATTTGAGTTGGAAGCTTTTAATGGTTTTCACGTTACCGTATTACTACTAATATTACTTAGATTAGCCAATATTTTTGTTATAGTTTATTAATTAGTAATTGTATACTTTGTGCTAAGTGCAAAAAAGGTAAATCATGTGTATTAGGTATACACCGTGAAATTTTAGTGGTTGTTTTCCCGCAGTAAAATGATTCTATCTTAGTAGTACAATTGATTTGTGCAGTTTTTTTTATTCAAATAAAAAAATTGCAGTTTTACGATTGTGATAAACGAAACTCGAAAGCAACCTCGAACCAATGGTACCAGCCGCGCCGCAGCCGGTCACCGGCCGGGGTCATTGCCCCTCGCGCGGTGCAGTTTATTCTGTATTACTTAGTGCGTAGAGCTTCTTTTACTTTGAACATTGATTTCGTGCGGCAAGCAGTACCCAAACACGTCACATTTTGTAAAGATACTATCGTATCTCACGCTTTTGAGTTGATGATTATTTTTTTGATTAGTTGAGAACAACGATATCTATATTTTCAAAAAATAACTCACACGATTCGATGGTGCTACTAAAGGTAAATCGTTCTGTTGCGGGAAAACAACCACTAAAATTTCACGGTGTATATTAGCGCAAGTAGGTATTATTATTTATTACTTTATAAAAAAAAAGGATCGCGTAGATTTAGCCTCAATGCGCATACCTACATTTTACAAAAGCATAACCCCAGAGAATTGCTAGTTTGAGGAGGAGGCTAACCCCCGTATTTATAAAAAAGTAATAGTAATTACTTGGCTACAAGTAATTACTTGAGAGACAATTTGTATGCCTTAATCAAGAAATTACTAGAAGTTATAACTACCAAAAGTTAGCATTTTCAGCCAAATAATATGACTATTAATGGTGACCAATTTCTTTTACTTAAGCACTAGGTATGAACACTTTAAGTTATGACTTTCTTAAGCAATAAGTAATTACTTCTTTATAAATATGGAGGTAAGAGAAGTCGTTTAGGCTCACTTTTGTAGCAATTCGTGAACTCTCGTTTGCTTCGTTACTTTTAACTGTTAGTCGCATTAACTGAACTAAACTGAACAATGCAGAAGCCATAGATAACTATTTTAGGACATTTTGTTATGTTTCGTCGACCTCTGTGGCGGAGTTGCGTAAACACCGGTTTTCAAGGTATCGCCTGACCCGAGGTCCCGGGTTCGATTCCCGGACGGGTCAATGTAGAAATAAAGTGTTTTTCAAATATTTTCGCGGGTCTGGTTATTTGTGATACCTTCGTTGTTTCTGGTTTCCAAAATACGAGTTCTTTAAATAGCTATTCAAATTGGGATCAGAACAATGTACCTATGTAATATTGTCCACATTTATTTATTTATTTCGTACATGATTTTGTATATTTTTTGTCATTACGAGCTCCGATACAATAAAAGTTTATAAATACGTGGCATTGCAAATGCAATTTATAGAAAAAGATAAAGCAATAAATTCATTTTACCTACGGGATCACAGTTCGACAGCTCATTCTATACCAAACTTAAAGTTTATCATGAAGTAAAGCTTCCGGTAAGATTTTTAGCATATTTAATTCCTTTATTTTATCCGGATAATAAACTTATCAGGCTTTGGTAGCATTTGCTTATAGTTAAGTCCTTAGATCTCATAAAACCTGACTGAACAAAATTTTTATAAAACTGCCATACAAAGTTGTGACTGTAGGTCATACAATTTATGAACTAAAGAAATCCAAAAGCAAAACATTTAAAATCATACGTATCTACATAACTCAATAACGATATTCGGAGTTCATTTAAACATCGAGAAAAAATCTCATTCTCTCCAAATAAACCATTTCCGTGACGTTGAAAGGCCTCCATCGGTTAGGGAATGGAGTTTGTGATTCCCAGTCAGTCTATCAGAGCCGACGGTATTATAATAAGGCGTTTACTGATTTAAACTTTCATGGTTACTATCGTAAGAGTTAATTATTTCGAGGTTTCTACCATGAATACCTTGTTTTTTATGAGTTTTCGATATTTCGGCACTGTTGCAAGCGCCATGATCGCGGAAGATATCTCGAAATAACTAACTCTTCTAATAAGGCGTTTGTTGCAATCAAAGGGTATTTTGGTATACAAATAATATAATTTAATTACGAACGTATCTAACGTGCGCCCCGTTGGTCTAGTGGTTTAACTACCGGGCCAAGATCTCGGGGTCCCAGGTTCGATCCCCGGGTCGGGCAACAAAAAGTTTCGAATTTTCGAACGTTGCTCGGGTTTCTGATCACCAACCCGCATTTAGCAAGCGTGGTGATTATGCCAGTTCCCATCATTGCTGTGGTAACTTGAATTCAATGATGGAGGCATTTTCCCTGCAGTGGGATGATTATAGGCTGTTACTTTATTTACTTTACTAACGTGATAAAAAAATATTTTATTATTTTAAAAAACCTGTTTCATCTTAAGCGATTGTTAAATATTTTTAATGATCGGGTTGTGAAGTATAACTAAAAATATTGATAGAAATAAGCTAGCTATCGTCCTAAAACCTCGAATAGATTCATGACAATATTTGGACAATGGTGAAATAACCGGCCAAGTGCGAGTAGGACTCGCGCACGAAGGGTTCCGTACCAAAAAGGCCAAAAAAATGAGTTGGTTGTATGGGAGCCCCCCTTAAATATTTATATTATTTTATTTTTAGTATTTGTTGTTATTGCGGTAACAGAAATACATAATTTGTGAAAATTTCAACTGTCTAGCTATCGCGGTTCCTGAGATACAGCCTGGTGACAGAGCGACGGACAGACGGACAGACAGACAGACGGACAGACGGACAGACAGCGAAGTCTTAGTAATAGGGTCCCGTTTTTACCCTTTGGGTACGGAACCCTAAAAACGAAGCATGAGGCACGCAGGCAACAGTTTTTTTACTTTGTGTCATATAAATATGTCTTTTTTACAACTGACAACAATATTTGCGAGATATCTGCAAAGCATCATATTTGCCCCGCGAGATCCTACATGATGGCCTCGACCACTCTGTCAATAGTATTACTACGAAGAAGTAATTTATTTTATAGATTGTTTTATTGTTCCATTTTAGACGACCATTTGGATCAGCGGTAATTAACGCTGCTTCTGTGCCATGGGTCGCGGGTTCCATCCCCGCACAGTACAAATATTTGTGTGCATGAACATGTCTGTTTGTACTGGTCTGGGTGTTTTCTATGTATTATAAGTATGTATTTACAAAAAAAAAAAAGTATATAAGTAAGTTTATCGGTTGTCTAGTACCCCATAGGACAGGGTACTTAATAGTACCTTAATTTGGGACTAGATGGCTCAGTGTGGCCCAGTGAGGCATTTGTCTTAAATATTATATTTATTTATTTCTTTTAAGTTGTACCTATACTCTTATAAGTCTAACATTTATTCCTAAGTCTAATTGCTTAATTTACACGAAATAGTATTATCAAGTGCTAATAACCTCGTAAAACCTACAATCAAATCTTACATGCAATGTTGAATAATGTATTTGCAGCCATTTGGGCAGCAAATAAGGAAATCCGTGATTTCCTCATCCGTCAATCAGGGATCGGGATTATCATAAGGCGTTAGCCGCAAATCGATGCCCCACATACAAACGTACACTTCCGTGAGCCGGGTTTTATCAAAGACCCCTTATTAGGTTATTGACCCAGTTATATTTGCCTAGTTTATAAAGAAATTGGTTTTTGAACTAATACAAGGATGAAATTTAATCACCATCCAAATTTTAATACAACAATCAACGATACAAATAAATGACGAATTGTTTCTTTTGGTATAGCCCAGAAAAAAAATGTCAAGATAAAGCACCTAGAAAATATCCGCTAAAAATCTAAACATTTTGATACGTCCTCCTTGCACCACTTTTTTAACGCGATTCGCGTCTCATTCCTCATTACAATACAATGCAATGGTCGTTAATTTTCCCTTCATACCTGCACAATAAGGCTCAATAGGACCGTAAAAATTGAAAACTATGTTGCAAAAAATATTTTCGGGTGAAAACATGACTTACATTTTTTATGTCATAAATGGGCTCTAAACATGATACTTAACGCCTATAAATTTTTTTACGGTGATTAAAAAATCTCCTGTATTTACTCATTTTGATTTCATGAATTTACCTGAACACTATACCTACCTGCATTGAAATAAAAGACTGGTACATTAAATAAATAAATACCGAATCAGTTTTTGCAAACAAAATGGAGGTTATCAATTCCATTTTTCAAGTAATATGTGGCGACATTTGTTTAAATGTAACTGACATCCTTCGCGGAAAGTAAAAGGCGTTTGCCACCGTCTGAGAAAGCATGAAGACAGATTAAATTACATTTAAGTTTGTATTCGCGATATTCCTATGCAATCCTTGCGATGTTAGGACATCATGTTACCTTATCTTCATATCCTTGATATAACATTGACTGTGATTAAGTAACGTCTTATAATCAACTTACTGCAGGGCTAAGGCCTCCATCATTGAATTCCACAGTAATGATGGTTAAAGCATAATCACCACGCTTGCCAAACGCGGGTTGGTGATCACAAACCCGAGCAATGTTCCAAAATTTGAAAATGTCGTTGCCCGACCAGAAGAATTCAGGTTCCCTTGATCTTGACCCGGTAATTAAACCTTTGATGTTATATCAATCGGTAATATTAACTAACAAACAATTATTTTAAAACCTATATGTACGACTAAAAACATACAAACTCAATTTAACATTACCAACCTTGCAATAGATCGTCATCCTCGTAAGTAGCAAAAAGTTCGTCAGACACTTCAAGATTTTATCATAGTGTGGAGTGTATCAGTCAACAAATAATATTTTTATAAGCACCAAACTTCCCGTTAAATCCTTCAAGTGAAATACACCCGTATCCATGTAATCTCTAAGGAACGGAGTGTAAAGGCCATACTGGCATTTATGAGGGAAATGCTATCGTAATGTCGTGAAGAAAATATATTTTGTTAATATCAAAAGGAAAAGAGTTAGACCTTTTTATTCTTTTCGTGGCGCTCAAGGGGATATCTGAAAGGGCATAGCAAAATGCTAGATATAAAGTTACAACGAATCATAATGTAATAAATCTTCATAAGTATTCTAATGATGAATCGTCATAAGTATTCTTTTCGGGGACTCATTACACCTATGAAGTTAACAACAAACTTCTGTGTCTCTTGCTTTGTGTCCCATCAATTTTCATTGTTACTTTAATGTGCGTCATACATTCATGAAACGAATAACGACACCTTTTCTCATTGTAGGTCTCATAAAAAGCTATTAAATTAGTACAAATTGAAGACAGGCGTATTGTCTTTGCGATTGGCAATCGGAATGGTGAAGATGTTAGCCAAATTGCGATGGCCAAACTGCCAAACATCCCGATACGGTAAAACAATTGTCTGATTGGGAGCTACAGTATTGAGTATTAACACATGAATAAGTAAATATTTACTCATGTGGTATTAAGCTGTTTTCAGTTTTCATAAAATGAAGATTTAGGTTATAGTCTTTTTTAATAATTTTGACATTTATTTTTGAAGTGAAACTTCTTTATCGGCGTTGGAAAAAAATTAACCGTCACATTTTTCGGTTACGCGCCATCTTTTTCTTGCCCCTACCACGGTTGGTTCAGACGATAGCAAAAAGGTAAAGTGAAATAATTGTATTATTTGTATTCATGCCTATGATAATAAAATCCTTATGTTTAAACTTTATCTAATTTAACTTTATTTAACCAATTTCTGGAAAGTTGCATGTAGATCATTTTTCGAAAAATAAGGCCATAAAGAAGTTTCACTTCTTACGTGTGTACACTAGTACACGCACACATTTTTTTTTATTTTTTTTTATTTATTTATATTAACAAATATCTTCATTACATATTATAGGTAAGGTCTCGCAAAACCTTTAAAAAGGTTTGACTGCGAGTACAAAGTTACACTCAGAATATAAAATTACATAATGCTTAATACATTTTTTTCCTATTATTCATTCCTATATTAAATTAAGTGACATAAATAAAATATTGATAACAACAAAATGTTACTATTAATAAAATGCAGCTAACAATAAACTGTTAGATCAAGGAAGATTAGAGATTATATGTTTATGTTTATTTTAAGTATTTTTTAATCATTATCAATTGTGTAAATATTAATCAGCTCTTTTTATATTTTGGAATTATTATTTATTATTAAGTTCTATAAAATGTCCAACGCAATAAGTGTTTGCTATGAATAAAAATTTGCATTTAAATTTGAATTTGAATTTGAATTTGAATTACGCTATACTATTGTGCTATATAGAATAGCAAATAAGGACCTAATGTACTAACTTACCTATTATATGGTACAGTTAAGTGTGAACGTTTCCATAATAATGTATGGTGCGCGATATTATTGTGCTATGAACTACGAGTATATGCTATAAGCTGTTATAATTATATATACAGACTTTCAAAGTGACAAATCCAATAATTTCACTCCAGTTACTCCTGATACTTTTAAATTGTTTATTCATAGAGAAATTCTGAAACACAAAGTCTGGATTATGAATAATAAAATATTTTATTTAAATAATAATAAATAAATAAATATTTAAGACATGCCTCTCTGGGCCACACAGAGCCATCTAGTCCCAAATTAAGCTACTATTAAGTGCCCTGTCGTATGGGGTACTAGACAACCGATGAACTTACATAAATACATTTTTTTTGTAAATACATACTTATAATACATGGAAAACACCCAGACCAGTAGGTACAAACAGACATGTTCATGCGCACAAATATTTGTACTGTCTGGGGATCGAACCCGCGACCCAGGCTCAGAAGCAGCGTTTACTACCGCTGATCCAAATGGCCGTCAATGGTCGTCGTCTTTTATTAAACCGATTGACCAGTCGTAAATAAAATTCATTATTCATCTTCACATTATGTTATTCCGAACGATTCTACTTCATTCGTAATAAACGAATGCACAGCTTATTATACGTATATATTTAAATCATTTATTATGATTTCGCCTCCTACCACTTATTTGCATTGGAATTTCCTTTCCAGTACAGAGAGCACATGTTTAAATCTGAAGAGAAGGTTTTTATTTTTGTGATTCTTCATAAAAATAAAAATGCAATTACTGCTAATGTTTCAGAAAGATTCATTGTGCTCCGCCTGAGTTTGAGGTAAACTCCCTCCGGGACTCGTTCTTTCCCCGTTAATGTTGTTAGTGGCTTAGAAACAAACAAAAATTTAGCATTTCAAATTGTATAAAGATCTTAATAAAACTTTTACAAAAACTATGAACAGAGAAATAACTTGCAGTAAACCCGTAAAGCATGCATGACAGTTAGCAGATAATTTTTCGAAGATTCAAATTTGGTTCATTTTACACTTTTCGACGGTAAATATATATTTCGATCGAACAAGAAAAAAATCATTGGTCAGCTTGGTGAAAAGTCACAGGTCATACATAAAAAATAGATAGGCGTCAAATTACAAATCCATTTTTTTCCATCTGTTGTCCATAATAGCCTTCCTTAATATTTTGTGACACGTTCACTGTAATAACGGAATTTACTGCCTCTGTAGTATTAAGATAGATATAAATCAATAATTTGATAATTTACTTTAATGTTGCATGTTGCTATGTGCATCGGAAGTGTAACTAGGTCGATGACATTCGTGACCGAGCGTGTGACGTAGTTTTAGTTAGAATATAATATTTGTAATGCTGTTTTTACATGGACTTATTACACGACCATTAACGAGACAACATCTTTTATTCGACCACCACAATCCTCACATGACACCTCATTTAAACGAATAATGCAGTCAAGTGTATTGCATATCTCGACTACGATCCATTGAGCGTTCTGAAAGTTCCCATTACGTCTTTATATACACTTTACATGCCGCCTCAATTTGGGCATATCGGTGGATGTCAATGAACAACACATCGCAGACGAGCCACTCGTTTGATGAACGGTTGAGAGGATTCATATTTATGCCTACCAGTTATGCTGTCTTTGCTCGATAAACTTTTGCATAAAAATTGTTTTCGATTAAACTTCTCATTACATAAAATAATGTTTTAAACATTTTTAGCAATTCAAATATATTATTTAAAACATGAAAGCTGTTTCATCTTAGCCGATTCTAAAATATTTCATGCAGATAAAAAAATAATTTTTCTTTCTCTATAAATACTGGGGGCTAGATACCAAAATTACAATAAATATGTCTACGTAGCTCAATGTTTAAAGCATTCACCTGGAAAGCGGAAGGTTATGGCTTAGAGTCCCACCTAAAGTCTTTTTTTTATTCAAGGAAATAGTTACTAAAATATTCAAAACACTACAACTTTCATAAAATTAATAAACTCAGGCGTCGCAAAGTACCTAACTCCGTAATCCACAATTAAATATGAATTTTATAAATGATTTTGCTGATAATTTCCGCTCGTTAACACCGGCCTAGGTTCCTGCACCACCCTACCTGAACCGACACCGAGTGAGCAAGCACTACCTACTTCTTGCATGAATTTTCAAAATACATATTTTCTACAGCTTTTGTTTTATGGATTAACAATCATGGTACTTACTAGATGCAAAACATTTAAAACAATCTTTAAATAGTTTTTATAAGACAGTATTTTTGGGCATCTTTTCAATATATTTTTATATTTTTAGCTTACTTCATAGTCCGGTTTTTTTATGCAATTGTGCATAGTATGGTATAACTGCTACAGATATAAAGTTTTTATTATTTTGTAGGTATAAAACTGCTTGTACCTTCTATCTTCAGAGAGTTAATCCGTGCTTCCTCCCGCAGAGAAGGCAAAACCATTTCCCGTCATTGAAATGGAGTGAAGAAAGCGGAGACGCGATATAGCGCCTATATCGAAAACAAATGAGTTCGTCTCACTGCGTGTGTGAAGGAAATTTTGATGGAACTTAATGTTCATTTACATTTACAAAGCCCTGTTTTGATGTCTGAAATAACCAGAAAAGAGTGTATTGTAAAATTAAAAAAGTAGGTTTTTTGGGCCATGAGAAAATTATACAGAATAATTTAAGATGGTCAGGCTTTAATTTAGATTAAATTTTTAACTTATTTTTTCTTCTTTGTTTGTTTTTTTTTGCTGTCCTTAATTTTTTTTTAAATATTTTATATTTATTTATTAAACTGCATAAAACACGCTAACATGATAATATATATATTGGAACCAATTTAAAGATCATTCATGTTTCGCCAAATAAATAATTGCATGCCATGCAATTATTAAGGAATACAAAGAACTATTTAACATTACTCTTTAAACTCAAAAATCTTCTTTACACAGTAGAAATTGTCCGTGCTTATTATTTATGTATAAATTCTCGATATTTTTATGTTTAAATCTATACTAATATTATAAAGCTGAAGAGTTTGTTTGTTTGTTTGTTTGAACGCGCTAATATCAGAAAGTACTGGTCCGATTTGAAAAATTATTTTTGTGTTGGATAGTCCATTTATTGTGGAAGGCTTTAGGCTGCTATAACATCATGCTGCAACCAATAGGAGCGAAGCATCAGTAAAAATTTAGCAAAAATAATCGCGATCATAATAACGGAAGTTGACGCGGACGAAGTCGCGGGGAACAGGTAGTCTTGAAGTAATCAAACTATACTAATATGATCGGTATGCGACGACCTAATCACAAAGTATTTGAATGACAAAAGTGTTTTTCAAATCATAAGTTTATTAACCTAAATTGAAATGTTATACCGCCCTACATCATAACAGACCTTCAATACCGACACCAAGGTGATAGCGACGACAAAGTCTTCAAACAGCCGGGTCCCATCTGCCCCTGATGGTAGTTCGCTTTTAATTAATTCTGACGGACTGAAACCACAGCCCGGGTACTACGGCATTTCAAGATGAAAGGCTAGTCCGAAGTAGACTGCAAATTTTGTTAACATTGCTTTATGCACATAGACCCGTAAAGCTTACGGTCTTTACCAGACGGATTCCGATTAAATTCAAAGTAATCCCCATTAAAGTTAATATAAAAACCATCTTGAATAGTTCAAAAATGATTTAAATGCCCTGAAAAAGGAGTTTATTATATTATCATTGACGACTCGGTTGGTGTAGTGGTGCCATGGTACGACTACCTATACTACGCAAGCGTCCCGGATTCAGTTTTAATCTTGTCAATAATTCAGGAAATAATCTATTCAAAATTTCTTTTGTAAAAAGAGAAGTTCCGCCCTATATTATAGTCGTGCTTTGGAAGGCAAAGTCGTTCTTGACTTCTGTCCAAAGGTGGAAGTCGTATCAGAGACTTGTAATAAATCTTTTGGAAAACTCAGACACTCAGTAAAGACAATAGCGCGACAGTAAAGATAAATTGCCCATCTACTGGACCCGAAGACTGTCTCGGCCTCGAAGTCAGCGGGCGCGGGGCGGCGGCGGCGGCGAAGTGGTCCACTCCGCTTCCTTCGAGATCGGTTGTATAGGAATCTATTCATTGAAACGCTCCGCTCTCCACGCTGCTACCGCTGCCTTCCCGCACCCGCTGACCACGACACCGAGATCTAAATGTAGTTAATGTTCTGGCTGGTTTTGTTAGTCTACCCTCAAACTTAGCAATGATGCCGGGATATTTAATTATCCGCAGCCTGCCCTAATTGGTGGACGAGAGGAAATACTTGAGGTTTCTTGTTCAAACTTGTTTTTGAACAATGAAAAAATGCAAATTAAAAATGCTGCGTCAATAAGACGTAGAACGACTCAATTCGGATGAATTATTTTGAAGCTAATAAGTGTTAAGAAAAACCATGAAGATCCCATTTTTTATTATCTAACAACAGTTTCTCAAATTGAAATCATCTGCTACTGTCGAAAATATTAACAATTACAAACTGAGTTAAGATTTTTTGATAGGTACTTGTAAAATGTGTCCAATAAAAGCTATAGGTAGTAAACATGTTTAATATTCCACAAAAGTATCGAATTTTCGAACATTGCTCGGGTTTGTGATCACCAACCCGCATTTGACAAGTGCCTTATGCCTGAAATGGTTCAGATGATTGATTTCAAATTACTAATGGTAGTAATTTGAAATCAATGATGGAAGCCTATGCCCTGTTATTAGGTTACTACACTTTTTCTGTATGCATCTCCATTTAGCACCCATCATTGAATTTAGCTATTAACCTATCTATGTATCTATGTCCTATTAAATTAATGTGTACTAAACATCAGACAATCAATAAACATCGTGCCCAAATGAACTTTGAGCCGTTCGGTTTCAATGAACATTCGTTAACTCTTCGGCCTTAAAGGACAATTAATTCGTAATCCTGTCGTTTCGAAGTTACAAATCAGGGGTCTGAGATCCCCTAATGTCCTCAAAGTTCCCTAGTTCCGCATCTGGACCATGTATATGGAATAACTTTACTTGTACATAGTTTTGTTTTAAGATGTCCAGTAGTTGTAATTGTAGTTGTACTCGTAGTTACTAGTCTTTGCAGTAGAGTTGCCGTGCGATAGTCCACTATCGATATCTGACGTTATTTCGATAGTATCGATAGCCTGTCGATAATATCAATACTATTGAAGTACAATAATATACGAGTATTCTATAGCATTGGAAAAATATACAGGATGAAATTTTAACCACCTTCCAAATTTAAATATAACAACCTCATCATATCAGCCGAACGACGCCCACTGCTGGGCATAGGCCTCCCCCAAGGATCTCCACAATGATCGGTCCTGTGCTGTCCGCATCCAGCGGCTTCCCGCGACCTTGATCAGATCGTCGGTCCACCTTGTAGGGGGCCTGCCCACGGAACGTCGTCCGGTACGCGGTCGCCATTCGAGAACCTTTCCGCCCCAACGGCCATCGATTCTCCGCGCTATGTGTCCCGCCCACTGCCACTTCAACGATGCAATCCTTCGAGCGATGTCGGTTGTTTTAGTTCTCCTGCGGATCTCATCATTTCTGATTCGATCGAGTAGGGAAATACCAAGCATCGCTCTCTCCATTGCTCGCTGGGTGATCTTGAGCCTTCTTATGAGACCCATAGTAAACGACCACGTCTCACTCCCATAGGTCATTACTGGCAACACACACTGGTCAAAGACTTTCGTCTTGAGACACTGAGGTATTTCGGACGCGAATATATGCCGGAGCTTCCCGAACGCTGCCCATCCGAGCTGGATTCGACGAGAGATCTCTTTCTCGAAGTTGGACTTACCTAACTGGACTGTCTGTCCCAGGTAAACATAGTGGTCAACAACTTCGAGTGCAATGTTCCCAACGTTAACTGGAGCGGGTGCAACATGGGCATTTAACATGATTTTCGTCTTGTCCATGTTCATCCTAAGACCCACTCTTTGAGAAGCATTACCGAGATCTTCGAGCATAATGTTCAGGTCTTCCAAGGTCTCAGCCATAAGAACTACATCATCGGCAAATCGCAGGTGTGTTAGGTATTCGCCATTGATGTTGATGCCGCGTCCTTTCCAGTCCAGAAGCTTGAAAATATCCTCCAACGCAGCTGTGAACAGTTTCGGAGAAATAACGTCTCCCTGTCTCACACCTCGCTGTAGTTGGATCGGATTAGAGCTCTGGTTCTGTAATCGGACCGACATGGTGGCGTTTTGGTATAAGTACTTTAGTACCTCGATGTACCTGTAGTCTATTTGGCACCTTTGGAGAGACTGCAGCACTGCCCAGGTCTCAATCGAATCAAAGGCTTTCTCATAGTCCACGAACGCTAAGCAAAGTGGCAAGTTATACTCTTCGGTCTTCTGTATAACTTGCCGCAGCGTATGAATGTGGTCTATGGTACTATAGCCTTTTCGGAACCCGGCTTGTTCGGGAGGTTGGAAGTCGTCGAACCTGCGAGTGAGACGATTCGTAATGACTCTCGAAAACAACTTATAGATATGGCTCAGAAGCGAAATGGGTCTGTAGTTCTTCAAGAGAGTTTTGTCACCCTTCTTGAAGAACAGCATCACATCGCCTCTGCCCCATGCCTTTGGCGTTTTGCCCTCGAGGATGACAGAATTAAAGAGCTTCTGGAGGACCTTAAGTATCGGCTTACCGCCCGCTCTAAGGAGCTCTGTTGTGATTCCGTCATCACCCGCCGCCTTGTTGTTTTTAAGCTGCTTGAGAGCCATTCTAATCTCGCACAGGCTGACGTCCGGGATATCTTCAGAATAGTGTCGGGTAAGCTTGGCTCTAGGGTCTTTAGCCTTGCTTTCAACAGGTGTTTTCGTGGAGTATAACTGTCCATAGAAACTCTCAATCTCCCTCAGGATTTCAGGTGTTGACGTAATGATGCTACCTGTCTCAGTTTTCAGCCTCGTCAATTGGCTTTGCCCAATAGACAGATCTCTGGCGAACACTTTGGAGCCTTTGTTCCGCTCAATGGTCTCTTTAATACGTCGGGTATTAAATTGACGAAGGTCGCTCTTCAAAGACTTAGATATCTGTCTATTGAGTTGCCGATAGCGATGGGCATCCGCTGAGTTCTGTAGCCCCATTTCGTTTCTCTGATCCATGAGTAGGAGAGTCTGACTGGAGAGTTTCTTTGATTTGGGACGGCGGGTTTTAAAGTACTTAGACCCTACCGTACGGACAGTATCCACCACCATGTTGTATAGATCGTCCACATCGATGCTGTTCTCAAGGGCTTCGAAACGGTTTTGAAGCTCGAGCTGAAAGCACTCGGGGTTTTGAATTTGAGCCGGTATTGGTCGGAGCGTGGATTTTATCAGTCGCGCTCTTTCAAGCTTTACGTCGATATTCAATGTGCCTCTGACCATGCGGTGATCGCTTCCTGTCTTAACAGCGTTGATCACAGCGACATCATCGAATATGTGCTTCTTCGTTGACATGATAAAATCGATCTCGTTTTTGACTTTACCGTCCGGGCTGATCCAGGTCCATTTGCGGCTTACGGGCTTCTTGAAGAAGGAGTTCATCATAAAGAGGTTCTCCCTCTCCATGAAGTCTGCCAGCATCTGACCCCTTTTGTTCCGTTGCCCAAATCCAAATTTCCCCATTCTCAACTCATTACCGCAACGTTGCCCCAACTTCGCATTGAAATCCCCCATCACAACCGTGTAGTGGGTTTTAAAGCTATGCATGGCTTTAGAGATCTCCTCATACATAGCCTCCACTTCGACATCGTCGTGTTTTGAGGTCGGAGCGTAAACCTGAATGACATTCAGCGAATATCGTTTCGATATTCTGAGTATCAGGTACGCTACCCTGCTCGAAACACTTCCGATAGTAATCACATTGTTGACAAGGGACTTGTGGACGATGAACCCGACACCACCTAGGGACTGTTGGTCGCCCTCCCGGTAGTATAGTAAGTTACCGGATTGCAGGGTTATCAAGTCCTCCCCCTCTCTTCGGACTTCAGATAGCCCAATGATATCCCAATGTAACTTACCAATTGCCTCTTCCAACTCTACGAGCTTCGCGTCAAGCCTCAGTGTGCGCGTGTTATATGTTGCCAGGTCGAGTCGTCGTTGTTGGCAGCCGGATCTTACCCGGGGATTCTTAGCACCCCCTGCCCCGCCGTTACCATAGCTGCTGCCATAGCTAGGACTAGCGGGGCCGCCGGGGACTGGGGGCCGAATTCTTTGCGGTGTATTCATATTTGGGGGGGGGTTTGCCATAATCGCCACGCTTGGCAGGCGGGTTGGCGATCGCAGTATGGCCTGTTGCTTCTAGGAGACGCTGCTGCCCATCTCCTGATGGCAGTTTTCCCTCTGTCGGCTCTTACGACACCCACGGGAAGAGAGGGGGTAGTGCTATTCTTTTTATGTGCCGGCACTACACGGCCATGCCGGCACTAAACGGTATATGCTATAAGCTGTTATATTATTATGTATACAGACTTTCAAAGTGACAAATCCAATAATTTCACTCCAGTTACTCCTGATACTTTTAAATTGTTTATTCATAGAGAAATTCTGAAACACAAAGTCTGGATTATGAATAGTAAAATATTTTATTTAAATAATAATAAATAAATAAATATTTAAGACATGCCTCTCTGGGCCACACAGAGCCATCTAGTCCCAAATTAAGCTACTATTAAGTGCCCTGTCGTATGGGGTACTAGACAACCGATGAACTTACATAAATAAATTTTTTTTGTAAATACATACTTAAATACATAGAAAACACCCAGACCAGTAGGTACAAACAGACATGTTCATGCGCACAAATATTTGTACTGTCTGGGGATCGAACCCGCGACCCAGGCTCAGAAGCAGCGTTTACTACCGCTGATCCGAATGGCCGTCAATGGTCGTCGTCTTTTATTAAACCGATTGACCAGTCGTAAATAAAATTCATTATTCATCTTCACATTATGTTATTCCGAACGATTCTACTTCATTCGTAATAAACGAATGCACAGCTTATTATACGTATATATTTAAATCATTTATTATGATTTCGCCTCCTACCACTTATTTGCATTGGAATTTCCTTTCCAGTACAGAGAGCTTAAATGTTTAAATCTGAAGAGAAGGTTTTTATTTTTGTGATTCTTCATAAAAATAAAAATGCAATTACTACTAATGTTTCAGAAAGATTCATTGTGCTCCGCCTGAGTTTGAGGTAAACTCCCTCCGGGACTCGTTCTTTCCCCGTTAATGTTGTTAGTGGCTTAGAAACAAACAAAAATTTAGCATTTCAAATTGTATAAAGATCTTAATAAAACTTTTACAAAAACTATGAACAGAGAAATAACTTGCAGTAAACCCGTAAAGCATGCATGACAGTTAGCAGATAATTTTTCGAAGATTCAAATTTGGTTCATTTTACACTTTTCGACGGTAAATATATATTTCGATCGAACAAGAAAAAAATCATTGGTCAGCATGGTGAAAAGTCACAGGTCATACATAAAAAATAGATAGGCGTCAAATTACAGATCCATTTTTTTCCACCTGTTGTCCATAATAGCCTTCCTTAATATTTTGTGACACGTTCACTGTAATAACGGAATTTACTGCCTCTGTAATATTAAGATAGATATAAATCAATAATTTGATAATTTACTTTAATGTTGCATGTTGCTATGTGCATCGGAAGTGTAACTAGGTCGATGACATTCGTGACCGAGCGTGTGACGTAGTTTTAGTTAGAATATAATATTTGTAATGTTGTTTTTACATGGACTTATTACACGACCATTAACGAGACAACATCTTTTATTCGACCACCACAATCCTCACATGACACCTCATTTAAACGAATAATGCAGTCAAGTGTATTGCATATCTCGACTACGATCCATTGAGCGTTCTGAAAGTTCCCATTACGTCTTTATATACACTTTACATGCCGCCTCAATTTGGGCATATCGGTGGATGTCAATGAACAACACATCGCAGACGAGCCACTCGTTTGATGAACGGTTGAGAGGATTCATATTTATGCCTACCAGTTATGCTGTCTTTGCTCGATAAACTTTTGCATAAAAATTGTTTTCGATTAAACTTCTCATTACATAAAATAATGTTTTAAACATTTTTAGCAATTCAAATATATTATTTAAAACATGAAAGCTGTTTCATCTTAGCCGATTCTAAAATATTTCATGCAGATAAAAAATTAATTTTTCTTTCTCTATAAATACTGGTGGCTAGATACCAAAATTACAATAAATATGTCTACGTAGCTCAATGTTTAAAGCATTCACCTGGAAAGCGGAAGGTTATGGCTTAGAGTCCCACCTAAAGTCTTTTTTTTTTTCAAGGAAATAGTTACTAAAATATTCAAAACACTACAACTTTCATAAAATTAATAAACTCAGGCGTCGCAAAGTACCTAACTCCGTAATCCACAACTAAATATGAATTTTATAAATTATTTTGCTGATAATTTCCGCTCGTTAACACCGGCCTAGGTTCCTGCACCACCCTACCTGAACCGACACCGAGTGAGCAAGCACTACCTACTTCTTGCATGAATTTTCAAAATACATATTTTCTACAGCTTTTGTTTTATGGATTAACAATCATGGTACTTACTAGATGCAAATCTGTTAACGACATTTAAAACAATCTTTAAATAGTTTTTATAAGACAGTATTTTTGGGCATCTTTTCAATATATTTTTATATTTTTAGCTTACTTCATAGTCCGGTTTTTTTATGCAATTGTGCATAGTATGGTATAACTGCTACAGATATAAAGTTTTTATTATTTTGTAGGTATAAAACTGCTTGTACCTTCTATCTTCAGAGAGTTAATCCGTGCTTCCTACCGCAGAGAAGGCAAAACCATTTCCCGTCATTGAAATGGAGTGAAGAAAGCGGAGACGCGATATAGCGCCTATATCGAAAACAAATGAGTTCGTCTCACTGCGTGTGTGAAGGAAATTTTGATGGAACTTAATGTTCATTTAAATTTACAAAGCCCTGTTTTGATGTCTGAAATAACCAGAAAAGAATGTATTGTAAAATTAAAAAAGTAGGTTTTTTGGGCCATGAGAAAATTATACAGAATAATTTAAGATGGTCAGTTGGCTTTAAATTAGATTAAATTTTTAAGTTATTTTTTCTTCTTTGTTTGTTTTTTTTGCTGTCCTTAATTATTTTTTAATTTTATATTTATTTATTAAACTGCATAAAACAACACTAAACTAACATGATAATATATATATTGGAACCAATTTAAAGATCATTCATGTTTCGCTAAATTATAAATGGCATGCAATGATTAAGGAATACAAAGAACTATTTAACATTACTCTTTAAACTCAAAAATCTTCTTTACACAGTAGAAATTGTCCGTGCTTATTATTTATGTATAAATTCTCGATATTTTTATGTTTAAATCTATACTAATATTATAAAGCTGAAGAGTTTGTTCGTTTGTTTGTTTGTTTGTTTGAACGCGCTAATCTCAGGAAGTACTGGTCCGATTTGAAAAAATCTTTTTGTGTTGGATATTCATTTCATATTGTGTATTCATTTATTGAGGAAGGCTTTAGGCTATATAACATCACGCTGCGACCAATAGGAGCGAAGCACCAGTAAAATCTCTGTTTGGTCTTATGGTTGACTGGTAGAGAATGCTTTTAGCATTAAGTCCGCCATTTGTACTATCTTTGTATAATGCAATAAAGTGTAAAATAAATAAAAAAAAAAAAAAAATTAGCAAAAATAATCGCGATCATAATAACGGAAGTTGACGCGGATGAAGTCGCGGGGAACAGGTAGTCTTTAAGTAATCAAACTATACTAATATGATCGGTATGCGACGACCTAATCACAAAGTATTTGAATGACAAAAGTGATTTTCAAATCATAAGTTTATTAACCTAAATTGAAATGTTATACCGCCCTATATCATAACAGACCTTCAATACCGACACCAAGGTGATAGCGACGACAAAGTCTTCAAACAGCCGGGTCCCATCTGCCCCTGATGGTAGTTCGCTTTTAATTAATTCTGACGGACTGAAACCACAGCCCGGGTACTACGGCATTTCAAGATGAAAGTCTAGTCCAAAGTAGACTACAAATTTTGTTAACATTGCTTTATGCACATAGACCCGTAAAGCTTACGGTCTTTACCAGACGGATTCCGATTAAATTCAAAGTAATCCCCATTAAAGTTAATATAAAAACCATCTTGAATAGTTCAAAAATGATTTAAATGCCCTGAAAAAGGAGTTTAAAAAATTATCATTGACGACTCGGTTGGTGTAGTGGTGCCATGGTACGACTACCTATACTACGCAAGCGTCCCGGATTTAGTTTTAATCTTGTCAATAATTCAGGAAATAATCTATTCAAAATTTCTTTTGTAAAAAGAGAAGTTCCGCCCTATATTATAGTCGTGCTTTGGAAGGCAACGTCGTTCTTAACTTCTGTCCAAAGGTGGAAGTCGTATCAGAGACTTGTAATAACACTCAGTAAAGACAATAGCGCGACAGTAAAGATAATTGCCCATCTACTGGACCCGAAGACTGTCTCGGCCTCGAAGTCAGCGGGCGCGGGGCGGCGGCGGCGGCGAAGTGGTCCACTCCGCTTCCTTCGAGATCGGTTGTATAGGAATCTATTCATTGAAACGCTCCGCTCTCCACGCTGCTACCGCTGCCTTCCCGCACCCGCTGACTATGACACCAAGACCTAAATGTAGTTAAGGAGCCATTAGTTTGCGTATTCCAAACGAATGTTCTGGCTGGTTTTGTTAGTCTGCCCTCAAACTTAGCAATGATGCCGGGATATTTAATTATCCGCAGCCTGCCCTAATTGGTGGACGAGAGGAAATACTTGAGGTTTCTTGTTCAAACTTGTTTTTGAACAATGAAAAAATGCAAATTAAAAATGCTGCGTCAATAAGACGTAGAACGACTCAATTCGGATGAATTATTTTGAAGCTAATAATTGTTAAGAAATCCATGAAGATCCCATTTTTTATTATCTAACATCAGTTTCTCAAATTGAAATCATCTGCTACTGTCGAAAATATTAACAATTACAAACTGAGTTAAGATTTTTTGATAGGTACTTGTAAAATGTGTCCAATAAAAGCTATAGGTAGTAAACATGTTTAATATTCCACAAAAGTATCGAATTTTCGAACATTGCTCGGGTTTGTGATCACCAACCCGCATTTGACAAGTGCCTTATGCCTGAAATGGTTCAGATGATTGATTTCAAATTACTAATGGTAGTAATTTGAAATCAATGATGGAAGCCTATGCCCTGTTATTAGGTTACTACACTTTTTCTGTATGCATCTCCATTTAGCACCCATCATTGAATTTAGCTATTAACCTATCTATGTATCTATGTCTTATTAAATTAATGTGTACTAAACATCAGACAATCAATAAACATCGTGCCCAAATGAACTTTGAGCCGTTCGGTTTCAATGAACATTCGTTAACTCTTCGGCCTTAAAGGACAATTAATTCGTAATCCTGTCGTTTCGAAGTTACAAATCAGGGGTCTGAGATCCCCTAATGTCCTCAAAGTTCCCTAGTTCCGCATCTGGACCATGTATATGGAATAACTTTACTTGTACATAGTTTTGTTTTAAGATGTCCAGTAGTTGTAATTGTAGTTGTACTCGTAGTTACTAGCCTTTACAGTAGAGTTGCCGTGCGATAGTCCACTATCGATAGCTCACGTTATTTCAATAGTATCGATAGCCTGTCGATAATATCAATACTATTGAAGTACAATAATATATTCTATAGCATTGGAAAAATATACAGGATGAAATTTTAACCACCTTCCAAATTTAAATATAACAACCTACGAGACAAAAAACAAATGATGTATTTTTTTCTTTTGGTATAACCCAGTGCAAAAATGACAAGATAAAGCATTTAAAAATTGTACGCCAAAAATCTTAAATTTTTTATACATCCTCCTAGCAACACTTTTTTTACGCGATGCGCATCTCATTCATTCATTACGATACTATCTATCAGTTTTTGATTATCCCTTTATACCTTTACAGGCTTAGAATCGTAAAAAATTAAAACTATGTTGCGAAAAATATTTTCGGGTGAAAACTTGATTTAAATTTTTTACTTTATAAATGGGCTTTAAATACGATACTGAGCGCCTATAATTTTTTTTTATAATGATGAAAAAGCCATTCTGTAAAAAAATAGTGTTAATATTACAAATTCACTAATACTATTGAGTGGTAGCAAAAATATCGAGAGGATCGATACAATTACATCATAATACTATTGCTAAATAGTATCGATTGGTTCCATAATATCGATATCGATAGCTTCTCTGAATAAGTTTTTTCTCCTTCTCTATCGATCTTCTCTGACATGTGTGATTTGTACAGTTATATTATGTGTAAGTAGTTATGTATATATTACTATGATATTATATTATCTTTGGTATATTATGTAAGTAATTATTGTTATTTATGTATTCTTCTATTTTATTGATACATTGCTTTTTAATTTCGTTTTCTTTGATGCACCGCCTGTGATATCTCTGTTTGGGCCAATGGTTGACTGGTAGAGAATGCTTTTAGCATTAAGTCCGCCATTTTGTACTTGATTTTACATGTGCAAAAAAAGTGTAAATAAATAAAAAAAAAACAAAAAAAATAGCACTATCGATATTGTAACTAGTTTTCGTAGTTGTAGTTCTGCAACTCTACTATACATGGGGTGGTGGGATCTACCTCCTAGTAGTCCACCCTGGGCAACGGTATCTTTGGTTTTATAACCAATGATGGCGGCTAACAGATCCCTCTGCGGTGGTAGGCCTCGTAAGAGGCTGCCTGGATGTTACCACCCTCCTGCCGGAGTCCAGCGCCAAACAGGTTTTCTGTGTTCCGCTGGTGTGTGGGTAAGTGCCCTTTCTGGGTAAGCTCGCTCCATTTTAGGCTTCTTCCTAACCTTAGAGTTAAGTATGTAGTCAAAACCAAAGCCATTGTTTATAAAAATATATATATACAGGATGTTAAAGGGCATGAAACAGCTGGTTTTTATGTTTATACTACATCGATATTATGTAACATTCTGCTGGCTTGTCCTTTGAAACCATCTCCCTGTATAAGTGCTCTATGCTAATCAACTTAATAGTATGTGATGGGCTGAATAGTTTTCTGAGCCATACAAATTGGAATGTGGGGTTGGACAGGGTGTGTTGACATCGCCTAAGCTTTTAACCTACACGTTAATGCGTTGAACGAGGGCTGTCATATTGCTAATGTGTGCGTTACTAATATCAGTTACGCCGGTGATATGGTATTGCTGGCTCCCTCGGTCAGTGCAATCAGGTAAATGCTGAAACCTACGCAAGCGCTCATGGCTCGGTTTAAAATAAAAAAAGTAAGTCCTACATGGTTTTTAAAGCTGGTCCTTCCAGATCATGTACCACCAATTGTTCTATACGGGTCGTTTGCCTCTGGAGTGAGACATTTTAAGTATCTTGATCAAATTGTATCTGAAGATCTGAAAGATTACAAAGATCTAGAGTGGGAACGCAGGGAATTGTGAGTGACTAACATTGCTTGCAGATTAGCTCGATATTCAGTACCGGTTAAAGCTGTTTAAAGCATATTGCCCTTCATTCTACTCGGGCAGCCTTTGGGTCAGTTATACCCAGATATCATGTAACCATCACATATTCAATACAACAATGCCTTCAGGGCTGTTGAGGCCGTCACGATGCTGGAGTGCCTCAAGCATGTTCGCTCACGCAGATATCGACAGTTTCCCGGCCATATTACGCAAAAAAGCGGGTTCACTTCTATGGAGTTCATGGCAGCCGCAGCAAAGTTCTACAGGTCATAGCCTACAGTGGGGACTGTCCACAGGTCGAGTACCTAAGTAAAATAAGTCACTTTTATCTATTAAGTACTAACATAGTTTATAAGGTTGATCTAACATTAAGCTAATAACGTTCTATGGATATTTTTTGAACTGAACAATATATATTTTTTAGTTATTTTTATTAACACTGTAACACCAAATAATTTGCTAGTGTTAGTAACTAAAAACACGTTTTTACCACTAACCTTCATATACAATGGCAAAACAACGTTTGCCATGTACCATGCCGTGTATATAAGGGATCAACCAGATCAGCTAGAATTGGAAAAAACGTTTCTCTAAGTTGCACAACGAAATGTTTGACAATGGTATTTCTTTTTACTATTATCTTAGCCATCGACGACATTACTAGGCATAAGCCTATTCTAGCTTTCCTCACGTAAATAAAAACACGCAGCATCTTTCCAACCAAACTGAACGCCTTGTAAATTGCTCTTAATACGTACCAAGCTTAGAAAGCTCAATCAATTACACCCCAATACGTACATGTTCCAACGTCCTACTACAGTGTTGTTAGCCAGTCCGCACGGTAATAGCCCATTACATTCAGTTCGCGTCTTCCCAGTTTCTTTTAACTGTTCTTTGGAACTTCGTGGATTATTCTCAAACTGCACCGAACGGTTTTAAGTGCGAAAAAGCTTTTATGTCGTAGTGTTTTGCAGGTTAACTGTTATAGCAATATTTTTGTGGTTGAAGTTCCTGACACTTTTAGTTGGTTCGGTAAAATCTATATTCATCACCAGCCTTAATCAGTAAATGGCAATCCTAAGCACTTTTGAAAAATGATTTCGCCATAATTGCCATTCTTGACGATCGCAGTTTGGCCAATAGTGGAGGGAAAACGATGCTGCCCGTCTCCTTATGGCAGTTCGCTTTTGGTCGCCTTTCACGACATAGTAAGCGATGTACGGACATCGGCAGGTCAACCTACCCAAAAAGTTAAAGGTCATTGAATTGATTTTCAACTTTAAGTCCAACAAATAGAGATCAATATCAATTCAGAAAATTTGACGTTTTGTGGTAGGTTCACGTTCTGTTGTTTGTACCTATTTATTCAGAAAATTATAGATTAGCCTATGCCAATTCATCAAATCTCTCTCCGTGCCAAATTTTATTAATATCTATTGAGCCGTTCTGATTAATCATTCCAAGCATTCATCCCAACTTTTATGGATTTAGAAAATTATTTTGCTAATGATTTCCGCTTGTTAATATACAGGCCTAGATAAGGTATCTAGGCCTGTATATTAACAAAAACCTTATAATAAAAACCTCGACGCGTTTCGCCACTTCACGTGGCATCCTCAGGAGATGTTGTCGCCTTCGCTGCGCTCCGACGACTAATTGCATTTTTGAGGGAGGGCGGGCGGTTTTCCTGCATGAAATAGTGCTTCCTCAATCAGTGTTAGTGTGGTGCAGGTGCTTCCTCAAATCAGTGTTAGTGCGGGTAGTGTGGTGAAGGTATCTAGGCCGGTATATTAACAAGCGGAAATCATTAGCAAAATAATTTTCTAAATCCATAATTAGTTATGGATTTCCGCAAAGTAACGCCTGAGTCTATTAATTTTATCATCCCAACTTTCGTTCTATAATTTTTGTAAGAAGAAAAATTATCAGTATCGATAAAATGAAGTATTCAAAACTATTTGTTTAGTTTACCGTTCTTCATTTAGTACTACCTATGAATGAGAGAAGAATGACTAGACAGATCTATAAGACGAGTGTGAAAGGGAAAGTTGGAGGAAGGCCTATACGAACTTACCACGATCAAATCGGGGATGTTCTGAAGAAAGGTCAGGTCAAGAGTACTCTAAACCGACGAGCATGCATGAAGAGATTGATGAATGTGGAAGAAGCGAAAGTTGTATGCCAGGATCGTAGTAAGTGGAAGGCCTTGGTCTCTGCCTACCCCGTTGGGAAGGAGGCGTGATAATATGAATGTATGTATGTATGTTCATCAATCAAATAGATGCGATCTTGTTATACACGGTGCATTTTCAACCACCTGGAAAGCGAAGCCCACGTTACGTGTCTATTATGTGTTAATGGCAGTGTTATTTAATCTATCAATAAAAATATATTTTTTAACTATTAAATACTAGCTGTTCCCCGCGACTTCGTCCGCGTAAATTTCTGTTATTGTGAACGCTATTATTTTTGCAACATTTTTCACTGATGCTTCGCTCCTATTGGTCACAGCGTGATGTTAGATAGATAGCCTTCCTCGATAAAGGGGCTATCCAACACAAAAATAATTTTTCAAATCGAACCAGTACTTCCGGAGATTAGCGCGTTCAACCAAACAAACAAAAAACAAACAAACTCTTTAGCTTTATAATATTAGTGTTGATTTATTCAGACTTTTAATTTTGAAACACGCTCTAACGCGCACAGACGTATTATTTTGCTGCAGCGGGGTCCCGTATGAATGAAACCTTACACAGCTACATCCGTGCGCGGGACACGTGTTTCAAAAGAAATTGCTGAACCAATATTTTATCAGTATAAGGTATATAAAAAAAATATATAAAAAAAATGAAAACAACACTGCCAAGATGTCATGCATAATGATTCTAAATCGTGCTGGCTTCGTTTAGCAGGTGGTTGTAATGGGGGCTATCGCTAGTGAATTTGCCACTAGAGGCGATAGTGTCGCGTGAGGTCCAATATCATTCACTTTTCACTGGTTTTAGCGGCATTTGTTGCATAAATTATAATTTCTTTAATTTACCTGCTGGAAAGTGATCTCCTTCGTAAAATATCGCAAATATGGATTATTTGGCGATTGATGTGAACGCTTTAAAAGCGGAATTAAGAAAAAGCGCAAAAATAGGTGGCCTCAAGAGCAACTATTTCAGAAGTTAGTTTGTTGATATCAAGAAAGTTATTTATAAACAATATAACCTTAATTAGATTCAAGATATAACACTTTGTTTCGGCACCAATCGGTAGTCCCCATTGCACCGTGTGTCATATGGCGGTACAGTAAAGTGCCTTGAGCGCAAAGGTTTATTACCAACTAGCTGTTGCCCGCGACTTCGTCCGCGTCAATTTCTGTTAATGAGATAGTGATTATTTTTGCAACATTTTTCACTGTAGTAAACGCTGCTTCTGAGCCATGGGTCGCGGGTTCGATCCCCACACAGTACAAATATTTGTGTACATGAACATGTCTGTTTGTACTGGTCTGGGTGTTTTCTATGTATTATAAGTATGTATTTACAAAAAAAAAGTATATAAATAAGTTTATCGGTTGTCTAGTACCCCATACGACAAGGTACTTAATAGTAGCTTAATTTGGGACTAGATGGCTCTGTGTGGCCCAGTGAGGCATGTCCTAAATATTGTTATTATTGTTGTTGTTACTGATGCTTCGCTCCTATTGGTCGCAGCGTGATGTTATACAGTGTAAAGCCTTCCTCGATAAAGGGGCTATCCAACACAAAAATTACAGCCTAAAGCCTTCCTCAATAAAGGGTCTATCCAACACAAAAATATTTTTTCAAATCGAACCAGTACTTCCAAAGATTAGCGCATTCAAACAAACAAACAAACAAACTCTTCAGCTTTATAATATTAGTATAGATTCAGATCAGTTTTAATTCAATTGTTCTGAAGGCTGTATTAAGAGATCAATTCTAGCAACAGCAGAATAACGCTTTTAGCTGATTTGTTTATTACTCGTACTACTAATACAGAAATACGAGTGCCACATTTAAGGGAGGCTTTAACAAATAGGTAAAGAAAGAAAAAAAATACGTCATTTTTTTTATATTGTAAGAAATATTGATCTGTAAAACTATTGACATACTTATTAAAGTAAGTGGAATATAAAATAATAAAAAATGAGGACTCTACCTCAATAGGATTCCCTTGGTTCACCAGAGTATAATTATGTGCAGTAGTCTTACTTCTTACAATTTTATAAACTGTCGCTTGTAAGACCAAGGTGATCCGAAACATAATATGTCATTACACTAACACTCGTTTAATCTAATTTCTGAGTAGTCCTTACAAATATTATGCGAAAGTAACTCGATCTCAATCTGATACGATTTTACGACTAAACCACTTTAAACGATTTTGATGAAATTTTGTACATAAATAGATTAGGACTTGACAAAGGGCATAGGCTATTGTATCACATGGCTGGGCATAGGTTCCACTTGCACGTAGTTCACGCGTGCAGAGCTGCGATCGAAAACCAAATATCCAATAATAATAAATGTAGCCCAAGTGTAGTTCGCCCCGTAATATAAAACGCCTAATAATAGTAACGCCCCGTTGGTCTAGTGGTTTAAATACCGGACCAAGATCTTGGAGTCCCAGGTTCGATCCTTGAGTCGGGCAACAAAAAGTTTCGAATTTTCGAACGTTGCTCGGGTTTGTGATCACCAACCCGCATTTGGCAAGCGTGGTGGATTATGCCAGTTCCTATCATTGCTGTGGTATTTTTTAATTTTTATATACAATGGGCTTGCTTTTAACTACATACTGTTTGGCGCTGGACTCCTGTAGTCATCATTGGTTAGAAAACCAAAGATGTCGTTGCCCAGGGTGGACCACTAGGAGGTAGATCCCACCACCTCAAAATTGGTGGTGCTATTCTTTCAATGTGCCGACACCACACGACACATGCGACAGAAAATAAATTTTATATTTGACATGTGTAACTTATTTATGAAAGAAGCGTACCTACTGCTTCCTTGTTCATGTGGTATAACTATTTGATTAAGCTCAACAAAAAGTCTGAAAAAGTACCACCAGAAATAAAAACGTATTATTAATGCCTAGAGTCTGTTTTTCTTTGATGATTGCCATTTCATTTTATATGAATTAGGCTCTAAGGAATTAGGCGAGTTTTAAGGCTATGTGTTATCTTTATCAACTACTTAAGAAATTGGAACTTACGAAAACGTAAAGACAGAAATGTTTAGGGACATAACAAATTTGATGAGACTTACAGACATTACAATAAGAGTTAGTTGTTACAGGGTTTTTAGTATAAATTTAAGTAAAGTAACGGTATATAATCATCCCACTGCTGGGCAAAGGCCTTCATCATTGAATTGAAGTTAGCACACCAATGATGTGAACAGGCATAATCATCCATTTCATGAAACTATAAGTCTTGACGAAATCGAGAAAAGTCATTTTTCCATTCTAACAATTTTTTAGTTTTTTTAAAAACACCTGAACCGTTTTCGATGCAATTAAAGGTGAAAGTTAGATGGTTATAAAGCTACGCATTATAGTATTTAAATTTCTGAAAATCAAAGTGTATAATACAAATATACTTAATTAAAGCAAGAAGGTCAGCTGACACATTGTAAGGGGTCTTTTCAACGACTTCCTTTGAAGTAATAGGCAACTAGTATTGCATTTTTTTTAGTCAAAGTTACTTTATTTAGTTCTTGATACAAAACAAGAAGAATTACGCAATAATATGACTATACTTAAGAGCTATAAACAAAATAAAAAGTGGGAAAATAATCGGCAAATTCATACTTTAACCCCTATTATAATACTCGTAGGTATGTTGATTTTTAGGTGTTCGAAACTTTATTTCATACGGGTGAATATATACATTATTTAAAGCGGCTTCTTACTCACACATTCAGAAGGTTTAGGGAACGGAAATATTTTCCATTTAGTGTATAGGGTGGGACGATATGACCGACTTTGACCGACCATAATAAATGGTTACTGACCTTTTGTAAACACATGTATATTGGCCTTTTGCAAAGTTTTTTTAGTTTCAGGGTTTAAAATCAGAGGCCACTATGAACAATAAAATCAATAGTACTATGAGTATGAATTATTAATTTATCATTAAATATAATTTATTTTAAAGTAATTATTATTAATGATGCAGAATTATAAAAAAATCATATAACTTGTTTAGTAAGTGAGTTATAACTTATAATTACAGTTTTAATATTATCCCAGGCCTTTAATATTTAATATTTTTTAAATGACCACGAAAATATCTTAAATAAATAAATTAATAATAAATGTGGACAACATCACATACATTGTTCTGACCCCAACTTGAATAACTATTTAAAGCATTCGTATTTTGGAAACCAGAGACAACGAAGGTACCACAAACACCCAGACCCGAGAAAATGTAGAAAAACACATTGTTTCTACATTGACCCGTCCGGGAATCGAACCCGGGACCTCGGAGCAGGCGACACCTTGAAAACCGGTGTGTACGAAACTCCGCCACGATGGTCGTCAAATCTTCCAGTTATTTGTTTCGAAAGAGGATGTTTTACCAATTCCGGTCAAAGTTTCTAAATGTCTGTCAAGGGTTTCTTCTGTCAATCTGAAAAACAGCTTATTTAAAAAAAATACATTCAGAGTTCCAGTGTAAATAATACGCGGTTTTATCGATTTTCGAAGACATAGTCTCTTCCTATGAAGAATAATAATTGAACAATCAAATTGTTCAAAGTGAAATCTAAAAAAAAAAATTTCAACACTTTTAGACATAAAATATTGCCGAATCTTGCGAAAATATAATAAAATGCCAAGTCAATATAGAAGAATACAAACTCATTGTACCCGAACAATACCAAGCCGGATTATTAAAATTAATAACAAAAATGTATTATTTATGAACGGTAAAAGGCCGTAGAGCCGCATCATTGTTCTCGCATAAAAATACCACTTATTTAACGGAATTAATTACATTTTAATTCATAAATTCATTTGTGGTGTTCCCTGTGTCAGTGCTTGAATTCGTTCGGTCGAGTCTGGAATACACCATCTGTTCAGCCATAATATGTTGCAAAATCGGAATATGAGTTACTGGCTGTTTCCCGCGACTTCGTCCGCGTCAATTTCTGTTATTATGATCGCGACTATTTTTGCATCATTTTTCACTGATCCTTCGCTCATGTTGGTCGCAGCGTGATGTTATATAGCCTAAAGCCTTCCTGTGTAAATGGACTATCCAACACATTAAGAATTTTTCAATCCGAACCAGTACTTCCTGAGATAAGCGCGTTCAAACAAACAAACAAACACTTCAGCTTTATAATATTGGTATAGATGTGACGTATAAAAGTTTATTTACTATAGATACTTTTGGCAAAATGCATACCCACAGGACATAAACAGTAGAGCAAGAGATGTAGGTGTACAGACGTAATATATTCGTAAAAATAACCAAAAAAATTCGGGTAAAAATAGAAGGACGGTGAAATAGTTAAGACCACTTTCTACCTTAACAAAA
This sequence comes from Anania crocealis, assembly GCA_949315895.1. Lineage (NCBI taxonomy): Eukaryota > Metazoa > Arthropoda > Insecta > Lepidoptera > Crambidae > Anania > Anania crocealis. The sequence goes on along the minus strand of OX438867.1, from coordinate 17,586,406 downwards.
ATAAAGTTCATATTTAAAGGATGAAAACAACGTGTTTTTCGCCGTTTTTTGCTCAATACCCATTAATAACGGTAACTGGTAAACGTTTGAAATATTTACCACAAATTAAATGGTGCAGAACCATTCGTTTGCGAGTCTGACTTGACAACTTGGCCGGTTGTTTTTAACGTCAAATTTTCTCAATTGATATTGATCTCTACTTGTTGGACTTTAAGTTGAAAATCAATTGAATGACCTTTAAATTTTTGGGTAGGTTGACCTGCCGTTGTCTGTAGGTACAAATAGTAAGACCGTCAATTAAAAAAAAAAATTATTCCTGTAGTAACTCTTCTGCTGATCGAACCCGGGGCTTCGGTGCAGCTATTTATATCGAAATTCAACGCATAAAGCGCCTATAATCATCCTACTGCAGGACAAAGGCCTCACTTATTAATTTCAAGTTACCATAATGATGGGTACAGGCATAATCACCAGTTTGCCAAATTACAAACCCGAACAATGTTCGAAAATTAGAAACTTGATGCCCGACCCGGGAAGCGAACTCTGGACCTCGAGTTCTTTGCCCGGTGTTCAAACCACTAGACCAACGCACGGAGCGTCATGCAGAGTAAGTAAGTAAGTAAGTAAGTAAGTAACAGCCCATAATCATCCCACTGCAGGGAAAAGGCCTCCATCATTGAATTCAATTTACCACAGCAATGATGGGTGCACTGGCATAATCACCACGCTTGCCAAATGCGGGTTGGTGATCACAAACCCGAGCAACGTTCGAAAACTCGAAACTTTTTGTTGCCCGACCCGGGATTCGAACCTGGGACCCCGAGATCTTAGCCCGGTATTCAAACCACTAGACCAAAGGACGGACCAATGCAGAGTATTCATGAGTTATTCATAGTTATGTAATATTGACACTACAGTAACAGGTTATAAATAAATAAATAAATAAATATTTAAGACATGCCTCACTGGGCCACACAGAGCCATCTAGTCCCAAATTAAGCTACTATTAAGTACCCTGTCGTATGGGGTACTAAACAACCGATAATCTTACTTATATACTTTTTTTGTATAAATACATACTTATAATACATAGAAAACACCCAGACCGGTACAAACAGACATGTTCATGCACACAAATATTTGTACTGTGCGGGGATCGAACCCGCGACCCATGGCTCAGAAGCAGCGTTTACTACCGCTGATCCAAATGGTCGTCAGGTTAGTGACAACCTTTACTTTGTAGTCCTTGCTTATCCAGCGAGATTCGATTTAGTAAGTGTCAGCTGTGTCCTACAGTCCCCAGATGCCACGTGTCGCCTGATCTAAATAAAATAATACCGATTTACTGATGTTTTACTTATCCTGCTGTTTTAATATAGTCTAGTAGGCTTTTTACTATGTGTTATGAAATCATCGCCCCGTCGGTCTAGTGGTTTAAATACCGGGCCAAGATCTCGGGGTCCCATGTTCGAATCCCGGGTCGGGCAACAAAAGTTTCGTATTTTCGAACGTTGCTCGGGTTTCTGATCACCAACCCGCATTTGGCAAGCGTGGTGATTATGCCAGTGATAACTTGAATTCAATGATGGAGGCCTTTTTCCTGCAGTGGGATGGTTATAGGCTGTTACTTTACTTTACTTTTTTTATGAAATCATGAGTGCTTACTTATTGATATAGGTACGAAGTAAAGTAATGATTTTGCGTTATTTGAAAATCAGTTTAATCTGCAAACGGCACCCAGGCGGCAGGCGCATTTACTTGCCCCAATATTTTAACCTACCACTCATTCAGGACAAGTGTGGGCTAGTGCTGAGAAGTAGCAACACCAGATACTCCGACACTATATTGACAGCCTCAGTTCATAAGTATGTTACAATAAATCATATAGCAGTGCAAGCAGGAACCTTTAAATTCCATACATTTTCATTCAAACAATAAATAACAGCGTAGTTGCCCATTTTCATGATAAGTTAGTTTGTAAAAATTGATAATGCAGTTTTCCGTGACAAAATTTCTAACTTTGATTAGTCTGTAATGGCAAGTTTAGCTTTATGCCTTAAAATGAATTCATTTGTTTGTGAACAAGAATTAAGAATGTATTCTAAAGTCTGAAGCTCTTCTCATAGTGATATCGTACCTACGTTATTAGAAAAAACAGTCGCTTGCTAACTCTTATGGCCTGCGCAGACGACGGACTTTTTTCCGCGGCGGAGAAAAAAGAACGCTTCGCGAATAAAAAGTCCGCCGCGGATTTACCGCGAACTCAACGCACACGGTGTGCGATCATTTATTTTGTTCGTTTATCGTTGTGCATACGAACATCACTCTCGAGCGGACAACGCGGACTAAAGTCCGCCATGTGCGTTGCTTCGCCTAGTCACCCGAGTTCTATTTTTTTCAGGGACTCCCCCGTACTTTTGTCCGGTCCGCTCTCTGCATGTCCTCGCTGATTCAGGGGACTTGACGTTATAAATGCGAAAGTGTATCTGTCTTTCTGTTTGTCTGTTACGTCCGTAATACGCCATTAAAACGATTGATCAATATAAAATTTGACTTAGAAATAATTATGACAGTTTGAAAAAGAGTAGTTTATGCTTACAAAACACAAATTCATCACTTGAAAAATTAACGCGAATATCTAAATATACTACTCGTATCTACAGGGTAAAAATATTCTTTCTGTATGGTATTTTTTTACGAGAATTGTATACCTCTTTGTAGTGCGACACAGCTGGGAAAGCTATATCGTGCGATGTTACCATGAGCGCGATGTAATTTCTGAACAAGAAAAGACGAGTACCTACAATCCTTTAGTTATTAAGTCCAAACATGGTCGTTATTCAAATACCGTTATCTGTGACCATTATAAAACGATTTTTTAACATTTAAATTAAATTTAGTAAACGTAACATCACAAATCACAACACATTCGTTTTAAATTAATTAAAATAAAACTATTATTTCCATGAAACAAAACAACAAACAGACGGAAACACGCCTGTGAAACGTTTATTAAAACTTTTGATGGCGGCGAAATCCCAATTTATTTTTAGGCTCCAACAGATTGATGTAGTACACCGTAAATATTTATCGAATGCCACTGGGATTTGTTTTTGGACTAGGTGCTTTTGGAACGGGGTTAGTGACATTTGGTTAATAAATAATCAAGGTGCGAGTATTTTAATTGGTTTTTTTACTTAATAAATTCTTAAACAAAAGTGACAAACATATATTGAACACCATACAAACCGAAAAACTCTGTCTATTAATGGAAAAAACTCAAGGTTCTTTCCTCGAAATAGCCTATAAATGTACTTAAATGGTATGTTAGTCTAAATATCACTTTACCGAGCAACAATGGCAGGAAATAGCTGGTACATAGTCCTTATATTGGCAGACAATCTTTTACAGGTTCGAAAAATGTTTCCAATCTAGGAAGTGAGAGCCACAGTACCTACGGTTAAAACCATAATATAGAAACACGCAGAAGAATTAATGGCATAGCAATTTCTTATTCATTATTTTCTTAATAATAAGTTATAAATAGTCGTGAAACTACGACCTTGTTTAGTTATAATAAAATACAAACTACTCGTATAACTAGCACAAACTTTATTTATATCATCAAGAAATCAAAGTATTATGCCCCTGCAAGCATTTAGAGACCAAAACCTTTTTTTCTAAAAACAAAACTGAACTAAACTACATAAATACTCGTATTATTCTTTTTTTTTTTCAAGAATAAAATATATACTTTTTCATTTGATACATAGATTTCGGCCTTCTATAATCTACAATTCTACATGTTTAGCTAATGGCTACGCGAGCTGATTCTAAAGATAATGATGAACTTTTGTCTCGTAGTTACAGTGGGAGTGTTGCAATCTAAATAAGTATGTGGCATACGAGTAAGCATTTATCATATCCTTCAAATATGGCAAAAGTGTTGTTTGAACAAGATATAAGAATGTAAATCCACGTTTATTCTTTTTCATTATTGTAATCTTACATTTCGAAGCTCGATCTAATGTTCAATAGTTTACTCGTACCATATCATCGGAAAAATTTGAGGTTTTTTATTCAACTAAAATAATAAATCCTACTGCTATCTGCACGTACTGTGTCTTAGACGACCATCAAAGGAAGATATTTCTGTTCCAGTTAGGAGTTATGTCCGTACTGGATAAATGCCAATTCTTTGATTGTTGTTGGTAGTTCGCATCACTGCTTTTGTTGATATTTGAGTTGAGTTGAAATGTAACATTAAATTTAAGTCTTTTGATTTTTACCTGACACAAAAGTGTGACACAGTGCTCGATTAAATAGGAACATTGACACTTTTCATGGTATTTGTTTTTGGAAATTTTATTATATTAGTTAAATCGCCCAAAAATAAAGGTATCAAAATAGAAATAGTGGACTGTATGATTTTAAAGGTCGCTGTGACAAAAATAATAGAAATAAGATCGGTAAATAAAAACGGATTTACTAAAGAAAAATAATATACAAAGCAAAGCAGATAATTTACAAGTTGAATCTAAACATACTATAAAGGACTTAGATTATACATTTAATGAATCGTATGGATATCATTTAAGCTTATAATGATCACCCCTCTTGATATTCGACAAAATGCTCGGCAACTGGCAGGACATTCTAGCATACTCTTGACCGACTTGGCTACCACTAATCTATATAAAATAAATTGGAACTGACTCAGATTTTGATATACTTACATCAAATAACAGTCAGTGACTATGATATCGAAGGAATAATTCGAAGTAGTTTGTGGTTAAGTTCAGGGTGAGATAAAGGTAACAATTACGCTTGTAGAGTGAATGAAATGAATTCCTTTTCTGCATCAAATAAGAAGAACCTTGTTTGATGGTGACAAAATGCCCTTCGATGACAATAAATTGATTATTTCAAATATATGACGATCAACGCTCTTTTTCTTCTTCTCTAAGGAATTCTACCATACTTTATTTGATACAAAAAGAATTTTTGATTGTAGGTACTTCGGTTGACCATTTTTACTAAGCTAAATACAAAAAGGAAACAATAATTGTTCTTTATCAGAGGAGAATGTATCGGTGGGAAAAAAGGACATTAATTTATAATCTGATCACGTCTAAAAGTTTGAAGAGGGAAGAATGACTTTCCTGCGAGCCTATAGTCTTACACTGTACGATTTATCGTAATTTAAGAAATTTGCGGTTTCAACTAATGCCGCATGATGGACCCGGCACCCGCACAGTGAATCCATAGAACGCTAAGAAGTTTGCCTCTTTTAAAGTATCGTGTTTCATTAAAACGCCCCGTTGGTTTAGTGGTTTAAATACCGGGCCAAGATCTCGGGGTCCCAGGTTCGAATCCCGGGTCGGGCAACAGAAAAAGTTTCTAATTTTCGAACGTTGCTCGGGTTTGTGATCACCAACCCGCATTTGGCAAGCGTGGTGATTATGCCAGTACACCCATCATTGCTGTGGTAACTTGAATTCAATGATGGTGGCCTTTTCCCTGCAGTGGGATGATTACAGGCTGTTACTTGCATTAAAATTATTAATTATAAAAACTGAACTAAGATGTAAAATATGTTAGAAGTAGTAGGACCAGTTTCGAAATAAATATCACGATCATCATGTAAGTAACTCCAGGTCCAGTTACATTTTAATAATTATTAATAAGGATCCGTATAATCATTTTTACTTGTACCAACATTACAATACTGGCATGGTTATTATGACAATGGATTCGGTTATGTCTGTCGCATTAACAAGTCGACGGGTGTAATGACCCGAAAAAAACAAATGAATTAATGAATAGTTAGTAATTAGTACTTGAGCTTTCGGTTAGTCAGCCCTCAATGAAGTATTAATGGAATTTCCAGAACCGATTTGTTCTGCTTACTGTTTTAAGATTTCAGTATATAAACTTGAAAAATTTGTCTCAGGCGGGACTCGAACCCGCATCTCCTCGCATGCCGGGCGGGCGCCATACCATTAGGCCACCGAGACACTGCGACACGGCGCGAATTTTTCAAGCAAATTCTTACGCTGTAAGCCAGCGTTGCTTCATCAAATGTTAGGAGTTTGCACCCTTAACAGCCAAAAAAAACATCTTTGCAGATGTTTGACAGTCAGTTAAGATGAAACAGCAATTTATATACTTTACCTGATATTTTAGCAACTTAATTGCACTGCACCAATTTAACTTAAGACATGTTATTGCAAAAGCCTCAACGAAATTTTTATTGTGGTGCCGGCACATAAAAAAAAAAACAAAAAACCAACCCGTTTAGTCATAAGAGTAAACAAGTAAAGTAAGCGGCCTAATGATCATCCCCTGCCTGTAGGTACCCATCAGCAATGATGGGTACCTACCGGCAGGGCCGGCCCGCCCATACGGCGAACGGAGCAGTCGCTCCAGGCGCCAAATCCTAGAGGGCGCCTAAATGGTAAAGAAAAATAAACGAAATTTGTAGCCGGACTACAGGTTATAATCACCACGCTTGCTAATTGCCCGTGGCTCTGCCCACATGATTATACGTTATATCGCTAAATTTAACCAAATTCAAACAAATTCTTTCGTTTGTTTAGGCGTGAAAGCTTAACAAAGACAGACAAAGTAACTTTCGCATTTATAATATTGATACGGATAGTAAGGAAGTAACGATTGCTAGGTTGATGTCGATTACTTCCTGCTTTCAAATTCACATCACTAGCTATGAATCGGTTCATTAAATCTGGTCCGCACTCCGCTAAATATCCATTAACAAGTTTCAAATTTAACGGACACGCTTTGCGAGGCGGACGTTCAATTGAACTGAATTGAAAGTTCATTCATTCCATTGAATCCTCAGATTAGCAGGAACCAATCGCTCTCGGGGAATCGTTTAACTCGATTTACTGATGAACCACCATTATGGTTATCCATCAGAATCGAGTTATAAGCGTTTAAACTTATCAGATTTTATGAATGTGGGATTTTATTTTTGTAAATGTTTTTACACGAATTTATTTTGATTCGTTTTTTAAATTGATCAGTATGTTATGATTTCAGTTTAAAATGTTTTTGTTTTTACTCAAGACTAGACTAGCTATCCGTTGTAGATTTGTATAGGTTTACTTTATTTGATATTTTAGCAACTTAATTGCACTTATAATATCAGTATATAAACTTAAAAAATTTACTTTAATTACCATTAGGCCTAATGGTATGGCGCCCGCCCGGCATGCGAGGAGATGCGGGTTCGAGTCCCGCCTGAGACAAAATTTTTCAAGTTTATATACTGATATTATAAGTGCAATTAAGTTGCTAAAATATCAAATAAAGTATATAAATAGCTGTTTCGTCTTAACTGACTGTCAAACATCTGCAAAGATGTTTCTTTCGGGTGTTAAGGGTGCAAACTCCTAACATTTGATGAAACAACGCTGGCTCACAGTGTAAGAATATGCTTGAAAAATTCGCGCCGTGTCGCAGTGCCTAATGGTATGGCGCCCGCCCGGCATGCGAGGAGATGCGGGTTCGAGTCCCGCCTGAGACAAAATTTTTCAAGTTTATATACTGATTGTATAGGTTTACCATTAAAGATAATGCCAGCATACAGAAGCTCATTGCCGTGTTTACCCCTGACACTCTTTTTCAAACAGTTTTTTTTTACATAATATTATTATCGAACATTTTGGACATACAAATCTTCTCCTGACCAGTATAAAGTTAACAAAAAAGGAATTATCATATTTGGTGTCGTTCGTTGATCGGAAGCTATGCGCGTCGGTTCATACATTTCGCTGATTGATTTTTACGTATGTATAAATATAGATATATATTTAATATATCTATTATGTTTCTGTGAAAAACATTATTTTTATTTCAGGTTATTGGGTTGAAAATAGAAATCTATCAAAACTGTGAAAACTTGTGAAAATTTAGATAGGTACATTTGTTACATGTATTTCTTTTGTTATTGTAGGCTTTGTACACACGATACAAGTAATCATCGACGCGTAACTGCTTTGGTTATGCTTCAGCGTAACTTTAAACCAAAATTACCCACTGGTCATCACGACACTTCGTGTTGTGCCAGCTGCTTCTTCTACTTCTCTTCCTATGAGTGTGGTAGTAAAAGTCTGCTAAGGAGTAGGCACTGCTAGAAGGAGACGGGCAGTAGCGTCTGCCCTCCACCATTGGTCAAATTGCGATGGACTGAATGCTGAAATAATTATGATGATGACCTTATTTTGACACCGCTGAAATATTACGTGCGGTTCCCATTCTTTGTTGGCACATTTGAAAAATGATAATCAACCTGTATCCAGACTAAGTGAAGAAGTAGAGAGCGTGCTGAAAGATCTTTCGACATACTAGCATACTCGTACATCAGCGTTTGGCCTTAAATTCAAGAACCCAATACTATCATTAATACAATATTCCATAAAATCCTTATCATTAAATTATCTCGCATTCAATTACAGGTTTATAATAGTTTTTTTTTCAAAATAATATCAATTCAATTTAAACCGTTGAAGTTAATTCAAATCGCCCCGAAAGGGTGCCGTGACACTTTATATAAACTGATTAGAATTTTTTTCACGTCTCCCTTTCACCCTTTCCAGTTACTCTTTTAATTAATCTTTATTATACGAACCCTTATTCGGTAGATGTTTTTTTAACGAAACCTAACGAATTCTTAATTAGACACATTTTTTGGCGACAAATCCAATTTAGCACTGAACGATTGACCTAATTCTTTCAAAGGTTGGAAAATATGTCCCTTTGTTAATTTTTATTTTTGTTAGACAAAAAGATTATCAAAGAGTGTTGAGCTAAAAACGGAACGGTGCTCGAATCTCGGTTGTGTGAATAGCGCAGCTCTGTTGGTTGAAAGAAAATCTCTTGACAGGAAGAAGAAATAACTTGGTAAGCCTATGTCTCTACATTAAGCATTCAGTCGTATGAATAGTAACTTATTTATTTATTGTACAACTTGAATATTTAAGATGAGAAAAAAAACCTAATTCAAGTTTTTCATACTTTCAAAGTTTCTAATAATGTCTGACCTAAATTTTTTAATGTACTACTTGTGTTGTTATTTAATCAGCAATGTAAAGTAGCACTAGACGAAGGTGCACTTATGATGAAAGTTTGATTAACTTATAAATCTTATATACTTTTTTCTTGAGTTTACGCGAACACTATACATTAAAATTAAAGATATGCTTACGGATTATTGTACGCGTAAAATTCATTGGTTTCTAGATGCGCAAAAACTCCTCGGATGTATGGGTTGCCAAAAATACACAAACCGAATGCTCCGCTACGACCAATTGTTAGCCAGATTGACTGGAGTGATCACCAACTTATCTTTAACTTAGTCTGCCCGTGACCATGAACGCTGTAAGCACTGTAAAGTGGTCGAAACGTCCGGTCAAATCAAAAGTGAACTCCTACTATAATCCATAAGCATATTTAATATCTTACATTTCAATTCTAAATCTTTGAGTTAATTTGGTGTAAAAAAAACCCTGCAGTTATACGTATGTTTAGCCAACAGGCGAAAACTTGTTTATTAGTGGTTGATTTTCAAAGTGAACTAATTTCAATAGAAATAATTTATTCTTCAAAAACATATTTTATTTTACTAGAGAAATTACACATACACTATTTACAATAAGCTCTTGTGTATGTTATTAAAGTTTCAATGATCTTTAATGTTAATTAACTAATGACAGTTTCATTTTGAACATTTATGACTTACGTCTTTTTGGACCGGTGTGTGCACACACAGTTATATCAGTGAGAAATTCTCAGGTTCAGTGAAATTTCAGCATTTTTTAAGTTGTATGTAGGTATATAGCATAAATTCTACGCTAAGCTTTTGTTACTTCTCTTAACTGTTTAAGATTGTAATACAATACATAGCGCTCCATAAATCAAAAAGAAAACAGTGTGGAGTCCAGTGCTTTGAAAGTATAGGTTAATTGCACACAATAAAAGAAAATAGACGTTAAAAATATTAATAAAAGTCTAGGAAGCCCCATAAAAAACTGCACAAGCGTAATATCAATGGCGAAATCGGTTTTAACCATTCGGTCCGCGGTCCAAGCCGCGCGCAGAAGTTAGTAATTTATATTCCAATCCGAGACGTTAGGTGCATGTTTGCGTACAGCGATTTATGCATTGCGCAATACGCGGCTCAGGAATAAATATTTTTATAGGGGGAATTCTCTGGAGTTATGGGACTATTCAGGGGTGGGGGGCAACGCAGCATCATAAACCGCTGGGTTGGCGCGACGAACGCACGCGTATTGCGCTCCGCGACAAGAATCCGCGATTTACGTGATAATATTCCAGTTTGTTAGTGTACTTTATGAATTGGTGAAATGTGTGTGTTGTGGTGAATGAATCGATGGAATGCAAGTGTCACGTGGTTATTTAGCTGTAACATTCGATGGTGAGTACTGATTATTTCTTTTTGATATTGCTTCGGAAATACGTTCAATTTCTTGCAAGCATTAAAAGTCATAATTTGGAAGGGAAAAGACGTTTTATGATTTTTCTTGGTCCATATAGACATTCCTGCTATTGGCAGTTCAGTAGTAAAATTTCGTTAAGGTAAGAAAACCCTTAAACATCGTATAAGTTACGATTTTTCGTTTTCTAAGGTAACATAATACGTTTTATTCATGGATTTGATGAATTGGAAAACTGCTGTTGTACAAAAGGTACATTATCATCTAGTGTATAGTACCTACCTACGTATATTTAATAACACTATAACATTAAATCTTCGTTAGATTTTTTTATTGAATAATATTTTTATATTCAATTTTATTGAATAATAAAATAATCATAAATAATTCTTATTGAATTTTACAAAACTTTTTTTACTGAAGTCGACACATAAAATAATCGCACCTTATATGGGTTCTCTTTTTATGGGTAGGTAGGAGTACTGCCCAAGGTGTCTTCTCCTTATCATTGGCCAAACTGCAATCGCCAACCGGCCAAGCGTGGCGATTATGGCAAAATTTCTGCCAGTGTGGCCTGAGCCCAGCAGTGGACTAAAATGGACTGGTGATGAAGTCTTATACGAAAAAGCAACTAAACTTCCCTTGGAACTTGAACTCCCTGAACTTTGTAATAAAGTGAAGATATGTACTTAATTAATAGCTATAATATACGCTTAATTAATAGCCGTTATTAAAACCCTTATTCTTAATTGGAAAGGTCTCGATCGTAGATGAGACAAATATAAGACCTCCTATTTTTCTCTTACCCTATTTTCGTAGAGTTTGCGATGAAATCATTTGTAATTGATGAAAAAAAGCGGAGGCTCCTTATTTAATACTTAATTTCTTTAAGCTATGAATTTTTTCACAATGTGGTTCAAATAATGGATGGGCTATAGCTATAAGTTATTCTTATTTTAATTCAAAAAGCATTTTGTGTCTCTACAGACACAGGATAAGATATTATGACAGGCAACAAAATAATTAAATTAAAATATTTAATCGACGAAAAAATAAAGATTCGGTGCCGTTAAGCAGTTAACGCTTACTCATAACGTTAATTAATTTATCAATATTTTTAGTATGTTCTGAATAACGTGAGGCTGTTTGTGATCTACAGTTTATATTGATGTTTTAATATTCGCCACGATTGGCGGCGGTTTGGTAATCTTAGCATGGCCAATGGTGGGGAGAAAACGCTACTGTCTCTTCTGGCAGTACAGTATTATTCCCTTCTTACGACGCCCATAGCACGAGAAGGGGTAGTGCTTTTCTGTTTTGACTGGCACCACACGGCGATATTACCCGAACAAAATTTTAATTGAAAATGATTTTGCTACTAATTTCCGCTAGTTGACACCGGCCTAGGTACCTACATCACACTACCCGCACCAACACAGAGTGAGCGAGCACTAGTACATGCAAGAAAGCCGCCCGCCCTTTGAGATAAACCTCCTTTTCTTTCGTGTTGGGCACTGCATCTTTATCAGATAATTTATAAATGTTATGTCCGATCCGAAAGACAACGTTTCTGATTGCTATACAACCCAATGCGGGAGTAGCATGGTCTACTACAGGCTCAATATAATCATTTTTAAGGGAAGGCGGACGGCTTTCCTACCTGTATAAGTGCTTGTTTCACTATGTGTCAGGACGGGACGCGAGAAGTATGGTGTATGTACATAGATCGGTGTTAACGAGCGTACAAATTATTACCGAAATAATAATTTACATTTACTTACGGATATCTGCAAACGTGTTATTATTACTCGTAAAATTATCAAAATAAATGTAAGAGAAATACAAAACAAGAAAAATACTTCAAAATGATTACCATAATATTTGCTATGTGTTTTCACATTCCGTAATAACCTATTCCCAGATGATGATAATGACTCTAAAAAACTTACTGAATACAAAACAAACAACTGTCTAACTTTCTGATTTAATCCGGAAGCAGCAAGATTAATTGGATATTTAAATATTGACTAAGTAATATGAGTTTGTCATCCGCAAAACCACCTGGTGATTCCAAGTTTTAATGGATATGCCTTTATCGGGTTTGGAAATGTTCGTTGTTAAGTGTGTTTGGATAAACATTTCCTATATTGAAAAACCACCTTTGGCGGCACAGGATTAGAGTTGCAACTCTCCTCAAATTTTATCAAATGATAATCATATATTCAATTAATCCTTTTTTATTTTGCAAATACGCTCCAATTTTTATTAGGAATGCTAAACTTAGTTGTTGACCACTAAATTCACCTGGGGCAGATAGTCCAGCTAGGTTAGTCCAATGTCGAGAAAGAGATCTCTTATTTCAGAAACGACAAAAAATCTTCGCGTTCAAAATTCCTCAGTGACTCAAGACGTCCTTGACCAGTGCGTGTCGCTAGTGACAACTTATAGAACTGAGAAGAGGTTGCTTTTTTCATAAAAGGGCAAGGTTGTACAACGGGCAATGGAGAAGAGCGATGTTTGGTATTTCCCTGCGCAATAGAGTCTAAAAAAATTCTGTAGGAGAACAGTGATAATCGACATTGCTCCAAAAATTGCTGAGCTGGAGCATAGTAATGAGAACCACCGGCTGTTGGGGCGAAATGCTTTTAGAATGGCAACCGGGCACTGGACAACGATCTGCAGGTAGGCCTCCCACCAGGTGAAGTGACAATCTGGTGAAGGTCGCGAGAAGCCACTGTGTGCGGATAAAGCAGGTACGATCGTTGCAGAGATTCTTAGGGATGGGTTATGTCCAGCTGTGGGCAAGGTTTTCTGAAATGACGATGATGATGATGACATAATAATGCATAATGAAACTTTACAAAAACAATTTATTCTATCTAAATCGTAATACTGATTGAATTAAAGGATTAAGACAATATTTGCAGCATTAAAATCACAATATAGAAAAGAGTTCGCTCGCTCCGATGAGCCAATTATACTTTTTCCAATACAAATATTTGAAAAGGACTTTTACTGGGGTCCTGTAGAACTCGAAGCGTAAAGGTATGAGCTTTGTGAACTTGAATAAAGATGTTAACTTATTTTTCGCAATTTGTACGCATCGGTATACCGAAAATTTTCATGCGTATTTCTGTTTGTGTTCGGGACACAAATGGGGGAAAGGTTCGGCTCTTGGTTTCATGTTTGTTATAAAATCATTGTTCATGTTGAATAATTTAATAAATAATGTTTGGTGTGCTAAATTTTGGAATCCAAGAGTTTAACTTAGCACAATCAAAATGTAGAAAATAAAAACAATGTACCCAACCCCAACAGTGAACGTTTTCAAGAATGTTTCTTATGTGATTAATTTTAATATGACAAATGATATTCTATCACTAGAGTTATTTGATTCGGGGTTTATACCATGTGCTTTATTAATTATGAGTTTCCGATATTTCGGCACTGTTGCAAGCGCCATGATCACGCGAGAACTGTGTTCTCCTGAATGACCATGAAAGTTAAAATCAGTCGAAATTCTTTTAAAATCCAAAAGGAACCTTTTGTGATTATTGCGGTTTCCACAGTAGAAAAATATTTAAGATAATGTTACAGAAAAACTCAGTCAATACAAGTTACAGTAAATTCATTATATTCATTATAACAATTTTGATAAGGGTCGTCGTCACATACTTATCTATCAGTTTATTATCTATTTCTGTGTCAATTTTGTAACATTTAGAATTACTTTATTTTGTACTACGTTGATCTGTGGTAATCAAAATACCTTATAGAATACTAATTTAATAGTTTTAATTTCGTCACCTCTAAAGAAGAAAATATTTTAAATTGTGATTAAACCTTACGCAAACATTACATTGTATTGATCTCCTAAAAAATATACCCATGTTAACACTAAAAGTTATAAATCCATGCATGTGAAGCAAAAAATCCATTTACTCAACGGAAATACGTAATTCAACGTAAAATAACTAAACCAAGTGCCCAGCAGATCATTGTAATTCAAAATAACGTAAAACTCCAACTTATATGGAATCAGAAATGCGATTTCAGTTACTTGGTTTTAGACCAACGAAATGCTTTGTATAGATAACTTTCAAGCATTACCAGATCCAAAACTTTGGAAAGGTTCACTGTATTTATTCGAGTAAATACATTTCTCAATAAACCAAAATCCGCATATTCACAGTGGACTGAACTCTGCCGTGCATGTTATCTGTCTGTCCGCACATCTGCAGCTGTACGTCTTACCATACATAAATGATGCGAGAAAATTCCACTCTCCCCGCTCTTAGAGTACACATTTACTCGGCTATAACATCACTGTGTTTGAATAGTTTTTAGAATATGAAAAGATTTTTAAATTAAACTCGCGAGGAGTGTCGTTTTTTCTGCATTTGTACAATAGCAAAACTTGCAATTGCTTCTGTACAGCGCTTATAAAATATTTCAATTTGGATAAAAGGTTGATTAAAAATCTTTGTAGTACCTACAGGTATCTGCGTTATCAGGTTTGATTTCATGGCTCTTCGCTCTGAATGTAATACAGCAGGAAACTTGCCACACCGCAAATCGTGGTATAGTTTTTTCGACTCAGGATGGCCCCTTGGGGTAAATAAATATTAATATCTAGATTTCATTTTTTTTGTCGTGTCGTCGTGTGTTGATCTTTAAAGGAGCCAGAGTTTTTCAAGCCCTTTATTACAGGCCTCTACGTGCTTTAAGACTACTAATTGCGACATAGATGTAATGGAGGCTCGACATCAATTTAATGAAGTTAAAAACTCGCTGTTCAAACGCCCTTGTATATCTGTGCTAGTTTATGCAAATAAGCATTTCACACAAGCCACTTGCACAAAATATAAAAGTTTGTGCAAACCTCCGTTACTGATGTTTGTTTCTGCAAAACCCTAAGACCTATAATGTCAAGCCCTTACAATCCAAATTTTAATAATAGGCCAAATTAGGTCTGTTCTTTTAAAACTGAATACACAAATGATTCACGTAATGACGTACCTAAGTGATTTTATAACCTAATTTACCTTATTGAGAGTAAGATTTTTTTGCCTTATATCTGGGAGCGGTTTGGGGTAGCATTACGAAATTAATTTAAGCTTTCCTTTGCAGCTTTTTTTGGGCACAACCATATTTATGTAGAAAATGTTAATATCAAACAAACCGCGTTTTTACCGCATAATGGGTTGTATTAACAAAATCGCTGTTTACGCTTGGGCGCTGAAGTGTTTTCAGAGGAACATTAATCATGATAAGTTTATTTTGTATTCTTGCTTAAATATTACCTACATTTTAATCGTAGTCTGGTTTTGCTATCGAGCTCTTACGTACACGATAAGCATTGTTTCTATTGTTAGATACATGACCATGTAACATTTTTGCAATGTTTAAAAAATGTATTACATTACCTAAAGAATATTAGTTAGGTATAACAGAGAAGTTGCTTCTTGGGGATAGAATTTGAATTGTATTTCATACCATACCTACTTTGTATGTGACAAATCAGTCACTCTTCTTGGAGATAGAATTTGAATTAAAGTAGGTATGTGACAAATCAGTCACTTATTAAAAAGTCAGTTCCAACCGTTAGATGCGTAGACCGTCACAGGGGAGAAGAAGAAAAAATGACGGTATAGTTAAATAAACTGCCAACTATGTGTTTGTACTACTATAAATAATAAAAGCTACTTTTCTCATCCTTGTACTATAAAAAATGATTAAAGGTACTTAGCTTTGATATGAAGAAAGGTGTGTTGTTTTTTAAGTAATTCGCAAAATAACTAATTTAACTGATAGGGTTTTCGAATAACATAAAAAGTGCCAGTAGCCTATCCACGTTTATCCATAGAAAAACATCGTAAACTGAAAGACTAAGCGTAGGTGTGATATCCCAGGGAACTTATTTTTCTATATTTCGTACGTTAAGGCCTCAACCATAACTTGGTGCCAGAGTTTTCTAATCCACCTAATACAGGATCCGGAAGTGGTTAATTTTTACGACTTCCATTTTATGGAAGATGCTACTACCTAATACTTAACCTACTTTCTGAAGGATGATTTTAACTCCCTATCAGACTCAAGCAGTATAAAAACGTTTTCAAAACTAGTCCGTCTTGGGATTGAACCTAGGATTTTTGCATTATGAGTGTCAAAATCCGGTGACTTGAAAATCTTAAAGAATTGCTTGATATGGGATATAATGGAAATACAGTGGACTACTACAATGATGATGAAGATGCATTCTCGATACATGAGACAAACATAATTGACGAGTACCAAAAGGTACAAGTTGTTCAACAAACAAAGTGATGAGCCTACACCCTACAAGCAAGCCTACGAACAAGCCAAAGACCCTACTTTTAACTAAATAAGTTAAATGAGATTTCCACATACTGCACGGGAAGAATCTATTCCTTTCATGTGGGGTGTTGAAATTCCCAAGACGGGTAATTAATCACCCAAGTTTATAAATGAAGCTGTTCACCGGCGAACACTTTTTCAGCTGGCAAAAAAAGGATAAGGCTTTCAATTCGACTCGTTCTTTTATGTTTGCGACAAAGCTTTTTGTGTGGTTTAACGATTTTAATGTTTTTTATATTATAAACTTTCATTCAATAAATAATTTGCCTTAAAATCCATTTGCGAGCCACGGGCCATGGCATAAGCTTTTACGATGTTTTATTAGATATTGTGCTATTCGGAACGAAGAAAAATCTAACATATCGTTTCACCCGATTGATTTTAACTTTGAGTGAGTACAGTAGTATATAATGTTGGTTAATCTTTGTCTTCCCATTAGTCTCTCTTACTTATAATAATTACGACTTAAAGTTTATGACTGATATATCCGTGTACCTGCATTGTTTTGCTTAGTTAGGCCTGTGTCTAGTCAAACAAATTGCGTCTATAACTGTCTACCTAAGACCGGATTCTTATGTCTCATGTCTGATAATTGCTTCTACAACTACCTACCTAAGATTAGATTTTGTTATAAAACTCGCACGTCAGCCTTTGTACCTTAAGGTCTTATATGCTAATTTCA
Organism: Anania crocealis; assembly: GCA_949315895.1. Taxonomy (NCBI): domain Eukaryota; kingdom Metazoa; phylum Arthropoda; class Insecta; order Lepidoptera; family Crambidae; genus Anania; species Anania crocealis. Next base: position 17,568,868 of record OX438867.1, on the reverse strand, counting down.
GAATATACTCAACGCAGTAGATTGTCTCCTTATGTAGGTACTTATTTACAATAGAACTTACGAATTACGATGCCAATATTTATTCAAATTTGCTTTAAGTAATTAGGAAAGTATTTCTGACGAATCTGCAAGCATTTCCATGATACATTTTGGCTTCACGGGTTTACGAATGAAATACACAGAACTGGGTCATTGAAGGATTGAGTTTAAACGTATAGTTATCTATACTGTAGTATTGGCCTACGGCGTTAAGGGCTACAAACAGGATAGTCTCAACCTCTTCAAACATCACTGATTGCAAATACAATCCCAAGTCATTTGCATAAAGGAAACGAATCGGGTAAGGCATGTGACATTGTTGGTAAATTTGAGTTAAAATAGTTGCGGTGAAAATACGCTACCCTAAGGTAGGCCACACTTTTCTAGCCCAATCAAACTTGAATTTAGATGACGAATTAGGTGTTCGAGTAACTTTTACCCGGTTTTCAAGGGGTCACCAGATCTGAGGTCCCGGGTCAATGTAGAAAATCTCTTTCATACATTTTATAGGTCTTATGCTGATTTTAAAGTCCCCTTGTTACATCAGTATATCAATAAATATAAAAAATATGTCTCAGGCGGGACTCAAACCCGCATCTCCTCGCATGCCGGGCACGGCGCTTTAACCATTTAACCATCGAAACACTACGTAATAGGCGTCAATTTTTCTAGCATATTCTTATTGCTGTAATAAAGCGCCGCGCCCGGCATGCGAGGAGATGCGGGTTCGAGTCCCGCCTGAGACATATTTTTTATAGTTTAAGTACTGCAATTTGATTGCTTAAAAAATCATATAAAATATCCCCTGTTACAAACAAAAAACACTAAATCATACTTTAGAACAGTAATATTTTTAAAAGACGAACGATTAAAGTATTTCGCTTAATTTCGTTCATTATAACTTCAAATAGTTTTGATACAAGTGCCTTTTATTCCAAAGTAGGGTGATAAAATTCCCAACAGTGATTAATAACTTAAGTTCATAACGGTCCCCGCCCGCCACGGATGTAATTATTTTGGCAACAATCTTCTTGAGATTCAAGGTGCCATATTTGGAACTTGTGGCGTAGTGATTATGTTTCTAATGCATTTAAGATTTTTATGGTAAAATATAGTAACAGCCTATTCTAAAATTATCTCACTGCAGAGAAAAGGCCTCCATCATCGAATTCAAGTTACCATAACAATAACCACGTTTGCCAAATGCGGGTTGGTGATCACAAACCCGAGCAATATTTGAAAATTCGATTTTTTTTACTGCCGGACCTGCGGATCGAACTCGGGATCCCGAGATCTTGGCCCGGTATTCACTAGACCAACGGGGCATTTTATGGTATTGTGGTAATATTACGTGTTACATAGTTTTTTGCTTCGTTTTCATTAATGATTGATTATTTGTTTTCGATTTATAAAATAATTTACTACTGCATCTACTGACCTCCAGATTGTCGGGTTGTCAGTTGAACCTTTGGAACTTAATCTAAAATCTGTTGAAATTTCTTGTCGCTTTTTTTACATTTTATAAATAATTGTCATTTGAAAAAATTTGAAAAATTATGGAGGAAAGGAGATGCGGGTTCGAGTCCCACCTGAAACATAATGTTTCAAATTTGAATATTGATATTATAATTGCAATTAAATTGGTCAAATACGAGTATTATGTAAAATTATTATCATATTATTAATTGTTTTATCGGGATTAAGATTTATCGGTATTGGAGTGATTGCATCAATCGTGGTCAATAGATTGTTTCAAAATTTAGATCTTTTAATTTGATATAAAACGCTGCGTATACGAATTGGATCCTCATCCAGTTTTTTTAAATAGCAGCTACGCTTTCACAGCTAATATGATTAATAACCAAAGTTTATAAATGACGCTCATCACGTAAGTAATTATTTCAGCGACAATCCCTAGATTATAACGTGCCATATTGAGAAAACTCCGAGCGAAACTTGGGTAATCATATTCTAATTAAGTCTCCTCTTTGTGCCTCGTGAGGAGGTAGCGGGTAATGACACACCTTGCAATTTATGGAAGCTCGAGGAAAAAATAGGAAACACCATTTTCTGTACTTTACAGCTGAAAGAGGTACTTTAAATAGATTTAAATTTGTCAAACTTATAGGATTTGTAGGACATTTACAACAGAAGTATCATTGCAAAAAAGTTTAAAATTATGAAAAGCGGTTTCATATTTCTTGAATTTATTCGTAAAATATGTTTTTTGGATGATGATATTACTCAATCCGAGTTTCTTGCGCTGCTTCTACTCGGCACTAGCCCACATTTTGTTCCGAAGCAGTGGTAGGTTTAAATATTGGGACGTGTAAAAGCGCCTCCAGGGGCCTATTTGCAGAAATAAAACTGATTTTAACTGATTTTGACAGATTTTTAACACATTTATAAAACAGTGACTGTTCTGAATATTGAAAGATCTACACTAGAAGGTTATGTATGGGTTCGGTTATTACCTGAGGCAGGCCAAAAAATATATTGAAGATTCGATATTTATATTAAAAATTTCGTTGTTGTGGTTACACGCTAATTCTTAAAAGCTTTACATAGAGAAATAGACCTGTTGATCTTTTCTTTATTTATTCTTTATTATTCTTTCTTTATATCTATAAATAACAAAATATATTGTGTTGGAAATTACAAGTTAATACAATAAGATTTAAAAAATGACATAATTACACATGCCATTGGAGTCTTATAATCACAATCTCAAATCACCTTACATTCTAGTAATGTTATTCTAGTCGAGCGTAGGTACTGTCCTAAACTAATAAAAACATATCAAAATAAAAAATATGAACTGAGGCACTTGCTTGCTTAAATCAACATCTTATAAAAAAAACCTTCCAAAACCGTCTTAATTTTCAGGCGTTTTTTTAAAATGTTTTTCATTGGCGCTACAAACGAGATACATATCACAACATAAATCTTTTACGATACCTTAAAACCCTTTTAAACCATTCGTCTTGGACATTTTTAGATCTTTATCTTAAGGAAAAAAGGGCAAGGTACCATGCCATTTACCTTTTAGATAGACGGTATAAAGCAAGTTCTACTACAGGTTAAGACCTCTTTAATTAACGATTTTAATTAAAAACTAGAATCACGACAACTTAGTTAAGATTTAATTACAAAAAGGAATTTAGAGAAGTTTTCCAAAACAAAAATAGCCTCAAGAAATCTAGGCGTTAAAGCATTAGAAGTGTAAAGTTTTTTCATTTACATTATTAAAATAACTTGAGATAAACTTAATGTAGAAGTTAGTCAATGTTAAATTAGATTAAGGATAATCTATACTAATATTACCAAGTTGAAGAATTTGTTTGTTTGTTTGTTTGAACGCGTTAATCTCAGAAAGTACTGGTCCGATTTGAAAAATTCTTTTTGTGTTGGATAGTCCATTTATTGAGGAAGGCTTTAGGCTATATAATATACGACCAATAGGAGCGAAGCATTAGTGAAAATGTTGCATAAATAATCTCGATCATAATAACGGAAATTGACGCGGACGAAGTCGCGGGGAACAGCTAGTTTATTAATAAAGTTAAATTATGCAATTGTACTTTCTGATATAAATGTATATTTTTAAATAAAGTGTTTATTTGGGGAGGCCGCCAATTTATGCCTATTTACAATGCAGAAAATAAATAACCTCAAAAACTTAAAAAATATGTGTGCCTTCTAATCTATATAAGCTAAAATTGTTTTTTGATTAAATAACCACGGTCCGATCGCGCCGCTAGTACGGGGCCCCTGCGCGGGCGAGCCCTAGGCTTCGCGCGAAGCCTAGGACTCGCCTCGCGCTCGAGGTACCCGCTAGCAGGCCGCTTTTGGGCTGAGTGCCTTCCGCACTCGCCTAAAACCCGCCCGGTGAAGCTGTAACGGCCTTCTGCCACAGCATAGGTCCATTAAAAAAAAAAAAAAAAAAAAAAGATTAAATAACGTCAGAATGACAAAAAAAACATATAAATTGAATATTGATCAAATAATCTTAATAACCATCATAAACGATAAATCCTGCCTCAGCAGTTATGTGTTTTAGGGGCAAAAGAAATAAGCTACCTTTTTCTGTCTCCCGATTTAACTTTTCCAAATATATTATACATTTTGACACCCTGTAAGTCATACTATGTTCTCAAACCAAATAAGAAAACTAATTGCAGTACGTCATGCAAATAAAAGTATCCTACTGGAATTTTGGCAATTGAATTCGCTACTCCAGGATTACTGGAACAAAAAGATCATTGAAGCGTCGATTCCGTCAATCTTTTGTTCCTTTTCGTTCACTGTTCCCGATCGGGAACAGGAACAGTTAGAAAGTCCTGAGGCGAATAGAATCCGAATGTGGGCCAAACATTGCGATGAAAGTTTGGATATTGACCAGGGTCTCTTAAATTAGTGTTGTTTGTACTTTTGGACGTAGAATTGTTCCTTTTTTTATTAATGAAAATGAAATAAGTTTATTGCTTTCAAATACCTACATACACAAGTTACAAACATTATTTAAGCCTAACTACCAGGAAAGCAATTGGAGGTGACTCAGCTCGTGATGTTATGAAAAAGCAATCCTACCCAGCGCTGGTTTTCAGCCACTTCCACTTCTTTACAGGTGTGAGGCGAGAATCTATGTAATGATTGCTGTGGTAACTTGAATTCTATGATGATAGGCCGTTACTATGTAATTCTAGATGTTTTTTTTTTGTTAGGAAACATATGTACATGTCTGTAAAATAATGATTGTCTGTCAATGTGCCATATTCAAAAATTTTTAGTAAATATTACTTTAACGTTAATAAAAGCATTTACTTCAATCAGTTCTTTATTAAATCCTGTGTTTCAGATAGAAGAAAACTTGATATGACACAAAACCATCGCGTTTTTCATTCTTCCATTCTCTTTTTAATTTTTTTTATTTGCGCAATGCATTTTTGCATGCCTTCGCCTCTTTCAAGCGCGGATTACATATATATACGTTGAAAAAATACAAAAACATTTTATTTGGCCATTTCCATGAACCCAGTTCTGTGAAACTGACAGTTAAAAATCAAACTTGTTTAGATGCGAATTTTTTTAAGGATTTATATTTTATCTGTTCTACTACTTTGAATTTAAGTTATGACAGAAATTAATGCACAGGCGTAATCATTATGCTTGTCAAATAAGGTCAATACGATTATAAACCCGAGCGATGTTTAAACATGAATGATTTCTGAATTAGTTAATTAATAAAAACATTCGAAACCTTTTATTGCCCGTCCCGGGTATAGTCCCAGGAGATCTTAGCCCAGTACTCATACCACAAAACCAACGGGGCTTTACCACTAGTACGTACGTCACGCAAGCAGAGTCGCAGGCAGAAAGCTAGTTTTTCATATAGAGTTACATCTTCAACGTTTATTACTGGTTTTAATATAAAAAACATCAAGCTAAATGCATTCTGCAGCGTTTTAATTTATAAAAGTGGGACGCGTCCTCGAACATTATGAAACAAGCCGTGTCCCAAGGCAGGGATAAAATAAAGGAATGCAAAGTATCACCCGTATTGGAGGCTCCATAGATATAGTTCGCAGGCGTGCTAGAAGTGTGACTGGTCGTAACTCATTTATAAGAAACTAGCTGTTGCCCGCGACTTCGCCCGCGTCAATTTCTGTTATTATGATCGCGATTACTTTTGCAACAATTTTCACTGATGCTTCGCTCCTATTGGTCGCAGCGTGATGTTATATAGCTTAAAGCCTTCCTCGATAAATGAACTATCCAACACAAAAATATTTTTTCAAATCGGACCAGCACTTCCTGAGTTTAGCGCGTTCAAACAAACAAACAAACAAACAAACTCTTTAGCTTTATAATATTAGTATAGATAAGATGTAATCCGTAATCAAACTTGCGTTTATTGTGATAACCATTTGATTTAAACTGACGATTTGAATATTTTACAGTGTTTGTGAAATTGTAAAATGCTTCATTTCTATGTAAGTATAAAAGTAACAGCCTATAATCATCACACTGCAGCATGAAGGCCTCCATCATTGTTATCAAGTTACCACAGCAATGATAGTACATAATCACCATGCTTGTCTAATGCAGGTTCGTGATCACAAACCCGAGCAATTTTCGAATATGTGACATTCTTGTTGCCTGATTCGGGGATCGAACCCTAAAAATTACTTGAACCAAAATACCAATGGGGCGCTTACGGTATGTCCAGTACTTTTATACAATATACTGTGGATACGCTTCCAAATATTAAATGAATAAATAATAAAATAAATAAAAATCGTGTATTTCTGTAACATAAAGATTACATAAAAAATCTGTGGCTAAGACCTACCTAATAAGTATTTTTATGAAGAAAATTAATAATTTAGTAAGTAAACAAAACTAAAATATTTCAGTTCATAGACGCATCCACGGCTATAGCTCTCTGGTCGTAGCATTATGTCAAGCGCTCTCATATTGAAAGCTCTTTCCATACGCAATTTTTCATGGCGCGTAAAACTTAAAATGCTGTATATAGTAAGCAAAAATGAATTCGTCCAACGAAATTGGTGAAATTAATTTCATAGCTGTGAGCGAGATTTTTTATAGAAAACAATATTGATAAAAGCTTTCAGAATTGGTAAATGACACAACTATGAGAGTTTAAAGTCGTTCCAATGAATTTTGACGGTATTATTTAAAATATTTTATAATACAGAAAAATGAAAATGAATACTTTGAATAACATTAAAAAAAACAACTACTCGTAACATAATATAACGTCCTTGACGATATTTTAACTGTAACAGGAATTGTGTGTAATCAGAACTCCTATCGATTTCCTAGGAAAATCGATGGAACACTATAAAGTTTCTAATCGTCATGCAGTGGGATATGTGGCAATCGCCCCTTGGCAACGGAAATTAAAATACTCGTATGTATTTAATTAAATTATACACATTTTTTAATAAGTTGATAGATGAAATTTTAAAGGTCAAATTTTCAGAAGTGATTTAATAATTTAAGATATTTAGTTATGACTTGTTACATTAAGTACTTCAGTTTAATTGTTCTTTTGAAACTCTTTTAACGATCCAAACTGAATAACATGAATGTTTTAAAATTTGTTAATATAAAAAGTTTTATAAAAGTTTTGAAACTGTTTTTTAGCAATTCAGTTGCTTTAGTAACAGCAATTGAATATACAGACAAACTTTCCTCTTTTTTTTAAATCGGTTGGTAACAAAAAACAGTCGAATTGAGAACCTCCTTCTTTTTTGAAGTCGGTTGAAAAATACACGTACTTGAATAAAATTTTGGACTGACCTAACTTAGGACTCGAACCCACAACTCCGTTTGCCAGACGACTGCTCTAACCATTTGAGCCACCAAGACATTGTATTTGTGGACGGATAATTTATTTCATACTTCACGCTGTCATTTAGCGAAGTTACATCAATTTTGGTTATGTTGCTTCAACACACATCATTAACTTTATTAAAAATATACTTAACAATCGTTTGAGATAGAAGAAACAGATTATTAAAAGATTTTAACTGTTTTTGAAGTAATTAATCAATTGAAAATACAATTTCTTGAACAAAATTTGCGAATGCACGACCATTTGCTTGCCGCGCGACTGCCTTAAGAGGAAACACTAAGGGCGAGAGAATTGAAAAATAGGTATTTGTAAAATCTATTGCTGTCGCGCGAGAAGCCGAGGATCGATCTAAGTGGCGTGCATTTGGAGAGGCCTATGTCCAGCAGTGGACTGCAATAGGCTGATGATGATGATGATGATTGCTGTCGCGCAGTCCCTAATGCCTCCCCCGCAGAGCGTGATAGAGACAACTGCATCTTGGACCGAAAATACCTACTAAAAGCACACAAAAACGTTTCGTAGTCACCCGATTCCTTTTCCAAAACAAGACCGATTTGAATACTTTTTTAATTTAAAAATTAAAGTAAGGCTTTTGCCGTGTTCGTATATTTTTTTTCACAGCGGAAAATCTAGCGAATTTTTGACGTGACAACGTCTTAAATTAGGTTGCGGCTGGGAGTCACTTATGAAAAAGTGTAACGCTCGGTAACGTTACGATGAGTCACCGAACGAGAGAGAGGCCCGCCGAATGCCTTGCGTCTCTCTCCCACTCAACTATGATCGGTCTGCCGCGCGCGCAGCACTAGAGAATTAGGCGCATTGAATCGGCGCATGCTTGTGTCTCTGTCTTTGTCTTTCTCGAACGTTCTTGGCGTTGGAAAAAGACTTGACTTTCGCAAGACACATTACAGCAGAAACACTTCCTTTCATTTCATATTTCTCCTATCATCGTCCTATCCTCAACAAAATCACTCAAATAGGAATTAGTTAAGTTTAAGTTTACATGTACAATGTTTTAGTAAACAAAATATATTTCTATAGTTAAAATTTGTGCAATTCTTATTTTCATTCAATTCCTTGTTCCTATTGTGGAATTTAATTATATTCATATCAATAAATATTCTACCGAGAAAAAGACGTTGTCACGTAAAATCTTCGCCCGTAAAACCGACTTTACAGGCAACCATTTTTTTTAGATTATTGGAGACTCATATCTCTTTTATTAATATTTATGAAAAAAAGGAAAACATAGACACATGCCAATAGTAGCCATAGATTTTTGTAATAAAACTTATAGCTCTACTGGCATTATCCAGGGAGGAAGCAGGGGACTACGTTTGTATGGAAAAACGGCCCTTGTGTTGCCTCTTAAAATACATTAATTGTGTCGACGAATTTACATAAGGCTTTATTTACTATGTAAGCCAGCGGAGTTCCATCAATGTTTTTGGTTATGTACTTTCAACGTCCCGTTGGTCTAGCGATTTGAATACCGGGCCAAGATCTCGCAGTCCTGGGTTTGATTTCTGGGCCGGGCAACAAACAGTTTCGAATTTTCGATCATTGCTCGTGTTTGTGATCGCCAAGCCGCATATGGCAAGTGGTGAAGCAAAGTGTGGTGATTATGCCTGTACACATCATTAATGTGGTCACTTGAATTCGATGATGTAGGTATTTTCCCCGCAGTGGCATTAAATAGGCCGTTCCTTTTTGACTTCTGACATCCAACATTCCACATTCGTACAGTTGGGAAACCAGCCGTCACGCTATCCGTAGATATAATTTTACAAAGAAAATAAAATAAATTAGGGGTTAAAGTATGAAATTGCCGATTATTTTCCCACTTTTTATTTTGTTTATAGCTCTAAAGTATAGTCATATTATTGCGTTATTCTTTTTGTATTGTATCAAAAAATAAATAAAGTAACTTTTGACTAAAAAAAAAATGCAATACTAGTGCCTATTACTTCAAAGGAAGTCGTTGAAAAGACCCCTTACAATGTGTCAGCTGACGTTCTTGCTTCAATTAAGTATATTTGTATTATATACTTTGATTTTCAGAAATTTAAATACTATAATGCGTAGCTTTATAACCATCTAACTTTCACCTTTAATTGCATCGAAAACGGTTTAGGCGTTTTTAAAAAAACTCATAAATTGTTAGTATGGAAAAATGACTTTTCTCGATTTCGTCCATACAAAACGGCAATTTCATATTTTAACACCTAATATGTCTTGACCTTCGCGGTCAGTGCAAAGAACATTTTTGTTTCGTCTCAATTCTGGTCTACTGATACATTGTTTTCTTTTTTAAATCAAAAATAGTGCTGTAGTTGCTACTTATTTTAGTATCAGATCAAGCTTTATGATGTTGTCCTTATTTGTTATTTGCTGTTCCGGCTTTGCACGTTAATAAATGAATATAATGAAAGAAAATGTTCTATTCATGACTATGTTTACTGTTTACACACTTTTCATGCAAATTCTGATATAGTTATTATTTTAATTATCATACAATCATTTTTGTCTAAACTAACGTTCTCCTGACCATTACAAAACATACCAAAAAAGAATTATCCAATTTGTGGAAGTCAATCGGAAGATACAATGTTCTTTCAAGAGATTAGTTAGTCTTATCAAGAATATTTTCCTTTTTATTACTACATAACATGCCTTAGAAATAAAACCGGGGGTATTGGAACCTTACAGTCAAGCAATGTTCTAGATCGTTTTATTTAGCTCTAAAACTTTCTATTCGAGCACTCAAACCGAACTACGTACTTAAATCTTGACTTTACGTGCGTTGTATTTGCAATCGGTACAACTTGATATTAATTCAGATAGTGCATGTCTTGTTAAGTATTAGGGGTTAAAGTATGAAATTGCCGTTTTGTATGGATGAAATTGAGAAAAGTCATTTTTCCATACTAACAAGTTTTTAGTTTTTTTAAAAACGCCTGAACCGTTTTCGATGCAATCAAAGGTGAAAGTTAGGTGGTTATAAAGCTACGCATTATAGTATTTAAATTTCTGAAAATCAAAGTATATAATACAAATATACTTAATTGAAGCAAGAAGGTCAGCTGACACATTGTAAGGGGTCTTTTCAACGACTTCCTTTGAAGTAATAGGCACTAGTATTGCAATTTTTTTTTAAGTCAAAAGTTAATTTATTTAGTTTTTGATACAATACAAAAAGAATTACGCAATAATACGACTATACTTAAGAGCTATAAACAAAATAAAAAGTGGGAAAATAATCGGCAATTTCATACTTTAACCCCTATTATTATGAGTCAATGATATTACAAGCAAAATAAAACAACAAATTATAAAATAATATAAAAAACCCGACTGCTAAAACAACTTATACATTTTGTTAGAACAAGCCGAACGTAGTCTATGTTAATATTATAATTAAATCACAAATTTCATATCATCATGAAATATTTTCACACAAATCGGAATCTCAAAATTTTAACTAGTATAAAAATAACAAAACAAAAATTTTGACACCAAACTTCTGACTTCACCATAGTATTTAAATGCGATGCTAACATAACTGGTTACGGCTTCTTATACCATTTACCTAACACCATGTATCAAAAAAACAAGCTCTGCATGCCTGCTTCTCGAGCTTCGTTTGTGAATTATATTCTGATTCAATCCCCAACCAATGAGACTGCAGGAGCTAACCACGGCCGCTTGGTTGATTGTCCCCGTCAAATTATATTCTAATTCAATCCCCAACCAATGAGACTGCAGGAGCTAACCACGGCCGCTTAGTTGATTGTCCCCGTCGAATTATATTATAATCACTAAAAATCAGCGTCGCAGTACGCCTTCGGCTGTTGCGACTAATGCTGAGTGGGGGCCTTTTTGGCACATTAATTATTTTTATTTTTTTTGTTAACTATTCCAATTTCGAAGTGCCAAATAAATGTTTTTTCTATTCTATAATTCAATCCCCAACAAATGAGACTGCAGGAGCTAACCACGGCCGCTTGGTTGATTGTCCCCGTCGAATTATATTCTAATTCAATCCCCAACCAATGAGACTGCGGATTGAATGAGCTAGCCACGGCTACTTGATTGATGATTGTTCCCGTCTGCGAATTGAATTCTGGGACCTTATCCCAGAATTCAATTCGCAGGTGGGAACAATCACCAACCAATGAGACTGCGGATTAAATGAGCTGGCCACGGCCACTTGATTGATGATTGTCCCCGTCTACGAATTGAATTCTGGGACCTTATCCCAGAATTCAATTCGCAGGTGGGGACAATCACCTACCAATGAGACTGCGGATTGAATGAGCTGGCCACGGCCACTTGATTGATGGTTGTCCTCGTCTACGAATTGAATTCTGGTACCTTATCCCAGAATTCAATTCGCAGGTGGGGACAATTACCAACCAATGAGACTGCAGATTTAATTGAGCTAGCCACGGCCGCTTGGTTGATTATTCCCGTCTGCGAATTGAATTCGTAGAGCTTAACACATTAAACATACTTCTGTTTTTTGGTGTTTTCAATTTTAATTTGATGTTTTTCTTCATTTTTTTTTAATGTATCAGCGCAACCTCTGGGTGACGGCTGAAAATCAGTGTTTCCGCCTTGGGGTGGAAACTTATGCTGAGCTTTGACCCATGTTTGCTGCAGCAAACACTGTTGACATTAATGTCTGTTTTAATTATTGTGTTTGTTCTGTTTTGTTTGTTGTTATAATATTTTGGTGTACTTACCTATGCTTTATGTTAATTGTGTTTACTGTGGCAAAATAAACGATTTCTTCTTCTTATTATTACTATTTACCTTTACATATCTAATTCGTAGCACAATTCATAAATGGAAGTAACGTTTATATCAAAAAAAAATAAGAATCAGATCACATTGCATGCTACAAAAATGTTTGTACAAACTGAAATGCCAGTCAAAAATTGTTGTTTTCCACCAAAAAAATATTGCAATTTCCCAACACCTCTCCAAAAGTATTAATTACGTAAATCTACCTACTTATACGAATATCGCTGACTCCTAAACCTCTAAGGAGGACACAACCGAATATTGCAAGATGACGAAATCGCTGATGCAACTCTCGTGCAAATTCAACGTGACCACGCCATCGCGCCACCAACCCCGAGATCATCATCATCGCCGCCACTTCGTATCCAACCTCGATCGGGTCAATTTGTAACTAGTTGTAATTTAATTATTAATAAATTAGTTTAAAAAATTAATTTCGGTTTTTTTTCGAACCTCCTGCTGTCGCTTCTATATTTGGCGCAGTCGGTAGGATTCTCGCGGACGGTTTCGCGCTTCATCACGAAGATTTCCGTCATAACGAGCCGCCCGTGTGGCTATCAAGTCGCGTTCGAGAATCCAGAACCAGAAGCCAGCCAGCTAGAGGGTATCCAGACATCGATACACAAGAAAAGCCGAAATATGTTCATGTAAGTGCACTTGAATCATTCTCGTGTTTCCTATCCTATCCTATCTTTAGTCCCTAATTTTAGTCACAATTTTTCATCCAAGAAATTCTGGATCCCGTGGGTCTGCATCTAGCAGGCAACGCAGGGAACATTTGCTAGACTTAAATAGGTTATTTAGTTTATCAGAAGAAATGGAAATTGATCCCGATAGTATTTACAAGGCCTTACGCCTTGTTCCCGATTTTGACGGGAACCCCAACGTCTTAACTAGATTTATTAATATTTGTGATAGGTTATGTTCAGACTATTTGCGAGATGATCCCAATAGTCAACTTAATAATTTGTGTCTCCTAAACGGCATCCTGAACAAAATCACGGGACCCGCCGCTACTATTATTAACTCAAATGGCATCCCAGATAACTGGTTAGGGATTAGAAATGTCTTAGTACATAACTTCGCTGATCAACGGGACGAGACAGCACTCTATAACGACCTCTCCCTAGCTATGCAAGGCAATAGTAGCCCACAAGAATTTTATGACCATTGTCAAACTCTTTTTAGCACGATAATGACCTATGTTACATTACATGAGACACTAGGAACCACTATAGACGCTAAGAGGGTTCTGTATAAAAAGTTGACCATGCAAGCCTTTGTACGAGGTTTAAAGGAACCGCTTGGATCTCGTATAAGGTCTATGAGGCCAGACAGTATAGAAAAAGCTTTAGAGTATGTGCAAGAAGAATTAAATATTCAATATCTTCAGCAACGTAACGAAAGTATGCCTAGACACCAACTAGCCCATCGCACACCAGTTGCCTTACCTATAGCCTCCTCAATGCCTAAATTAAATAACTTTAATAGTATATCTAATTTTAATAATCAGGCAGCGCCGAGATATAATCCGCCGCCGCCTCCGCTCCGCTTATCAGTGCAACCGCAACCTTTTAAATTTAACTCGCCTAGTATCGCACAGTCTCAACAGCCGCGTATGACCCGCACACAGCAAATGTTTAGTGCACCACCACCGCAATATAATGCCCAAAGTAACATGTTCAGGTTACCACCTAGGCGTCAGCCTCAGTACCAGCCGCCTCCTAAACCTATGAGCGGAGTACAGCAATTCACACCCAGACCTTTGCCACCAACTTCATTTGGACACGATTGGCAAAGATTCGGCAATCCCCCACCAAATAATTACTTCAAATCACGCGAAGTCAATTTAAATGAATGCGCATACGATGATCCATACTACTCAGATTACTACTACGACACAGAATATTATAATGACTTAACTGATTGCAATAATTACGACGCATCTTATGACTATGACTATGCCAATAGAGTTCAGTATTACGAGCCCACTGGTCACAATAACGTAGAGTCAAGTAACGAGCCACAAGCATCTAGTTCCACAGAACAGGATTTTCAGATAGCCCGCCCGTCAGACAAGTTAAAATAGAGTTGAATATACAAACGCAACGGCAACTTCCTTACATTCAAATTTTAAACCCGCCGCTTAAGTTATTAATAGACACCGGCGCAAATCAGTCGTTTATTAGTCCCGAATCTGTTGAGAAATATTTCTGTAACTTTCCTTTAGATTACGACCCTTTCGAAGTGACTAACGTTCACGCAACCAGCCGTAATGACTACTCTATAACACTACCGTGCTTTCCCGAACTAAAATCCCAAGATAAGATAAAATTATTTGTGTACCGTTTCCATAATTATTTCGACGGTCTTATAGGCCTAGATCTACTCACTAAATGGGAAGCGAAGATTGATCTTAAAGATCAGACCCTCTCAACCCAGTTTGCTGTCAATCCTATTAAGATGTACAACTCGCTGAACGTCAACCTCTATGAAGACATTATCCCGGCAAACTCTTCAAAAATAGTTCGAATCCCAATTAACGCCCCGGATGGTGACGTCCTCGTCGAAGAGCAAATTATCTGTAATTGCCACATTTCCGATTGCATTACATCCGTTAAAAATAGCCGCGGAATCTTAGAAGTCTATAATCCTACAAATAACGATATAATATTCTCATTAGACCACCCAGCGCAGGCACAAGTTTTTAATATCGAGTGCATGCGAACTGAGTCCGTGCCTACGTCACGCGCACGCGCCGTCATTTCGCGCCTTAGGACAGATCATATGAACGCCGAGGAAAGAGCTAATATAGAGACTTTATGCTCGCGTTATGCCGACGTATTTTATTTGGAAGGCGAACCACTAACATTTACAAACCAAATTAAACACTGTATTAAAACGACAGATGATGTTCCGATTTATACTAAAAGTTATCGCTATCCTTATGTACATCGACAGGAAGTCCGTGATCAGATAAATAAAATGTTAGACCAGGGAATAATTAGACCTTCCACGTCAGCCTGGAGCTCACCCATATGGGTTGTGCCCAAGAAGGTTGATGCTTCTGGTAAAAAGAAGTGGCGTATAGTTGTGGACTTTCGTAAACTGAATGACAAGACAATAGACGATAAATATCCAATCCCCAATATAACTGACGTCCTTGACAAGCTTGGCAAATGCATGTACTTCACCACACTCGATTTAGCATCTGGATTTTACCAAGTGGAAATGAATGAGAGCGATATACCCAAAACAGCCTTCAATGTGGAGCATGGGCATTACGAATTCTTGCGTATGCCTATGGGTCTTAAGAACTCACCTTCTACGTTCCAAAGAGTGATGGATAACGTCCTCAAAGGCCTACAGAACGAAATTTGCCTGGTATATTTAGACGATATAGTCGTGTTTGGTTCTTCGCTCCAGGAGTCCATAATTAACCTTGAAAAGGTTCTCCAGCGGTTACGCGAATCCAACTTTAAGATTCAGATGGATAAGTCCGAATTCTTAAAGTTAGAAACAAGTTACCTTGGTCATATCATCACCAGAGACGGCATCAAACCGAACCCAGATAAGATTTCTGCAATAGAGCAATATCCCATTCCAGAAACTCCCAAACAGATCAAACAATTTTTAGGTCTTATTGGATACTATCGTAAATTCATTCCCGATTTTGCTCATATCACAAAACCTCTCACTCAATGTTTAAAAAAAGGTAAAAAGATAACGTTAGACTCAAACTACGTACAAGCATTTGAAAAGTGTAAAAAACTCTTGACAAACGACCCTATACTACAATACCCCGACTTTACTCGTGAATTTATCTTGACCACAGACGCATCAAATTTAGCTATTGGGGCCATCCTATCCCAAGGCCCAGTAGGTTCAGATAAACCCATCTCATTCGCATCCCGTACTCTCAACGATAGTGAGATAAATTATAGTACCATTGAGAAAGAGTTGTTAGCCATAGTTTGGGCCACAAAGTATTTCCGACCGTATCTGTTTGGACGTAAGTTTAAAATACTTACCGATCACCGCCCACTTCAGTGGATAATGAATCTCAAAGAACCTAACTCGAGATTAACTAGATGGAGGTTAAAGTTAAGTGAATATGACTTTACTGTTATTTACAAGAAAGGCAAAAGTAACACAAATGCCGACGCCCTGTCTAGAATCGAGATCAATAATGAAGAGATAAGTAGTATAACCGCGAATCCCTCAGAGAAGCCAGCATCTCTATCTAACTCCGACACTCTAACCGCTCACACTAGCCATGAACACCCAATCCTCGAAGTCCCCATTACCGATGAACCTATAAATAGATTCCATCGACAATTACACATCACTATTGTAGGTGACGTCAAACGACGGCCCGTAATAACAAAGCCATTTGACACCCATACTCGTATTTCGTTGCAAATTAGTGAATCGAATTTAGAATCCGACATTATAAACGCAATTAAAGAATATGTGAATCCCAAAGTTAAAACTGCACTTTTAATAAACCCACCTCTCGCCATGTACTCTGTGATCCCAATCATTCAAGATAAATTTAAGAGCTCATCTATAAATCTCATACTCTCTAAATCTGAAATAGAAAATGTTAAAGAGTATCTCAGGCAACAAGAGATCATTCGTGATTACCACGATGGTAAAACCAACCACAGAGGTATTAATGAGTGTTATCTGGCACTATCTAAACGATACTTTTGGCCTAAAATGAAGGAACAGATATCTAAATTTATAGGTGAATGTTCCATATGTGGACAAGCGAAATACGATAGACATCCAATTCGACAGAGATTTAACGTAGTACCGCCAGCAACAAAACCGTTTGAAACCGTTCACCTCGATTTATTCACAGTTCAGAATGAGAAATACTTAACATTTATAGACGTCTTCTCTAAATACGGACAAGCATATCACCTGAAAGATGGTACAGCAGTCAGTATCCTCCAATCCTTATTACAGTTTAGTTCTCATCATGGCCTTCCGTTTACAATAGTTACCGATAACGGAACTGAATTCACTAATCAATTGTTCGCCGAATTTGTTCGATTACATAAGATAAATCATCACCGAGTTCTAGCCCACTCACCAAATGATAACGGAAACATAGAGCGTTTTCATTCGACTTTGCTCGAACATCTCCGCATATTAAAACTACAGAAAAAAGACGAACCCATAATAAACCTTATGCCATATGCTCTCATAGCTTACAATAGTTCAATACATAGTTTTAATAAGTGTAAGCCCTTCGATTTAATCACAGGACACTTTGACCCTAGAGATCCTATTGATATAGACCCAGTTCCTCACTTATTACAGAAGTACCTTGTCAATCATAAAGAACAGATGAAAACCGTGTATGATTTTATCAATGACACATCCTTAGCAGATAGAACAGCCCTTATAGAGAGTAGGAATAAATCCCGCGAACCAGAAATAGAATATATTCCGGAGCAACAAATTTTTATAAAAAACCCTAAGGCCAGTAGACAGAAAGTAGCCCCAAGATTTACCCAGGACAAAGTTTTAGCCGACTTACCTATCCACATTTATACCTCCAAAAAACGGGGACCAGTAGCTAAGTCTAGACTGAAACGAATTCCTAAACATGCTAAATTGCTGCAGAATTCTGCCGATACTGATCCTGACGACAACAGCCCAGGAGATAGGACTTGAAACATTGGATGACGGACCAGGACTTTTACCGTTCAAACTGGGACCAACTAGACTCATAACACACTACCACACCTTTTTACAACGCATTCAGTTAAATGATGTCGAAGATAAAATCTTACAACTTCAGAATCAAATTCAAGCTTACGAGACTAGACTTCCTAACGAAACTTATGCTTTATATGAACTCCAGATTAATTATTTAAATTCTAAATTGAATATAGTATTAGAACAGTTACATAGCTTAGAGCCCAGCCGAACTAAACGAGGCCTTATAGACGGATTAGGATCTGTTATAAAAAGTATATCGGGTAACTTAGATCATTCAGATGCGATTAAATATGATAATGCCATTAAAACACTTCACAATAATGAGAATAAGATTTCATTTGAGTTAAATAATCAGATAAGCTACAGTAAAGATTGGATGACGAAAAACTTTGGTATTCTCTCTAAATTAGTCAAAAATCAGCGTATTATTAACGGAACTTTAATTTTTATAATGAATAAAGAAAGTCAGCATTCTGAGACTTTAACTAAATTTGCAAAGTTTGCTCAGCTACTAGTTATAATTACTGAAAATATAGATGACTTATTAAGTGAGTTAATTACAGTAGAAAATACTTTAGCATTTATTCGTGCATCGAGCACACACCATTCAATGCTAAAGATTAACATCTTAAGTAACATGTTAATTAGATTAAAAAATATATACGGTAGAGATAGCATCTTAGATTTAGAATTACGGGAATTTTATGATCTTATAAAGCCCGCTTATTACTTTATAGATAAAGAAATAGTTTTAATATTCAAATTCCCGATTGTGACTAAAATATCCTATGACCTATATAAACTATCAATAGCACCTAATAAATATCATCAAGCCCTCATACCTACTTATCCTTTCATTGCTACCAACGAGAATGCATTCGTGTACATAGAGGCAGAATGTCCGAAGTTATCTCACGGCTATCTCTGTGAAGAAAACATCAACCATCAGATCCGTACCGTACCTGACTGTATCCAGCATCTCATCTCACAACAATCTCTGGAGAAGACCTGCAAATTTACAAACATCACTCTGAGTAAAGAAGCAATGGAAAAGCTAGACGACCAACACTATGTTATCTCGCTGCCACATCCCACGAAGATTCATCTTATCTGCGGCCGAGAAGACTACACTCAGCTTCAAGGAAGTTACTTTGTCACTATCCCACTCACCTGCCAACTACGCACACCCGAATTCACTATAATCAACGATAGTGACGAGATAAAAGGTCAACCTCTTAAGATAATGAAGATACCGAATATTGAAATGCAAGCCACAGATTCATCCCGCATTGATTTGCACTCAATCAACCTGCAGAGCCTTCACAGCATCCAAGATAAAATAGCGCTCCAAACGCCTGTACAAATCGACACACCGCCTGCCGAGATATTATACCACACTACCATACCATTCTATTGCGTACTATTAAGTGCAACTGTACTCATCTTCGTAGTCTTGCTACGACGCTACGAGATACTTACCTGCAAACGTACCAGTAATCAAGAAAATATGAAGTCCGAAACTCACGAATACGAGAGCCCGGATAAATCTGTAATAGAAAGAGAAAGAAAACCGGGAAGCAGTCATATTACCATACCAGCAACATTTCCTCTCAAAGTTCTCAAATAGTTGCTGATCTGTGGGCGGAGGAATTACGTAAATCTACCTACTTATACGAATATCGCTGACTCCTAAACCTCTAAGGAGGACACAACCGAATATTGCAAGATGACGAAATCGCTGATGCAACTCTCGTGCAAATTCAACGTGACCACGCCATCGCGCCACCAACCCCGAGATCATCATCATCGCCGCCACTTCGTATCCAACCTCGATCGGGTCAATTTGTAACTAGTTGTAATTTAATTATTAATAAATTAGTTTAAAAAATTAATTTCGGTTTTTTTTCGAACCTCCTGCTGTCGCTTCTATATTTCGCAATATCCAAATACCGGGGCAGTTTCGCATCGCATCGTTTGTGCTCGCTCTGTCGATAAATCTGTTTTTATCGTGTCGATAAATTATGTCGACCTCGTCCCGTCTCCAGCGTGGGTTAACGACTCTATTTTTAATTTTCCAAATTTATCTAACGACTGAACGTAAATGTATGAGTAGTAATCGGAACAAACAAATACATATATCAAACATTGAAAGGTAAAAAGAGTAAAAATATAGTGTAACGGTGGAATTCGAAATTTTACACAAATGCTAGTCGGTAGAGGTAAAATTTTATATGATACTTTGAAACTATTGGTTTCTCGAGCTTATGGAATAATGAATGTTTTTTGTCAGAAGAATAACTCTTTAAAACAAATGTGAAACTACGAATGCTGTGTAGTCTAAACGTCAGAATCGACCAAAACATAGTGTAAAACCCTAATGAAGGCAGTAAAGTTATCTTTTACTTCAATGATACTGGTAATCGGTTGATACACAAACTCTTTTTTGTAGTTCTAAACAGAGCTAAACTTTGAGAATCCGATTGGTGTGCCTAATAATTCCTACTACTTAAAGCATTTAACAGCTAGACATAGGTCTTCACCGAAGATCAGATTCATCATCATCATCATCACCAGCCTCTCGCATGGACTGCGAGAGGCTGGTGATGATGATGGACATAGGCCTCTCCAGCCGCACGCCACTTAGGTCGATCCTCGGATTCCCGCCTCCATCTCCTGCCAGCCATCTTGCGCAAATCATCACTCCACCTGCAAGATCAGTTTACAAAATGATATTTTGAAATTGTCTTAGGTCGGGCAGGGGTTGGTGGGACATATTCGTCCTTTCGTTTGCATGTGCAATGCCTTACATTTTAGTAAAACCTTACCTACATGTTTATGCTAAATAAGGA
Source organism: Anania crocealis (assembly GCA_949315895.1). Lineage (NCBI taxonomy): Eukaryota > Metazoa > Arthropoda > Insecta > Lepidoptera > Crambidae > Anania > Anania crocealis. The sequence goes on along the minus strand of OX438867.1, from coordinate 17,548,057 downwards.
GAACATGTTTTAACTTAACTATTATGCACACATAATAAGTTAATTTGGTAAGCACTTGGCAATCGAAATTTGACAGTATTAATGAGAAAAAATTGCAGCCTGTCGTCTTATGGCAGTCTTTTGGACCGGCACTACCCGGCTCCTTGACAAAGGGCACGTAATAAGAAGATAGATAAATACGATGGTTGATCGGTGGACAGGTAGAGGGTGACCTAAAAAGCGATGGATGGATTATGTCAGAAAAGATAATTATGATAGAGAAGTAGACGAGATGACGTCTGGTATCTTTATATATATAATTCTTCTGTGAGTGTGTATGTCACTGAACTTCTCTCAAACGACTGGACCGATTTTGATGAAATTTTTTGTGTGTGTTCAAGAGGATCTGGGAATGGTTTAGATTCACAATTTTTGGGGGTAGGGTAGGGGTAGGGTATGTGTAGGATAGGGTAGGGTAGGTTAGGGGTAGGGTAGGGGTAGGGTAGGGGTAGGGTAGGAGTAGGGTAGGGTAGGGGTAGGGTAGGGGTAGGGTAGGGGTAGGGTAGGGGTAGGGTAGGGTTAGGGTAGGGGTAGGGTAGGGATAGGGTAGGGGTAGGGCAGGGGTAGGGTAGGGGTAGGGTAGGGGTAGGGTAGGGGTAGGGTATGGGTAGGGTAGAAGTAGGGTAGGGGTAGGGTAGTAAAATATTAAAATTTTATAAAATATATACAACCCTAAATTTTTACCCTTTTACCACCAACCCCTATTTTTTGTTAACCATTTTAGTAATTTAATCATTTTTATGGCAAAATAACGTTTGCCGGGTCAGCTAGTGATTGTATAAAAAAGGAAAACACTGCGCGAACCCCAGTTGACATAAATGATGACCACGCGGCTTTAATATCTTTGGTTAAAAACCAGGCGACGAAACATTCCGCTAATCTTTTTTGTATCAAAACTTTTTCCAAGTCAATCTACAAATAACACGAAACACGATCAGCGATCACAAATGCAATATCCTTTGATGCGAGTTTATTAATCGACTATGAATTACTCCATCAATTGGTCGAGATCAAAGAAAACTTTGAACCGACGTTTGCGTGAAACAAACTCGATTAAATTAGATTTATGAGCTGGCCAAGTGATGTGGTAGATGAAATACTTTGGTTGGTTACAAGTTAAAATTGTTTATAGAATTTTATCTGTATAGTAGTAGAGATAGAATGTAGTTTTGTTTACTAGCTGTACAAACTGCTTTTCAATAAAGATAATGTAAATAAATTGTACTATGATGATAGTTTTTATGACCATGTCAACCCTTTACACACTTTTCATGTAGGAATTTGATAAATAGTTTTTTGTGTAGCAGAAAATGAAATGTTTGATACTTAAAACATTTCATTTTCTTACACATAATAAACTTTCTTCTGACCATTATAGACATAACAAAAAAAGATTTTTCAGCCGATCGGATTGTACGCGGTAATACATTTTGGTGATTCATTGTATGAATAAGAGAATAAGGTTAAAGTTTACAAATTGTCAATAATCACTATTTAATTTTAGTCAAATTACTTACTCTTTTAATAGAGTCCTGCTCGTGATTTCATGCGCCTCGTTATGCGCTGTTTTTCAATTACTGACTTTAACTTATTTGAAATGATAAAATTTCTCTGGTGACAATCTCCTTTTTAGGGTTCCGTACCCAAAGGGTAAAAACGGGACCCTATTACTAAGACTTCGCTGTCTGTCCGTCTGTCCGTCGCTCTGTCACCAGGCTGTATCTCAAGAGCCGCGATAGCTAGACAGTTGAAATTTTCACATATTATGTATTTCTGTTGCCGCATTAACAACAAATACTAAAAACAAAATAAATTAAATATTTAAGGGGGGCGCCCATACAAAAAACCCGTTTTTTTGGCCTTTTTGGTACGGAACCCTTCGTGCGCGAGTCCAACTGGCACTTGGCCGGTTATTTTAAATAAATATCAATTATTTTTTAATACAAATTAAGAGAGTACATTCTCTAATCACACATCTATCCTATTTTCATCCTATTGGTTAGCTTGTAAGATAAAAACTAACCTATGTGAAACTAGGTACCTTTGTATCAAATTATATTTAAATCGTTTAATCGTATTTACATCGTAGTTCAAGCATGGTAGAAGACATGCACATCTTCCTTAAAATATTTATAATGCTGCTTACTTAAGGGAATATATTTAAAACATCCACTTTGCAAGTGAAGTAACAACAGGTATACTGTTCAATTTATGAAATAACAAATAACACATATAGTAACGTTGTTCAAACACACAACTCCGCATTCAAGGGTGAAATATTAAAGTATATTTCCATTCTTTAGTAGTCAGAAATTCAGTTATACATTTTCCGGTCCATAACCTTTTCTGTAAAAAGCTGTTTTAGGTCGGAAACGATTTGCAGAGTACTGTACGGACCATTTCCGGGACCTACGGAAAATTTTAAAATGGTTGGTATGGTAGGTATGGTTTAACATCGGAAAAGTCTATCTATATAAATCTAAATCGCTTAGTGTGTTGCTAAGCGCAAAACTCGAGAACGGCTTCACCAAAGTACAATATCTGGTCTGGTAATTGAACTTGGACCTCGGAGCAGGCGACACTTTGAAAACCGGTATGTATGCCACTCCGCCACGGTGGTCGTCGTGAATGAAAGGCATAGAGCTAGATAACAGGCTGGAATATCATATAGGGTATTTTTAATCCCGAAAAAAATATAATATGGTTCCTGTGGAATAGTTGTAATATTTCAAATTTCCACGTACGAAATCGCGGGCATTGGCTAGTCTAATATAACGGAAAATCTATTTCTGTTCGATCACTTTAATGAGTATTAAAAAATAATTTCCTAGCCGATAAAAGCTTCACTTAAACGCTTTTTAAGTGGCGCTGTCATCGACAGACAATAAAGTTTCCATTAGAGATAATTACGGTAATTTGTATAAAAACTTCGGAACATGGTCATTTAATTTTTTCAATAAATAAAATAGTTTATTTTGTTAACCATAATTTTAGACTTTTATGTTGTGGTCAGAACCACCCAAAAGCATGTGGTAAAACGCTTGTATTTTTTGGCTGAAGTTCTTGAGCTGAATATTCTTCTATGTATGAATTTTTTACATAAAGGTTAAAGTGCTTTTGACTATAAGTGAACGGCCTAAACTTACCCCACAGCAAGGCAAAGGCCTCCATCATTGAATTCAAATTACCACAGCATTGATAGACATAATCACCATGCCCAATGATGGTTGGTGATCACGAACCTGAGCAATGTTCGAAAATTCCGAATTCTTGATGATGCTGACTGTAAATAAATAAATAAATAAATGTGGACAACATCACATAGGTACATTGTCCTGGTCCCAATTTGAATAACTATTTAAAGCATTCGTATTTTGGAAACCAGAAACATCGAAGGTACCACAAACACCCAGACCCGAGAAAATGTAGAAAAACACATTTTTTCTACATTGACCCGTCCGGGAATCGTACCCGGGACCTCGGAGCAGGTGACACCTTGAAAACCGGTGTGTACGCCACTCCGCCACGGAGGTCGTCGAGTCGAGTCGAGACGACTGTGCTAACCATCATTTTGTAAGTTGGATGAAACTCAATTTATTAATTTGGTAATGGTTAACGTGTTTTACGCTCGGTTAAACACTGTGATAAATAAATGTTGAATGATGTTTGATTTGTGGTTTTCGCGTTTTATTCCGATTTTTTTTTTTTTTTTTTATAAATGTGGACAACATCACATACGTAGTTCTGATCCCAATTTGAATAACTATTTAAAGCATTCGTATTTTGGAAACCAGAAACAACGAAGGTACCACAAACACCCAGACCCGAGAAAATGTAGAAAACACATTTTTTCTACATTGACCCGTCCGGGAATCGAACCCGGGACCTCGGAGCAGGCGACACCTTGAAAACCGGTGTGTACGCCACTCCGCCACGGAGGTCGTCGAAATTAACAATACTACTGTGGTATGTTCAATTCCATCTACTTTATTCATAATTAACAACGTATATTTTCTAGGCATTCGCTTCATGTTTGTTGTATATTGTCAATTATGTTTTTAATAAGCCTTAAATAATAAGAAGGTAGTTACATAGCGTAACTTTATTGTGACTTTAATTGGATACTCTAAATATAGGTTTGTTTTATATAAAAAGTAGTAATTATTACGAATAAATAGGTCTCATTCGTATATAAAAACAATGTCAGTCATTTGCCATAACAGTCATGATCTGCAGGCAGGCTGGCGAGCTTACATTACATATTATACCAAATAGTACGATCGCAAAGAATTTTCACGATAAAAAACTATTACTACTGTACCGAAAACCATACAAAACTCACGTCTATACGTCCAATAGGTTGGCAACTCCATAAAATTCGAAACGAAGTGGCATTCAATTAGCCGTCGGATTTATAGAGTCGGTAAAAGATAAACCTCGTCGGTAGAAATAGCCACGTCTCTAATTGGGTAGAACAGCGATGTGTGGGGAGCCCATAAAGTGCGCTGGTGGAATCAAAAAGTATTGCTTCGAAATGTGAGGAGAGGTTATATTTATTTGGTCATCTTTATAGAGAGAAATTTTGCTGTGGCTTAGTTGGAAGAGCTTAGAGACTGTCGAATAATTTTTAAGGTGTCCAAGTTAAATATTATTTTAAGAAAACAAATCAAGCTGTTCTATTGTTACTCTGTCTGCCCCACTTTTGCAAGGTTTTACCAATGAAGATAATGTAAGCAAAATTCTGTTTATGATCACGTTTACTCTTTAGACGCTTCTCATCATCTTCTCATGCACATATTTGTAAAGCGGTTTTTTTAATGCCATTGTCAAACATATTTTTAATTCAAACCTTCTTTTGACCATTGAAAGCAACAAAAAGTAAGAGTATCCAATCGTTGCAGCAATTCTGAAGTGATGCCCGTAATGTACACATACATTTTAGTAGTACAAATATTATGGTTTATTTGTCACTGTAAAACTGTAAGCTTCGTAGTTCGTCAGTTCATAATTGAACGACGATGGATTACAATCTAAACTTACCCACCGTTAGTTTATAATCTCACGCGTTGTTTTGTAAACTGAAAGATCTCAAATTATACGGTGACATGTACATACATAGAATATGCTTATAAAAAAGCCGAGTGTTGCCAGCTAAAAATAGAATGGCAATAGCAGTTTTTATGCTATGAATGTCGTATGAGGCAACGAAAGGGCAGCAAATACTTTTGTCTACTGTTGGCCAATTTGCCATTGCCAACCTGCCTGCCAAGCGTAGCTATTATAGCTTGAGGGGACTACTAGAGCTATGTTGCCCCAAGTAGATTAATTTTATTACTTCTAAACAAAATCAATTCTCAAAAAACCAGAACACTATTGCCTTAGCAAATTACCTCTGGTATTTATTGTTAACTGCTTTTCATTCTGGCATTCTTTCGTATTTGCTAAAAGCGGCCGCTTTTGGCGTTAGAGACAAATTCGGCTTTATAAACTAAATGAAAAGTTAACTGTGATTCAATAAATATTAGGTGTTAAAATATGAAATTGCCGTTTTGTATGGACGAAATCGAGAAAAGTCATTTTTCCATACTAACCCATTTTATTTTATTTTTTTTAAAAACGCCTGAACCGTTTTCGATGCAATTAAAGGTGAAAGTTAGATGGTTATAAAGCTACGCATTATAGTATTTAAATTTCTGAAAATCAAAGTATATAATACAAATATACCTAATTGAAGCAAGTAGGTCGGCTGACACATTGTAAGGGGTCTTTTCAACGACTTCCTTTGAAGTAATAGGCACTAGTATTGCATTTTTTTTTGTCAAAAGTTACTTTATTTAGTTTTTGATACAATACAAAAAGAATTACGGAATAATATGACTATACTTAAGAGCTATAAACAAAATAAAAAGTGGGAAAATAATCGGCAATTTCATACTTTAACCCCTATTACTAGAGGTAATTTGCTAAGATAATAGTGTTGCAGTTTTTTGAGAATTTATTTCGTTTAGAAGTAATAAATTTAAATCTATTGGGAGCCGCACATAGCTCTAGTAGCCCTTAATACTATTTTTGGTGAGGCTTATGTACCGACAACAGCATGACAACCTACCACAAAACGTCAAATTTTCTCAATTGATATTGATCTCTACTTGTTGGACCTAAAGTTGAAAATCAATTCAATGACCTTTAACTTTTTAGGTAGGTTGACCTGCCGCTGTCTGTAGGTACCATCGAGGTCTCCCTCGCCTGGGCAGGCGACGAGCTGCAAGGAATTTTGCTCGTATAGGTGGTCACCTATAACAAAGAAAATAAAGACAATATTATCTTTGCCTATAAGAGCAAAATTCCTTGCAGCTCGTGTCGTGTATTGTTTGAAGTGACGTCATTTGACACAAATGAATAATAAACACAATAATTAACAAGAAACCAATGCACAAAAAATACAAAATAATTAATAATAATTTAAAACTTATAAATAAAAAATTGAGTGTCAAAGTGTCCCGCTCAGCATTAGTCGTAACAGCTATTGGCTAGGTACTGCAAGCTATTCCCGTTTGAAAGTGGTTAGGCGTCGGAGACCCCCACCGTAGGTACATCAGTGAATTGAGGTAGGTTGATAATGTTATTGAAGTATTTACAACGTACTTTAAGATATTTAAGGTTAAAAATTTCATGAATCAACGGTTGCTGTTTTCACAAAGCTCTTGTAAAAACAATCCGCCGATATAAGTTAGCAGGTAATAGTATATCCGTTTACTTCGCTTTGCTAAAAGAGCAAAAGCAAAAGATCGTATTTTATGCTCAGTTTAAGCATTTTTCTTTATAAAATAGGACACTGTTTTCTATTTTACATTCCACTGCCTTCTTGGGAGTAAGAGACTAGAGTAATCTCACTACATTACTTACTATCAACTAATCAATAAGATTTTTACTAATTAAGATTTCAGCTAATTAAAGTAGGTACCACAGAGTACTTTTCAGTTGGTAGGTACCCTGTGTACAATGAAAACGGAGCTTAACAAACAAAGTTAAACATAGAATTAAAAACATTTTTCCTAAAGTTTTGCCCGCTGAATATGTCATGGAACTAGACATTACACATGTAATGCAGCCAGACAGAACTCATATAAAAACAGCTGATTTCGCAGTCCACAGTCGTATAACATCGGTCATTGAACTCACTCAGCTGGCTCGAGGCCAGGGGATGACAGGAGATGGACTATTCGGCTTAGAGTTCCAATATGATAAACGGGCTAGATTTTGGCCAATTTCACACATTAGTGTTTAGCTAAGGCACATAAGGTCTAAAATACTTTGAAACTTAAGCGGGACATAAAATCTGATCTGCTGTTTTTTTTGTATGACTCTCTTTTATGGATAATCTGGTGTCTAATTTCCTATTTGCCTATTAACAGGCATCTGGATGTAACTTATTTTCACCACTACTATTTTAACCAACTTAAAAAAAAGGCGAAGGTTCTATGTTTGTCTGTATATTTCCTTTTTTTGCGACATGAGGGACCAAGGGCTTGACGAGACTCTCAAAGCATTGGTATAATTAACAAATCCTATCCATACCCAAGTCACAATATATCCTTTATAATCATCTACCTACCCATGCCCATGCATACCCAATTTGAAATATTTGAAATCGGTCCTGAAATATAGAACTTATCAGTTATCGAAGCAGCTGATCCAGCATCGCACAGCACTGACCGTTGACCCCAACTGGCTTAGAGCCAGGGAAAGGACAGCCATGAGTCTCCAGCTTAGGGTAATTTACGATAACAACCTTCCTTTCTAGTTGTAAAATGGCTGCAGTACCGATTGAAACGTTTTAAAGGGAATCTAATGTTACAGAGGTTATAGCATCCTAGACTGAGAGAGAGGAAATGGGCGCAAAATTTATTTATATAAGCCAGGTTTATGTTACTGTTCTTAAGTTTATTGTTGAGATAGCTTAACAAGAAGTAGTATATTTTTAAGACTGATAGATCCAGATCCATATAAATATTTGAATCGGTTTGAAAATATTCGAATTCGAATTTGGTTTATTAAATTGCAGAGACATTATTGTCATCTCATAGGTACTCAAAAGAGCTTGTCATTTACTGTAAACCACTTCGTTACTTTTTGTGAACATCAAGAAAATTATTTTTATATGCGTATACAGCCCTAAATCTTCTTTTTCAGGCGTTAAATAACGTTTATTTGCTTGATTGAATTTTGAACATTGAACGTTTTCGAGTGTTGACGTGATTTTAAAATAACGTAGTAACAAAAAAGCGATTGCCGGAATTAAATAATCATCCGTTTTTCGTAACTTAAATGTTCTACTAGCACCAGAGCTTATCTCAAAAGCTCTAGACCACTCAGTGCTCCTGTTTATAAAGCAGTACCAAAACAAAATGCTGCTGACAAATGAACACAGCTTCCAAGCTTAACTGTCGATTTTCTGAATCCTCCAGCGTCCAAGTAACAGACTTGGAAATAAAGTTTAATCCATCAACATTAACTCTGTGGTCGGCCGATCCAAAGAGATCCTCAAACCATTAGCCATCTTGCTACTTAAAATTCAAACAAAGTAATTGTTTGGAGTGCTCAAGTCACTTTGCTGGTAAACAAGAGTTAAAAATCAAGTTGTTTTCTTTGCTTTTTATTATATTCAGATAATTAATGGAATAAAACAAGATTCAATCACGTTAGTGGCCTATTTATAGTGTTCGGAACTTTGTTTTAGGAAGTAACAATCTACGGAAAGTATTAATTTAGAGATAATTTAGAGAAAGTTATGGTTTGGATACCTAAAGGAATCTATCTTTAGGTTATAGTCAGCTTATTATTAAAAATTACTTTGCTAATAGGTATTTTGTTCCTTTTAATAGTATTTATCAATCTCGTTGCAAAGTAGGAAAACGTTCAAGTTTTTGACTCTGATGAAGTTTGTCGGTCTAAAAGCGAAATCATTTACGGTCGCCACTTAGATTTATAATGTTTCAGTCATAATCATAATCGCCCCGCGCGTTGGTCTAGTGGTTTAAATACCGGACCAAGATCTCGGGGTCCCAGGTTCAAATCCCAAGTCGGGCAACAAAAATTTTCGAATTTTCGAACGTTGCTCGGGTTTGTGATTTTGGCAAGCGTGGTGATTATGCCAGTTCACCCGTCATTGCTGTGGTAACTTGAATTCAATGATGGAGGCCTTTTCCCTGCAGTAGGATGATTATAGGCTGCTACCACTACATCATCGTAACAATGATTATCATTCATCTATCCATTTTAATCCAATTCAATAATAACAAATTATACAAATATCGCCATTGTCTTTGTCATCGTCATCATTCTTTTCATCGTCATCTTCATAATCTTTCACATAGAAAGATCTTAGAGGAGCAAGCGATAAGAGAAGACTTGAAAAATTATGTCTCAGGCGGTACTCGAACCCGCATCACCTCGCAATCCGGGCGCGGCGCTATACCATGAAGCTTATATACTGATATTATAATTGCAATTAAGTTGCTACAATATCAAATAAAGAGGCATTCATCCAATATATATTTCGAATGTTAACCAGGTCCAAGTAAAACGACTACCTGCGCTGCCTTTTTCAGCTCTGTTACCTTTCTTCCTTTACGGTTATCTGCTCTATGAACATTGTGACCGTTGTGAATTTGAATCCTTGTTTCTTTTGCAGATATTATATTAATTTTATTGTCATTAGTTATTTTCGTATCAACGCCATATCATTTTTATTAACACCAAAGTATTTTTCGTAATCACACTAAAAAACGCCAAACCCAATTTGAACTTAATACCTGTTACAATGGTAACATGTAAACACACGATTGTTTTAAACAAGATAACAAACAACTGAAACGTCCAAAACATTGAGTTATCTGGGCCCAAGATTTATGTGGTCCTGCTAATTTTACCCGAGTATCTGAACTTGTACGTGATCCAATTTAGGATTAATTTGAGCGACCGCCAGAGGGCAGTGCCAGCGGCCGCAATCAGTGGAAAAAACCTGATCTTTTTGATAGTTAACGTAAATGCCGGGGGTAAATAGGCTTTTGATTGGGGCATGGTAAGTAAAAAGTTGTTTTTTAGTTTTCTTTGATACCTTTTTGTATTATAAATATTTTTTGGAAAAATATGAAAAATATAATTGATTGATAACAAACTACATGTTAACTTGTGGTGGAGTGGCGTACACACCGGTTTTCTGAATGTTGGCAGCTTCAAGGTTCCATCCCCGGACGGGACAAAGTATGAACAACGATTATATTGTCTCATGTGTAGGTGTTTGTCGTTTCAAGTTCTGTATAAGGTAGTTACTTACTTTGGTATCAGAACACAAATGTGGTTTTTGTTCATATTTATTTATTGTATTTATTTTACCTAATGCTTAAGGCTTAATGGTATAGCTTAATGGTATATGCGAGGAGATGCGGGTTTGAGTCCCGCCTGAGACAAAATTTTTCAAGTTTATATACTGATATTATAATTGCAATTTAATTGCTAAAATATCAAATAAAGTAGATACTGCTTTGTTTATCAAGCTAGCCCCTCTTATTTAATAATGAGTATATTGTTCTATCCTTGCATGGTGCTTCATACCTATTTTACACTCATTAGATCTTTTAATGAGAAAAAGATAAAACGAAAATTAAAATTTTAATCCCCAGTACCTTACGCACCTTCCAGCAGAGGACCAATCATATACCTAGCCTTTTATCGATTACTTACAATGTGTAAATGAACTGCCATCTGCTGATGCTATGACCTTAGCTTATAAATGAATCTGTGTCGACACAATGCCTCAGCCATCCAAAACTCATTGGCTTGCGGTGTTTCATCACAGGAGTTTGAGGAGCGTTTCAAATATCCTGAACTCAAAGGTTCCAATATGTTAGAGCTATTTGAGGTCAAAATGTTAGGGACCTATAGTGCACATTGTCTGATGCTCGTACAATCAATTAGCCAGGTTGATTGACTCTCCATTCGATCAAAGGGTGCGGCATCTGTAAGCCTTGGCAATAGTGCCATTCGTGTGCAAGCGTAACCAATATTTCGGACTGTCTTGCTTTGACAGCGTTTCAATATGTAATGTTAATGAAATACAAGGTTTTAATCTAAGTTGATTTTATTAAAACTAATTGACTCGGCGAACTTCGTTTTGTCATATATTTATTCGTAAATATTTTTCGAAACACTTGATTTAGTTTTTATGCCCTGCCTCAGCTTTCCACGCAGTATACCGTCGCGTCGCGGACTAAGAAAATATAACACTTAAATATAAAACTAGTATATTAATAATTCAAACCTATGAAATTGATATCAGGTACAAACTATATGCTTAATATTATTTTATATTTAACTTAACGAAAAGATAAAAGTATATCTGTATGCAAAATTTAATCTTTAAATCTAATAAATATTATATTATAACATTTCTTTGTGTACGTGCTTTTATTAAAGTAATGATTATGCTTTTTACTTATGTTGCAAATAAAAGTTTGATATAAACTATTGAAATAATTATCACCATCATTATCAAAAGTCCAACAGCGACATACCCAATAGCTATACCCAAACATATTACTAATATCAGTCGTCTCCAAAAGGAGGGTTTCGCCATAACCGCCACGCATGGCATGGATTGCCGATCGTCATTTGGTCCATAGTAGATTAACCTCTCGATTGTATGTTATTCCAGACACAATTAAAATCTATTGTCATCGCGACCGGTCTTATGATCCTGTAGGTATGAGTTAAAGATGGTGGTAATGAAAACGCCTACTTCTTGCACTCCTAAAAAGCTATTCTCTGCTAAATAGTTTAACATTTAGAAGTAAAACTAACAATGTTAAGATCTAGAATGCGGTATAAGCGTACCCTACCCACGTTCGGGCTGAGATTCGGGTCTTAACTCGGATTACAGCTCTGAATCGGTTCATCAAACCCAAGATCCCGCAAAAATAGAAATCAAAGACGATTCCGTAGAGACCCCAAATATCCGCGATCAAACGAATGCACAGTCGGTCTGAGAAAAATGTATTAAAATGCATGTAGGGTGATTGGCACTGTTATCCTCTCCGGTTAGGTTTTTTTATTTAGATTTTATTAAAAGATCATTAAAACTTCTAATATTCTTTAGTCTACTAGGTACTTACTGGCCAAAATAAAATTCTTCCAATGAAATTCGAATTTTTGTAAAAATATTTTGCATGAACTCTTCGGGTACCGTCAAATACTTATCAATGCATAATTTCGTGAATTCTTTATACCTTTTATGTTGCATTTGTACTATTTTTGTCACATCGTGAATTTTTCTATAGTTAGTATCTTACATTATATTAGTTTGACAATAGAGTTAGATAAACCGATTACAGATTATAATATAGGATTATATTATTATTAGATCTACATTTTTATAGATTATAGACACTTTATTGCTCACATTAAAACAATATTAAGATTCTTTAATCCATTAAAATATAAAACTAGGTATTAGTTATAGGAACATTCATTCATTATTGTATTTAGAAAAATACAATTCTTACCAAAGCAATACCTACACAATGTTTATTAAAGAAACTGTATTTTAAATTTCATTTATCTAGCACTACTTAAAACCAGTATTTTTAATCAAATTGTATTTATATCCCACTAAAATGCCTGCCTGACTATACTTCCTCCTTTTGTTAGCTTGATTTTTGTGTTACCGATTCCTGGGGTATATTTCAAAGTCTGTATTGTTGCGGCATTACAGAGAACTCTTTGAGCGATTTGCCAGCAAGCTTGGATTTAAGGATGATAATATCGTATTCAAAGTTTTGGATCGCTTTTACATAGCGACTGATCGGTATCTATACTGCTTAGTAATGAAATTTAATTACATAATCATCTTAACGAGCAGCGTAAATAGAGGGTTTCTAGAAGAAAAATCCGATAAATAAGAAAAATAGGTATTTTTCTGTAAGACTAAAGTAAAGTATCGGCCTACAATCATCCCACTGCAGGGAAAAGGCCTCCATCATTGAATTCAAGTTACTATATCAATGATGGATACAGGCATCGATCACTACGCTTGCCAAATGAGGGTTGGCAATCTCAATCCCTAACCATGTTCGAAAGTTCTAAACTTTTTGTTACCCGACTCGGGGGCCGAACCCGGTACCCCGAGATCTTGGCCCGATATTTAAACCACTAGACCAACATGGCGATCATAAAAAATATTGTAATAACCTAATTAAATTTGACACAATTCCCATACAAAATATGTCAAATTAATCGTCAATCTATGTTTACCGGCGGTTTAAATATTGGTGAACTCGGGTCTTAATGTCTACGTTCTGCCAGAAGAAGACGTACATAATTAGAAAACATGCGTCTACTCTCCATAATTAGACAAAATTATGTGGTGGTGGGATCTACCTCCTAGTAGTCCACCCTGGGCAACGGCATCTTTGGTTTTCTAACCAATGATGACGGTTAACAGATCCCTCTGCGGTGGTAGACTTCGCAAGAGGCCGCCTGGATGCTACCACCCTCCTGCCGGAGTCCAGCGCCTAACAGTTTTTCTGTGTTCCGCTATCTTAGGCTTCTTCTTAACCGTAGAGTTAAGTATCAAGAGCAAGCCCATCGATTATATAAAAAAAATGCGATCGCCAATCCGCTTGTCAAGTGCTATTATGTCTAAGACCTCTTTTTTGAAGAGAGGCCTATGTCCAGCAGTGGACTTACACAGGTAATTAAATTATTAAAAGATATTTAATCACCAAAAAAAAATAGCTAACAAATAACATTGATACTATACGAGATCACACGCGGCTTTTTATTAAATCACTCGGGCAGAAACAGAAAGTAAACCTTTATAGGACATAAAGTCTAATTTTCTAAAATCAGTTTCGCCGTTTAGGCCTAAAAGCATAACAAACAGACAGACAGAGATACTTTTGCATGTTTAATGTTAGCCAGGCAAGTTATTAATCTAATTAAATAATATTAATGTGTCGCCTGCTCCAAGGTCCCGGTTTCGTATCCCGGTCGGGTCAGTGAAGGAAAAATGAGTTTTTCTATATTTTCTCGGGTCTGGGTGTTTGTGGTACCTTCGTTGATTCTGGTCTCCTAAATACGAGTGCTTTTAATAGTTATTCAAATTGGGATCAGAACATTGCATGTGATGTTGTCCAGAATTATTAATTATATAAGTAATTAATTATGTTAACTTAGTACCAAACAAGGAATAACCATTAAAGAACCCCTTTCAACATATGCGCCGATTTTAATACCTTTTTTTGCCTCTGGTCACTCATCAAATGCAGCCTAAAATATACACATCACCCCATATTCCCACCTGAAACGCGCAACGAAGCCAGCACAATATTACGTTACGAACAACCCCCTATGGATCAGTCGCAATCGTTATACCTAACGATAAGGTACGGGGTTCGGGTACCATCCCCACGGGAGCCATGAACGTTGTAGCCTGTACTGTAAATAGTTATGGCACGGAACAATGCAGGGTGGAAGTAAAACCAGTCTGTTTTGATGACATCAGATCGGTTAACTTTTAATGTCTCGCCATGAATGAGTTTGAAGTTGTATTTCTGTAAATTTTACCTTCAAATTGGTTCATAATAATAACAATGTTTATTTCGGACTATAAACAAATGTAACTTATTGAAAATAGAAAGATAGAAGTTATAAATTTTATTCATTATTGGTAATAAATTTACAGTTTAAATTAAAACAAAACCTAAAATCTAAAATTAAAAAAAAGCCTACCTATACCTGACTGAAATTTCTTAGGCAATCCATTTGCAATATATTTTTTGGCATATTTAATTGTATATAAAAAACTTTTCATCCAATAAACAGCTCGGTGAAGGTCGTTGTATGGTGGGATCTTAGACTATGAGTAAGATGTACTTATGAATATGGGACTAAGGAATTCTGAAGTAAATTAATTAATTATTTATTTTAATGTTAATTTTTATCCAAATAATATTTTTTTACTTGGATAAAAATTATAAGACGAAATTTCCAACTTGAATTACCAAGTTCGAGGTCCACTCGAAGTTTCGAACAACATTGAAGTATTATAACTTAGCCATGACAATGATTCCGTTTATTTGTTAAGTTTTGTTCTCTTGTTCACTAATTATTGTTGCTAATACAAATTTGTCAAGTCATTAATCCTCAATGAGAAGAAGTTGTTCGACAATGTAAAAACTTATACAGGCTGAATTTTTAACCACCTTCAAAATTTTAATATATCAATCTACGAAACAAAAAACAAGTAAGTAAAGTAAGTAAGTAAGTCATCATTCACTAGCTCTGTTCCCAGGTCATCTGGGGTCGGCGCAGTATGTTTTCCTCTTCCATACAATCCTATCAGTCGTTATCGAGTCGTTTACTCCCTTCTCAATCATATCCTTTCTAACGCAATCAATCCATCTCTTTTTTGGTCGCCCTCTACCCGTCCATCCATCAACAGTCATATTCATCACTCTTCTTCTTCTTCTAAAGTAAGTAAGTAAGTAACAGCCTATAATCATCCCACTGCAGGGAAAAGGCCTCCATCATTGAATTCAAGTTACCACAGTAATGATGGGTGTACTGGCATAATCACCACGCTTGCCAAATGCGGAATGGTGATCACAAACTCGAGCAATGTTCGAAAATTCGTTACTTTTTGTTGCCCGACCCGGGATTCGAACCTGGGACCCCGATATCTTGGCTCGGTATTTAAACCACTAGACCAACGGGGCGTGACAAAAAACAAATGACGTATTTTTTCTTTTGGTATGACCCAGTACAAAAATGTCAAGATAAAGCAATTAGAAAATGTCCGCCAAAAATCTAAAATTGTTGATACGGCCGTCTAGCAACATATTTTTACGCAATGCGCATTTCATTACTACTACTGTACAGTTTTTGATTTTCCCTTTTAAATACCTTAACAGGCCTAGTATTAATCCTTTTGACCGTAAAAATTGAAAACTATTTTGCGAAAAATATTTTTGAGTGAAAACTTGATTTTCATTTATTACTTCATAAATGGGCTCTAAATAAAATTGTTTATCTTTAAATAATACAAAAGAAAACAGCACGCTTAAGTTTTTGAAGTACAGAACCAACTTTAGAAACTATTAGTTCTAGCTTTTCGCCCATCATGGCTCTGCCTGCGTGAACTACGCAATTACATCGTGCGTGCGGAAATTATGCCCAACATTGGGATACCAAATAGCCTATTTCACTTCTAATATCTCCAAGAATAAGAATACAAAGTTTCATGATGATCGGTTAAGTAGTTTTCGCTTGAAAGCGTAACAAATAAACTAACATTCACATTCACATTTATAATATTAAGAGGGAACACTAAGGTCGAGAGAATTGAAAAACAGGTATTTGTACAATCTATTGCTGTCGCGCAGTACCCGAACGCCTCACCGCAGAGCGTGAAAGAGACGACTGCATCTTGGACTGAAAATACCTAGTACGAGTAAAAACACACAAATTCAACGTTTCGTAGTCCCCAGATTCCTTTTCCAAAACTTGACCGATTTAAATACTTTTTCATTGAAATTTAAAGAAAGGCTTTATTCGTGTTCGTATATTTTGCTTTTTACCTAAAATTAGCCAAATTTGTTTTCTAGATGTTTAAATACACCGGAAAAACTGGCGAATTTTTTAGATTTTTGGAGGCTCATATCTCTTTTATTAAATAATTTATGAAAAAAAGGAAAACATAAAAACATGCTTATAGTATAGCCATAGATTGTTTCCTCTTAAGGATGTTCTAAACAAATTGTCTGGTGTCTCCTCATAGGCGTCGACTAGTGTAATCGCTCTAAACGCCTTGATCAGAATTGCTTTATCCCGGGCTATGATGAAGCGTCTGAAGAAACCGTAATAAATGCTTGGAGAAATTGTTTAGCCATTTTACCATATGTATGAACCATCCTGTACACAATTAAAAACAAAAGAGAGAAAAATATAAACTATTCAGAGTAATGTTGAACAAACGTGGATATCGCGAGTCCCATAAACTTTACATGACAAGATACATGATACAAGCAATTTGACCAGGTAGATAAAGGGTACTCTCAGTATAGTGATGTGGGGTAAAGATCATCGAAATATCGATTTAACAACCTTTTGATAGGTTTTTCTTCTACTTTATTTGTTTTTGATTAAATTTGAACGCCGTTGACTGTTGGTGCAATAATATTTAGAAAAAACTAAGCATACAAATTAATGAAAACTTACTAACGACGCGGTTTCAATAGTCCAGTTTTTTTACTAGACTGATAACGCGTATCTACCTGGGCCCCAAAAAGGACAATCTGTCCTTTATATATCGTAACGGAATTTTAGTACTTATTGAAAATATAATAACAATTTTTTACCTAAACATAAAACTCATTATCATCTATTGTTAATGCTTTATGTATGATATACCTTCTTAAGTAAACGAATTATACTTAAACTATAATTAAGAGGCTTTTTCAGGCTTCAGACTACGAAAAGTAGGAAAATCGTTCGTGGGAAATTGTATTCGTATTTTGCTGAACTCCTTTACATCTTATACAACATGACAAGATATATTTGGTGTTCACTGTCGACTTAAAAAATATTACAGGTATGCCATCAGACCTAGGTCCCTTAAATACATCCAAACTCTTCAGTTCGTATATTAATGAGGTTAGGTTTATTTACTGCATGGTAATTATAAATAATCGTTTTAGTAAAAACATGTGTGTGATTTTGTAAGCTTATATATATATATATATATATATATATATATTTAAGACATGCCTCACTGGGCCACACAGAGCCATCTAGTCCCAAATTAGGCTACTATTAAGTACCCTGTCGTATGGGGTACTAGACAACCGATAAACTTACTTAAACTTACTTAACTTAAAGATGTCCATGAGTGTTTCTTGTAGATGTAGCACTTTTTATATTTTTGAATTAAAAAAAAATGCTTTGGAAGACGAATTTTTTCGACAAATCATATCGATTTCCCATCACTAGTTGTGGGTAATCGAATAAACTCGTAATCCTCATGGCACCTCCCCCGGCGCCTCATAACTTAGGTACTACGGTCGGGGCCACTAAATCCGCGTCAACATTAAGAAATAAGACCACGTTGTTTTCACGAAGTCAGTGTTTTATGGCCACAGAATAAATATTACTGCCTCGCAGGGATTGCAACTATTATCCTGTTAGCTTATTACACGTATTGGTGTTAAACGCTTTTTTTGGGTTCCGAAAGTAAAAAGAGAATGCATTTATTAAAATTTGCTTGAAAAATATTGCTTGGCCGATAGACACAGTCTTTGAAATAGAACCCTATTATTAAGAACTTTTAAGTTAGATTATTCTAACTTTTTTTAGAGATTAAAGCGCGTTTTGGATGTGGTCTAATGTTGTTTTGTATTGAAAAATATAAACTACTGTCTGTTTATATTAGAATACGACCAATTTTTTTTCCAATTATTACTCTGAAGATAATGGATCTACTTTCGTTTCTTATAAAAACGATACCCAAATAGTAAAAAAAATATCTCTCCTGCGGGGAATCCCGGATATCTCCGCCTGTCCTGGTCCCCGCACCGCGTGACAGGCGGGGATACTGACCACTATATAATACTACCGAAGATGTGGTTATCGATGCGAAAATACGCAACTGAACGTAATAAAACTTTTGCATACGTTTGATTCTTATTAATTTTATGATTATAGTGACTGAATGTCAGCCTGACATTATTTACTATAAAGTGAGTACATATATACTATAAAGTGAGTACATATACATAAACCTTTGTTATAATGATGTCGTTTACTGTATTAACGCGCGGTTTATTAGTGACTGTGAATACAGGATGTGATAGGCATCAGTTTTAGAATGAGTTTATGCTCGTGCTGCAGAAAGGGTTCCTATTTTTGTTTGTCGCAAGATAAGGCATTCCGAAAACCAGCCTGTAAATTTGAACAAGAAAATGTTTTAAATTATAACTTGATAGATATTATTGGAGAGGTTAATAAGGGATTGAAGTGCAAGCTTTAAAGCGCTCCATTTCTTCATTGTAATGGCTGCCTCATCATCATCGTCATCACCGGCCTGAATAAGTCCACTGTAATAGCAGAATACTGATAAAGGCTGTATAAATATAATAATAGTGTGTGTTCTTATATCAAGCAGATGTTTTTTTTTTAATAAAGCGACGGAAAAATGGTATTTTGTGTTGTAGTAAGCAATGTATTAAAACTGTGATTAAAACTCATACAAACATTTATCTTCAGGGACTTGATTTAAAAAAAAGATGTTTTTTTTAATCAGATGAAATTTAGAGATAATCTAAAGTGTGAATAGAAAATAGGTTATTTATTCCAATTTATAGTCGTGCTTTATAAGACTTGTAAAACCGTTGGCTTCGGTTTCTGTCGTAAACAAGATTTAGTAAAAACAAGTCACTATAAAGGTGGCTTTTGTATTCTGAAAACGAAAAAATCCTGGAATTCGTTAAGAAAATGAAGCCAGTAAAATACAGGTTGTTGCAGCCATATCGAATAGGTACTTAATATTATAAAGCTGAAGAGTTTGTTTGTTTGTTTGTTTGAACGCGCTAATCTCCGGAGGTACTGGTTCGATTTAAATAATACTTTTTGTGTTGGATAGTCCATTTATCGAGAAAGGATTTAGACTATTAACATCACGCTGCAACCAATAAGAGTGAAGCATCTGTGAAAAATGTTGCAAAAATAATCGCGTTCATAATAACAGAAATTGACGCGGACGAAGTCGCGGGCAATAGCTAGTCGAATATATTTCAATAATTTTGCAATGCTGTAGTTTAAAAGTTAAAACACAATTGAATAAGTCTTTTACAGCAGATACTTATATCACATATTCCGTATATTAAAAGACCCTGCGAACAATTCCATCACGCAATAGTATTCCCAAATATATCTGCCGGTATACATCCAACTCCAAGCATATAGCAGTTGTTTAGTATTGACCCTCTTTCGTGTCGCATAGGAGCGATTCGGGTACGGAATTTACATGTCCTTCCAAGACCGCCGAGTTTGCCACGTGTAGGCAGAAACATTTAACACCGCCGGCGGGGCAGCGAAGTCCATCTATACTAATATTATAAAGCTGAAGAGTTTGTTTGTTTGTTTGTTTGAACAAGCTAATCTCTGGAAGTACTGGTTTGATTTGAAAAAATCTATTTGAGTTGGATAGTCCATTTATCAACATCACGCTGCGACCAATAGGAGCGAAGCATGAGTGAAAAATATTGCAAAAATAGTCGTGATCATAATAATTGAAATTAACGCGGACGAAGTCGCGGGCAACAGCTAGTCTAAGATAAATTTGCTGAGGATTAAACTCACGTTTAAGTAGTAGGTTTTATTGATAAATAAAACGACGGTTTTAACTCGCGTTTTTCAGAGTTTAACATTATAATATTCCAATACAGAAGATGGTTAGAAATTCCTAGCTTCTTGGTGCCCCGTCATACCACCAATGAAGTACACAAAGAACAAGAAAGAAGGACTTAAAACACAGTTGGCTCATATTACGGCAACATAACTGACATGACTGACAAAATTTTGAGGCGGTACCTAGATTAAAAAAAAAATATACAAACAATACCTATAATAATGTCTGAAAGTAACCTTGAGCGCGTGACAACTTTTAGAAACATGATCACTGCAAAAAGCCATGTTTACGCTTCCAATAAGTTTAATTGAGTGTAAAAATCACACTTACTGTTGCACATCCGAATATAAATGCTAGGTACTAGTAGTATTATATTATCTGTGGCTAGGTCAAGGTACTCACCAAATAAAATAAAAAATTCAATTAATCCTAAAAAACAAGCCTATTACCCAAAATAAGGAAATTGTGCTCTCATAGTGCAAAATAAATATTAAATTGAGATCGAGTAAAAAACTAGAATGAATTTTTGATGTCAATTCATTTTTAAAACGTGTCCCTTCTGAACTAGTGTTGTGAATGCCGCATTCATGTCAATTCCCAAATTGTTCCAATCCACTGGAATTTGTTCCCAATATCCAGATGTATTCCCAGTTAGGGAAATTGTTATCAATTTTGAACTTTCGTACCCTTGTAATAGAAGTTTTTGTTGAATAGTTATGTAATGTTCTGCGAGTACATAAAAGTTAGTCAATCCATTTTGTTGTTTTGTTAATTTTGTATTTTATTTAGCGATGATTAATGAGTACAATGAAACACATTCACAGAAATGAACGATGTATGAGAGTTAATTAATTCGGAGTTAACATTGTGTAATTGTGTTAATTAACAGGGGCCTCATTCAGCTATTTCAATTGCAGTTCAATCGTGATTGTATTGGGCGATTTTGACATTTAGCCCATACTAGAACTGCTAAAAACCTGCTATTCAATTACGATTGTGATACGATTTGGTTAGCTGAATTAGGGGCCTGTTATATGGTCTAAACACTGAATCAATTAAGTTTACTTATAGTGTGCATGACAGTTTATACTAAATGATTCTTAGTTTTTAAATTATTTTAGTACAACGAAGCTTTAAAACCGTTTCTGTTTCTTTTAAGTGCGTTCAATAAACTTTACATAAAATAATGATAAACGAGTTTTAATAAGAAGTAATAATATAATGTTACTGCCAATTTTAATTTCAATTAATAAAATGAATTCTATTCCTGAAAAATCGTAAGACGCAAATATCTAAAAGTAAAACCGAATATATAAAAATCTCGTATACGGTTTTCATGATCGCAATACTCAGAAACGGTTCGGCCGGTTTAAATATTTGCTTTACAATATTATGCAGGTACGAATTTCTTAATAGCAACTCTAGTGTTTTAAGTTTAATACGAACAATATCCGACGATTAAATGGTCCGTAGGAAAATGTTCTACCCGAGTATAGTGATGGAGCACTCTTTGATTCTTTGATCATCATCATCATCATCAACCTATCGCAGTCCACTGCTCTCCAATTGCACGCCACTTAGGTCGATCCTCGGCTTCTCGCATCCAGCTCCTGCCAGCCAACTTGCGCAAATCATCACTCCACGTGGCCTGAGGGTGTCCGGCGCGCCCTTTAATAATCTTACTTAAATAATGGATGTTCGTTACTGAATCACGCCAAAACCGTTGGACTCATCTATGTGAAATTTGGCACAGAAATAGATTATAGGCTATAATAGCACATAGGCTACCTTTTATCCCTATATATAAGTAGTACGGTTCCCGTGGGATACGAAACAATTCCACGTTGTGTTAAACAGTTTGTATTTTTAGGGTTCCGTACCTCAAAAGGAAAAAACGGAACCCTTATAGGATCACTTTGTTGTCCGTCTGTCCGTCCGTCCGTCCGTCTGTCAAGACCCTTTTTCTCAGGAACGCGTGGAGGTATGAAGCTGAAATTTATATCAATTACTCAGGTCTACTGTCCCTTGAAGCTGTGAAAAAATCAAACTTCTAAGCCAACGCAATCAAAAGATACAGCCGTTTATGCCGCAAATTTTCGACACTTGCAAGGGAATCAAAACCTACAGGGTGCTTCCCGTGAACTCAGAATCTTGAAATTTGGTACGAAGCAACGTCTTATAGCATAGATAAAGGAAAAATTACGAAAACCATAAATTTTTAGTTACATCACATAATATATATTTTTTTAATAATTTTAAACTTACTACCCATTTCCTCATAAACGCGTAGAGGTATTAAATTGAAATTCATACCAAATACTCAGGTCTATAATACCTTTAAGCTGTAACAAAATCAAACTTCTATGTCAACGCAATCAAAAGAAACAGCAATTTAAGCTGCATATTTTGAAACTCGCAAGTACTCGCAAGGGAATCAAAACCTAAAGGGTACTTCCAGTCGACCTAGAATCTTGAAATTTGGCATGAAGCAACGTTTTATAGCACACATAAAGGAAAAATTCCGAAAACCTTAAATTTATGAACGAACTTTGTAAACCTTGCAGGTTTGTACGGAACCCTCGGTGCGCGAGTCCGACTCGCACTTGGCCGGTTTTTTCTAGCAAAACAAATAAACGTTCACGAGCTGGTTAGTGGTTGCATAAAATTATCTGTTAAAAGACGATAAACTTGGATAGGTAGGTATGATTTTTACTGATAAACCTTATCAATCTTTGTATTTTACACAAAAATAAACTTTTCTTGTTATAAAGTTATTTCTATACAAACAACCTTCATTAATAACTAACGGAAAAAGATTTTCAAATCGAATTGTTAATTTTATTTTAATACAATATTGACCGCTCGATATAAACATCGATTTTTTTATATATAAGTAAATTAATTTTCGTCTGAAAAAATAAATATGGTGTTTAAAAACTTCCTTAGCGTCTATTCTAAGATAAATATAAGATAAGTAATAAAAAGTGATAGGACCTCAAAAAAATCGAAAAAAAAGCTAACAATAAACTAAACAATTATTTTGAGTACTAATAAGTGTTACGTAATACAAAAATAATTTTTAAAAAAGGCAAAAAGGGATCTCTCCGGCGGGGAATCGAACCCCGGTCTCCCGCGTGACAGGCGGGGATACTGACCACTATACTACCGAAGACTTATGAGAGCTAACGAAATAAAGAAATACATTCGACATAATTATTATCAGTAACACTCAAGTGATTGTGACCATTGTTATGATGCGTATCGTAAATATGGAACAGCAGCAATATCTACTTATAGTCCGGTCAATTTAGACATTCAAAGATGCATTAAGTTCAAACAAGCAGAAAATCAGTAAAATTGTTCAATACATATTATAAATAATATTTAAAAGGTCCCCATCATAGTTTTTCGCGATTTTCAGCAAAACGATAAGTTTTATCATAAAAGTACCTTAGACGAAAATTGTAGATCATAAAATTATGTATAAAAAATTAAAAAAATGTATCAATACGTTATTTTTTTCTGAGCCACCGTTTCTGAGATATTATAACGATTCAAAAAGTTATAAAAGCTATTATATTATATTATACTTTAAAAATTATATTTCGTTCAAGTACTACACCTAGACTGCCTAGCAAAAGCTTACTAATTAAAAAAATCTTGGTTCAAAACAGAAGCTGCAAAAAGGATTTAACTAGTGATAATAAAATTAATGTCTGTCCTTTTTTCATAGACTCTTTAAAACCATTTATAATTTTTTTGCTAGAAAAAGCTAATAGTTAGTTAGCTACAATAATTTATATTGATCAACCCGATAAATTAATACTTTGATGTCTGTAACGTCCTCTTACCTAAACAACTAAACTAATTTTGATAAAATGTGTAACAAAGATAGAATATATAAGTTGCCCAAAATAATTATTCCACGCAGACGAATTCACGGGGAAAAGCTAGTCCTTAACGATAAATGTTAAAACGGTCTATTTACTTATATTTCCGATGGCAAAATATTTTTTCAAACAAATAACTGGAATCACAAAACAATTCAAATTAATTATACTTTACCAACATTTTTGAACATATGTTTATTTTTTGCCCACAATAAATAGATCATGAACATGGCGTCCTTTTTACTGCTTTTTAGCAGTAAAAAGAACAATTATGGGTTTATGGAGCTCCATAAATCTTGTTTATTTCTTTTAACCAGTGGCTAAAATACACACGAGTACCGAGGAGTGATAGCAGTCGCTTCAAATATCGTAACAATACTTGAGATGATACTCGTATTGAAATATACGAGAGAAATGCTGAAAAGTAGTCTTACAAAACTGAACAAACTTATTTCTAAATTATTAACATACCAGTAAACAAAAGTGTTTGTGGGCATCAGATCTGGCAACCTTGTTGTTAGGCCTTCATACATAGTCATTTTTACCACGCTTTTATTAGCTTGGGTTGTATCTATCTATGTATCTATGTATGTAATGGAATCTTTGAGCATAAATTTGACCGATTTTCAGAAGTTTGATTAATTTGAAACTTTGCACACGTATCAAGGACCGATGACAATGCAATAATTTAATAACAGTTTTCCCAGTTTTCCTCTGTAAGAGGGAGTAAAAGAGATAGAGCTAGCGCGCGATCTGTATCAATTATGTTTCCTGCATAGGTTTGGACTTACAGTCGGTAAAGAAGGAATCAAATCTTATAAACTAAACTAAAAAGTAAAAAATAAATTATAGTTTAAAAAACTAAAAAACCACGCTTTTAAAACAGATTGAACTAAAAAATTAAAAATAAAACTGTAGTAATCAATTGAAAAATTCATATTATTGTACAAAAAGCGTGGGGGGCTTGATTTAGATTGTTGTAAATATTTTATCAATAATTTACTATATCTGTGGATATCATAACGTAAGAGGTCGTCGTAAAGATATGATTTGTCGTTATTATAATATTGATTCGGCAAAAAATTCACAACGGATAAAACACTAGTCTCTTCAATCCTTACTTTTCCTATGCTTTATTTTTAACCGATACCATCAGAGTCTAGCGTGGAACCATTAAATCGTTAGTGATCGCCTTCAACCTTCAAAATCTCTATATTTATCCAATATTTGGGCCACTAACTCATTGTGCGATTGTTATAAAAAACGCATTGTATTCGAGGTAGGAAGACGAAAGGAGGTCAACGCCCGGAATAGCCCGTAGTATGGAACATTGCCAGCCTGGAGCTAATTCTATGCGCATTAGGCATGCTTGCTCAACTGTTTCTAAATATGCAATAGAACAGCGTTTCTTAACCTTTTTCACCTCCCCCCTGATGGACCCCCTGAATATGAAACACAGAAATAAACTTTGGACACTTTATTTAAAATTTAAATTTTGAACCTACAGGAAAAAAAACAGAACTAAAAAGATTAACTGTATTTTAATATGAAGCTGCTTTTTTGTACCTAGTGGTAACCTCGTTTCGTCACACCACGCTCACGCACGCTTCGCCATGGAAAATTAAAAAATATGCTTGAATTTATTTATTAAATCAAATGTCCAGAGATAAGACAACAGACCCCCAAACAAACATGTGGATAGGGGTGAGCACCTGACGCTTGCACACCAGGGCTCTGCGGACCACAAGTTGAGAAACACTGCTTAAGAACAAGAAATTTGCATTATTACATCGATTGATGTGTACTTCCTGCATCGCTGTGTCGAATTTTCTGATTGCTGTTTGTTTTGGAAGAAGATTCGATGATAGTGGTAACGAAGAGCTTTCCGTTACATTTTCCTTGAAATAATCTTTATTGTTAGATAGATAAGAGCTTGACGGTGGCCTCATGTATTTTGACGACCTTCGTGGTGTAGTGGCGTACATATTGGTTGTCGCCTGCTCATAGGTCCCGGGTTCGATTCCTGGATGAGTTAATGTAGAAAAAAAGTGTTTTCCTACATTTTCTAGGGGTCGGGTGTTTGTGATACCTTCGTTGTTTCTGATTTACACAATACAACTGCTTTAAATTGTTTCTCACCTTATTTTTGAATTAATGTATCAGTATAAGACTTTTTTATGCAGGAATGATGTAGGTATATATATACAACATACTAAACTACACTTTTTATCGCGAGTGCGGAAACCTGTGCTTGACAATGGGATTCCAAAATAATAGCCTATGTTCTTTCTCTCTTTGCCTTTTTTTACCTATGTCTCTGTAACTTTATACCAAAATTAGTTGAAATCGGTTGAGTAGTTTTATTAAAGCTTAATAAACAAACTCTCATCTACATTTATAACATTAAGTAGGTATAAGAAGATAGTAAGACAAGATTGAGCTACGAATAAAATAACGCTACTAGGCAAATGATATAATGCTTCCAACAGTTTTAACGAAATATGACTGCTGAGTGATTTCATTTAGTCTCTAAATAAATTTGGGACTAACTTAAAATTTCTCCTGTCTTATTATCTAGCCAGCACATTGTGACCCAGCCGTCAGAATCCACAAACTTTTTCCCAGAATGCCTTACATTAATCCCGACTCGTTGAAACAAGTTGTGGAACTTATTTGCAAGTCACAGAATGTCTGGCACTGGCTCATAGTACCGAATGATGTAGTAACTCTACTAATTTCAAATCCACATTATGTATTTGGGTAAATGTATAAAACGCAATGAAAATGTATAAAAGCTTGTAGGTTTATTTTTCACAACTAAACATTATATAGGCTTTTAGGTTAAATCTGCAATATATCCATAAGTTAAACAACAGTGGCAACTTCAAGCAGTGTTAAAATACGAGTAATACCATCTCTCTCTACAGAAGACATGTCTATAGCAGTAAAGTGTGCTCATTTTGAGTCCCCTGAATGGTTTTGCAATCACCTCAAGCTATACTTTCGTTTAGTGCTCATTTAGCCCTGTTACTCCTGCTGCAGCTAATAACCCAAGCAGGCTTTATTATAATGATAATACTGATTGCAGTCTAATTAAAAACTGTAATAACAATTTTAGTGTTTACTTTACTATTTTTTTTACAGTTATTGTGTTTAGTGTAGCGTTGTAACTTGAACCTATATTAACGTCTACCATTAAATTTATATAAGATGTCTCGGCCATCTTGCAAAGAGAAGAGACCTGGTGTACTGAGATACAGGAATCGCTCAGGCACCAGTCTCCTGCAATATAAATAGTTATTCACCTAAAATGTTACTTTAGTAATAAGATATACCTCTATTTTAAGATTTTTGGAGAATAATAATTTATTCTAATTTTATTGTTTTTAAGTATCAAACTTGACATCCTTCACCTATCATTCATGTTCTATCTCCCACCCAGGACCCCGAGATCATGGCCGGGTTTTAACCACTAGACCAACGAGGCATTACGGTTTGAACTTACTGCGTATCATTTATAGCTGTGGCGAGGCCTGGGTCAGATGAATTCGTTACGAGTCTTGGAATTTGCAAGTGGCCTGGATCATCGTGTATTTTGGATTTGTTCATTTCTAGTTTTGAAGAGATTGTGTCACTGTGAAGATATATTTTTATATCAGCTTGAAGACCTGGTGAACTTCTGACCTGTTGCTTTGCACTTTAAGACTATTTTAAAGTATCACTTCAACTTTTCGTGTTGTTGAAGTTTTATTACATATACTTTGATCACAATCACATTACCATCATTATCATCATCATCTTCATGTCATCATCAGCCTACATCATTCCTCTTCTGAACTTAAGCATCTTCAAAAAGAAAGCTTCCCTACATCGCGCTAGACAAGTTAAGACAAGGTGCTGTTAGTGGGGTCTTATGGCAATTTACGACACTCATAGGATGAGAATGAATGGTATTTAAGCCGGTACCATCAGCTGGAAAGCTATCAGTTAAACTATGTTTACCCTAGCTAACCGCTCTGAAAGTTTGTCGCTATTAAGCCTGCACATATTTAGCTGATTTTAGAGCCCATTTTATATCGTCAGTTTAACATTAAAACTAACTAATCATAAAACAAAACAAACAAAACTACAATTAAGATTAATGTACAATAACTATAACCCAAAAATTTCTTGCCATAGTAGGTAAACACCCAGAATTTAATATTAAGCAATTGTTTTAAACCCAAAATGAACGCTATGAACTCCACTCAAAACTACTTTAAAGCTCATCAAATAATCACTATTCGCAGCTGTAAAAGCGATTTCGTCTGAAAGAGATCTTGTAAACTGAAATTAACAATTCTGTTTGGTGAGATCGAATGAAAATGCTAATAGACCGCAAAGACCGCTTAGACCGCTTAACTCTAGTCAACGATCAAAGAATAGACAGATCTTCCGAACGAATTTCATTTTTTTTTAAATTTGTATCTATAAATTCCTTATCGTATGGCTTCAAGGACAACCTGATGCCAGACTCATCCAAACTGTTTATTACAGGCCTATGTCAACAGGCTTAACCCACCCCACTCTTTTAGACCCAGGCCAATTTACAGATATCCCAGATTGACACAAAAACGAAAGATTAAACATTTCGGATCGGAAATCGAAACCGAATTTGTAGTAGGTACTACTGCACCACCAAACCAAAACGGGTCATCATTGAGATCCATTAGCCTCATACATGTGCATAAAAATCCTTGCAAAGTTACACGCGTCGTCTCCTTATGTCTTTTGAGGATATTTTGATGCCAGATAGTAGTAATAGAATAATAGACACGCTGAAAATCTGGAATAAGAATTTAAGATCCACCGGTACCAGGCTTTATTCCAGCTAAAGTGTGTTTTCAATACCAATAAAAAATTGTGAAATGTTTTAAGTTAACTCAAGTTTGGTGGTTCCGTTAGTTGAGGCGCCGGGCCAAGGTCCCAGGGTCATTTTCATACATTTGTCATCTATTCGTCCAGCGTAAACAGTAACAGTAAATAAACAGAAAGCCATCTAAGGCCGCAGGTCGTGCAAATTTTCGAACATTGCTCGGGTTTGTGAGCAACCTACATTTGGCAAACGGGGTGATTATGTCTGTACCTATCATTGTAGTGGTCACTTGATAACAATGATGAAGGCCTTTGCCCTGCAGTGGGATGAATTCTATAGGCCGTTGTTATTAAACCAAGTTCTATGCTTTTGTCGCTTTACTGTCGTAGGTCGTAATTGCAAACGAAGATAGCTTGGGATCATCATGTATGTGCTTTTTAAGGTCTACTTGTTACTACTTGTTTAATGTATTTGGTGAGGTTTTTATTAGCTCGATGTGATATTCGCCTAATGAACTAGAGTGTTCTAAAGTACATGGTTTTGGCAGAACACTGTAAAGTAATTCTTAGTATGTAAATGTGTTGTTGTATTTTTTGCTAACATGTCCTATTAAGACGCTGACATGAGCCAAATTCAGCTCACTGAAGATTGTTTTGCTTTAAGCCTATGGCTCATATTGTTGCCAAATTCTATGTAGTTGTAATTGACCATATTTTTGACCAGGTGGTTGTTTCCAAAACACGATTCTAAAAACTTTTCTCGATAGAAAATAATCCCTAAGTAGCCTCTGAAAATACATAAATTACCATTTTTCTCAGCAGTCCGTACAACAATGATAATAAAATTTTGCTATATTGTATATTACATGTTGCTTAAGCAAATGGCTGATTTAGATTTTTAATAAAATGGCAATTTTAAATTGCACAACGAATTTTGTTGTTTGGCACTTAGGCCCTTCTATTCCATGCGCTTTTTCTCTGTCACTCCTACGGGAATCGACAGTGATAGTTGCGGCGCGTTCCAAAGAAATTCAAAGACGAATAAATTTGTGGGCGTGTTTATTGCTCAAGGTCATCGGCTGCAGTCAGCGTCTTAATATAAGAAAAACGTCGATTTCTCATGAACAATTTTAAATTCTGAAAAAACAACGAAGATATATTTAAGTGGTTTAAATTTCTCAACTCCCTTGAACTTCCCCGTGCATCGAGGTACAACCTTCTGGTAAGCTGTCCTAGTAGATCGAATCTCGGTCACCACGCACCTTTAAACCGCTTTATCAGAGAGTATAACGGATTGTCTAAGAAAAAAGAGTTGGACCTCTTCACGAATGGCATTCGCAAGTTTAGACAGTCGCTTCTTTAGTTCTAGTACTTTTTTCTATTCATTTTTATTATTTAGTTTATTTTACGTTTCGATATAAATGTATTGGATGTGGTTTGATTTTATGATTAATTTTACAATTCTACTGATAATGTTAACTTTTGCTTCTTTGATGAATGTTGTCTTCACCTGTAATTATGATAGCATTCAGCATGAAATTTTTTCCTTAATATATAATATGTGCCTTTATTAATGTATATCATGTTGGTGAACATTTAAAATAAAATAAAATAAATAAAGTCAAAACTTATCTTCAAAAAGAACATCAAGTACCAACTTCCGGAAACTACAGATATGCCGTATGTTATAGTGAAAGATTATCAATCAAAAAAAGCTTCAAAATCAGCCTTGTTTGAACTTGTTTTTTGGAAATCAATAACAACGAAGATACCACAAACACCCAAACCCAAAAAAATACAGAAAAACACTTGTTTTATACACTGACCTGTCCGAGAATCTATGTATTAAGTAAAACGTCAAAAAATGAAATAAAACGTAAACTTTAAAGCTTGTTATCAACAAAAAATACTAAGCTAGAAAACTAGACAAGAATTAGGATAACATTATTTTCTCTTGTCCCGCTAGTCAGGCCCGAGGTCTAGCCTCAAGGCTAAGGTTATTAAGTTTATTTAGTAGCCGCCCCTGTGTGGCAGCCTTTATAACTTCGTTCTAGAAATTTAGGCAAATGTTTGTATTCGGAGTATTTTTGGTAAAGACGTAAATTGTAGGATGAATGTGTGGAAATCTGTAGGCGTCCATCAATTCAATGGAGAAAGATTAGAGATATGATTAAGTTTACATTTTATTTTTGTTTAACTTGACTATATAGAAAGGGTATGGGGTTATATTCGAGCTTCGGGAGACACGTCAAGCTGTTGGTCTTGGAAGATGGATTAACGACGTAAAAATAAATCCCGTCGGAGGTCTCTTATAAGCAGCTTCGAAAGCTTTAACACCAGACTATCTTAAATAGATAGTCATACAATAAAAAAGGAGAAGTGTCAAAAAAGTGTTCTCATAAAATAAGAACTGCTCGAGTGTTTTTCTATACTTAGCAGCATTCAAATTTGAGTCATGTGAATTTGCATTAGGTTAGGAACTAAACATGACAATAATAGCTGCTTGTAGTACAATAATAGTCTAGGATGGTTCCAGGTGTCAATTTTGTATATAGCGGCGTATTTGTCGATGACCATTTGGATCAGTGTTAGTAAACGCTGCTTCTGAGCCATGGGTCGTGGGTTCGATCCCCGCACAGTACAAATATTTGTGTTGTTTTTGGGTGTTTTCTATGTATTATAAGTATATGTTTACAACAAATATATATAAGTAAGTTTATCGGTTGTCTATTACCCAATACGACAAGCTTCTTAGTAGAAGCTAGTTTGGGACTAGATGGCTCTGTGTAGCCCAGTGTGGCATGTCTAAAAAAAAACTCTCTGCAGGGCAAGAACCTCTATCACTGAATTTAAATTACCACAACAATGATGCGAAGTGTAAAGTAACAGCCTATAATCATCCCACTGTAGGCAAAGGCATTTGATTGTTCAAAAATTCAAATCGTATGGTTGCCCGATCCAGGCATCGAACCCGGGACCCCGAGTTCTTGATCCGGTATTTAAACCGGTTTCACAGTATAGATAATTATAGTAATGTGTGTACAAAAATAAACCACTCATCTATACTAATATTATAAAGCTGAAAACTTTGTTTGTTTGTTTGTTAGAACGCGCTTATCTCAAGAAGTACTGGTTCCAATTAAAACAATTTTTTTGTGTTGGATAGTCCATTTATCGAGGAAGGCTTTGGACTATATAACATCACGCTGCGACCAATAGGAGGGAAGCATCAGTGAAAAATGTTGCAAAAATAATCGCGTTCATAATAACAGAAATTGACGCGGACGAAGTCGTAGGCAACAGCTAGTGATTTATATTCCCTGAATTTAATCATTCAGTGTTGTATCTGACATATTTGATATGGTTGCTTTTTGCTTAGGTAGTGGGCAAGGGGTTTGATTGTGAAAGGGTAGGTATAATTAACCCTGATCCCACAAGATGATATATGACGATACACACATTAAATATAAATTAGGAACACTTTTACTAGTTCGAAAGTGTAATGGTTGAAAGTGGATTAGAAATTAACAAACTAAAATGAAACATAGATCATGTCTAGCTGGGAACAGAAATAGGAGATTCATGAAATCAGAATATCCATAATATCGAGACCATTAAAAATAATGTAAAACTAGCTGATGCCTCCGACTTCATACGCATGAATTTGTTTCACAGGAACCACAGAATGACTTCGTACTCGTGGATTTATAACACAGAAACCATACATTTTTGTAATAAAACATAGCTTATGCGCTATTCCTGCTGATAAACTGTATTTTTGACAAATTTCATCCAGATCCGTTCAGCCGTTCAGGCGTGATTGATTAACAAACATCCATCCAAACATATGCATATTAATAATATTATTATGATAATATTATTACAATGTTAGTACGATAAATCAATCATGAAAAAATTTTTAGTTTAACGGATGAAGATTTTGGTTCAATTTAAAACAATTGTCACCTATTTGTCTGTATTTTAAAAGGTTTTTTCATTCTCTGTGGAAAAAAATGTTTTATTTAATAACATACATAAGAGATCAACTATTAAAATACTAGCCAGAAAATAAAACTCCATTAGAGTCATGCGTATGAATGTCTTTTCGCATATTGAAAAACTAAACAAATATGGGCTAGAAAAACACTACCTACCTTATAAAATTGGCATGTTCTTAAGTTCATAGTTATGAGGTAGTTATAAACAAAGAACTATGCTAGAAGGCTCTTTGAGACACGTAGATGAACCAATTTAGAAAACTATCTATAAGACACATAAATACAAACCAATTTAGAAAGTTTTACTTCTTTTCTTCTCCATTGGCCAAACTGTGATCGCCAAACCCACTTGCCAAGCGTGGCGATATGACAAAACCCTCTATTTCGAAAAGTGTCCCGCTATGGGGTTATTCCCAAAAGTCCACGCCTCTATTGTTTTCAAAAAACGTAAGTTCATACTTTGATTCCCAAGAGGTCGACGACATTAAAAATAAAGAAGCATTTTCTTTCCCAGCGGGTCCATGAGAATATTTGGTACAGTCAACAGTAAAAGTTGGGTAAAGGGATAGAAAATAAAATTATTAATTATGAAGTAAAAGAAAGTGGCTAGATGAACAAGGAGTCTTTATTGTTCTGTCGGACTGTCTTTGGAATAGACTTAAAAAAAAGTTTTAAAATAATTACCGTAAATTACACTAAAACAGACTTAAGCATTAAAAAATTACAGTTTTGATAGAATGAATATTATAAATCATCTCATCTTACACAAAAATAGTTTAAAACATAAAAAAATCACAGTTTTGGTATAAAATTGTAAGTATTTTTTTAAACAGAGTTAGTGTTGTTTTTGCTGTTTGTACTTTGAAAAAGTCTCGTGGACCTATTGGGAATTCATATATGTAAATTAAAAAATACATTTTAAAACTTCATGGACCCGGTGGGAATAAAATAACAATAGAGTCGTGGACCTTTGGGAATAACCCCTGCTGTGGACTGATATAAGCTAAGTAATGGGTATGTCGCAACCATCCAATTTGACGCCTAGCCCGTTTATTAAACGCCGGCATCCAATTACTCGTATATGACTAAAATTGAATCACCCAACGTTTAAATTGAAAGTTTGCCTGCTGGAAATGGCTGACTAAGGCTTAGCCAACTAATTCAAATTTGGTTCCGTTTTTTATTGTAGCGCAGCGAAGTGTATTTATCGTTGTGCTGTTTTTTTCTTAATTAAGATATTGCAAAATTCATAAAAAAACATAGAGGTGGAAAATAATACAGAAATTAAACCCGAAATTTACGGAATGTGAACTTCAACGTCAAGGTTGGTTTATTGTTAGGATTGATTAA
Source organism: Anania crocealis (assembly GCA_949315895.1). NCBI lineage: Eukaryota > Metazoa > Arthropoda > Insecta > Lepidoptera > Crambidae > Anania > Anania crocealis. The sequence continues at coordinate 17,513,462 of OX438867.1, read as the reverse complement.
ATTATGCTTTTTAGTAACGTTTACCTTGTTAGTACTTTGTTTCGCGTTATTATAAAAATTATGCATAGTTAAATAATAATAAATAAATAATAATAAATATTTCAGACATGCCACACTGGGCCACACAGAGGCATCTAGTCCCAAATTAAGCTACTATTAAGTACCCTGTCGTATGGGGTACTAGACAACCGATAAACTTACTTATATACTTTTTTTATTATAAATAAATACTTATAATACATAGAAAACACCCAGACCAGTACAAACAGACATGTTCATGCACACAAATATTTGTACTGTGCGGGGATCGAACCCGCGGCCCATGGCTCAGAAGCAGTGTTTACTACCGCTGATCCAAATGGTCGTCGACTCTCGTGTTACACAGTTTATTCACATCAAACCACAACATCTACCATAGCAGTAGCAGTAGCACTTCAAGCCCCAAAAGACAACCGGTTGACTCGATAACAATTGATTTTAATTGTGTCTTGAATATCCGATCGTCAAAGGGATCGTAATGGATATGTATGAAATTCCATTGAATTCCGATGACCCAGACAATGATGCATAGATATCGGCATACACATAATTATACCGGTTCAATATCCCACTATAACTCGTGATACGAATCTAATTGTCCGTGAAACATTATTAAAATAAACATGGCGTATGGGCATATAATAATTAAAGCGATTAATTTAAAATTTGCTGTCACATTATGAACTTAATTACTCGTGTGGTATTCACGTGATTTGCAATTTAAATAGGTTGATAAACGTTTTAGTACAAACAACGGCAGGTCAACCTACCCAAAAAGTTAAAGGTCATTGAATTGATTTTCAACTTTAATCCCAACATGTAGAGATCAATATCAATTGAGTAAATTTGACGTATTGTGGTAGGTTGACGTTCTGTTCTCTGTACATATATGCAGTCGTTAGGGCGTCAGTTAAATGGTATAACAATTTGAAACCAGCCTTAGTTAACTTATGCATATAAATACAATGGAAAAGTCAGAAATTTGATACAATCATTTCTGGAAAGATCTATATCTATACTAATATTATAAAGCTGAAGAGTTTGTTTGTTTGTTTGAACGCGCTAATCTCAGGAAGTACTGATTCGAATTGAAAAAATATTTTTGTATTGGATAGTCCATTTATCGAGGAAGGCTTTAGGCTATATAACATCACGCTGCGACCAATAGATTGATTGATTTTGTGTACATCTGAGTCAACTTTATAATCCGGCCAAATTATGTCGACATGCAATATACCCCAAAGCCTAAATACAAAATTTTTGACCAGTGCATTTTACCACGGTTTTGGTGACGCACGGAGCCGAAACGTGGACACTGAAGGTAGGACTGGTCCGCAAGCTAAAAGTTGCTCAGCGAGCTATGGAGAGAGCTATGCTTGGAGCATCTCTCTAAGGGATAGAATCAGAAATAAAGTAATTCGACAGAGAACCAAAGTTACCGACATAGCTACCCGGATAAGTAAGCTGAAGTGGCAGTGGGCTGGTCACATCTTTCGCAGAACTGATGAACAATGAAGTAATACTCTGGATGCAATAGTATGGGTATTTTTTTATTATCTATTTATTTTTCTAAATGTGCTCTTACGTCGAATGGGTGCATATTGAGCTAGAAAACTTTTTTGACACTGACTTTATATTTAACTTTTTATATTACATCAATGGAAATAACCAAATTTGCCGGAGCCGAAGTCACGAGCGGAGCGTACAATACAAACGTTTCAGTACTCTCAACCCGTGGCATACCCGAGTGAACTCAACCAAAAAACCCAATGCAGAAGCGAGACTAAAATACAAACACGCAAGAACAATAATTCTCCAGTGCATTTGCGAGCGAAACAAATGACTCGTGAATTCTCAGCGAAAACTTGCGGGAGGCGGTTGCGGAGGCAATCGGCATACTTTTGTTAGAATCTCGAATGTGTTCAATTTAACGCCCCGTTGGTAGTGGTTTGAATACCGAGCCAAGATCTGGTCCGGGGTTCGAACCCCAAGCAACAACAGTTTAGAATTTTCAGACTCTGATCGGGTTTGTAATACCCGCATTTGGTAAGGGTTGTGATTATGTCTGTACCCATCATTGCTGTGGTAACTCGAATTCAATGATGAAGGCCTTTCTCTGCACTGAAATGATTATTTATCATTTCATAAAAATACAATTTTCCATGGTGGTTTAGGAAGGTGACTAGAATTTTTATCCATTACGTTGAAGATCAATAGATAAATGGTTTCTTTTATTAAAAATAAACGGTTCCTTTAAAACTTTTCAATGAATTTGACTTATTACAAAAAGGCTTATAAACTTGGAGTTCGCAATTTTTCATTCCACAATGAAAATGGAACTTTTGAAGTTCGAGGAACAAATAAAAGATTTAATAAACAGCTATAAAAACTTGGAAGTGTTCTGTAAAATGGCAGCTACCGTTTTGTGTGAGCTCGTTAAAATTTAGAGGGTATTTTAGTGTGAAATATAGAGTGAGGTGAGCCGAACTGATATTCCCTGGCCTTTGATATTTTGCGTGAAAAAATATCACGGCGTGTCTTTAAGAATTTCGAGGCGGCAAATAAGGTTAACGGATTGTTCAAAGAAATATTAAAAAGACGTTCAGAATTCTGAAAAAAGGTGTTACTAATTCAGCAATAGATGTATATTTATGATTTGTATAACAAAGTACACTTTGTCTACCTTTTTAGTATAAGGATTACAAGTTTACATTTCTTGCCATCATATAACCTCTCTTTGGTGTTGGTCGTAAGAACTAAAGGAGTACCGCCAGATCAAGACGAAAAGTAGCATTTTATTCTACTTCTGGCTACTAAAACTTTTGTTATAGACTCTACAATCGTGCAGTCGTCTTTATAGTGAAACAATGTTTTGTTTTCCAAATAAAATATTCATTGAAAAAGTGACATGAAAAGCAAAAATGTTTTTTTATATTTTTATCCGTTCCAAAGGTTTTCATGAGGATTTTAATACGATCAGTTTGTAATCTACTGATGAATATAAATTTTAAACTGTAATCCAGATTATGAACAACTAGATGAATGTGTAGGTCCTCATAGTTCGCCTAGTTTAGGAAAATTAATTTTCCAGAGCAATCTCGAGCCTGCTCTGCAGCCGTTGTTTGCGCTACATCACAGGTGTAGTGCTGGACTAATACTCAACAAAATTTCTGTAGTAAATTGATGTAGGGATGTCAATTTCAAACAATAAACCCCTCAAAATACTGATAAAATCCATTTTTCCATTCTGACTCTTGCTAAAATGGTAGGAGATCTACTGTTTTGAATATTCATTAATATCTCTTATCGGAGATCTACTGATTTTCAATCGGTTTATGACTTCTTCTACTCGTAGATTATACTTTTGTCCTTTTCGATTCTTTATTCTTCTTAGTAAAATCATTCATCATTGGTTTTCAACATTAATTTCCCCAAATAAGCCATCTTACATATTAATTAAAATAATCGGATCTTTTAATTACAATGTTCAGCATGAGTGGACAATTTGTAATGTTATAAATATATAATTGAACATGTAATTACCAATACGAGTAACTGATAGATAAAGAAAATTAAATATTGATCAGACCAAAATAATTATTAATACAAAAGGTTTCATAAGAATTTTCTTGTTACTGAAATGAATACGTATATTTTTATAATTTCATTTCATCAGGACATAGCCATAATCGCCACTCTGTCGATTTAACGTTCACATTCACAACGCCTATAAGTATAGGGGGTATTCTTAAATGTTTTAAAACAAACATAAAATATAGAGGTTATCCAATTATATTGTTATAGTCAACCAGGTGGACACAATATGACGAAGGTCACAGGAAACCGCTGGATGCGAGTTCCGCGGGTCGGATCATTGTTGAGATCCTCAGGGAAGACCTATGTTCAGTGGTGGTCGTAATTTTGCTGAGATGAAGATGATGATGATGATAATTTTTTATAAAAATATACGCATCCGTCTGAAATAAAATCACTGATTAATAATTTACACCCGCAATTTATTTACAGTTCAAAACATAATACGGATTCTCTTAAAACCACATTATATAAATACAATCACTCTTCATTGACGACCTCCGTGGCGGAGTGGCGTACACACCGGTTTTCAAGGTGTCGCCTGCTCCGAGGTCCCGGGTTCGATTCCCGGACGGGTCAATGTAGAAAAAATGTGTTTTTCTAAATTTTCTCGGGTCTGGGTGTGTGTGGTACCTTCGTTGTTTCTGGTTTCCAAAATACGAATGCTTTAAATAGTTATTCAAATTGGGATCAGAACAATGTATGTGATGTTGTCCACATTTATTTATTTATTTATTTATTGAACGTATACTCAAGATAGGTTATATCTATCAAGAGTATCCTGCGGACGCCGACTATCTATCGTCTCAAGCCGGAACCCCGGACAAGACGGATGCCCAGTCGAGTCTATTAATCCTAGTGATCCGGACAGAAAACCTCCGGGCAAACCTTAGTGCCATATTCATCATAATACAAGTTAGATTAGTGGCTGGAACATTCGAGTTGTATAAAGTCTATTCTGTTGTCATACGTCATAACACGGTTCTGTATTTAAAACCTGTAATTTCTGATCAACAAAATGAGTGGACCATCTTGATATAAGCACATGGCCAAATAAGCTCTTTACTACTTAAAATAACACCTTCTAATCATCTCACTGTAGGGCAAAGAACTTTATTATTGAATTTAAGTTAGCACAGAAATGATGGATTTCTACAGGCATAAAACTCAACGCTTCCTAATGCGGTTTGGTGGGTGGAAAATTTTTATGTTTATGTTGTTCGACCCGTGGATTGAACCCAGGACCCCTAGACCTCAGTCCTATACTTAAACAACATAAAGGTTTTATATTATTAACACAAATCCGTAATTATGTGATATTCATAAAAAATTACAACATATTTTTAGCTTATTTCATCAATCATGATAAGAAATAGAGTTGTTGCTTTCATTTCAATAGTATTTTAAATTTAATCTTCAGCAAAACACAAAAAACCATTTAAGTCGAAATTTATCCACTTTTCTTGAACAAGGTGTGAAACATTGAAAATCGCGGTTAACTCTCATTTGAGCGGTGCTTCAAACATTTTCAACTGCTAAAAAAACGTTGAAATTTTAAGGTGTTAACCTCATTTCACACTCAAACGAAGATGAAAGGCGGTAGCCAAACGAAATGAACATTAATTAACGCGACTCGTAATATAATTACAAGTAATTCGGAAGGGACGTGCAAATGATTTCGTTTGATAAACGTTTCAGTATTCAAATGTAAGAGATGTCATATTCAAAGAAACAGATGTGAGTTTGTCCGTAACGCTTTTATAAGCAGAAAACAGCCTATATTAACATCATAAGCTTATAAATACGACTTATGAAATGTTAAAACGTTTATATTATCAGAATTTTGAATTTATTTATTACTTGCTTTTCGTCCGCGACGCAATGGTCAAATTTTACAAAAAACGGTTAAGTCGTGTAGGCGTAAAAGAGTGGCAGGTAAACTGACATTCACATTTTTAATATTAGCAAGGATTAAATACAACAGTCCAAAACAAAAATTTCTTTTCGTTCTGGAGACCAATTTCTACTAACGTAAATTATCAAAACGTAAACGCAACAGTTGATAAAACGCAACTAAATGTCAACTTCGTTAGTCACACAAGACTGTATTCTACTAGCTGTCCGATCCCCCGTCCCAGATCGGGCCCGCCAGAATGGAGCCCGACCGTGATCCGGCATGCCACGGCATCTCCGGTTCCAGCGGCGCCACCACTGGTGGGTTCGCCATTTGGTAGGGTGCCTTTAGCACCCCACACTGGCCCGATCACGCCCGCTAGTATGGGCCCCGGTGCGAGCGAGCCTGAGGCTACCGCTAGCGTGGCGGACCTAGGCTGAGCGCCTTCAGCGCTCGCCACAATCTGCCCGGTTTAACTGATTTAAGCCTTCCATATAAGGTTTCAGAGATAGGTCCGTCATAAAAAAAAAAAAAAAATGTATTCTACTAACCATTTTTACTAAACGAATTCTAAACGTAAGCTGAACCGCTAGCTATCGTAGCTAAAAGTAGCCTTTTAGCAGCTTATGCTCGACCGGTTATTTTGACAGTAGAAACGTTGGTCTTCGGCTGCGCGCGCATCGATTGACAGCGACGTCAAATCACTAGTGGAATATGAATTTAGGAAATCGTTCAACATAGTTTCGTTCGATCGATAATGAGTTGAAACGCTACCGATATTGCTAATAGAATACGAAATTTGTCGTTTAGTTGCGTTTCGTCAATTGTTGCGTTTACGTTTTGATAATTTACGTTAGTTGAATTGGTCTCCTGTTCAAGTTTAAATTTAAGCTGATGTCATGTCAAGATTATAATACTTAGTTCAATAACAGCAGGGTCAATGTTTTGAAAACATTTACTTTGGAAATGGTGCTATCAAATTACTTCGACGACCTCCGTGTAGGAGTGGCGGCGTACACACCGATTTTCAAGATGTTTTCTGCTCCAAGGTTCGATTCCCGGATGGGTCTATGTAGAAAAGAAAAGTCTTTTTCTACATTTTCTCGGGTCTGAATGTTTGTGGTACCTTCGTTGTTTCCACAATACGAGTGCTTTTGTCCAGTTTAACTGACAAAGGCTGGTGACGTATTCCACTTAGAGCACCCACCCGAATAGCACCTGCGGGAATAGCACCTGGCCTAGTCCACGAAGAACACTTAATAACGTCCTGTCTATCAAATACATATTATTAGCAGCCAGCACTAGACTGCTGTGTTGTAGGTGCTGTTCGTGGACAAAAATATAAAAATAAACTTGAATCCTCGAAGAGCACCAAATATCGATAGGTGCTCTTCGTGGACTAGGCCAGGTGCTATTCGCGCAGGTGCTATTCGGGCGGGTGCTCTAAGTGGAATACGTCAAGCTGGTTTTGGCTTGTAAAATTATGTACACTTACTTGTATATTTCATCTAATATAACTAGTTCCTAGTACGTACAATAAAATAGGACTGTTATCAACACTGAAAGAAAGAAAGACGAAAGAAAGAAATTATTATTTATCGTTAATCATAATTTAATTATATGTTGTTTTACAAATAAATTACAGTTTTTTTACTACAATGCATCTTATAGTCTCTGAGAAAATAAGTAAAGCAGCCACTCTACCACAATATACAATCAAGGTAAAGTAGGACCAATCCAAAATTTTGCTGATGACTTTTTCATTTGCTTATTCGGTGCGTCCATGATACTATTACTAACAACAAATATGTATAGTCTGATTTGGACTGCATCTACTGCAAACCCGCAACAATCTTGCAAGGCTGCTGACATTTTAGAGTCACGTTAAATGGTCCAATGAAGAGGCTAACTTCGCCAGATTTTCCGCTGTGTTCAAACATCCAGAAAACAAATTTGGCAAAATTTTAGAAAAAATGGATAACATTGAACACGGCCAAAGCCTTTCTTTAACTTTTTATGAAAAAAGTATTTAAATCGGTCTAGTTTTGGAAAAGTAATCGGGAGACTACGAAACGTTGATTTGGTGTGCTTTTAGTAGGTATTTTCGGTCCAAGAAGCAGTTGCCTCTATCACACTCTGCGGTGAAGGCGTGAAGGCGAAGGCACTGCGCGACAGCAATAGATTTTACAAATACCTATTTTTCAATTCTCTCGCCAGTAGTGTTTCCTCTTAATAAATTATTCAACATTCTGGTATCAGTCTTAAGTTTCTTAGTATTAATTTTATTTAATTTAAAAATTATTTATTTATTTATATAAATCTTAAAATACCTAGTCAGGTCATAAGTTCTGTCACATGTGTAATATGAAATAATTTAGACATGTTTATTATTTATGTAACCATTTATATAGTAAAATGAACTTAATAAAACATAGATTCGTATGGTAATAAAGTTTATTCAAAATGACCCCCGCGATTTTGAATACAGGCCTTCAATCTGCGCGGCCAGTCGTCTATCGCAGCACGAACGAGGTCCATGTCAATATAGGCGGCTGCCTTAATCAAGGATGCCTTGAATGACTCCAAATCAGGACGAGGCTTTGAGCAGGCCTTTTCCTCCAAGTGTTGCCATATCTTGTAATCTAACGGACTCAAATCGGGACTGGAGGAGGGCCAGTCTTCGTGCCGGAAGAAGTCGATTTCACGCGCCGCCAGCCTGTCTTGTGTGCTTTTCGCTCTATTAATTGCGCAGAATCTTGTTGGAATACCCAGTGCCTGTTATTAAACATAGTATGAGAAACAGGTTCCGCAAGGTTCTTGAGGACTGTATTTTGATACACAACTGCATTCGTTTTTACACCTTTCTCACAAAAATGTACGTCAGTTAAGCCCCAATAAGAGACTCCCAACCAAACCATGAGCGAGGATGGACAATGACCTCGTTGGACACGCGGAATACGGTTGCTCGCTTCTTCACTGCTGTGTGCGTACACCTTATCATTTTGTTTGTTGTAGCTCTCTTCCACGGTGAAATTTTTTTCATTCGAATAAAGAATTTCCCGATGCTTTTTTCCCGCGTATCGCTTCAACAAAGCGCGGCATCTCTTCAGTCTCAGGTCCATTAAACGAGCGTCCAAACGATGTCCTGTTTTTTTTCGATATGCCCTAAGCCCTAATTCTTCATTTAACACCCTTTTCACAGTGGTCCTGCTTAACTCCATCTGAAGGGCCAACAGTTTCTGCTTACGTATGGGATTTCTTTGAATTCGCGCCTTCACAGCTTTTATCACTGCTGGAGTCCTAACAGAGCGAGGGCGACCACTTCTTGACCTGTCATCTACACTAGAGTCTTCATTGTATCGTTTTATGGTACGATAAACGAATCTTTTGGTTATATTCAAATTTTTCAGTAAGACGAAAATCTGAATTGGCGCGTAACTGCAACGATGCAACGCAATAACCGCGACACGGTCTTCTTTAAGTGTCCACTCCATATTTAAAAATGAGGAAAATTCTAAAACGTACACATTTTTATTTTCATGAAATATTCGAAATCCGAATTCAATAAACTTTTTTGTGGCCAGCATTCTAAATTAAAAAGTTTTTATTTTGTGACACAACTTATGATCTGACTATGTATATACCCTACTAAAATACTCTTGTATAGAAACCAGTATTCAACACTGGGGACCATCTTTATCCATTTGCACTGTGGTTCCTTAGCAAAGGCTCGAGTTGCTTCTGGAAAATTAATTCATCCTTAGAGCGGAAAATCGCTATTAAAAGCCACTGTTGACGTGTTGTGTTATAAAGAGTTTTTTTTATTAAAGGCTATATGAGATCTTTACTAAGTACCATTTTGATTATAGTGGTGTGTATGACAGATATCGTATTTATCGATAGTTATTATACAGAATGCAATTTTAATCACCTTCCAAATTTTAATATATTAATCTACGAGATAAAAAACAAATGACGTATTTTTTTCTTTTGGCATAGCCCAGTACAAAAATGTCAAGATAAAGCACTTAGAAAATGTCCACCAAAACTCTAAAATTTTTAATACGGCCGCCTAGCAACACTTTTTTATGCGTTGCGCATCTCATTCGTTACGATCCTATCCATAAGTTTTCGATTTTCCCTTTATACCTTAACAGGTCTAGGGCCATAAAAATTTAAAACCATATCGCGAAAAATATTTTCGGTTGACAACTTGATTTACATTTTATAGTTCATTAATAGGCTCTAAATGCGATACTGAACACATAAAAAAATTTTGGAAAGTGGTTAAAGTTTCATTCTGTACATATTTTCGATAATATCAATCATATCATACTGATATTATCAATGCGAATATTTGAATTGATGTTTGTTACTGCTACTACCCTTTTAGATATTATTTTAATTAATATTTATATCAGAACGGCTGAAAGGGTCGGAATAAAATTTGGCACGATGATAGAATACGAACTGGAACAACATTTATGTATGCTACTTTTATCCCGTAAAAAAGTACTGTTCCCGTGGGATAGCTCCAAATTCCAAGCATTAGAAGTCGCGGGCAACAGCTAGTGTTAAAATAAACAGGTATTTGCGTATGTTTCAAGATAAAATTATTATTTCTGTTCAAAGTCATCATCATTGCCAGATAATAATTTCAGTGTACTGCTAGCACTGATAGAAGCTTAATATTCGCCACGCCTGGCAGGCGGGCTGGCGACCGCAGTTTGTACAATCGAGGAGGGAAGACGCTGCTGCCCGTCATATTCTGGCAGTACTCTTCTAGCCACCTGTTACATCTACAGGAACAGATGGGGTGCTATTCTTTTTAAGTGCTAGTTGTTCCTAAGTATATTCCAAAATTAGAAGGATTTCACAATAAATTTTTATCAAACATTTTTGCTACCGCAACTCATAGAAATTTGGATTTCTTCGCATATCTAGAAGGAAAAATAAAGATTTATTGCGGAAACTGCACTCTTTTATCTAAAGTCGTGTATCACATACATACATCACCCTTGTAAACGTTAGTTTAAACAACCCAGCTGTTCTGAAACTGGCAAAAAGAGTGCAAATTTATACTGAGAAGAACTATCTATTACGACACTTATGTATGTACGCCCTAGTATATGCGAGAGGGTTCAGATGAAAGTAGTGTTGCGTAGGAATATATGTCGATAGCGCGATAAGAATCTCTTATAGGCACATCGCAAATGTTTAATAAGAGGCATATAAGTGTTAAACCTATTGTCAGGCTTAATTTTGGGCTCGCTTGCTCTTGTATAATATAATAAAAAAATATTTACTCATCAAACGATTATCAAATAAAACACATAGCTGTTCATTCTAAGAGCAGTTAGTAAAGATATTATACTTTTGGATTTGGCAATGTTCTATTTAAATAACATATTCTTATAAAAAGAACCCGAATGTCTTGTCAAGTAACTCCATACGGTAATTATTTAATGTTGATATGAATTATATCCACATAATTTCGAGGACACAATACGAGTACTGTCTAAAAAACGATTAATTAGTCAAAAATGCATTAAAAAAGTCTCGATAGCGGTTAGTCATCTGTATGAATATAGTATGCTAATATTCATAAGATCATGAATATTGATATCACAAGACTCATTTACAAAGATGGTATGAAGCTTACTATTTTAAGTATAAACTAAGCATGTATTATGATGAGATCACTCCACCGCTACACCGTATAATAAGTTTGGTTCAATATCGATACCAAAACCATTGAGTGTCCCAACACTGCGATGGAACCGGGAAAAAGAGAAAAATGGCCGAGGAGGGTAACGAGGAGAATAACAAAAGGTTGTAACAAGTTGTGATAAGACGCACAAAGGCTTCTTTATAAGTAACACTATTTTTGCAGTTCCCAGTGCCAGTCGTACGAAGTTTTCGCTTTTGAATTTTGCGGCTTGGCGTTTGATTTTTTGGTTTCTTATTTGATCTTCAAAGGTTTCTTATTTAAATGGAGAGATAACAAATATTAGGTCGGGGTTATTTTTCGTGTTTTTTAAACGAATACAAGACTTATTTTAGAGAGACGTGCTAACTTGTCAACTAGCCGACTATCAATCAATCATTTATTCATTCATAACAATTTACATTGTGTCGAATAAAATACATTTCAATAATTACTAAAATAATAAAATTTGATAGTCCAAAGACTTATTTGCTAGTCGTCTCTCAAAACGAAAATAAACATTTTCCCAAAAAAAGAAATAATTAAAAAATTTAAACGCAGAGCATGATCTTTAGTTGAGTGTAACAATATACAAAATTTAATTAAATGAACGTTTTTTCATTTAATAAATAAAAAATAATTATTTTTTAGGAAAAGCTTACTCAATATTATTATGGGTCTAATAAATAATTAATTTTATTCTATCCGGGATTTGTAATTTCCATCTTATCTTAAACTTAGTACTCATATGCTAAATAAATTGCAAAATGTATATATAGACATTTTTACTTCTTCTAAGATTGAGTTATAAGAAATGGTATAAAGTAGTTATGTTTAATAATATTTAATCTATATGCTAAGAAACTTTATTGGACTGGAAACTATCTTATGATGATAATTTGTAATATTGTTTGTAGACAAATAAAATAAAATAAGGTATTCTAACTAGTTTTAGCGTTCAAACTTAATTTTTTTAACTGACTGAAATGAAGTGATTACTTTTAATAACTTAATAATAACTTTTTAATAACTTTCGTTGGACATTTTTTTTCATTAAAGATTCAGAAGCGAGTTAATACTACAGGAATCCCTAATATTTTGAAATAGAAAAAAATAAGGAAAGCCGATTTCAAATTAAAAAACTAACAAGTTAACGTACCTAGGTATTGTCGGATGGTCTCATGAACTTTGTATTGAATTTACTGGTGAAAATGATTTGGAAAACAAAAAAGGTATTTTAATAATATTCTTTGTAAAAATAAGGTTCCCTTTTTTCCTAAGTATGTCCTTACTTCACTTCTTTAAAACCCTATTTATACGAGTAGTACTTACTTCTAGATTGGATGCGTATACGCGTCGAATCTAGAACCTCCTTTTGTTTTGTTAATGCCTCGATCGTGAGTTATTCCAGACACAATTTAAATCAATTGTTATCGTGGCACCCGAGTGCCTCCTGGGGGTTGAGGGATTAATAAGTATTTGTATGTTAAGTCTCTCTTATACCTTTACTGTATCTTATTGGAAAACAAAAGCGCCTTTGTAAAAGAATAGCTAATCCAACACTATAAATTATTAACGCTCAGAAACCTCATTAGTTCTCATTAATGAAAGCACTTACTTGAAATAAAAATCGCTCATTAATCTTGTTAGATTAAGGATAGTGCTACTAAGGTACCGGGTTTTTTAATTGGGATAGTACTTAGTCGAGATTATGTATCAAGGATTCACACACACACGTATACACACATACAAATAGATGCTATGATGCTTCAAGGCATCTAACCACAGTATGGTGTCTACATTGATAAAATAGAATGTATACAGCGTAAGTTCATGAGATTTTTGCAGTACAAGAGCAGAACCCACATGGAAAACTATGAACACAGGTGCAATAAACATCACACTCTACCGCTGCTCGAGAGAAGAAATATTGCAGATTTAGTACTGCTTTTTAAAATAGCTCAATCAAAAATAGATTCTCCACACCTCCTTTCTTTAATAAATCTCAGAGTACCGCACCGAACCCTGAGGAGGCCTGCGGCTCTTTTCATCCCACACAGTGCTACGAAATATAGGCAGAACTCTTTTTTTATTAGGGCTCCTAACGTGTTGAATGCTATGGCCGATGACCTCGAACTAGACTTATTTAACACTAGTGTCTGTTCACTCAAAAAGCGTTTGTCAAAGAGATGGTTTGAAGCGGTGCACTGACTGGATAGTTCCTACGACTTATTTTTTACTTGGTTGATTTTTGTCCCATGTCGTTTGTTATTCCTAAGTTACTTTAATATGTACAAGCCATACTTAGAATTTATATGTGGAAACACGTGAATGGTTTTTAGATACAATTCTAGTGAGTAATTTAGTCATAAGATACTGTAGTGTTTTCCAAATAAAATAAAATAAAATAAAATAAAATAAAATAAGTCCTCCCTTTAAAAATGAGATATTAGTATCTTATTACAATACCGCCCTTGGTCTAATGGTTTTAGTGTCGGACCAAGTTCTAGGGCTCCTGGGATCGATCTCCAAGCCGGAAAACATGTTTTTTTGAATTTCCGAACATTGCTGTGGTCGCATTATGCCAGCACCCATCATTGCTGTGGTAACTTGAATTCAATGATGGAGGTCTTTACCCTACAGTGGGATGGTTATAGGCTGTTACTTTACTTTACTGAGGTCGTACCAACCCGCATTTGGCAAGCGTGGTGATTAAACATGTCTTGTCATTGGGATGATTATAGGCCGTTACTTTACTCCTACTCACCAAAATTTAAAAAGAAACCAAATTATAACCTTAGATTCGCCAAAAAAAAAACCCTTACTTTTGCCTAAGACAATCTGTTTAGATTACGCAAACAATATCTCGTATAAAATAAACTTTGGCTGCAAAACCGCACCGTTTATATTTCCGTTCGTGCATTGTTAGCGTTATTAACTTTAGAGGAGTTTCTAACATGTTTCTAACACGTTGCTCTTTCTGGTACAAACGATCCAGGTTCGATTTTAACGAGATAATTATATTGCGTATTAAGCTAACTGTCTTCGGATTTATATTTACAGGTGTTATAACTACCTCAAAATGACGTATCTTATAATATTATTTACGTTCATCATATAAAACAGAAACGAGATGGTTTATATTTTGTATCTAGGACACCAGGTTACACTAGCTTATCACCTGGGGCTCTGCTCGCATGAACAACAAATACGCTGTAGCGCACCTGCGAAAACCTGAGCCTAGCAGTATAAATCAAAATACCTATTGTATGTTATTTCTCATGGTCTAATTAATAGGTTATCCGTACCAAATTTCATTATAATCGATTCAGAATTTTAGGCATTAAAGCGTTACAGACAGATACAATTGATTTTGCATTGATAGTAATAATAAGTCAGAATAAACCATCTCGTCGCTAACTGATTAAGTACTTCACATTTCGCCCATCACTCTCTTGCCCACAACCGCTCTGCTATTTATCACGCACCTTCCAAGCAATAAAAATGTTTTCTCCTTGTTCCAGGCCCTCCGCCGATGTAAGCACGAAGCCGCAATGAGATGAGTATGCGCGTGGCGTGGGCTCGTTGGTACTGGATCGTTATATTCACTACGTGCGCAGCGAGGACCGCGAGTGATTGGCTGGACTGCGCCCACATCTCCACCTGCCGCTGCAAATGGTCATCTGGCAAGAAAACCGCCAGCTGCGCGTCCAGTGACCTCCGACGCCCCCCAGCGCTCTCCTCAGACGTACAAGTCCTAGACCTCCACGACAACCCGCTAAGAAACCTCCCGCAAGAAGTCTTCGCAAACATCGAGCTGCTGAACCTACAACGATTGAATTTACGAGCCACCCAACTGAGATCAATACACGCAGATGCTTTTCTTGAACTGAGAATACTCATCGAAGTTGATTTAGGGGATAACGACTTATCCAGCTTACCAAGAGATATATTCAGAGGCAACGAAAGACTAAGATTAGTCATACTAAGCAACAACCCGCTTACAACGCTAGTTGCCGACCAATTCCCCCCGTTACCGCATTTACGAATGCTTTTACTAGACGGCTGCAGATTGAGATCACTGCACACGAATTCGCTTCGGAATTTGAAGTCATTAGAGACAATAGATTTGCGAAGGAACCAGCTCACATTCCTCCGTTTAGTCACGTTCTCGCTGCCGGCGTTGAAAACGGTGTCACTGTCGGGTAATCCGTGGCGATGTGATTGCCGCCTACGCGAGTTTAAGGACTGGTTTCTAGATAGTAAGTTGGGAACGGAAGATTTATTGTGCGTTGAGCCCTCGACGAGAGCGGGGAATAAGTGGCGTAGCGTACCTAGTGAGAGCATGACGTGCGCACCTGAGGTGCGATCGAGTACACTAGTAGTGCGAGCAGAAGTTGGAGTAGCCTCGTCATTTGGATGCTGGATTCATGGAGTCCCAAAGCCAAAAGTCACATGGCTGCTCGATGGCGTCAATGTTCACAACAGCACGATAGATTGCGACATGGAAGAAGTAGAAACGATAATCGACGACGACACAGGCGAACGCGTACCAGGTAGTGTGCGATGGGTGAACATAACTCTTTTGAATGTGACAACTAGTGCAGCCGGGGAATGGACTTGTGTAGCTAAAAGCGTCGCCGGCGAAGCGCGCGCGGTAATAAGTTTAGTTTTGCCCCGCTCCCAGACAGCCACGGCTCGCACGGCCCCGGGAATTCCTCAGCTTTTAGGAGTTGTATTTGGGGCATTAGGTATTTTAGCGTCACTTGGTTTTATAGCGGCCGTCGCCTGTTGGCATTTGCGGAGACGGACGGTTCCCCCGAGTCGTAGTTTTACTGATCAGGAAAAAAGATTAATTGACGCATCAGTAGTTGTGAGCTGCGATAGATCTATAGGGGATATGGCTTCTCCGTGTGACTTTGAGTTGACTGAGCAGTCACTCGATGATAATCCGCCAAGAGGATGTGGGTTTGATCCCGTCCATATAACGATAGAAGGCACTCCTGGCGCGTTTCCTCCTCCACCAGCTGAGTTTGCTGTTCCAGTTCCATATGGAAACATATTTATATCGGTTCAAGTGGCTGGGAGAGGGGAGCCCGGAAAGTATCCTGACCTACTGAGTGGTGGAGCAACTTTGCCGCGACGGAGTCGAACGTGTTGCACTGTTCCCGCGTACGATAATATGGGTCCTAGGGTCACTGCTACTGGAAGCTCGACGTGGTCCCTACCTGGAGCTAGTACAGAGAATGTCGATGCCTCGGAGACCCCAGTGCTCACTCTGCCGCCGCCACCGCCCGAGTTTGTGTCCCTCTAGCACAGGTCGTTGGTACTAGACGCCTCAGCTTTGAGGTGACCTGGTACCACAAACATTCAAGTCAATTAGACTATTCCCTTTTAATTCGACTATAATCATTTTGACGTGATTATTAATTAAAATGTAAATATAATTGAGTGCTAAGTGAGGACGATGTGTGACATCTTGTGAGATATACGTAAGGTTGTTATCAATATAAAAATTTAAAATTATATTTAAGGATCTTGTTAATAATAATGTTGGGATGCTGAATGGTGTGAAATGGATTTTCCTTGGTTTTGTTGGCGGGAAATGTCATTAGCTCTGTCATATTTCTAACTTTAGGTATTACCTAATGACAAATACATAGATAACTTAGGTTTAGTTCTGGTGTAAGTAATCATGCTCAAAAATAATTCTTATCTTAAGTTCAGTATAAACTGTAGTTTAACCTCCATTTTCCGCCATCAAAAGTGAATTTGTAATAATTTTCCTAGAATTTGTTTTCAAAATTTGCATACGTGTCTTCCCAACTTTTGTAAATATAATTTATTATTCATTATACAAACTTCCCAAACATAAGACTGACCCTTTTGTCTTGTTTTGTCTCTTTGTAAATGTGCGTATAACTGTACACTCCAATTAGTATCAACTGATAAGCTTCTAAAATTTTCTTTATAAGCAAAATACCTATCTAATGTAAAAAATAAACCGATCACGTAAAATTGTGAGCAATTTATTTACTTACCTATAACTTTAGCCTCTAAATTTGTCTCATTTTTATGATCAGGCTGAATCAGTGTATTGCTGAACATATAGCATTGCCAAGATACGAGTACATAACGTGAGCATTTGACCAAGGAGGCTTTTTACCATAATCGCCACGCATAGCAGGTAGATTGGCCATCGTTGTACAGCTGATGGAGGAGAGAAGTCAATGCTGTATATCTTCTTCTGTTACTCATTTTTTTGTCTCCCTTTACGACACCCATACGAAAATAAGGCAGTCACCTATTAAGGATGTGGGTTCAAGTCCCACCTAAAGCAGTTGGTATTTAAAGAATTATATAACCAGTTGTGTGCTGCCGTTATATGCAAAATATATCGATATTTCAACTTCAAACCGAACAACATCCACTGTAATCTGAAAAGATATTTCTCTTAAGGCACAACACCGAAATCTGTTTTCAACAATTCAAAACCCCGATTTCGGTCAAACAAAAAGTTGAATAAACAGCTTACTGGCAACACCTGCTCTCAAGTATGACGTATGGTGCCGTAGCTTGCCGCATATTGCTAGAACGTGACCGAACGTGTGTTTGAAACTTTCAACCGGCAAGGAGAGGCATGAAGCAATTCACTGCATTTGGCACTGCAGGAATTCAACCACATTTCGACTCACAAAAATTTATTTCACAAGAACTGTTTTTTTTTCTATTTATTTAGGAAAGATTTATTTGTGTGTGTGTGTATGTTTGTAGTAAATAAACCCAAAAACAACTGTGTCGGTTTCAAAAATTCTTTCACTATTGCTATAGGCTATAGGTACTTATTGCTAGAAAAGATTAGGGATCTTTACTAAAACTTAACGGGTATACAAGCTATCAATTTCACGACTCGTATGATTCAGTGGTAGTAAATGATCTGCTGATTCTGATCCATGGGTCGCGGGTTCGATCTCTGCGCAGTACAAATATTACTATCTGTAAACAATATCTGTTCCCGTATTGTATAAATATTTGTTCAGGAACACATCTGTTAGTACTAGTCGGGGTGATTTTCTATGTATGATCATCTTTATTATAAATACGAGAGTAACTCTGGCTATCTGTAACGCTTTCACGCCTAAACTACTAAACTGATTTTAATGAAATAAGATAAAATAATGGATTGGATCACAAGAAAGGATATACGATATTCTGCATCCCACGGATGGGCACAGGTTCTTCCAGCCAGAGTGTACCATGCAGTGTACACGGGCAGTGAGGCCGCCAGAAAACTAGAAGACACCTGGGCTCCCACTGAAAATCTGCGTCGCTGCATGCCTTCGGCTGTTGCGACTAATGCTGGGTAGGGGCCTTTTTGGCACATTCATTGTTATTATTTTTTTGTAATTTTTTTTTTTTTCGATATGCCAAATAAACATATATTCTGTTCTATTCTATTTTATTCTATTCTAGACAGTAAGTAAGTTAGTCGATTGCCCACGTTATGTTACCACTATGTACAATATCTTGGCAGTGTTTTTTTTTTATTTTATAAAAAAGCTTAGAAAAATATAAAATATTGATTCAGTTATCCATTTTGAAACATGCTGTGACGCACACGGACGTATCTGTGTAAAGTTCATTCATCCAGGACCCGACCGAAGCAAAATAATACGTCCGCTCACGTCACAACATATTTAAAATGAATAGTCTTATTTTTATATTTTTATTAGACTATAATTAATAAAAATAACAATGCCAAGATGTTGTGATGCCAAGTAGGCTTCATTTGTCGGGTGGTCAAAAAATGCAAGATGAAATTGATAAGATCATTTGAGACTGGATGACTCTATATGTAGGTATGTTCTATCATTATAATAATTCAAAGCTCTACAGAGCTTTTAATTATTATAATAATTATCTTTACTTTAAAAATATATTGTTCAGCTCAGTAAAATGTTATAAATGGTCGTGCGTGCAGTACTTACTAGATGTTGCCCGCAACTTCGTCCGCGTCAATTTCTGATATTATAATCGCGATTTAGAAGTTTTTAAAATAATATAGCCTAAAGCCTTCTTTGATAAATGGACTATCCAACACAAAAAAAAATTCAATTCGAAGCTGTAGTTCCAGAGATTAGCGCGTTTAAACAAGCAAACAATTCAGCTTTATAATATTTAGTAAAGATATAACTTTTATCGTCTTTCTTTATAAGTAGTAATCACCACGCTTGCACGGCCGGTTAGCGTTCAAAATTTAGCCAATCAGAGAGAAGTCAATGCTGACCGCCTTCTAACAGTACTCAGTTGCATCCTACGACACCCAGACGAGAAAGGGCGGTGCTACGCTTTTTTATGCCGGCACTACTTAGCCATACCAGATGTTAAAATAATGGCAATTCAAAGATTTAAAACAACACCAAATGATTTAAATTACTATAAAACTAAATAGCTTTAACTAGTCTAAATTTGTCTATTCAACACCGTCAGTAACGAATTTCAATTAAAACTGAAACAGAATTTCTATCCCTCGGGTAAATTATCACATAATCAAGATCGTTATTAAGTCACTAATTTTCTGCCATGACAGTGGATTTGCTTTAATTTTCAATTTGCCGAGCCCCTATGTGGAAGAAAGTTTACTCCCCGAAGGCAAGATTTGCATGAACTTGACGAGGGACTGTAAAAGTCAGAGGGCAAGACCTTTTCTACAATCTTTGACAGAAGTAGATAGCGTAGCTTTGAAATTTACAACAATGTGTTTTTATTTCTAACGAGATAAATCATCTTCAAATACATTTCTTTAAATCAAAAGGTTGACTCTAACCCCCGTATTTATAAACAAGTAAAAGAAATTACTTGACTAAAAGTAATTACTTGAGAGACAATTTCTATGCCTTAATCAATGAATTACTAGAAGTTATAACTACCAAAAGTTAGCATTTTCAGCCAAATAATATGACTATTAATGGTGACCAATCTCTTTCACTTAAGGACTAGGTATGAACACTTTAAGTTATGACTTTCTTAAGCAATAAGTAATTACTTCTTTATAAATACGGGGGTTAGATGGCACTCGAATCTACAATCTATCGGTCTGACTCTGAATAAGCTAGCAAGACATTGTATAAAACAATTTCAAGGCTTATTCATGCTATAAGTCAGTATAGTTTCAATATTTTTAGTTGTGTACCTCAACAAGAGACAGCGGCTTTAAATATATTTTTAAATATTTCAAATAATTGCTGATAAAATATGAAATGCATCTGGGCAAATCTCGTTGAAAAATATTGAGATTGAGAAAAAAACATCACGCTTAAAAATAACTAAGTATTTACAAAAGTTAACACTTTCACGCAAGCAACGTATGTATACGTCAAATTGTGGTAGATGTGGTGAAGCACAGCGTATTAGTACGTTCAGCTAATAAGTGTTGTGTTGAGCACAACGTAGTAGCACGGCGCCTGTTCATACTAATCTCTATTAGTTCGGTTGCTGTGCGACAACGCATCAAACTCTTAAAAATGTAGTGCTACACCATGTCGGAAATTTTACACATCTTTGAAGACTCCATACACTGGCAGTGATTCGCTCCTTGTAGACGCACAACGTTACTATACGTCAATCAGCGCAGGTTACGTCATACATTCCGTTGACCTGTGCGAGCCGCAGGGGAAGGCGCGCGTGCGTTGCTGTCCACACACAGCCCGCAGTGAATAATATTACGCATAATCTTATTTTTTTACTATTTACGTAGTTATTACAATGTAACTATTCTAAAATCACTTCAATGGTCATTGCTTTCTTATTACTTTTCAATATTTGTAAATATACTTCAGTATTTATACGTATATGCTCCGTTGCAAAACGGAAAAGTGAAGCAAACAGGTGACGACTTGGTACCCAAGGGACGGCACTAGAAGCAGAAGACGTAAAGTAACAAGATGAGAGGATGACTTAAATATTACCTTGAAATAAGAGTAGCGGCAGCCAGAAATCAGTGGAAAGAGTTGAAGGAGGCCTTTGCCATAAGGCTTGCCTAAATAAGATACATTTTGTAATAGGTGTAGCACAGTATAATGTAAATATTTTGGAAATAAAGGCTTTATGATCATATGTATACGCCAACGTTATTACACGTTGTTGGGAATTGTATAGATGTTTATCTGTACTTTTTGGCACGACGTATGTATACGTTGACGTCCTATGACGTAAGTGCTTTATAACATAACACTAAATTCACGTGCTCTTAGCAGACCGTCTCTGGGCGTCGATCCAGTTTATATGAAAAAAATATGTGCGTAATCGCATCGAGCTGAGATAATAGCATGTTCGCATGAAAGTGTTAAGATAATACTTTATTTAATATTTTCGTAATTTAATTGTAATTATAATATCAGTATATAAACTTGAAAAATTATGTCTCAGACGGGAGACATAATTTTTCAAGTTTATATACTGATAGTTAAGATAATAATTTGTTTTAATTATCCTGATCATCATTGTTCGAATCAGTCGCAAGGCTTCGACTCGTATCTCTTCACTTTTGTATTAAAATATTTTATGTTTGTATTTACTAACATTTGCGACAGTGATTGAAACAACGATAAAATAAATAAATTATTTTATTTTATTTGTTGTTTGTACTCCCGTTGTCAGGGTCTATACCTATGTCAGGGGATAAAACTCGATTAAAACATCCAAGCAATCATAGAAAGTGAGATTGCGTTCTATTTACAAAACCATTTCTTCTGAACAAACTTTACAAACTAAGATGGTTGATAAACAAACATACTAAACGAAAACTCTTTGGATATCGTTCTGTTAATAGCGTCGAACAATATAGAATACGAGTAGCATCGAGTCTAGACCGCATGTCTCTTAAAATGGAGTTTTGTAGGTGATATGACAATAAAACGAATTTACTTTTAAGTAGGTTAGCATCAACAACAGAAGTTGCAGACGTGTTTTCAAAATAGTAAACGTAAGTTAGTCTTTAAGTTCATGCAGTAAGGTTTAAATTTTAGCAACAATTTCACCAAACACATTCATAGTTACAAAGTTTCAGTTCTCGGTGTCTCTGGAACACTTAAAGGATTAGTAGTTCAGAAAGTATGTCTCGTAACCCGCAGAGTCGATTATAAAGTAAGATAAATGAAAATTTAACAAGATTTTTATTTTATTTTACGGATAGGTTAACAGAAGAAGGATAGTCAGGTTCACGTTCTAGACTACTGAGTAATACAGTATATCTTATTTAAGTCATGCTCTATGTATTCCACTTACTTATCTGCACAACTAATTAATTATCCTCAGTCCACTGCTGATTATATTACACTGGACACACCAGCAGCAAGTTGATGACTGCAGTCGGCATTACCTGGCATTCTCTTAAGGAACTTCTAGAGCTAAGTGCTGCCCCAACTGATTTAATTTTAAAACATCTAAACAAAATCAAGTCTCAAAAAACTATCACAGTATCATTTTAGCAAATTATCTCTAGTATTTATGGAATCACAGTGAAATGTTCATTTAGTTGTTTATAAGGACGAATTTTTTCGCTTACGCTATAGGCGGCCGCTTTTAGCAATAATGTACAATACGAAAGAATGCCAGAATGAAAAGCAGTTAACAGTGATTCAATAAATACTAGAGGTAATTTGCTAAAGTGATACTGTTCTAGTTTTTTGAAAATTAATCTCGTTTAGAAGTAATTAAAATATATCAATTGGGAGCAGCACTTAGCTCTAGTAGTCGCCTTAAATACAATTCGTCGGTGCGCTTGTGGCTGTGATCTCGGTTGTTACGGCTTTATGACAGCTTTTTAGGGTTCCGTTGCCAAATGGCAAAAAACGGAACACTTATATGTAGATTCATCAAGTCTGTCTGTCTGTCTGTCTGTCTGTCTGTCTGTCTGTCTGTCTGTCTGTCTGTCTGTCTGTCTGTCCGTCCGTATGTCACAGCCACTTTATTCTGAAAGTATTAGCATGACACAGTTAAAACTTCGTAGGTAGGTGTATCCTGTTGACCGCTTAACGATTCTCATACAAAAAATAAAAAATAATGATATTTAAGGGGGGCTTCCCATACATAGGACTAAAACAATTTTTTTTTACTCAAACCTATACGTATGGGGTATCTATGGATAGGTCTTCTAAAAAGACTTAGAGGTTCCTAAAACTCAGTACGGGAGTCCGACTCGCACTTGGCCGGTTTTGTTTTGTAGCCATGTCATGTTTGGCAGCGCTAGTGTCAATCAGAACTAAAAGAAACTACCAATCTTGCGTTCATTACTGTACCCAAAGCTGTTATGACATTTCGCGAAGAGAATGGCACTGTTGTCGTCACGTTGACTGCTTTCCGATAACGCCATGTCGTTAAATATCTTTCTAAGGAGCCTACATGAAAATGAACTTCAAACACTGTATTGCTTTCGCCATCAAGGAAAGAGAAAGAACCGGCAATTGTGGGTTGAAGAAATATACCTGATACAGAGCGAGACAAACATTATTACTAAAATAGGCCAGACATTTTTTAAATACTTCTGAATGTCTGTAGCAGTTTAAAAAATCTTAGCAAGTGTATTAATGTTATAGGCTAATAGTTTTTTAAATACCAAATATTCTTACTTTGGTTAGTACATAAATAAATAAAAATACATTTTACAAAACTTTACTGACGGAGTTATTTGGATCGGATTAGATACTTTAAATTAAAAAGTTATGAATAAATATAAATAATTAACTACAGACAAATAGGGATTGATAAGTCATTTTAAGACAAGTTTGGTTACATTTTTAGGATAATTTTTGCTATTATGATGGTTAAGGTAAGCTCGCATATGATAAGGGGAATAATACTCACCTAAGGATGCTTACGTTTAATATATAACACATTTTAACCTATTTGAACACTCCACAAGAAGTTACAATTCTGGCCAAAAACTTAACATCATTATTTTTTATGCCTTCCCAACCATAGGCAAAGGTAAAACAAATTCAGAAGGCACATAACGATGCATAAAATATCTTTTCTGCCTTTACAATTATTATAAGCTTAATTTCCTTTTTTTTCTTTTTAAATGGTATATTAATATTAATAATTTTAAAGAGAAACTACAACAATACGAAAAAGTAGAACAAGGATTAACACAGATATTTACAGAAATAACAATAAATGAAACAAATTAAACCATTTAACAACGCCGACGACAACAAGTCATATGACAACCACTCCAGTGGTTTAAGTACCAGGCCAAGATCTCAGGGTCCTGGATTCGATCCCCGGGTCAGGAAACGAGAATTTTCGAACTTTACTCAAGTTTATGATCACCAACTCGCATTAATTGGCAAGCGTGGTGATTATCCCTGTACCCATCATTGCTGTGGCAACATGATTTCAATGACGAACGCCTTTGCCAAGAGGCGAAACGATTTCAGGCTTTTAATTTACTTTTTTATGTATCGCGAGAAAGGATTTGAATCTATCTAACTCATTTATTTTAGAGATACCAAAGTTTAATTGTTCTTGTAAGAGATTAACAAAAATAAAATATCAACCACCTTAAAGCTCCAAATCAAAACTAATAAGGTTTTTTACATCTAAAGCCTTGCCAGCGAGGCTTACACATTTGATACCTACAGCAGTGTGACGTGCCAGACCCGTCCAAGGTCAAATTCAAAGTCCCCAAAGAGATATATGGACAGCAGAGTGCCAACTTGAGGTCAAGGTTGCGTTCCCAGAAAACGTTACACGCATTTCTGTAGGGAAAACATAAGTACACCGTAATACTGAAAACACTTTGGTGTGTAATAAAGATTTATGAAATTTTCGTTTTATTAAGGCGACTCAAAGTTTTAGGTAGCCATGAATATGAAAGTAAGTAAAGTGTATAAGTGTAGCTAAAATTTTGCATTGTATACACCGTGAAATTTTAGTGGTTGTTTTCCCGCAACAGAACGATTTACCTTTAGTAGCACCATCGAATCATGCGAGTTATTTTTTGAAAATAAAGATATTGTTGTTCTCAACTAATCAAAAAAATAATCATCAACTCAAAAGCGTGAGATACGATAGTATCTTTACAAAATGTGACGTGTTTAGGTACTGCTTGCCGCACGAAATCAATGTTCAAAGCAAAAGAAGCTCTACGCACTAAGTAATATAGCATAAACTGCACCGCGCGAGGGGCAATGACCCCGGCCGGTGACCGGCCGCGGCGCGGCTGGTACCATTGGTTCGAGGTTGCTTTCGAGTTTCGTTTATCACAATCGTGAAACTGCTATTTTTTTAATTGAATAAAAAAAACTGCACAAATCTATTGTACTACTAAGATAGAATCATTTTACTGCGGGAAAACAACCACTAAAATTTCACGGTGTATAATCTTCTTCATCAACATTAGCCTCTCCAAAATTGCGCTATTTATACCTGACTTCGGTAACTGCAAGCAACATTATTTGACTAAAAAAATGCAGGGCTAAAGGAAACTATTTCTCTTCTTAGTACAATTTTATTCTTCTTCGTCTTACGACTTCAAACTCAACTGAACTCTAAAACAGTAGTGCGATTGTGTAAGGTTGTTCATGGATGGACAATGAATACAATTGATCATCGATCGTATAATGTGACCTGACTGACATCCTTCTAGAATATCGTTTAAAATTCCAAAATCATTCATCTGTATCATTTAGTCTTCCTTCCATTTCATATCTTGCGTTACATTCCTCACATCCCATCCCACATAGATATAATATGTAAGCAATGATAAAATACCTAAAAGCGAGTTTTTGAGTTTTATTTTATATTTTCGAACAAGATTTATTCTTGCGAAAAAATATTAGCTTTGGTGCTGTATTATTCAATTCAAATTATTAATTGCATCAAGTAAGTATATATTATGATGTTAGAAGTTAAAAGACCTTAGATCTACAAAGGAATCCTAAGTATAACATGCAAAATGAATTGTGTAATAAAAAAATATATTTATTAAGAAACTTACACACATTACATTTTCAGACAAATCTTACATTAAAAATATTACTTTTAAAATTATACTGTATAAAAAAGTTTAATAACAACTAAAAATCAAAGTAAAAATAATGTTTACTTATCTTGTTGAACACATTTTCAGATATTTATAATGCCTTATCGTAAAAATATTAATTTATATTAATAACAGCATTTATTTGTAAGAAATGATCTCTTGAGGGTGTTAAAAAAGAGGGTATATATGTAAGTTATTATATATATTTTAATGCCATAGTACACACGGCGGCACATCAGACTATACATGTTGACCTTGAGACCGCCTTTATGCCCTACGTAATAAAAGCTGTTATCGCAGTTCAACTGTTTAACTTGATGTGCTGTCGAGTGTACATGGCCCTATAATTTTAATTTTGAAATGGGTCTCTAAGTTTATTAGCACCTCGGTTATGTCTCTTCTGGTATAAACATTATATGGGGGAGTACAGGTTTAAGTTCGTCCTTACAAATGTATTATTATTGTATTGTTTTAGACTAATAATTGTAGACTAGACTTCAGTCACAAGTAGATTACTGATAATATCAGTATATAAACTTTAAAAACTTTTTGTCTCAGGCGGGACTCGAACCCGCATAACTCGACAAAATTTTTCAAGTTTATATACTGATATTATAAGTGCAATTAAGTTGCTAAAATATCAAATAAAGTAGATTACTGATGTCAGAATCTAACCCTCAAGTGTAACTTCTAGTGTTAAAAGCAATAAATTATTGAATTCTGAGTTGATTTGAATTTGAATTAGCACTTCTATACCCCAACTGGAATAGTTGATGTAACTTAGTTGTGTAAGTTTGAAGTTAAGTAAACACTTGTGTTTTCAAGTATAGTTAGTTAGTACCAATGATATTATATTAATACGAAGCAGATACGAGTGTGTTATGTTATAAGCGCGCGCGTTGTGAAGACTCAAATAGAAATAGAAATAAATTTATTTAGTATCACAACATAATTTTGCAATAATTAAAATAAACAATAACACTTTATAACACATGGTACTAAATAGGTATCTACTCAGCATATGTCGCGGCCTAAAGGATGCCACAACTCTCGTCTTCCTTCTTGATAATTTCTTTAGAAAATGTATCTGGCTTTATCTTTGTTTTTGTAAATTTAATAAATAATATTTGTATTTGATTTGAGAAGTGCACAGTGTGGTACATATTTTTAAGGGTGGCGGGATATTGTTCCAACATTTCGTCGCAGAGTAACGAAAGCTCCCACGAAATGCAGTGTTCTGTGAGTTGGACAACCGAGACGAGTCGCTAATCTAAATTCGATTAGAGAACAACAATACGCCCTAATTAGGCCGTTTTTTTATAATGTCCACGTCGAGTGCAGTCACAAGCGGTAATCATTAAAAATTATAGCTATCTCTTTCATTTGCGTGCTAGGTTTAAACGACCTCCGTGGCGGAGTGGCGTACACACCGGTTTTCAAGGTGTCGCCTGCTCCGAGGTCCCGGGTTCGATTCCCGGACGGGTAAATGTAGAAAAAATGCGTTTTTCTACATTGTCTCGGGTCTGGGTGTTTGTGGTACCTTCGTTGTTTCTGGTTTCCAAAATACGAATACTTTAAATAGTTATTCAAATTGGGATCAGAACAATGTATGTGATGTTGTCCACATTTATTTATTTATTATTTACATATTAATCATAATTCATGGTAGGCAAAAAATAAAATAGTGCCTATAAAAACTAGTATTTTATATACTCTCTACGATCTAGCATCATCAATGACCTTTGATCGGCCATTTTTTCCCAATTGAAATTCATTTGAACTTCCTTGAAAAAGGGCGGGCATTGTTCCGAGATTTTGGCCCTGAAAGAAAAGGGTTAGGGCTTCGTACTAATAGTCCCTAGAGCATTATTGGACGGTCCAATCTTTAGTTTAGTAGTCGTAAACGCTTAGATTAATGGTACCGGTTCTGAGGTCGGCCCGTTTTTATTGATTTTCGAGTTATGCGCCTTTTGTGTTGGGATTAAATTGAGCAGTTCGTTGACATTACAATAAAATTTCGCGCCTGTACACTGTATGTGACTTGTAGTGATGTTCTAATAGAGATGCACCAATCTTTCGAAAACGGGTGTAGCATCTTGTCTTTACCATTGCCAAATTGTAGGTTCTGGTAACTGTAGGTTCCGCAGTCTTGATTTAGCAGTTAAGAGAAAACACAAGGGCCGTTTTTCCATTCAAACGTAGTCCCCTGTTTCCTCCCTGGATAAAGCCAGTAGAGCAATAATTTTTATTACAAAAATCTATGGCCACTATTAGCATGTTTCTATGTTTTCTGATTTTTTATAAATTAATTAATAAAAAATATATGTGCCCTCAAAAATCGAAAAAAATCGCCAGATTTTCCGCTGTGTTCAAACATCCAGAAAACAAATTTGGGTAAATTTTAGAAAAAAAAGAAAACATACGCACACGGCCAAAGCCTTTTTCTAATTTTTAATGAAAAAAGTATTTAAATCGGTCTAGTTTTGAAAAAGAAATCGGGGGACTACGAAACGTTGATTTGGTGTGCTTTTTGTAGGTATTTTCGGTCCAAGGAGCAGTTGTCTTTATCACACTCTGCAGTGTAGGCGTTTGGCACTGCGCGACAGCAATAGATTTTACAATTAAGACGCTGACTGCAGCCGATGACCTTGAGCAATAAACACGCCCACAAATTTATTCGTCTTTGAATTTCTTTGGAACGCGCCGCAACTATCACTGTCGATTCCCGTAGGAGTGACAGAGAAAAAGCGCATGGAATAGAAGGGCCTAAGTGCCAAACAACAAAATTGGTTGTGCAATTTAAAATTGCCATTTTATTAAAAATCTAAATCAGCCATTTGCTTAAGCAACATGTAATATACAATATAGCAAAATTTTATTATCATTGTTGTACGGACTGCTGAGAAAAATGGTAATTTATGTATTTTCAGAGGCTACTTAGGGATTATTTTCTATCGAGAAAAGTTTTTAGAATCGTGTTTTGGAAACAACCACCTGGTCAAAAATATGGTCAATTACAACTACATAGAATTTGGCAACAATATGAGCCATAGGCTTAAAGCAAAACAATCTTCAGTGAGCTGAATTTGGCTCATGTCAGCGTCTTAATACCCAGTTTTCAATTCTCTCGCCCGTAGTGTTTTCTCTTAATGGTATTTGGAAAATTTAAATCGCTTCAGGAGACTACTAATAGAGCCAAGTGCTACCCCCACCCCAACTTATTTAATTTTATTACTTCAAAACAATATCTATTCTCAAAAAACTAGAACAGTTTCATTTTAGCTAATTACCTCTAGTATTTTTTGAATCACTGTTAACTGCTTTTCATTCTGGCATTCTTTTCTATTGTAATTTTTTGCTACAAGCGGCTGCTTTTGGCGTTAGCGACTAATGCGACTTTATAAACAACTAAATGGAAATTTTACTGTGATTCAATAAATACTAGAAGCGATTTGCTAAAATGATACTGCCCTAGTAGTCCCCTTAAGAAAACATTCAATAGTAAAACAAAGCAGCTTTTCCATTCCCAGGTCTTGACAATTTTACAATTTTAAAAAGTTTTTCGTATTTACAGTTTTCTGACTATTTAAAAAGTTTACTGTTGGATTTTTTTAAGACATTAAAATTCTTAGTTGTTACTTTAAATAAAATTATTTGAACACAACCGTTTCTAATCATTGCAGAAACGATAGAAATAAAAACGATCAGGATGCTTTCCTACTTCCAAAGTAAGAAAGCAAATTAAACTATGCCTTCCATTTCAATGAATAGTTTTGGCGTGAATTCAAGAAATAGGCTCTAATGATATCAAATTCCACGTGTAGTATGAAGTCATAGGCAAAAGCAGTAGCTAGGTAAACTGTATTAAATTAATATAAATTACTATCTGTACCCCGCAGCTACGTACGCGTGCAGAAACTATCCCGCGGGAACCTTACTTTATTTAGGGATAAAAAGTAATATATTTATATTCTACATATATTCGATCTATATGCCAAATTTAATTCAGATCCATCTATCCGTTGTTGCGTGATTGAGTGACAAACATTCATCCAAACTTTCACATTAAATTTATAGCATCAAAAGAGTATGACTGTCTAATTGTCGATTTGCAAAATCTTTTTAATACGTTTACCTATTGTACTCTTCGGAGACATGGATCCATTATTGGAAACACATAAAAGCGCTGGACAGGTTTCATCAGAAGTGCTCCTTAAAATTAAATGGTCGGATCGAGTTAGAAATACCGATTTGCTCCGACGCGCGAAAGTCTACGGTATCGAAGCATACTTGATGCGGCGACAGCTCCGATGGTGTGGACACGTCTCTAATGAATGGATGATGTTAGGGTGGCTAAACGCATCTTCTTTTCTGAACTCCAGAACGGCAAGCGAAAACAAGGCAGCCAGTTCCTACGTTTTAAGGACGTTCAGAAAAGACACATGAAGAGGTGTAATATTGATTCCCAGAAATGGGAGAGAAATTCCAGTTGCCTCCCTGAGTGGAGGAGACTGGTAAATAACAAAGTCAATGACTTTGAAGAGCAGAGAAAATCCGAACTGGATGAAAAACGCGATGCTCTTAAGGCTAAATCACCAGCAGCCATCTTTTACAATTATGTCGGCGGTGTCCTTACGTGTTGCCAGTGCTCGCGCACGTTTTCTAAAAAGTCTGGATACAGTAGCCACCAAAGGGCACATGCGAGAGCTAACCATCCTAGCTCCTATACCAACAATTAGTAGCAGTCACCGTAGCCGGAGTCGGCTTGGGAGTATAAAGGGTGTAAAAAAACCAAACGCAGATCCAAAAACCACGTATTGTCCCCATCATTAGGATCATTTTTCTCTTTAAGACCATACCTGGGAAACAGCTGGTTCCGAAGATATTGAGGGTCAAAGTCACAATTTTGTTTTCCATTTTATTACAAAAACTGTTGCCAAAGGATACTTATAAACTTTTCTTCATACAAACATAGTGGTTGTTTTTATTATTTCGTTCACAATAAGGCTTTATTAATTACAATACGCAATGTACGGCTCAGCGCGGACGACTTTTGTACTAAGCAGCCATCTCCAGCGCAGCGGCCTACGCTACGGCTGCTATACATTGCGCGCTACGAATAATAATATTTTTTTGAGTCCCATAAATAAAAATCATTTCCCAGCTATAATATTTTGTAATATGGCTTGGTTTGCTTTTCAGATTGCCGTTTCTAATCATTGCAGAAACGATAGAAATAAAAACGATCAGGATGCTTTCCTACTTCCAAAGTAAGAAAGCAAATTAAACTATGCCTTCCATTTCAATGAATAGTTTTGGCGTGAATTCAATAAATAGGCTCTAATGAAATCAAATTCCACGTGTAGTATGAAGTCATAGGCAAAAGCAGTAGGTAAACTGTATTAAATTAATAGGATTACTATCTGTACCCCGCAGCTACGTACGCGTGCAGAAACTATCCCGCGGGAACCTTACTTTATTTAGGGATAAAAAGTAATATATTTGCTTATTCTACATATATTCGATCTATATGCCAAATTTCATTCAGATCCATCCATCCGTTGTTGCGTGATTGAGTAACGAACATTCATCCAAACTTTCACATTAAATTTATAGCATCAAAAGAGTATGACTGTCTAATTGTCGATTTGCAAAATCCTTTTAATACATTTGAAAGAATTTATGAATTTGAACTGAAAATACTACTTACTAAATAACT
Source organism: Anania crocealis (assembly GCA_949315895.1). NCBI lineage: Eukaryota > Metazoa > Arthropoda > Insecta > Lepidoptera > Crambidae > Anania > Anania crocealis. The sequence goes on along the minus strand of OX438867.1, from coordinate 17,481,463 downwards.
AACACCAAGCTTTTAAATGAAAGCACGTCGGAAAATAAAACACAAAATATGCCCGTGTTTCATATGAATCTGTTCACGTTTTTAACTTCGCGTTTTAGCAAATTCAGGACGACATAAATCTTAAATTCATCCTCGTAAAATATATTACGTACAAATGTGTGTTGGGCTTAGTATATCCACTTAGGCAACGGTTTTCCGCATTTGTTGAGCAAAACGACGAGACGCTTTAAGGGCAGAGGGACATTAGGTTTTCAAAGTTAACTGTTTTTTTTAAATCTGCTTTTATAACTGCACTTCAATAACTGCAGAACAGGTAGAAACAACGGCACTTTTAAAAATACGTTACATAAAATGATGTAAAATAAACCACTACATAACTCGGGTCAGCCTTACAAAAATAAGTTTTTTACTCAACATTATTTTTGCATGAAACAAGACTGGTATTTTGCGAGAAATAATACGTAACAGATTAAATAAATACTGAGAAAGAATAGAAAGATACCTTTTTCTTCATTCATTCGTACGGCAAACGAACCCGGGATACGGGAACCAGGAGAATTCAAGCAAAAGTAAAAGTATTGCCAACACCTCAATATCAAATTATTTTTATTGATATAAATAAATAATGCAATTAAGTTGCTAAAATATCAAATAAAGTATCACATACATTGTTCTGATCCCAATTTGAATAACTATTTAAAGCATTCGTATTTTGGAAACCAGAAACAACGAAGGTACCACAAACACCCAGACCCCAGAAAATGTAGAAAAACACTTTTTTATCTACATTGACCCGTCCGGGAATCGAACCCGGGACCTCGGAGCAGGAGACACCTTGAAAACCGGTGTGTACGCCACTCTGCCACGGAGGTCATCAACATCAATCATATTTATTTATTGCTTTTATGTATCTAAACAATCTACTCTATTAAGATAAAACTTTTGTGAAGTTAAACTTTTTTACATTCAGCCACAAGGCATCCACTTAGCTTTTCTATTACTTTCAAAGTTTTTTCATTAACACATCGTACCAATCTGTCCAATCAGTCAGATCAAAGACTTCATTACCAAAGAGCTGTTTGAGAAGCCAAACACTGAAAAAAATCTAAAGTTTAAAAACACTACGCCTTGATAAAATTCTAACTTTTTAGGCTCTGTGAAGTCTGAAAAGTAATCGGACTCAGCTTAAACCTTTCTTCATTTACTTAATGAGGGCTAAGAGAAAGAACGTAAACATAGAATCGAAAGATTCATCCATACTCGATGTTCAGGCATTTCATCCTCTTCAAGCAGTGTTTTACGAGTTGATAGGTTAAAATTGATAGCTATGTTTTTTTACACAATTTCAAAGTAAACGTAGGCCACACTGCGATTGCCAAACCACATTCTCCTTATATAAACTTGAAAAATTTCGTCTCAGGTGGGACTCGAACCCGCATCTCCTCGCATGCCGGGCGGGCGCCATACCATTAGGCCACCGAGACACTGCGACATGGCGCGAATTTTTCAAGCATATTCTAAGGCTGTAAGCCAGCGTATACACTTGAAAAATAAAAACTTTTCAAGTTTATACACTGATATTATAAGTGCAATTAAGTTGCTAAAATATCAAATAAAGTATATAAATAGCTGTTTCATCTTAACTGACTGTCAAACATCTGCAAAGATGTTTCTTTCGGGTGTTAAGGGTGGCAAACTCCTAACATTTGATGAAACAACGCTGGCTTACAGCGTTAGAATATGCTTGAAAAATTCGCGCCGTGTCGCAGTGTCTCGGTGGCCTAATGGTATGGCGCCCGCCCGGCATGCGAGGAGATGCGGGTTCGAGTCCCGCCTGAGACAAAATTTTTCATGTTTATATACTGATATTATAAGTGCAATTAAGTTGCTAAAATATCAAATAAAGTACACATTCTCCTTTATAAAGAGGGCTATTAATGGCAGTGGACTAACGCACTCTGAGGATAATGATAAATACCAATCGTTCCTCATTATAATTAACTGACATCGGTCAAGAAAAACAGCAAAATAGCACATAATACAATTGTACCTAATTTATCGAAAGATATGATAGATAGTTACACAAAATCCTTACTCCACCTCTTACGTATTTGTGGGATCGGTAGGTACTTGACAGTTGTCATCTTAAAACCCTTAGTAATAACTACGCTCGACTTGACACATCCTACTCATTTTAAGGGTATTTCTATGCTTTTTTTGCCTACAAAGAGTTCGGTATGTATTTTTTGCTCTCACTACGCTCCCAGGTTTACTGCAGAAACTCTCTGCTATAAATTCGGCCATTTTAAGGAATTACCTCGTACTTGACTGAAACGGTTTCAATTATCCCATAGGTAGCTATAAAATGGAGTAACTGTTTTGCCGGGTAATTGAAGATTAGGGGATTTGCTGATAATGTCAAGAGATTTTTATTGGGAAGTGCGCGCGATTTACGGTCAAAGAAGTAATTTATTTAGGAAATAACCAATAATCTGTTTCAAGATTAGACTTGAACATTTTTGTTCACGGTCAAGTAAGGTTGACTAGATTTACCTAACAAAGTTGTTGTTATAAATCCTGCTTTGTCTTACTAATATATGTAATTGTAATAAATAAATCTTAATAATATTAAGGGTTAAAGTATGAAATTGCCGTTTTGTATGGACGAAATCGAGAAAAGTCATTTTTCCATACTAACAATTTTTTAGTTTTTTTAAAAACGCCTAAACCGTTTTCGATGCAATTAAAGGTGAAAGTTAGATGATTATAAAGCTACGCATTATAATATTTAAATTTCTGAAAATCGAAGTATATAATACAAATATACTTAATTGAAGCAAGAAGGTCAGCCGACACATTGTAAGGGGTCTTTTCAACGACTTCCTTTGAAGTAATAGGCACTAGTATTGCATTTTTTTTTTAGTCAAAAGTTACTTTATTTAGTTTTTGATACAATACAAAAAGAATTACGCAATAATACGACTATACTTAAGATCTATAAACAAAATAAAAAGTGGGAAAATAATCGGCAATTTCATACTTTAACCCCTATTATTACAAACGCGAAATATGTTTAGTAAATGTGAAAGATTATTTGTCTCTCAATCACACCAACCAACGGTTAAACAAATCTGATTAAAGTTGAAATCAGAGATAATAGAAGTCTGTTGGGCATTGCCATTGGGTCATACCGAACGATCGTCCGGTGTGTGGTCGCCATTTCTTGGATGAGGTTTTCTACCGTAACAATCGTCGGTTCTGAAGACTCCAACATTAATAAATAAATAGTTTCAGACATGCCACACTGGGCCCCCCAGAGCCATCTAGCCCTACCTAAGCTACTTCTAAGAAGCTTGTTGTATTGGCTACTAGACAACCGATAAACTAACTTATATACTATATAAAAGTAAAGTAAAAGTAACAGCCTGTAATCATCTCACTGCAGGGAAAAGGCCTCCATCATTGAATTCAAGTTATCACAGCAATGGTGGGTACTGGCATGATCACTACGCTTGCCAAATGCGGGTTGCTGATCACAAACCCGAGCAATATTTGAAAATTCGAAATTTTTGGTTACCCGACTCGGGAATCGAACCCGGGACCCCGAAATCTTGGCGTTATATGTTATATGGCGTATGACATGTTCATGCAAACAAATATTTGTCGAGAGGAGTTTGGAGATCGAAACCGCGACCCATGGCTCAATAGCAGCGTTTACTACCACTGATCCAAATGGTCGTCCAAATATAGAAGCTAAAACCAAATTACTTGATGCATTTAACTTCCTTGCAAGTGCTTTAGTGAACTTCGGTAGGTAGGTCATCTTCAAATAGTTATATACGAGTACGTAAAAGTCTGATGAAATTGCGTGTGATATCTTGTTTTCCTAAAGTAATAATAATGTTAATATATTTGTTTGCAATTTTGGTACTCTCAACAGAAGTAAAGAGAATAAAGATGAGATTTATTTAGCTATTTCAATATCCCTCCCCTCTCATTGATAAACGCGAGTCTAATGGAATTCAAGTAAACGATCAATGCATTAATTTAATGAAAAAACCCTGAATCCAAGCGGGTTGAATTTAAAAGTCATTCAAGAGGGAAAATAGGTCAAAGAGATAAAGCCCCAACAAATTGTTTTGACAGTTTAGCAATAATCATTTGGTTCGGATTAAGGGCTGTAATTTACGAGTTGAGTTTGAAATTGCAATTGTAATTTTTGTTCTGGTCTCCGTTTGTCAATGTTACCTTTTGGTCTGTTGTTAGGAGTTTTTTCTGGAAACTTCTTTGGTCAGAAATAAATGATGAGCGGCAGAAAGCGTGGTCAGATGAGAACACTGCCGCACCTGTTTTAATGTTTTATGTGCGTGTAAGTTTTGGTACACTTGACAAATACGATTACATTGTTTCATCATCATCATCATCATCAGACCATAACAGGTCTTTTCAAAGAGATTATTTAACTAGTTACGTAGAGAGAAAGCACTGTATCGTGTTCTAGCTGTTGGTACCCCCTGCCTCTTACGACCTCTGAAAGGAACGAGAACCACCGCTCTGGTTTATGTATCCAAAGGTTACTTTTTTGATCATATTTTAATGTCAAACCACACAATACAAAATTTCAACTGGCTTTTAGCATGTTAGTCATACTTATATTAATGCTATAAATGCTAAGTTTGTCTGTTTACCTATCGGTATATCCCTGTTTGTTACCTCTTAACGCTTTAGCCTTTGCATCAATTCTGCGGCAAGCGACTATTCTTTTAAAAATATGTGTCATTCACTAGTATAGACAAAAATGACACACAGCGTAAAGCGGTAATAAAAATGATCTATACCTACTCGTACTTAATTTATAAAGCTTAAGAGTTTGTTTGTTTGTTTGTTTGAACGCGCCAATCTCCGACAGTACTGGTTCGATATGAAGAATTATTTTTGTGTTGGATAGTTCATTTATCGAAGAAGGCTTTAGGCTATATAACATCAAGCTGTGGCCAATAGGATCCAAGCATCAGTGAATAATGTTGCAAAAATAATCGCGATCATAATAACAGAAATGACTAAATTCTAAAATAATTCCTTTAGGTCCACATCCACGATATCTACTAAGTTAACACTTACTTTCTAACTCGTAAATAACTTGAAAGCTCTGCAATGCGTACTCAGTATCCCATATTGTTTTCCTTTTTTAATTCATAGCACGACCCTCTCTCTTTTTTCTCACATGCGAGTCAAGAGGTCGATGTTATTTACATGTCTGGTTTGGTCTGGATTGAGAAATATGACCATCTGTGGCTGTAATATTAAAAATGAAGTATTTTTTTCTATGTTACAGAAAAACCGACTTTGTTACTAAAAACAGTGAGTCTAGTTTCCGTTTTGGTATGGTAACAGTTTATGACTAGAATGTCTTACTAGAAGAGGTCAACATACGATATTCGAAGCAATCTGACAAACAAATTAGAACCTGGATACGAAATTGTCATCAGATATAGAATTCAGTCATTCCCCGTTAAAAACTTGTTTTCATAGTCAATTTTTTTATTTTTGATCTGCCTCAGACTGAACCGGACGTACCACCACGACTCTTAGCTACTCTGGTAAATACTCTTTCTCGTGCAATTTAGCAACGGAGACATTATTATTATTTCGAGTTATTTTGAGCTGTTAATACCAGCGCTGCAGCGGCCCTTGGCTCGTTGCAGCACATGCTGAGGTGGGGCCTAATTGGCCATATTTCCTTGTCAATTTGTTTTTTTTTTTGTATTTTGCTTTGTCTCTTATGTTCTATTGTCTAGCTGTAATTTCGTCTATGTCTACTGTAATGTGCTTGTGGCCAATTAAATGTTTCTTTCTTTCTTTCTTTCTTTCTTTCTTTCTGTTAGCACGCGTAGTTTAAACCAATGATAATACGGTTGTATTTCGCGTGTTCTGGGGTTAATTAAGTAAAGTAACGACCTATAATCGTCCCACTGCAGGGCAAAGGCCTCCATCATTGAATTCAAGTTATCATAGTACCTAATGATGGGTACAGACTTAATCACCACACTTGCCAAATGCGGGTTAGTGGTTACAAACCTGAGCAATCTTCAAAAATTCGAAACTCATGTTGCCCGATCCGGGAATCGAACCCAAGACTCCGAGATCTGGCCCGATACTTACACACGTATCTATTTATAAACAAGTAAAAGTAATTACTTAGGTGACAATATGTATTCCTTAATATAGTTATTACTAGAAGTTAGAACTATTAAAAGTTAGCATTTTCAGACAAATAATATGACTATCACTGGTCACCCATTTCCTTCACTTAAGCACTAGGTAGTAACGTCTTAAGTTATGACTTTCTTAAGCAATAATAGTATACTTAGAATAGTATACTTAGTATAATAATAGTATAATATATTTAAGACATGCCTCACTGGGCCACACAGAGCCATCTAGTCCCAAATTAAGCTACTCTTAAGTACCCTTAGAAATAAGTAATTATTTCTTTATAATTACGAGTGTTAAGCGTATTTATTTATTTATGTTTAAGTAGCACTTCAGCTTTAGATGTGGTTTTGTTTAACTGTGATTATTTTCACATCAAGTATTCTACTTCAACTTCCCCTTCCTCTGTGTAGTATCCAATGCCCAACGGTTGTCTGGAAGAAATCGCTGTTGGCGATAAGACCGCCGAAGTTGTACAACCTTTTGTTTTAATTATTTACTGTAATTTGTATTTTTATTTCTGGTGTGCAATAAAGAGTACTCTATCTACGAGTATCTATCTATCTAAAACACTATACCAACGCGACAGGGTATCTTGTAAGATTTTTCAAAATGAGATTATGATGATTATATCGGCTTTGAGAAAAACTTTTCGGTCCAGCTTTGGCTGGTTATAATAAAAAAAAGAACCATACAAAATTATTAAAAAAAAAAACAAATCTAAGTGGGCTGTGGTGGACACTGTGGCCCGACGCACTTGACCGGTTTTTCCTTACAGACATGATAAAAGGAATTGTATTATATTTCTACCTTATATTTCACTGCAATAGTCTTACTACGTTAGAGTAACGTGAGGCCAATTGAAAGTTCTGGCAAAGATCCTTACAAGATCCCTCTCTTTTGCTATTTCTAATGCGTTTATTCCTCTAGAGACCGTTATATTTTCATAGCGAGCTTTTGAAATATTTTATTCATTTTATAAAAGCAACGACTAAGTATAACTCAGAAATAACACTGGGAAATTCCAAAATAGAACATACGTTACAGAAGTATTTTAGTTATGAGGATTATTGATACAGATTTCTGTATAAGTAAGATTTACTTTAAAAACACAATTTTTTCTTATTCTAAAGGCATCACATAGTCACAAAGCTACAGTAAAAGTCAGCGTCATCTTCTCTTCACCATAGGCCATAGTACAATCGCTAACCCACCTGTCAAAATACAGGTACCTAGGTACCTAGTATTTGTTATGCAAACAAAAAAGTTTTTAAACCCTAAATTTATACACGAAAATTACCTACTCGGTATATTACCTGACAATCTATCTATCTATATTTATAAAAATCAATTGCTGTTCGTTAGTCTCACTTATAAATAAATAAATAAATAAATAAATCATTTATTTCAGGATTCCTTATTAGTCCCATATTCACAAAAACATCGTAATCAATAAAATAAAATAAAAATAGAAAGGAAATTAATATTAGAATTAAATACTACACAAAATATATAATTAGGCCCTACGCACTGCGATGACATGCATGTCACCGCAATGTCTCATGTAGGGACAATCTAGCCGGCCAGCTATCATTACTAGAACGGTGTTGGAGCTATCCCGTCCTCTGCGCACCAGCGACGCGCACCGCTTGCGCACGCTCGCGTTTGAAGCAGTCCACACGCGCTGCCGCAAACATGCCTGAGGCGCTGCAGTAGCGGGGCAGACTATAGACTTGTAAATTGACGGTCATATGCTATATCTAAGTCGCGTCCGTCATTTATAATAATACATAAATGCTCGGTCACATTGAACATTTATTGTCACGATGGTCACATACAAAAAATTGTTAACAATTAACAAAAAGAAGAAATTAAATGAATTTATTGCAATTAAATGAAATTAAAGCAAACAAAAATAGATTTAAATTATTATGCTTTTTATTATTTGCCTTTCAACAACTATATATGCGTTTTAAGTGTCACCCTACTCTTTATTATTGTATTCTAGTTTTTGCACCAGTAGTCTAGAATTTTTTTGCACTTTTTGGTATTTTATTTCGTTTTATGCAATTTATAATAAATCCTGTCTCTTATAATGCATTGCAATAGAATGGGGACTACCGTTTCTTTGCTCACCAGTTGGCGCCACTGTAGACTGAGGTCCGGAGGTATAGCTATCAAAGGCGATTGGCGCCGGAACAAAGTGTTATATCTCGAATCTAATTAAGGTTATATTGTTTATAAATAACTATCTTGATATCAACAAACTAACTTCTGAAATAGGTGCTCTTGAGGCCGCCTATTTTTGCGCTTTTTCTTAATTCCGCTTTTAAAGCGTTCACATTAATCGCCAAATAATCCATATTTGCGATATTTTACGAAGGAGATCACTTTCCGGCAGGTAAATTAAAGAAATTATAATTTATGCAACAAATTCCGCTAAAACCAGTACAAAGTAAAAGATATTGGACCTCACGCGACACTAGCGCCTCTAGTGGCAAATTCACTAGCGATAGCTCCCACGTTAATGACAATAAATGTCCAAAATGTCTGGTCACATTGAGAAATTGACCAATTTTTACCTCGGTCACATTGGTCAGACATATTTATTAAGTGACAGACACTTAACAACTCTGGTCTCATTAGAACTCGAGAACGGCTGGGTCGATTTGGCTGATTTTGGTTTTGAAATGCTTGCCGTAGTCCAGGGAAGGTTTAAACGTTGAGAAAAAATGGAAAAATTGCGAGGAAGATATTGAAAACATATTTTTTTTTTCCCATATAAATTGTTCTACATCAATATTTGCACTCATTTTGCGAAGGGAGGGTGTTCATATCGTTAGGATAGGTGATACGAAGTACACCGGGTCATTTACTTTTTAAATGGATTCAATTCAAGACAAATCAAAGTTTGCTATTCGTTCATTCGAGGCGACTAAAGGAGTACTGCCAGGAGAAGACGAATAGCAACATCTTTCTTCCCCCATTGGTCAATCTGCGTTCGCCAACCCGTTTGCCAAGCGTGGCGACTGTGGCAAAGTTTATCTATTGGGGAGATCTGTGTCCAGCAGTGTGTTGAAATTGGCCAGTGACGATTGCTATTCGTTGAATCTTTTCATTGTCATTTTGTTTAATTTTTACTGTAGGATAGTTTTTTGATATATTTCGGCACTGTTGCAAGCGCTTTGATCAAGGAAGCTCGAAATCGGTATATACTCCGAATCAATAAATTCTAGGGATTGTGGCCATGAATATTTATATCAGCATTCATTTTTGCTGCAAAATCATAACTATTTTAAGACTATCAAGAAACAATTACAAATCTAATGTATTAATACGAGTAGTATTAAGAAAGTTTAATTATTATTTGCCAAAATCTAAATTATTAAATACGAACGAATACAATTTCATCTCCAGATCCGAATCTTGCATTTTGTATGAACTCGTCATTTGGGTATACGGCCAACAGAATAAACCAATATTAATACGGCCAAACAGATGAGCCTACGTTTCGTACTTACTTTATTAAGTAAAAGGTTCAGTCAAAACTCATCAACTAATCCACTCTTCTTATACTTATCCCTACCATAAATGATATCCTTTTGATGCCTTACAACTGTTTTTTATTAAACTAGAAATATCTAGGCAAGTTAAACCTTTAATACGCCTACCTCTAAATTGAGATAGGTTATTAATGGGCCGTATAAGCCGTTAGTCAGTAAAATGATTTAGTAAACATTTAATCTATAATAGTCCGGTAATTTATTTAGCATTTATATAACATCCTACTAAATCGTGATTCCCAAAGCTTGTATAGGTAATGTTTATTTCTGTTACTTTTTCACGCAATAAATACAGAATAGGTTGAAACTATTTTTATAGTAGGTATAGTCACGCGACACAAACGATAGATGGCGCTGCCGGTTGGTTACCATTATCCGTTTTTTATCGTTTTATAACACTCTAAACCCAATTCCATGAAGTCCACGCAGACAAAATCGCAGACAAAAGCGAGTCTTACAGACTGATTCTACGTACAGACCATACATTCAAATAAGCACTGCACACTTTGCTTGCCAAGCCTAAATACGTTACATAAAATCGATGCCTCCAATGAACACTACGCTAACTCCAAATTCGTAGGTTTACAGGAGGAGCATTTGAAGGAAAAACTTGATAAAATCTTTATTATTGCAGACATATTTATGATTTTTTTTATGTGATTAGCTGATTTACTGCTGCTTCAAACCCTATTAATAATACATTGTTTATCTTTTTGGTTTAAAAGTTAGCCCCACTTAGCGGAATGTAACTGGAAAAACTCTAATTCAAGATTAGGATACACTCCGCTAATTCACAGTTGGCGGAATAAATGCGGGAAAATTCATTATTACAGAACAATAAATTCAATAATGGAAAAAACAAAAACACATATTAGTTACGTCAAAAATCGAATTTTTATCTTACTTACAGTATTTTAACTATTATTTTCTATTAATAAGATCTATTTTAGTCAATTGAAATAACTTGGCGTTTTGTAGTTGGAATAATAAGAAAATCGTGTGTCGTGTTACAAACTGCTAATAATTATATAGCGTATTGTAACTCAAATGTGTATGGACTTAGCGTTTAGTATTAGAAGTAAATTTTACAATTTTATCCAATTATTTTTGTTTTAAAATAACAAGATAATGAAATGGTGTACCTAACAATTATAATATTGCTGAAGAATAATGTTAAATTTTTATTATATTTAACAGGAAGGTATAAATGGGAGCAAAGTTTACTTTATCAAATATTTATTTATTTTGATTATACATCTTTAAAAATGTCTTAATAACACAGTACGTACGAAGGAATACAAAAAAATACATTATTTTAACTGAAAAACTTATTGAAATGAATATATTGGAACGTATAAAGAGATGTTTTGAATGACAATTGAAAGTTAGGAATAGGAACTTACAAGGCAAACTTTAGACAAGACATAGAATAATTATTAGTAGTTCCGTAAACATGCTTACGGGACTACTAATAATTATTTTAACAAAAAAGGTAATCGTTTTTATCTAAATTTAAGTTCTTTGGAACCATTTTCCAGTATTAACGTTAAATCTTTAAGAGTTGTCGACTGTACTAAAGTCTCATCAACGTTATCAGAACAATCACTAAAGGTAAAATAAGGCGAAGGCATTGGAGTACGTTCATTACCATATTCACAATTTTCTGTGCTGCATGAAATCAGAGGTTTTCTACGCTACAAGAAAAGAGGGACGGACTGTGGAGTCAATATTATCGGAGATTGTTTATGAATATGAGAAACTAAATTAGGAGGTTAAGATAAAATATAATCGGTAAATCGGTTTCCGTCGCAGTGTGTATGTTCACATCTTTTATTATCCGGCTATGGGTTGAGTGAGCTGGAGAGATAAGTGTCTTGAAAATAAATTCTCGTTTTGGTCAATAGGTTCTTAAAATACATGTTCAAACATAGCCATGAATAATTTCGCCATTATCAGGTACTGGAGACGACAGTGTAAGAAATAAAGCAAAAAATATATACTTGGTATGATATTTATGTAATTAAAATTGCAATTATAATATCCGTATTTAAACATGAAAAATTATGTTTAGCTTAGTTGGTAAAGCGGCCGCGCCCGGCATGCGAGGAGGGTTAAAGTCCCGCCTGAGACATATTTTTTTAAGGTTAATAACCAAAAAATATATTTTTGGAACAGCCTTTAAAACAATTTTTTTTTTTTTTAAAGGACCTATGCTGTGGCAGAAGGCCGTTACAGCTTCACCGGGCGGGTCATTATTATAATATATAAAAAAAATACTATTTATCGGCATATTTTGTCAACGTGACAAAACAAAATAAGTTTCATACAATATGACACATATTTATTAATGTAGGTACCTACTTCAAAAGTCGGTAGCTCATGCATTTGTTTTATGGCAAACGCACCATTTATACCAAATAATGTTACGTTAAAATAAATGCTTTTTACAATAATATTTGCCCTGGATGGGATTAAACCCACGTTTTTAGCCAGCCGTATGCCAATGACACGTATCAAAACAACTTATTGGATTGAAAACATAAAATAAAATATAAATAAACAATTAAATATCAAATACTGAGTAACATTAAAATAAATACGTAGTAAATAATATTTTTATACTATGTAAATCACAATTCGGTTAGTATTTAAACAAAAATATCCATGAACTTTAAGTTTATCTACTCCGCTAAGTCCTTATATATAATATATAATGTATAAAACCTCAACCGAAAAGAGAGCACTGACGTTTGGATTGTGGAAAAATATACAACTCAATTATTATATTATGGAAATTACATAGGTAATTCCAGATAATTTGAAGCTTAGTAGGTTTATTAAACTCTACTTACCTCTTTCTTGATTACAATCTTCCATTTCGTCGTATGTAATAATGTCATCATTCATCATAGGCTTCAGTGTTTAGTAAGGATTTTTACTATAATTATAAGCGCACCCAAATGAGCGAGACACCGCTAACTGTCAATTAGAGTAAACATAAACAGCGGGCACCCCCGCGCGACTCTCCACCAATCCTAGTTAGCGGAATGTCTCTCGCGGGTTGCCGCCGCGCGCGCAGCATACACTCTGCCATATTGAAATAGTGTTATGTCTACCACACGATTGCTGGAAGTACATATACTTAGCGTTATGTAAATCTCAAAACTTTTTTGTTTCTCATGATATTTTTACAAAATTTGGAGGGCTTAATACTTATAAAATAGTAAAGCGATTTACGTGAACAAAGAAAATTTCAAAATTTTGAGTTAGAGTAGTGTTCATTGAAGGCATCGAAATGTCGATACCTGACAAAAAAAGGCCACCGCGGTACCGCCACATGATCACACAATTTTGTGATGATAAAAAGAACGATTTTCAATTAATCGATTATTTTCCAGTCTACTGGCATCACTAGCGCCGCGCAGACCCTATACCTAGATGTCAATATCAAAAACCTAGCAATTTTGGTACAGACAACGGCATGGCAGGTCAACCTACCCAAAAAAATAAAGGTCATCGAATTGATTTTCAACTTTAAGTCCAACTTCTAGAAATCAATATCAATTGAGAAAATTTGACGTTTTGTGGTAGGTTAACGTGCTGTTGTATGTACCTTTTAACACCAAAATTGCTAAACTAAAGTCACTATAGTAAGTCATTCAAATCAAATCAAATCAAATTTTATTTATTTAAAACTTAAGTCAACAAGTATACTTTAAATCTACAAATACAATTCAAAAATAACCTAAGTGCCTGAACTAGGATTTCCTGTGTTTCAGGCATAGTCTAAAAATTATAAACAAACGTCCAATCAAGTGCTAAACTAGGTATTCTTATTAAGTAAACCAAATAAATACAATCAACATATCAACTATACATTGAACACTAAAATTAGTTTGTTAATAAATTAAATAAATAATAATTTTGTCGTTTGTATACGAGTACTTTATTTGATATTTTAGCAACTAAATTGCAATTATAACATCAGTATATAAACTTGAAAAATTATGTCTCAGGCGGGACATTTTTTTTGTTTCTTTTCTCGTTTGGATTATTAGTTTTATTTTTTCCATCGGCAAACACTTTTTTTTATACATCCATACACGTCATAAGTAATGAAAGTGGTAGCAATACTGTGCAGAACTACAAATTGCTCGTACGCATCCGTATAAAACCGCCCTAAAAGTTTCCAATCTCAATATATTTTCGCACACACTATTTTGATGTTGATAAGTCTTAATAATAAAGTCATAAGGTTGAAATTTACGCTCGGTGCCGGTATAGTTATTTTTGTTTTCACCTATCATGTTGAGTGCTTCCCAAAAGGTGACATCGACATCTCGATAAAATATCAACTCTCTCAAAAATACACCTTGTCTGCTGAGGAATCAAAGCGACTTTACTTTGACTACACTGTATTTCTGTGTATGTTGTAGTACATTATGTACACACGGCGGCATATCAGACTATACATGTTGACCTTGAGACCGCCTTTATGCCTTACGTAATGAAAGCTGTTATCGCAGTTCAACTGTTTAACTTGATGTGCTGTCGAGTGTATATGCAAAATACCGTTACTTTGGTAGGTTTATGAAAAAAACGCAGAACATAACTGTTTAATCGGGGTATTTTATTTACTTTTGTTTTCAAATACATACTTAGTTCTAATTTCAAATATTCAACTGTGGACCATACAAAATGACTCTAAGTTCGTTACGATTTCATAAAAACCGGCCAAATGCGAGTCCGACTCGCGCACGAAGAAATCCGTTCCATTGAAAAGGTAAACAGTAGGTAGGTAGGTACATAATATAAATTGAGATAATGTAGTGCCTACCTGTTACCATTTATTGATATCGAGCAAAAATAGGCAGACAGAAAAATCGCGTTTGTTGTATGGGAGCCCTTCTTAAATATTTTATTTTACTTTGTTTTAGTATTTGTTGTTATTTCGTCAACAGATGAAGGTACCTACATAATTAATTGTGAAAAGGACAAACCCGTTTCCCATACAATCTCGGGCCTGACATTACAAGGCTGGGACTTTCTGCAGTGGGAAAGTTATCAACCAATGAACTTATTTTATTTTATAACCTATATATCATGTATTATTTGACTAAAATATACCATTTCGTTCGGTCTTTAACTGGATAAGATCTAGATTCTATCTATAGGATATATAGGTAGTATACAGAGCACCACAGAGTACATTGTAACATCAGAGCACTTCAGCAGAGTCAAGCAGTGAGAAAAATACAAACTACAATAACTTGCGCACGAATACGAAACATGTTAAAATGAACTCTATGTACGAACCGAAATGTGAGTGAATGGGGACTACCGTTTCTTTGCTCACCAGTTGGCGCCACTGTAGACTGAGGTCCGGAGTTATAGCTGTCAAAGGCGATTGGCGCCGAAACAAAGTGTTATATCTTGAATCTAATTAAGGTTATATTGTTTATAAACAACTATCTTGATATCAACAAACTAACTTCTGAAATAGTTGCTCTTGAGGACGCCTATTTTTGCGCTTTTTCTTAATTCCGCTTTTAAAGCGTTCACATTAATCGCCAGATAATCCATATTTGCGATAGTTTACGAAGGAGATCACTTTCCAGCAGGTAAATTTAAGAAATTATAATTTATGCAACAAATTCCGCTAAAACCAGTACAAAGTGAATGATATTGGACCTCACGCGACACTAGCGCCTCTAGTGGCAAATTCACTAGCGATAGCCCCCATTGGAGTGAATGACAAATGACAATAATTAACTGTCATTGTCAACTGATATTTTTAATAATAGTGCAGCCTGTTACATTAGGAATTGAACTATTCAAAATGATAAATTGATTTCACAATGATTACTTATTGAACTGCAAAGCTCGTGGAAAAAATATCGGGCAGACGGGCAGACGGGCAGACGGGCAGACGGGCAGACGGGCAGACGGGCAGACGGACAGACGGACAGACAGCGAAGTCTTAGTAATTGGGTCCCGTTTTTACCCTATGGGTACGGATCACAAAAAAAAAAAAGAGTGACAATTGAAAAATTAAATGGATTTGACTAAACGGGTGAAAAAAGAACAAAATTAATGAAGTAAAAACTTTGCATACTTCAAAAAAACTTAACTAAATTTTGATTGTCATGTTTTACCGATTCAACATTTGTCACGCTTTTTTTAATTTTTATATTTTCTAATATTATGGAAATGTCGATGTATTAAATTATCCAATAAAGTCGCCTATATGACAGCTATACCTACCTCTGTACCTTAGTCAACAGTGGCGCCAACTGGTGATCAAAGAAACGATAGTCCCCATTGGGCATTTAAACATTTCATTAGATTTAAACCACTAATTTATATTGTTCTACAAAAAAACCTATATACCATTGAAATGATTAACTTTAAAATCGTTGTCGTGGTAAAACGGAACACCGCGCGACGCACGCGTCGCGCCGGTTTGACAAAGGGAAGGGACGTACGCTCGCTGGGCTCAGTGCTGCCAACCTAGCGCTTTCTGCGCCAGATAGATCTAGGGCTTTTTTGACACAAAGCGCGTTTTAGCGTATAGTTTATAATTATAACTAAAACTACGAGTTCTTGGCGTAAAATATAACAAATTACTAGTACTCATTAAAACTACATACCAACAACAGACATTGAAAAACTAAAAAGATGTATGTTTTCGTCATAGAGTCATTAATTTAAAAGGAAGAATATTTTTCAGGGATTCTCCGCGTAATTTTGTATCAATCCGTAGGAATCTTCACTGCAATCGTTTCATTTCACTTTGTAGTTGTCACAGAGTTGCAAAGCTTGTTGAGCTATTCACATAATTAAAAAGTTGGGTTCTATTTTAATAGATTAGCTTTTATCAAACCTTACAAACTATGTGCAACATCACAAGATATAAATCATGTAACGAGCAATACATATGTAGTAAAACCATTGTGGTTGGTGCGAATCAAGTCCTTTTTTAAAATAAGTCATTTTAGCGCTTTTCTAGCGCTTTTTTGTAGCCCTGTCAGCGCGTTTTTGCTCAGACTAGTTGGCAGCACTGGCTTTGAGTTTGACTCGCGGAGCGGAGGAAATTAGCGATGGGTCGTTATCGGTTTTTGAGATAACGTAACGTAACCGTGATGTGATTTCCAATAACTCGTTTCATAACTAGTGATTTTTGTAACTAGTTATTTTTACAATGCTCTGAAGCAAACGTCATTATTATAAGGTTAAAACGTTTGGTTAGATAGCAGGTATAACTTAATCACTTCAAGCACACGTAGAGTGGATGAGAGTTGCTGACCGAAAGCCGAACATTCATTTAACAAACAACATACAAACAAACCTGTTTCATTCACACTTACGCTCGCAACCTATAGTTGTTTCATTCATACACGCAACAAAGCTATCACTCTTTGGTGCGATTTTTTTTTTGGACCCTTTATACATTACTCGTTTTACTCCTTCATGTAATCAAAACGATGTGTGGGATGTGCAATGTAAAACGTCGTTTTCAACTTGTCGTAACGAGTAACGTAAAACCAGTGATTTTGCGAGAGGAGTGAAGCCAACCAAATATCTACGCTAGACCTTTCACATAAGAGTGAATTCAATTTATTTTCAGAGCCTTGTGATAAAAAGCAGTTATTGAAGACCGTTGCCTATTTCGATCGTTATTGTTGTTGCGGATAACGAGTGATCACTGTTCGGGCTTGTAACTGCTTAAATAACCAGTTACGGTCAATAACGCCCATCACTAGAGGAAATCTCACTCAAATCGCGCCAAAAGTCGTTGGGAGGATGTTTGTGAGAACTGAGGACTGAGAAAACTTAGTGATTGTGTAGTCGGGAATTCGGGATGGTGTTCGCGATCTTGAATAAGTGTTTTACATCAGCTGCTGGTTAAAAGTTTTCCGCAACCTTGAGTCATAATTTCGTATTTGTAGCTTAACATAGAATTTAACGGGCCTAGCGTAGGTACCTTCCTACATTGTGAAGTGTAAAAGAAGTCTTTGTTTGTAAGAAAGTACCTACACGAGAGTCAGCGATACGTAGAGAAAAGTTATGCTAAGATGTTAATGGTGGGTGAGTGATGAATTTTAAGAATCACAAATCAAAGCCAAAAGTTGATACAAGTATTGAGGTATTGAACTTTTGCAAAGTTGCCCTCGACCAAGAACTGTGTGGTTGCTCGGTCAGAGGGTATCCTTAGGGGTCTTACAATTCCTGTTCAGTTTTGAAATAGCCAAAGCCATGAAAACATTTATATATATATTTTATTAATCTTCCAATAAGTATTTTAATTTTATGGTCTAAATTTCATAGCTATTATCCTGTGTTTTAAGTATATTGCAAATAAAAGGCATTCACATCAACAATCTGTAAAGCAACTAACTACCTTTCATCATACCTACTTAATAATTGAAATTTCTCTAGTTGCAAAACAATACCTGATTTCTAAAAACTTTGATTTATTATTCTGATAGAAGATAATGATCAGATTGAGAGAGATCTATGATAGATTGTATATATATTTGATTTAAATTCAAATTCAAATTAAATATATTTATTGCTAATTATTAAGTATCATAGATCTTAGAAACTAGACAATGTTGCTTAACTACTTAATTACCTTATTCAGGCGTTGCAATCTTAATCCCTCGATCGTGAGTTATTCCAGACACAATTGAAATCAATTGTTAATGTGGCCCCCGAGTGCCTCCTGGGGGTTAAGGGATTAAGGGATAAAAACTAAGGATACCATTATTATTATTATTCTTAATTTATTCACTACACAAGTTAATCTTATACTCTATTTTTATTATAATTTTTGGTTTAGTATTCTTTATTTTGGGTAAAAAACCCTTCAAGGGTGTTAAAACAGTTAGAAAAAAAAATTTTTTTAGTAAAGGCGATCAATTTTGTTTCTGTTTTTATGTTGTGAGGTATTCTGTTGTATATTTTTATAGCCATGTAATATGGACTACAGTTGAGCATTTTTATTTTTGAGTATGGCAAGTAAAGTCTGTCTTTGTAGCAATGGTTCACGTTGTGGGTGTGATTAGTTTTTAAGAAGGAATTTATATTTTTAAATTCAAATATGCATATGCATGTATGTATATATTGATTTTAGAATTATTTATATTTGATTTAATATTATATTATAGGGTCAACAATTTTGTGTGTTTTCAATTTTGGATAAAATTCTATACATTTTTTTTGAGTATTAATAAATCGTTAGCGTTTACACTGTTGCCCCATATAATATTATACCATATTTTAACCATGAGTAGGCATATGTGTAATATGCTGAAATAGCTGTCTTAGACTTTACATACAAGTCAAGTTATCTTATTCGCTATTCATATTTTATATGAAATATAATAATTTGATTTCTATTGCTAGCTAGTTGGAAATTATTTAATAATTCTGATGATATTTATATTTATATTTTTAATACAAATGAATGACTCCTAAATGAATTAACAAAAACGGTTTTGTAGTTAGTCTATATGCTGTAGAAGTAGAAGCAAGGGGTATACCAACAAAAACTTTCTATAACTTGCTGAAAGACCTTGATTTGCCCGGAACTGCAGTCAGTTCTATAGTACTAGAACAAGTATCTAAAACTGCATTAGCAAGTTTATACCAGATTTGGCTAGGCAGGGAGTAAACACGAGTAGTGAAGGTGAGTGTTGATGCGTCATAAAGAAATCTCTTAAACCTACACCTGTGTCACAAGCCTCGGTAGCTACTTAGAGTTTCTCTTTCTGCTACACGATAGACCCACATGGTGAATCCATGGAACGTTAAGAAGTTTCCCTCTCTCTGATCAATTGATCATAAATAATTAAATGAATTGCAGATTTAAAACTGATTAGATAATTGCTTGTCTTAGATTTACCAGAATACTAGTAAAGCACACTTAACTTGACCGCTAATCATATTTTGTATGAATTATTTTAATTGAATTTAATTATTCTGATTTATGAATCAGATGCTAACTTGTTTCAACTGATATTTTATATTTCTCATGACAGGTAAAAAATTAGTAGGTTAATAGTTTTATATAACAGTTTACATACATGCTTGTCTCAAATGTACCATGATATGAGATTGTCACAGTACATAGATGCGATTAAACTAAAGTAACAAAACTAAAAACATTTACTTAAATTGCATCTATTGTTATCAGCAATTTAATGCAAGTAGTTTTCCAAATTCTTCTCACAAAGATAAACGAAATTGCGGTACCTACTCACAGGAAACAGATTTAATAATTTAATTATAAAACCTTAATTTGTATAAACAACAAGACTGCATGGAAAAAATCTATGGACACTTATGTTACTGTGTATATTTATTTAAAAAAAAAGTCTGCAATAGTTATACTCGCACAAATTCAAAAACACATTATTCTAATCCCCGAAAGCTACTTTACCATGTCCCGTTTCGGCACAGCCGACGCAAACTCCTGCAATGCGTGTTCCTACAGCGTAATAATAAATGAAAAATGGCATTATAAAACACTTCTTTATTGTTCTGCCTCCGGCTTATTTTATTTTGCGGTTAGTTCGCTTACTGACACACGGGTATGCGCGGAAATTTTGTTCGTACTTAAAAAAGAGTGTTTTAGGACAATTTGTCGTTAAAGTTTGGGATAAAGAATAAAATTTCGTTACAGAAAATACACACAGAATAAGTCTAATAAAATAAATTTTAAGGTAAAACTCGTTGGAGCTAAATAGGACTGGCAGGAGAAAAAAAACTTCGAACCGTTTAAAAAGTATGTTTTAAAATGACAGCGATGGTCATGTCAATTAAAAAGATTTTCATTTGTACACCAGAAAACGGGTGGTAAAATATTTTGTAAGCTAATAATTAATATAATTATAATTTCATTTTAATGTTTAAGAAGAAATACGCCAGTTTGTTGATATTGCATTGTGAGAATACTGAAAAAATTGCTGTAAGTCTGTCTTCTAGTAGAAATTGAAAACTTGAGTTTTGTTGTTTTGGTAAACGTTTTTGAAATAACCTATTTCAAAAAGGAAACTTAGATATAAATTCAGATAGAGCTCACATTTTTTGGCACTGAAGTAGCGAGCGACAATCTAGTGAAATATTATCCATGTACAAAAATCCTAGCTTCACCAAAACTGAAATAGGTTTTGGGCGGCACACTGATTGAAAACAGGGATCGCAGTAATAAAAGTTTTGCCTCCGCCATTTCATAGCCGAAAAATTGTTTTCGAATTGTAGAGGGCGCCGCTGGCATTCTCGCCAATTCATCAAATTGAAATGGTGTACTCGAACGAGTCAATTAGTTTGTGATTCGAAAAAAATATTCAGATATTTTTTCATGTTATTTCTTAAGTGAGACTTTGATAACTTTGTTAATACATCCAGTGTTGTCTTCAATCGTGTAAAATGGAAGTAAGTTGATTGGATTTCGTTGTTGTTAATTAAGACTCTTGAAAATTAACTTGAGTTATATATTGTAAGTTCTACTTAGTAATCTTAAACGGGTCTCGTTCGTTCTTTATTCTAACTTACAGATTGTTTTTGGTTCTGTTTGTTTGTTGATTTTTATGTGTTGTGTAAAAGCTGTTGAAAAAAGCGTCGTTGTTTTAATTACCTATCGAAACGATTTTTTGGACAACGTTATGTAATATCAGAATTATTAACTTGAAAAATTATGTCTCAGGCGGGACTCGAACCCGCATCTCCTCGCATGCCGGGCGGGCGCTATACCATTAAGCCACCGAGACACTTGTGGATGGTATAGCGCCCGCCCGGCATGCGAGGAGATGCGGGTTCGAGTCCCGCCCGAGACATAGTTTTTTAAGTTTATATAGGTACCTATTATAATTGCAATTTAATTGCTAAAATATCAAATAAAGTACAACGTTTTGTAGTTTGTCATGTGATGATGTTAAGTTTGTTTGTTTTGTAGTTTGTTAGTTTGTCCAAAAATGTTGGCTAGTTGGTCTAAAGAGTATTTTTTTTTAAAAAAGATACCAAATAATTGCTGATATAAGCTGGTACATTTAAATAAATATTTTATTCTTCTCTTACATAGAAGAAGATTAAGTTAACAAAGTCAATTGCTACAGTTGTTAGTTAAATAAAGATTGATACTCAAACAAATATTACCTATGTTAAGTGAAAATATCTTCAGTTTCATAGAATCCTAAAACAATTTTCCGCTAAAATAAACGTCATGTCAACAGCCGCCATGTTCGTGTCGCGTTTGACGCGCGCTTTTTATTTTTTTATTGCGGCCTGGCACTCGAGGAAATTGGCACACATCAAGTCTCGAAACGTGTAATCGTGGTTTTTTTCGATATTAACTTTGTTTGTGATATTCCTCCTAGAATATTCGATTTGAGGAAATGATGCTTGCTTACGAAGTGAAAATTACATCGACATTTTTAGTATTTTGGTAAGGGTGTTTATAGTGCAGTTTGATTCTCGGTTGAATTAATTTGTCAAACTATTGAGATTCTTATATTTCAGTCCGTAAAACACAATCATCAAGGTATTTTTAATTACACATAACTAAATCAATACTGTTTCAAACAATACTTGCTTGTTACTGCTTTTGTACTTCTTCAACTGACGAAAAAAGACGCAATGTATGACAAAAAAATATATTTTATTACATGAACGATTTCGGTGTTTGCTTAATAAATCAAAGTTGATCCCACTTAAATTAGAATAAAACGAAGTTCATAAAATAACTGATTTTAAAAAACACAAGTCACCAAAAATGAACGATTATTATACTTAAGTACTTAATTATAATTTAAAAAAATGTGGTATTAATTTATGTATAACTTGTAAATGTATAACTATAAAAAGCGGAGTGTCGATGTTTGAAATATCGCAAAACATTTACAGGTTTATAGGTCGCATTTTATATCGATATAAAAAACAACCTTGTCCATACTGATAAAAAGAACTAGGTATTTCGGTTTGTATGAAAAAGTAAAAAAAAAGTATTTAAGTAATTTTTGATGTCGCTTTACATTCTAAAAAATGTTGTGTTTGGAGCATACATAAAAACAAGGTTGATACTAAATATCTGCAATTGAATCAACGTATATTATATTGTCATGTTTCATACCTGCCAAATGGAAATTCAACCTTACTTACCGGTTATTAGGTTGAATGCGCCTTTACAACATTTGGTGAGGACTTTTTTCGATCGCTGATTGTATAATAACTAGTTTTTCATTTTATATCCATAGTTTGAGCACAAGAATCTTCTTGCGTTGTATAGTAAAATAAAACGAGCGTTATTCGGTGCGCTAAGATTTATTTGTAACAAAATATTTGTATTCAAAATATTATTTTGATTTGAAATGTAGCTCAGGTGCATATTTGTAAATGCATGAGACGACTTCATTTCCAATCTGGCACTGTGAAATCACGTGGTGATTGATCTGAAAATAATAAATAATTATACAAAATGTCACTATTAGTAAGAGATCATAATAAAACTTTGATTTGTTGTATGACATTGTTTTTGACAGTATGTTTTTACTGACATAAGTCACTTCAACTGAGATTCGGTAACTTTTTACCGATTACATTGAAGTCGGTGGTTCGGTGTGTAACAAATAATTATTGATGTCAAGTCACTAATTTGAGTAGGTTTTAAAAATATACTTAGTGACTATAATTCCATTTTAATTCGCTAATTTTAGGGTCGTTAACAAACTATCTATTAGTAGTTTTAAGTAACGAATTAGAATCGATGTCAAACTAAATATTAGTAAT
This sequence comes from Anania crocealis, assembly GCA_949315895.1. Taxonomy (NCBI): domain Eukaryota; kingdom Metazoa; phylum Arthropoda; class Insecta; order Lepidoptera; family Crambidae; genus Anania; species Anania crocealis. The sequence goes on along the minus strand of OX438867.1, from coordinate 17,457,899 downwards.
TTTAAGTCAAAAATTTAGGCTCATTCCCATCAAGGTGCCTGTTAAACAATGAAACGACTCTATCGTACGTCTCCAGAGATCAAGATGATTTTTTTCTTTTGACGTAATAAGGTTCCAAAGATTGTTTTTCTCTTTTTGCCATGGTTTGACTATGGAGTTTATACATACAAGTTGGCGCTATTTAACAGTGCCATTTGTTTTTTAAACCATTCGAAATTTACAAATAATCAGCATGTGTAAGGCGTTAATGCAACGCATGCAAATGAAATGCATCTGATTTTTCTTAACATGGAAGTTTAAAAAAGCTAAACTCAGCTAAAATAGTAAACGTAAAGCAATATACAAAAATGACCATAAACAAATGGCACAAAAGTCTATTTCCGACTGCAAAGTTTCGACCAGACATAATAAAAAAATACCAAAGAATTCAGAATAAACGAATTTGTTGGACAAACACTACTACAAATAATCGCAATAAAGATAAACTGGACAGAAATAAAAGTCTTTACGATCTTTATCATGAACGTTAGTGTTTATTGTTAAAAATGTTGTTGGGTTTGCAAATGGAAAAATGGTTAGAAAGGTAGCCCCGACTTGTCCCGAAGCAGTGGTAGGTTTAAATATTGGGACGTGTAAAAGCGCCTCCTGGGGCCTAATTGCAGAAATAAAACTGATTTTAACTGATTTTGATTTTAACTGTCATGCGCCATTTGTATGAGAACGGATATCGCCGTTTGCGCCTACACATTAAACGAGTTCAAACAACGCTAATCAAGCGGATTCGGAAGCGAACCAATCACAGCGGTTGCGTTTGGGCAGAAATAGAAGCATTTGCTGAAAGCATAAGCATATCACACATTAAACGAGTTCAAACAACACTAATTAAGCGGATTCGGAAGCGCACCAATCACAGCGGTTGCGTTTGGGCAGAAGTAGAAGCATTTGCTCAAAGCATAAGCATATCCGTGGTGAGTTTGCCCCGCCTACATCGCCTTTCTAACTAGCTAGGCACAACGGCATTGACGGTCGTTTCACTGTAGGTTATGTATTTAAACTTGCACAATTAAGTACTTATAGTCGACAGCACAATAGGCAAAATAGTACATAATGTTTGCACACTTTTTAACACCAAAGGATTAGCAAACACTAGAATTTTAGGACCACCGTCTTCTATTATTATCAGAAAATCGTTAAACATAATATCGGGCATAAAAACATCCTTTGTTTCATTAAAATTGGACCCCTAGGGCCTTCTTTCTCGAACGATATAATGAGACTTTAACACTATCAAATTTAGGTATATATCTGCATAGCTTTCGTCTGATGTAAAAAAAATCCCTCCGGACCACCAGTACCATTGGTGGTACAAATGGTACTGATTTATCCCATTAGTACCAGGGAAATAAATACAAGCGTGACACTCGACATTACTTCAATAAAAAACGTGATGGTCAATTGACACTACTTTATTTTATTAGTAACCTATATATTACGGTCTTAATTTTTTTTTAATTTATCTTTTATATCTTTTTTTTTCTTCTTATGGCGTTGTCGTAAATTTGTAGGATAGGGCCCAAATCAGTTTTTACTTTTATTATACATTCTGATAGAGCTTGCTCGACCAAGTTGTTCTTCTCATCAGGTTCACATAGTGTGAACTTTCAAGCGAAATAAGTCTCCTCCTCTTCATAGATTGTTATTGTTGCTCTGCAAACTTTTTTGTGAAAAATTCAAATAGTTGAACAGTTTTTGCAATAAAAGTATTTTCCGACTCCTCCAGGTATTAATAAATTCGACTCTGTTCATTATTTGATGGTTCGAAGAAATTCCTAGACCATTCCATGGCTCGTTGAGATTTTAAATTTGTGGTACAGCCTCAAATATTTCTAAGACAGATGAATGTTTTTGGGTCTGTCGTGCAAATTAATTTATTGATCACATTTAGTCCCGGTTCGATTTTCTGTTCGGATAATTTAGAAAGCGATTTATTCCATAAACACTTGAAACACAACCAACGTACGTTGTACAAATTAAGTGTTATTTGAAACCAATATAAAAATAAGCTGTTTATTTTCTTTAAAAAAAAACACACACAAAGGTAAAACTTTCCGTTCTAGGCTTCAGACTGAATAAAGTCTCTTTTGATGAAATATTGCAATACCCATTTAAACAATAATTATAACTAAACATAAACCGCAAGAAATTTTAATTAAATATGGTTACTATACGAGGGCGGGTCAATAAGTCCGTGACTTTTGGAATAAAACACAGATGTTTTGATAAACAAATCATTTTATTTTTCAACGTAGTCTCCCTTGAGCTCTATACACTTTGTCCAACGCTTCTCCAATTTTTTTATCCCTTCCAAAAAATATGATTTGTCGAGGTCCTCAAAATAGGCCTTTGTTTGCGAGATGACTTCATCATTGGAGTCAAATCTTTTTCCACCAAGCCATTTCTTCAGGTTTGGGAAAAAAAACTAGTCACTCGGAGCCAAATCTGGAGAATAGGGTGGATGAGGGAGCAATTCATAGCCCAATTCATGGATTTTTGCCATGGCAACTGCACATGAGTGCACCCTTGCATTGTCTTGGTGGAAAAGAACTTTTTTCTTGGCCAAATGAGGTCGGTTTTTATTCAAATCGTCATTGAAGCGGTCCAATAAGTTGGCATAATATTCCCCATTGATTGTTCTTCCCTTTTGAAGGTTGTCAATGTGGATTATCCCACGTGCATCCCAAAAAACAGTCGCCATAACTTTATTGGCTGACAAACCCGCCTTGGCCTTCTTTGGCGCCGATTCACGTTGGCGCCGTTGTTTGGTCTCTGGTGTGTTGTGATGGATCCATGTTTCGTCCATGGTTACAAAACGGCGCAAAAACTCCTCCATATTGCAATTAAACAACGCCAAACCTTCCTGTGAAGTTGTTACACGATTGCGTTTGTGGTCGACTGTGAGCAAACGCGGCACCCATCTTGCGGAAAGCTTTCTCATGCCCAATTGATCTTTTAAAATTGAAACCACTGAGCCATGCGAGATCCCTACGGCTTCCACAATCTCTTGCACTTTCAATCTTCGGTCGGCCAACACCATATCGTGAATTTTTTCGATTGTTTCGGGTGTAGAGACCTCAACTGGGCGTCCAGGACGTTCGGCATCTTCAGTGCTTTTACGGCCACAACGAAATTCAGTAAACCACTCTTTTACCATTGAAATCGATGGTGCAGAGTCCCCATAGTATTTATCAAGCTTAGCCTTGGTCTCGGTAATGGTTTTTTTTCGCAAAAAATAATGCTTAATAAGCACACGAAATTCACCTTTTTCCATTTTTTCCTCAAATTACTGGGTAGTCTGATAAAAATAGCTGTCAAACACAAACTAACTGACGCAGCAAGTTCAAATTTTGATAGGAATCAACTGACAGATACCTGTTGACAGGAGTAGTGTTGCTTTTTCAGTAAAGAGGTCAAAAATTCAAAAAGTCACGGGCTTATTGACCCGCCCTCGTACCATCAATGATTAAAGAAATGACTGAAATGTATGACATTAAACTATGGTTGGTGGAGGTCGCACTGACAGAAGCACTGAAAGAGGTTGAATATTATATGGGCTGCTTCTTCTCGGCACTAGTCTACATTTGTCTTGAAACTGCGGTAGCTTAATATATTGAGACGTGTTAGCGCCTCCTGGGGCCTATTTGCAGAAATAACAGATTTTACACTGTGACTGTTTTTTCACGCAATAAAAACGTTAATTTCTTTTGTCAAATTATGACGATTGTTGTTATCTGATCTGAGTACACATTGTTTACGATTCGTAGTATAAAGGTACGCTGCTATTGCTTTTCATTGATTAACTTAAACGTGTATTTAAAAAAACAAACATGTTTTGTGATTATTAATTACAGATTATACCAAAATGCAATTACAGTTTCTGATGCAATTAGACTCGTTATCACATATTTGTATGCATATTAGCAAACATGCATGTAGCTGGCTTATTTAGGTTTAAGTGTGGTCCCGCTTTAAGCGAATTATAGAAAAATTTTTTTCATTCTCTTGTATATCACTTTTTCTTATTTTCATTGGAAGTTAATTATTTTCCAATGGGATTTAATATTTTACATATTTTAAAAAAAATCCTTGTCTTTAATTACGTAGGTTTTTAAATAATGAATCTGATATCCGTGGATCCCAGAATTTGGCGTCTATTTTTAGTTTGAATATCATACAAACTATAGCTTTTTCCCATTAGCCCATTTATACGTCGATGCCTCTCTCACTCTGCACTCTCTAAAATACCGTTGAGCTGATAATGAACGTCGACAACTTTGGGAACCATTGTTTTTCAAAATAACGGCGTATACAAGATTTTTTTTTACTTTTAAAAAAGCATTATCCAATGTATGACGACATGCTACGAAGATATAAGTCTCAGGTGACAACGGAAACTTTGCCACTATCCCTGTAACATTTCACCCCTTGAGCTGCCAAGGCTGCTCCCTTCAGTTTGAGCCCCTTAGCTCATCATGATGAGAAGTCGCTATTTCGAGAATTTGGTATTGCGAACAATTGGCGGATTAGTAGCGAGTCGACATAGCGTTGAGCTACTCGACATAAACACGACTTGCAATTTTCGTCTCTTCATTTTCGCATATCGTCATTTCCGTGCGTGTCGTCATTTCCGTGCGTGTCGTCATTTTTGCTATTCGTCGTACGAACCTAGCGTTCTATTTCATTTATTTTATAATTTTTTACTTTTTATTGTTTACACCCTGTACGATGGGTCCCAATTACTCTGTATGTTAAATGAAACTAAGGGTATTTTATTTTTGTTTAAAATATTAATTATTTATGTGCTGAAACTATTGATTTTCATATACGAAAAAACCCAAACATCGATAAGTTCTAAAATAATAATTTAATTTTCATACTTTGTAACATAATTATTGATCTAAAGCACTGATACTGAGGCTCTACCCGATGATGGTTGTCAGCGCCAATCCGAAGCGATCTGACGGCGTGTGTACACTGTGACAGGCCTGTCTGTCGCTGCCATAATCTGTGGCCGTTGCTATTTGTCCTGGCGTAATTTCTGCTGAGTAGATGTATCTTTACTTGGTCAGATATTCGTCAATGGCAACACCAGAGACTTCAAAATAATGTACAATATAGATCTTACTAATAGATATAATAAATGATAAATGCGAAAGCTTGCAGTTGTTCAAACACGTCAAAAGAACTGGAACAGATCTGGATTAAATTGACAAAAAACTAAACGAAGATTAATTATCATTTTCTGTCTTGGCATGGAGGTAGATTGTAGGCTTGTGTTGACTTGTTAGAACAAGTCAACACAAGTCAACATTAATCCGCTCAGCTCCGAAATTCTTTCAGCGATGTCAGGTATCTGTTCTCCTCGGGATTTTGTCCTTTCTGATTCTATCACGCAGAAAAGTCAAACACTGCTCTCGCCATTGCCTTCATATTAAGCGACCAATTTTTAGCAACGCGCACTGGTCAAAGAATTTTGTGTTGAGATCTGAGGTAATTTCGACGCGTAGTTTTTTTGTAACTTCCCGAATACCCCTCTGAGTTGGATTATTGTCACCTCAGCACCACAACAATATTAAAATAATGTGCATTAAAATGTGAACGGCATATTCGTTACTTTTTTCTTTAGCACTGTCTGAAAACTAGCATTTCACTTCAATTTGATTGAGACAGTGAAAGTTTGACTATAAAAATAGAACAAATCATAAAAATCAAATTTTGACAAATTGTCGAAATCTTACAAACTCCGTTTAAGTCTTAATCCAAATAATTTTAAAGGTCACTGATAGAGCTTTGAGATGTTAAAACTTTAAGACCATTTAGTTTGTTGCCAAGTTGTATTATTTTCACTCTAAAATCTGAATAAAAAACCCTTTTTGGGAACTAAAAAAGTTATTATGGCACCTTTTTTTTCATACTAATATTATTAGTTTCGCCATGGATATCATGTATGTATACATGAGGTACTTCTCTTATGATCCGCAACAGCTTGATATTGGAAATTTCCACAGATGTTTGTTTGTTGCACATAACAACAAATTTTAACACTAAAAACGGAATTAAATAAAAATTCAATAGGGGCTCCTATACAACGAAAATTACTATTTTTCCGTTTTATGGTCGATATTAACGATAATATGTTGAAAATATTCACAGAATACTAAAAATATACATACCCTAAAAATAAAAAATAAATTGAATTTATTTGTGCGCGAGTCCGACTCGCACTTGGCAGGTTTTGTTCGAAGTAATATGAATAAAAGTAAAATTTGTTTTCACTTCAACTAAATAGAAATTTCTTTCATCTTTATATTCTTTTCGGAGCAGACCAACCTGAAAGGTTTTATTAAATCAACCTGGATACACCGGTTCATCGACTTTCCCATGTTTACTTGGGCTCTGTACATGTATGGGATCTGAATTGGATTGATGTAATGTCATTTTATGGGTACATAATTTATTATTTGACTTGTACGTAAGAAGGTATTTGCGTTTAATGCGTTATTGGATATTTTAATATACGTAATTGTTATTACGGAACGTTAATACCGAATTAAAATTACATAATACTAACGTGTAAGCAAATGTTAAAGCTTCAACTATTTTATATTTTTGGATTTTGAAATCCTGTGGCGTTCTATATTTTAGCTTTTTAAAGTCTTGCGCTATTCTTGAATTTGTCTCTGTCAAGTTTTATCAAGGCTATATTGTTTTCCAACAAAAAAAGTTGTGATATCAAACAGAAAGAATATCTTCACAAATCAATAACTAATCAATGGCTAATTTTTGAAGTAACAATAGAGAAATTTTGTCATACCAATATAATATAATCTGATCTATACTTATATTTATAAAAAAAAATACACAGAAATGTATACGCATTAAAAAAAATCATTTTTTGTTATGTTTGTAATGGTCAAAAGAGACTTTGAAAAAAAACTGTTTTAGAAATGTTAAAATTTAAAGTGTGTAATAGGTAAAAATTTTATAAATGTTATAAACAGACCATTGCGTACCCTAGTCCCTAACGTCCCTATGTAACCCTTGCAAAGTCTGGAGCTAGCTAAGTATACTGATAATTATGTAATGATTATTTGACAATCAATTTATTGAATTAAAGTTTTGGATTTTGAAAAAAGATTCTCTAGTAGAAAAAAAACATTCAATACGTTCTTTGTGTTTTCATACATCAAAATATTGTATCTAAAAGGAAGGGCAACTTTTCCATCGTTTACCCATTCTATTACGTATCTCTGGTATGCCCTCCATGTTTGTTTTGCCTTATTGTTCATAGTAAACAAGAACGTTATTTACTGGTTATCTTGTAGATTAATAAACAGGCTGAATCAAATCAGTGGGCCTTGGAGAAGTTTAAGTGCCTAACATAATTAATGAGACCTTGTGATGAAAGACCTCACATAAAGTTACAATGATTTATCATCATAAAACTTTTGGACTAAGACTAATTTTATACAAAAACCTTGTGCAAAAAACATGTGTAATCTCATCAAAACCGATCGCTTCTGAGTATGAGTGCGTTTGAAGGAAAATATTTTATCCAAGCGTATCAATGTTCTTAACGGACATCGTGAATATCAGCCATGGAAATGGTTTTTATGATGATCCTAACTGTGCTGGAAAATCACATGCTGTGATTTTGTGCTTTCTTAAAAAGGAATATTGATTTGACACCTAATTATACACAAAACACCATATTATCGTTAGTTATTTAAAAAAAGATTGATTGACATACAAAACGAAACGACACGATCTTCAACGCTTAATTCCTGGATCACCTTCCTTATCACAGGCCTATCACGGTGTGATTTCTTTTTATTTCCGAAAACTTTTAAGTATCCTACGTATGTGTTCTCCGACTATTAATCGTAAATGACGTAACGAATTTTACCTTAATTATGTCAACTCGCTTTGATAGATTCGAATATTTATCCAATATTTAGCATGTTGAGAGATATTTTTTACTAGTTTTGTACTTATAATGCTAAGAATTGAACTTATTTGTTCAGTCTCTAGTAGCCAGTAAAAAGTAAATATTTTAGTATCAATTTCAAGGAAATTTAACCTTTCATATCCAAAACTTTTATTGAATAGCAAAATTTTTATCAGAAATTGGAAATATATCAAAATCAGCATCCCAATGAACTGCGGTAATCAATATTCCTTTTTTATTTTGGGGTTCAACAATTTATTCAAGTCTCTTACCTCTTTGTCACAATTATCTGATACTGTCTTCATATGTTCCAATTTCTTCTTGTTCCTAAATACGAGAGGTGCGACTGCGGTCGTAAAGCCGGCTTTGGAATACTTATTATTTTTAACGATGCCAACCTGGAACGAAGCATCGCCATCTGTTAGTACCTCATTAATGTTTATGTTGTATGTAAGGGATTCCGTCGAGTGTGTGATATTTTAATGGAATCATTATCTTGTGGAACATGTTGTAAAGTAAAGTAAAGTAACAGCCTGTAACCATCCCTGCAGGGCAAAGGCCTCCGTCATTGAATCCAACCATAGCAATGATGGGTGCAGGCATAATCACCACGCTTGCCAAATGCTGGTTGGTGATGATCACAAACCCGAGCAAAACCCGAAAATTCGAAACTTTGTTGCCTGACCCGGGGATCAAACCTGGGACCCCCCAGATCTTAGTAGAATGTTGTTCTCAATAACGAAGCAATAACGAGAACACATTTTTTTAGTTGCTGGTTCTACTCGTATTGTGTGATAGATTTACTGAACTTATTTAGGGCGTAGGTATAATTTATATTCTGTACATTTGATAAATTTTGATACTCTTTTCTTGTGCCATTACCCCGACTAAGCTCTTTTGCCTGGAAAAATCTCTATTAAACCAGCCAATCTTTTTCTAATATCACAACTGTTGTATGACATAGTCTATACAAAACATGTTTTCTTAATAAATTTGATTAAATTATCAACTAATCAACAAAACAGGTGCATGTTTAGTTGATTAGCATAACATGTGGTTGTAGCAATACTCGCTCCAAAACAAATCATAACCAAACATTGACAAACATAACAGAAAGAGATTGTTTGGACTGCAGCGCTTCCTGATTCAATTAAATTACTGTTACTCGCTCACTGCTGAATGTGCAAGTGGCTTGTAAGTAGCTGACAATAAGCGAGGAACTTTATGATGAAGTGTGTATGGGTATATTTTCCATTTCAAGTTGGTCTCAGTTAGTAGGTATACCTACTTGTTTATCTAATGACAGTATTTTTTTTGTTCTTTATTATTGTGTATTAACCAAACTAAATATAAGAACCTTTTATGGTGAATACCACATCAAAAAGAAATAATAAACATTAATGTAGGTGGTAAATCTTGGAAATAAAATTTTTTTGTGCACTGTCACTATCAGTTTGAAGCTTGACTACCTAAGGTCTTCTGCAAGATATAAAATTATCCTTATTGTATACAACCAACAAACAATTTTGTATCCCAACTTTATTATGTGGTGTGTAAGGACAAGACCAACTATTAACTTTTTCAATCAATTGTACTTGATGAAGAGTAAGGAGATCTTTGTTTCTTATTTATTTCTCGTGTAGGTAGTGTGTTTAAGATCATGACCAATTGGTACCTTTTCCAATAAGCATTTGATAATACAAGCCGCCTTTTCTGGGTAAGGAGGGTCATTACGTAGGTGCTCCAAGTCCGCTTCAGTTGCGTTGATCTGATCCATGCAAGTGTGAGCAGTAGCTTCAAGCGTTTTCTTTACCGCTCCCATTATTGAGTTCTCTACTGAAAGGAATACATTGTATATGATTTTTTTCTATCAGTCTGGCTTGTAATATTGTTCAACAAATATTGACAGTTATGTGTATTCAAAATCACTATCATTATGTAATAACGTACTCATATATGATATGACTGATGACGAAAATACACTTATTTACAATACAATACAATACACTTTTATTGCACAAAACAAAATACAAAGAAAAAATAACAATATGAAAACAGAAAATTGGTACAATAAGGCGGTCTTATCGCTGAATAGCGATCTCTACCAGACAACCTTAGGGTGGAGGAAAACTAATATGGAGAATAGGGGTAGCGCAGTGCAAGAATAAAAACATGATTACGACAATATTTATACACAGACTACATACATACATTTTATAAATAAAAAAAAAATGCGAAATAATATTTTATTGAATATCATTAAGTCATTTAAACTGATAACTGTAATTGAGTTGTATTATGTTTCAAGGCGAATAAATAATATGTGCAAAAGCTAAATGAACTAAAAGTTATTGTGACAAATTGAACGTTTCAAATAAATAAGGAAGTCCCTCTAAATAGCTTACTTAGTACTCCATTGTTTAAAAGATCTATAAAATATTGTAGTAAATGGAGTCTTCTTATTGCATTAAACTTAAAAATAAATTCATTCATATGACTCGCGTGCTTTTCAAGGTTTGTAATTTTTTAGGATACGACAGGACAAAAGAGGGAAATGCCCTGTTCAAATGAAAACTCTTATGTGCGTGTGATGTGTTCAAAAGAGGGAAATAGCCCTGTCATGTGTTTAAAAAAATATGGACTTAATACATTCTTGCCACGTAACCTATATAATGGTAATTTTATATCTACAACTGGTACCTGAAGTTTTGCACGAACAATGCTCGCCAGTCAATAAGTCGGTTTATATTGAATTAGAGCCGAACAATTCACTTTATTACATCAAGTTTAAAAATATTAATAGCAACAAGTTGGTTTACGCAAATCAAACATCTTTTGCAATAATCATTCCAGTTCAAAATCGTGAAAAATATTTACTTAGCTGCGAGATTCTTCCGGAACAGCGTTTATTCTGTTATTTTAATGCTATCGCGGTCAAGAAGTATGTTTCAGTTTTGTTTTCCTTGTTTGTTACAATCTATTTAACCTAGCAGACCTTTGTCCTAAGGCTATGCTTTTTACAAATCAAGTTGAACACAATAAATAACAAGTCGTGCTTTGAAGTGCCTTCAAGCCGTTGGTATGAAATCTGACATTTGTAGAATCTGACCTTAAAAGAATATGGCATTTATAAGATTTGGTATAATTTGAAAGTGGCGCTTCTAAAAACTGTCATTTGTTAATACATAGTAAAATTATAATATATAATATTTTAATAAAATAATAGTACATAAATGTTATACTTGTACGATCTGTTAACTTTACGTATACTGCGTGTTTTACGCCAAACTTGTTAGTTTGTTATCGGGTTTGCCGGGCGGGGTCATTTTTGCGCGACAATACTACTGACGCTTTAAGAAAATGATCGTTATGTCTAGTATACTGCAGTTGTAATTTCCGGAGCGAGAATTTTACCTTGCCGTAACACAGTCTTGACTAGCACGGAAGGTAATGTAATACTTTATCTGGGTACCGACAAAAAGTAATTGTAGCTAACATAAGTTTTATTTTTACCTGCTCAATCGTAACTTTAAACTTTAAACGACGATTGCAATAATATCTAAGTAACCTAAGTGTGTATCGTAGACGTAAGCCTTTTGTTTTCATTACATTTAAAGTTCTTTTTGTTGTCAGCTATCTGCTACAATTTATTAATATTGTAAGTTCTGTAAGGATCAATGTACCAACTCTTAATCTGAATAAATGATTATGATTATGATTATGATTATGATTATAAATATACGAGTAACAATCATAGAATCTGGCGTTTAAAAATTGTCCAATATCAGATATTTATCGACTTTTCAGTCACAAAATAGAAATAAAACCTAGTCTTGTTCTGGTTGGCTTAAAAACTGTCACTATACCATACTTGAAAGATAATCATTCGACAAGAAAAAAATAATAACAATTCATTATTCAAACGTATACCAACTAACACTTGCATTTGTATTTTTATTCGTTTGATTTACAAGTCAGTTTTTTTATAGACAACAATTTTTCTTATCTTGCATTAGTACGTACATGCCACGCCAAGTGCGTGGACAAATCATTCCAATATAAAGGTCAAGAAATCAAGTAGGTACTGCTTAAACTGATCTAGGCAAAAAATCTGACGTAGCCGAAAATTGGCAATCAGATGTCTCTAAAGATGAAGCATGATTTTACGACCCGATTATTTGGTGCCCAGGATGCTCCACTGCTTGAGCCGTCAGAGTCTAACGTCAAAGAACACAAGAAAATCCCACCAAGAGAAGCACACCGCAGAAAAAAGTAAACTTTTTGGGAAATTGCAATAATGACGTACATTTAAGTTGCAAGTTGTAAAATAATGCCATTTCCGCTGAATGTACAGAGTCCGCATCAAAGTGTTAGGTCGAAATAAAAAAAAAAACAGTTGCATAAACAATGTTGCTGTTTCAATAAAATACCTTTTTACTGCGTCTGCAACTGACAGGTTTTAATTTAACGTTTATAATCTTACCTTTGTCGTGATTTCCCATCACCGAATAAATAAACGCAAAAAGGCAAAAGTAAATTGTGGTCCGACGAGATCCGTACATTTCGAACGTTGTAATAAAATTTTAGGACAATAATGACTGATTTCAGAGTCCAAAACAGACAAGCCACCAAGATAAAATCTAGTAATTATGGATATCTACACAAAATAAAAACATACAGTAGCCTATGTTAATCATATACGCTACAAATTGAAGTTCTAAAAATGTAACCGTTACTTTGATATGGTTTTTATCAGCTAAAGTGAAATATCATTTGCGTTGTAACAATAACATAAAATTATGGGGATTTTTCTTTTGTGTCAATATTTTTTAGACTTGCATCAAAGAATGCTGCTGCATATTTGCAAATGTTTGATTTTGCCGAAGTATTACTTACTTTAAGTATGTTTTTTTTGCCAAAATAATGCAAAAACATATTTATCTGAATTATTATGGCATTAAACTCTAAAAAAAAACATACCGGGATTCGGAAAACTGGATAGTAAAAAAAACACATAAATTAAAAAATATGTATGCACTTCCATTGCAATGTTTATTTCACGACTTCTATAGCTATGTTTATTTGACGGGAGCAATAAATAGATTCGCTTTTTTTTACTCGGGTCTACTGTTTTGTCTACACTGTAACATCAACAAACATGATGAAATCACAATTGGTAATTAGAGCTGATGTGCTGCTGGATTCTTTTTGCTGTAAATAATGGATATTGCGTTTGTGTTGATGTATCGGTCGATGTCTATCTAGTTAATCCTCATACCAAGTAAGTAATTTATGATACAATAATATGTAAAATTATATATTCAACCTTCATATTTATAAATATTGCAAACAACTCCAGGTAATATAGAAATAATTTTATGATGTAACAATTATTAGATTTTCTGCTATTGTGGTTAAATCATATCAGTATTAACTCAGAACAGGGCATACCGTCACATAGCTTCCGGGTTGTATTCGGAATATTGATATAACCCCTAATTGGAAATTGTATTAGGTGTCAATGTGGTAGGACATAAGTATGATATTTCATGAAATAGCATTTTGATAATAACCTTTGATACTACAACACACTAAGCTAATTAGCCAATTTAGATTATGATTTTACCGTGTATTTGACAATAATTGCTTTGCATCTGTTGAGTAATCGAATTAGAAACCAAACACCACATGCAATAAATGCACTATTATGTGGACATCATAAAAGTTATAAAATCTTAACTCTAAAACTTAATTAGCTAAGCGCATACAAATTGGTTTAAATCACCAATACATCAATAATATGTTGGTAATATTGCTGCAACATATTGCACCGGCATTATAGTAACATGATTACTATGAGGTCTTGAACACCGGTTTTTTATCTCCTTTCTGTCCCCTGTTTTCATTTTTTCATCCGTATTATGGTTTGTTATACTTTTCTCTCTTTGTTTATTTCTTCATTTGATCCAAAATGATCATCGTGATCAAAATATAACAATCATGATCACGATGGCTTTCTTCATTAATAAAATTGTATTTGGCAAACAATTTACTTCAAAATAGGTAAACATAATTTTTAATGTAGATTAACTTATGTCCAAGTTTCTGAAATTTCAAGGCCTAAAAAAATGTTTGGTGTAGAATTCCCTGCGTTCTTATTTTCATTTTATTCTTTATTCAATTATAGTTAACGAATCCTACCACTATGTTTATCTAAGTTAAACAATTTCCTACCCACACATTTTCACTTCCGTTTTTCTAATGTACTGATTTTCTAAGACTTGATATCGATTACGGATATGTACCAATCTAGAAATCGGGAACAAACTTTTGTAGGCCCTTTCAAAGCTTCGATGGCTACTTTATTTTCTCACCTATAGGGAGGCTACTTAAAAGATGCATCGAAAATAGATTCCTTCCAAAACGGATATGGAAAATTCAAAATATATCTGGGAACATCTTTGATATTCCATAAAATATTGCCAAAGTTGTAATTAATTGTGTGAATTTCGATAAATTTAATAAGCATCCCCGTGTTCGGGGTCCATTGCTCGCGACAGAGCGTCGCCATAAATTAGCGTGTGCATATAATTACGCCGCTTAATATTCCCAGCACATTATGTCACTGTCAACCCGCGTATGATGTGTGTTCAGTATTACAAAACATAGGTGTGGAAATGTTGATTTGGCCGTTTATAAAGTGACTCAGATACGGATGAAGATAAAAAAAAGTGTGACTCGGATATCAAAAAAAACAATGAAAAGAAATTTACGGTCAAGTTAAGGTGAATGTTGCTACGAGTATAACGCATGTTGACTAAAAAACGTGGTGAAAAATAATATTTCAGCATCAAATAAAAAAAGAAAACTTTGTATGATGGTGGCATATTGTATAGAATTCCTCTCTGCGATGAAGAGACATTGATTAATTGAAATATCTATAGAGTTATTTGATTCGGGATTTATACCATGTACACTGGACAGCACATCAAGTTAAACAGTTGAACTGCGATAACAGCTTTTATTACGTAGGGCATAAAGGCGGTCTCAAGGTCAACATGTATAGTCTGATGTGCCGCCGTGTGTACCTTATTTATTGTGAGTTCCGATATTTCGGCACAGTTGCAAGTGCCATGATCACGGGAGAACTGTTGTATCTGCGGGTAGGTAGCTGTTAAGAGCAGACAAATCGATCTACCCTCCGTCGTAGTCTTTTATTACACACGACACCGGTACCACTGTTTGACAACTCACTATTTTTACACTTTTGTTCTCGACACACAACACTTACAGTATCCGATCGTGACACAGTGTTTTTTGGTTTTCTTCGGTTACCGCAAATTCGAACCACTAGATTTCGTAAACTAGATAATTTAAAGCCCTTTTCGCGATTGAAATTTATATTAAATTATTCGGTATAAATCCCGAATCAATAACTCTAGTAATAGTGACCATGAAAGTTTAAAGCAGTATATCAAATATCTATGTTTATGCTCTCTTTCCTCAGTCTGTAAATTTTCGTATGATATTCTATACAACCAGGATAACCTTTCCTATTTTTGTAGTTGTTCTCTTACTATTTTATAATATCGGCCCGTAAGCTGCTCGTGGATGCATTACGATAAACAAATTACGTAATTGATTTACACCAAAATCTATACTTAACTAATTAGAATTGGTGCAATATTTCAAATTAATCATTTCAACATCAAACGCTGGCTACCCCAGAGGACTGGACTAGTGGACCATTAATTTGGTAAACAATGTAATATAGATCCGACCGCTAACAAATTGGCAACAATTGGTTAACCCAATAGCGACATTTATCAACGTTCCCGGTTATGCCTAGGGTATATGTTAGGTTTAGCATGGCCAAAATTATATTTGCCTGTAGACAAAATATTTGTCTACTCATGGGAATTTTATATTGATTTATTAAAAATAAAATAACAAAATATAAAATACGCTAGATCCAACCGTCACAGAGGAAGATGCTTAAGATACGAGTAGTGATAAGAACTTGCAATTACGGTATAGGTGAAAAAATAATAAATTGTTCTGATCCCAGAGTAAGTAACAATTTAAGCACTTGTTTTGTGGAAATCAGGAACAACGAATGTACCACAAACCAACAACACAATCACAAAACAAAATATAAGTATTTTTTTTCACATTGATTCGACAGGAAATCTATTCCGGGATTTCAGAGATAAAAACTGGTGTGTACTGTACTCCTCCTCGGAGGTAGCCTAAGTTAAAAGACCGAAGAAGAAAGAAGAAGATATTTTTGGTAAACTCGATTTAAACTAAACTTTTCCCACGATACTTCCACGATTACTTAAAGACTTTTCCATTTAAATGTTTTTGTGTAGTTACAAAAAAAAAAAACCCAGTGATCAGCAGCTCCTGTCCTGTCCTTTACATATTCTAAGGTATAATAGTCACAATAAAGTTAAACACCTTCTGCAACTCACAATTCATGATTACACAAAACAATTCATATGTAATAGGCGTAACAGGGAAATGAAATTACGAATGTGATAAACGTTGACAGAAGGTAATTGCTTTTGTGCGACAACGTTCAGAGATGCTGCGGGATTTACACGGTACGATACCATTTCATTTAATAATGTAAGCCGCTATTAAAATGCAAATAATTTTTCCGCCAAACCTTATGAAAGGAATTAAGCAAATCTTAACAGAAAAAATATTCAAAGAGAATGACACGTAACAGAATTATTGTCAGACATGTTTATTTTTCAACTGGTATGTGTCCGCTACTGAATACAAAAGCTTTAAGTACATTTCCATTTTGATACTTTTCTTCGAAATTTGTAATGCCTTAGTAAATTCACTACTAAAAAATATTTTAAAAGTAAAATTTTTGTGAGAGTAGGCTTTGGTTTCTGACACAGATTTTATTAATAAAAATTTAAAAGTCTTTCCAACAGTAATAAGCAAAATTCGCCATGTGTAAAAACCTTAAGTTTCTCCATCCATGTTTGTTGCTCTGATGACGCGAGAGAAGGATGGAGGACTAATCTTAGGATTAACGTCAAGACGCAATTAGCTGTGAGAAGATTTAATTTGTTTGCCAATGGATTATTTCATCTTGCTCAAAGATGACGATTCAGTTACGATATCGTTAATTGACATGGCAGGGAATATAAGTTCGGGAGCTAAATCTCCTTTTGAGGATAAACGTCACACTCCCAATGTACGAGGGCGGGTCAATAAGTCCGTGACTTTTGGAATAAAACACAGATTTTTTGATAAACAAATCATTTTATTTTTCAACGTAGTCTCCCTTGAGCTCTATACACTTTGTCCAACGCTTCTCCAATTTTTTTATCCCTTCCAAAAAATATGATTTGTCGAGGTCCTCAAAATAGGCCTTTGTTTGCGAGATGACTTCATCATTGGAGTCAAATCTTTTTCCATCAAGCCATTTCTTCAGGTTTGGGAACAAAAAGTAGTCACTCGAAGCCAAATCTGGAGAATAGGGTGGATGAGGGAGCAATTCATAGCCCAATTCATGGATTTTTGCCATGGCAACTGCACATGTGTGCACCCTTGCATTGTCTTGGTGGAAAAGAACTTTTTTCTTGGCCAAATGAGGTCGGTTTTTATTCAAATCGTCATTGAAGCGGTCCAATAAGTTGGCATAATATTCCCCATTGATTGTTCTTCCCTTTTGAAGGTAGTCAATGTGGATTATCCCACGTGCATCCCAAAAAACAGTCGCCATAACTTTATTGGCTGACAAACCCGCCTTGGCCTTCTTTGGCGCCGATTCACCCTTAGAAACCCACTGTTTTGACTGTTGTTTGGTCTCTGGTGTGTTGTGATGGATCCATGTTTCGTCCATGGTTACAAAACGGCGCAAAAACTCCTCCATATTGCAATTAAACAACGCCAAACCTTCCTGTGAAGTTGTTACACGATTGCGTTTGTGGTCGACTGTGAGCAAACGCGGCACCCATCTTGCGGAAAGCTTTCTCATGCCCAATTGATCTTTTAAAATTGAAACCACTGAGCCATGCGAGATCCCTACGGCTTCCACAATCTCTTGCACTTTCAATCTTCGGTCGGCCAACACCATATCGTGAATTTTTTCGATTGTTTCGGGTGTAGAGACCTCAACTGGGCGTCCAGGACGTTCGGCATCTTCAGTGCTATTACGGCCACAACGAAATTCAGTAAACCACTTTTTTACCATTGAAATCGATGGTGCAGAGTCCCCATAGTATTTATCAAGCTTAGCCTTGGTCTCGGTAATGGTTTTTTTTCGCAAAAAATAATGCTTAATAAGCACACGAAATTCACCTTTTTCCATTTTTTCCTCAAATTACTGGGTAGTCTGATAAAAATTGCTGTCAAACACAAACTAACTGACGCAGCAAGTTCAAATTTTGATAGGAATCAACTGACAGATACCTGTTGACAGGAGTAGTGTTGCTTTTTCAGTAAAGAGGTCAGAAATTCAAAAAGTCACGGACTTATTGACCTGCCCTCGTATTTTGATAGATATAGCCTCTTAGTGGCTGAAGGGGCTCAAGGAAACTTCTTTGCTGCTTCGGTCAAGGAGTTTATTAAACACTAGAATTTAATTAAATATTTACACAAAACTAAACTGAAAAACTAAACAAATCAACACAAAAATAATAATAAGGAAAAATGTACGTCGTCCGTGTCGCTGTCAAAAAGCTCGTCTTCCAAAATCAGTCTTATAATTTTCAAACTAATGGCCAGTCTGTCATCGTCACTACAAAAAGTCCGTAACATTCCCACCTCCAGTATTGCAAAGCAATACTTAAAAGCCATGTCAGGAGGTCAGCAGTCTGGTCAGGTCAAGTCAGGTTTGAACTTTGAAGTCATTGAAGATCTGGCCAGTCAGATTTGTCAAGTAAAGCCAAGTAATATCAAGTCAATCGAGTCAGTCTGAATTGGGTTTAACGTCAAGTCTACAAAGTTTTGTTACCGGTCGTCGGTATGTCCCAGTCGCAGTCCTTATATCCACCGTGCGTACTTGCCCATCTGGTCCAGGGTATATCTTAATAACGACACCCTTGGGCCACTGGTTTCGAGGTTGTTGATCGTCGCAAATAATAACAATGTCGTTTTCCGTCAGTGGGTCAACTGTCTGGAACCATTTACCACGTTTGGTTAACGTGGGTAAATATTCTTTGAGCCACCGCTTCCAAGTAAGGTCTGCCAGTCGTTGGGATTGACGCCACGATTTACGTAATAAATCACGATCCGTAAAATCATCCAAAGTCTGAATAGTTATGTCAGTCTGTCCACCAAAAATGAAATGATTTGGAGTTAACGGTGTATCGTCACTGTGGTCGAGTGGGACTCGCGTCAAAGGCCGGCTGTTAACCATCCACTCTGTCTCTGTCAGTAATGTATGAAGAATCTGTTCTGTCGGGATATGTTCTTTTAGGGTAAACTTGAGCGCTGTCTTTACTGATCGTACCATTCTTTCTCAGCACCCACCATGATGTGGAGAATTTGGACAAATAAATTTCCATTTTATTTGTTGAACACTCAAAAACTGTTGTAATCTGTCTAAATCTAAATTTTCCACATGTCTGCGTAATTCATTATCCGCTCCTTTAAAAGTCGTCGCATTATCACTCCAAATTTCATGTGGAGTTCCTCGTCTTGCTATAAACCGTCTTAAACCCATAATAGCACTGTCAGAAGTCAAGTCGTTAACTAATTCAATATGAATAGCTCTGACTGTCATACAAGTAAATAAAGCGGCATAACGTTTCTCTTGTCTACGTCCAATTTTGATGTTCATAGGTCCAAAATAGTCAAGTCCAGTATAGGCAAAAACTTTTATAGGTGTAAGTCGACTCAGCGGAATTTGTCCCATTAGCGGTGGTATCGGCACTGCACGGCAATTTTTACACACCTGACATGTCCGCCAGGCAGCCTTGACAGCTGATCGACCACGTAGTATCCAAAACCTCTGTCTTAAATCATTCAGCACCTTTTCTTTACCAGTATGTGCAGCGTCTATGTGGTATTGCATGACCAGCAACTTTGTAAAGTTGTCAAAAGGCAGCAGAACTATCGGATTTTTTACATCATATTCCGCGTTAGCTGAATCAATGCGACCACGTGCGCGAATAATTCCTAGTGAATCAATGAAAGGTACTAACTGAAATAAACAACTGTTTTTCTTTACCTTATTTGTAGTCTGTAATATATGAAAATCATTTGGAAATGAACGTCTTTGGCTATCTCTGATGAGAAGCACCTCGGCCTCTTTGATTTCCTCCGCTACAAGCTCACCTTTTCGGCGGTCATTCCTATGAAGTAAATTATACTTCAGCCTCAAAATCCAAGCTGTAGCTCGAATGAAACGCCAATATTTTGAGAATCGATTAACATCTGGTAAGTAGTCATTGCAAACGGTTGTAGTCACGAGCACCATCTTTATCTCAGGGTCAGGATCTAGCTCGGTTGTCACAGTTTCTTCAACTGGCCATAAACTCTGGTCTTGTCTGAGAAAGTCCGGTCCATTCAACCAAAGCTTACTGGCGGTATCTGATGTCTTTTCCCGAGTTGCGAGGTCAGCATGATTTAGGTGCGTCGGAACCCACCTCCATTCGTCAGGGTCTGTAAGCTCAGTAATCTCACTTATACGATGAGCAACAAATGGCTTAAAGCGTCTTACATCAGATCTAATCCAGCTCAATACTGTTTTAGAATCAGTCCAATATACGACACGACCAATAGGTAAGTCAATGTGTTTTTTTATCGATTGTGCCAGTCTAGCACCCAACAAGAAACCTTGGAGCTCTAGTCTAGGAATGCTCAAAATCTTTAAAGGTGCTACTCGTCCTCGAGACATAATTAATCTGACATGATATTGCCCTCCTTTTAAAACAGATCTCAGATAGGCAACTGCAACGAACGCTCTTGTACTGGCATCACAAAAAATATGTACTTCGACTGGTCTAGACACGTCTGCCTGTATATCGATTAGCCATCTAGGGATCTGAAGAGAAGTAGCTTTTCGAAGGTCTTGAAGCCACAGTAGCCATCGGTCATATAAACTTCCTGTCACCTCATCGTCCCAGCCAATTTTAGCTTGCCAAATGTCTTGAAGAATCATTCTTGCTTGTATTGTGACAAATAATAAAAAACCTAAAGGATCAAAAACCGACATACATATTTTGAGGATCTGGCGTTTGGTAGGGTGTTTGTCACTTTGGTTGTCAATTACGTCTTGAAAACTGGAGAAAACAAAATTATCTTCACCGGGTAACCATTTGACACCTAATACACGCTCTACTGGCAAATCAGGAATGTCATCCAATACCTTGGCCCCAGTTGTAGACACTTTGCATTTTGGGAGATGTTGCAAAATTTCCTTCGAGTTACTCATAAAGCTGGTCATACTAAAGCCACCTTGAGCGTGAATGTCAATAACGTCGTCGACCAGCATTTTACTCTGTTCTATTGTGTCAACCGAGATTATCAGGTCATCCATATAATGATGGTCTGTGATAGCTTTGACAGCTTCGAGACGAGTTTTTAAAAACCGCAGAGCATTTTTATTTTTAACATATTGTGCTGATGAAGGAGAGCATACTGCGCCAAAAATCATAACGTTCATCTGGTACTCGTCGTCATCCCAGAGATAACGTTGAGCTTGGCGATCCTGTTTTATAATTAATACCTGGTGGAACATTTCCTGGATGTCTCCCATAATGGCGTAACGATGACATCGAAACTGGAGTAAAATACCGAGTAATGAGTTCAGATAGTCAGGACCTTGTAAAAGAAAGTCATTCAAAGACTTACCACCTGATTTAGCAGCAGCATCCGTCACAAAACGCAGTTTGTTAGGCTTATTAGGGTTGAATACCGCAAAATGGGGCAGGTACCAAGTCTTGTCAGTGCGATGTTTTGCCTCCTCTTTTGTCAGCTTTCGCGCATAACCCTTTTGTACATAATCTTGAATTTTCAGATGGTATTTTTCTGCAAACTCAGGAAATTTAATCATTTTACGCTTGATGCTTTGTAGCCTAATAAATGCCTGCTCATAACTGTTTGGTAAATGACAATCACTATCACGCCATAAAAGTCCCGTTTCCCAATGACCCCCAGGAAGACGACGCGTTGTTTGTTCCATTATTAGTAGTGCAAGAACATCTTCCCGGGAACGAGGAGTGTCATTTTTGAATTTCGTGCCAAAGGCATCCGTCGAAAATGATTTTTTGACGAGATCATTCAGTTCGTCACAACTACAATGATGTAAAACTGTCACGTCATTCGGAATGTTTCTGAGGCCAACATTTCCATGCACAACATAACCAAGATGAGTCAAAGAAATCATCGGTCCTTGTCTGTCAGAGCGAATAATCTCTCTGGTCACTATTAGGTGTACGTTGTCTTGTCCTATAAGCAACTCTACTTTTTTATGTCTAAAGTCATTTTCCTGTACATAGTCATTAACATAAGGATATTTATTTACAATTTTATCAAAACCTAAGCTATGTACACACAAATTTAAATCACGAACCGAACGCACATTATTTACAAAAAATGTCTCACTCTGATTTTGGCCACGAATTAAAAAAGAAACCACCTGAGAGTCAATTTGAGTCGTCGTCATACCTGTGGCTCCTCGAATATGCAGAGGAAAGACGCTGCCTTCAATACCTGCACGTTCTAGCAGCGATAAATCGATGAGAGAGACCGCAGCACCCTCGTCCAATAGCGCCAGGGTCTCGACGTCGCCTGCAGGCCCGGAGATGATAACTGGAATAACTTTTAAGAGAACTTGTGATCTTATGTCCTCGCAATGGTTCACTGCCGGTGTAGTCGCAGTGTTAACACTCTCATGCGTCGACAAAGTGCATGCAAGCTTTATTGGAGGCGCGTGCAATAAAGGATGGTGTACCCTGTCGCATCCTTCTTTCGTACATTTTTGTCGATATTTACAATCTTTTAATTGATGCTGACTAGATAGACAAGAAAAACACAATCTATTTGATGTTACCAAATTCCACCGGTCATTTGTACAAAGTTGTTTAAATTCGACACAATCCTTCAATGTGTGCCCACCTTTACATTTTTTATATATACATTTTGCGGTCGGTGTTGATGTTGTAGCTAGAATAACCTTTTTATCAACTTGATGAAAAACAGGTCTATTTGGATTTACATTAATAGGCATCGGTGCAATTATAGTCGCTGCATTTGCTATGTCTATCATCCATTCTGATAAATCTTTCAATGTAGTGGCAACAAAACTGTCTTTGTTCGCTACGTGAAAAGCCCATTGGTACCGCAAGTTCGATGGTAACTTATTTAAAACCTCTTTGATCAGAGAAGGGTTCGTCAAATGACCGGTCTCCTCAATAGCAATCATCGTAGCTACAGCATTTTGGACAATGGTCGCGAACTCGATGAAATTGTTAATGTCATCATGACGTATAAATTTTGTATTTCGAATTTTGATTAACATTGTCTCAATAATAAATTCTGGTCGGCCGAATCGAATTTTTAATGTTTTGATGATCTTATCTAAGTTCGTGCAGCTTACTAGGAGAGCCGCCACTGAGTCACGTGCACGGCCCTTCAAACATCTTGAAAGTCGGGCAATATTTTCAGCTTCTGTGTAACTACATAGTCGAGTGGTCGATATAAATTGACTATAGAACAAGGGCCATTCTTGTGGCTCACCAGAGAATGGTGGTAGCTCTGTGTTGCTGGCCTGTCGGGCCAGAAGCTTACTTAACTCTTTTTCTAAGGGTATGGCAGACGAATTATGTATGTGAGCGGGTATAGGCAAAGATGTTCTACAAAAATCTGGGTTGTTCTTGTAATTTTTAATAGTAGGTTTCGTACCTGACTGTACATTGTCGTCTTTTTTAAGTGAATTTCGTGATTGTGAACGTGACAGATTACAGGCAAGGTATTCGTCTTCTTCGTCTAGTAGCGCTTGTGACTCCAGCGCTAACTTTTCCTCAATGAGTCGGTTGGCAATTTCCGCACGTGCTTCTGCCGCTTCTTTCTGAAGATGCAGAAGTCGTTGCCGCCGAACAGTTGACATAGAACTAGCGGCAGAGCGGACGGAAGGTGTCGGCGAGGGCGGGCGGCTACTTCGGACAGACTGTCTGTCGTCGTGTCTGTCTGCGTCCGGAACAGCTGCTGTCGTATGTGCCGTTGCGGTCTTTGCACTCAATGCCATAATCTTTGACTTACTGCGTGTCTCCATATGCCAGGTCGGTTGATTTCGAAGGACCACCTTGAAGGGGCTCAAGGAAACTTCTTTGCTGCTTCGGTCAAGGAGTTTATTAAACACTAGAATTTAATTAAATATTTACACAAAACTAAACTGAAAAACTAAACAAATCAACACAAAAATAATAATAAGGAAAAATGTACGTCGTCCGTGTCGCTGTCAAAAAGCTCGTCTTCCAAAATCAGTCTTATAATTTTCAAACTAATGGCCAGTCTGTCATCGTCACTACAAAAAGTCCGTAACAGTGGCTTTGAATATGTAAGTACTCGAAAGATGCAAATAGGTATTTAGTAGTAAAAAAGATAGTCTGCATGAAGGAAGGAAACCATAACTCATAATATCTGCAACAATGTTTCGTATTATAGCTAAAGTATTACCAAAGTAACCCATACTAATATAATCTATACTAATATTATAAAGCTGAAGAGTTTGTTTGTTTGTTTGAACGCGCTAATCTCTGGAAGTACTGGTTCGAATTGAAAAATTCTTTTTCTGTTAGATAGTCCATGTATCGAGGAAGGCTTTAGGCTATATAACATCACGCTGCGACCAATAGGAGCGAAGCATCAGTGAAAAATGTTGCAAAAATAATCGCGATCATAAAAACAGAAATTGACGCGTACGAAGTCGCGGGGAAGAGCTAGTATTATTATAAAGCTGAAGTTTGTTTGTTTGTTTGAACGCGCTGATCTCAGAATGTATTGGTTCATATTGAAAAACTATTTTTGTGTTGGATAGTCTATTTATCGAAAAAGGCTTTAGGCTATATAAAACATCACGCTGCGACCAATAGGAGCGAAGCATTAGTGTAAAATGTTGCAAAACGGGGAAAATTATTTATATTTGAATGCTTCCGCTTCGTGTCGCTTTAAATGATTTACAAAAATGTCCGCGACAGTCTATCTTTTAAGATTGACTCACTATAACCTTTTTTATGGTAATCAAATTTGGTCAAAATTAATGCGTTATTGCCAATTATTTGCCAAAGAGTTTTATCAACATTATATGAATCCTTATCCAAATAAATTATAATTATTAGTTAAATTGTTGTTTAAAAATTAAATGAAAACTCGTAAACAAATAACACTGACTGACGTTTGAACTTCAAACAACTTTTCGTAGTGTAAAAGTCAGACAAAAGTATTTAGAGTGAAGTTCGCTCTATCGTTTAGACGATGGTTGAAATAGTTTGAACTGTGATTAAAAAAAGGCACTCATACTACCAATGATTTTGTAAACTGACAGTTTTGGCGTTAAAACGAAAACGGTGGTAATTTACGTTTTGGGAAAACTCGTACAAGGCATACTGAAACCTGTTGTATTCATTCTAACATTGTCGTCGACCCAGCACTTGTGGGCGAGCGTAAACATAATAGGTCTCATGCAATCGTTCCATTTTGTAGTGTCTTCGGTCCCCAGCTGTATATCTAACTAAATTTTTCAAAAAATCCGACTTACTGCAACTATGCTATGGACGGCAGAGTAGACTGTAGGACTGTAGGACTCCACAAGACCTTCTTTTAGTGAGGACATTTGCAAATTATTTAGCATTACTATGAAACCTGATGCAATAGCTCTCCTGTCAAATTTCCCCCTTTCCGCATGTTTTATATAATATAAGAACAAAATGAGCGAACGTAATCATCCGCCCATCTATTACACTCCTGAATTTAAGTCCTTTTAATGAAAGCTTTTGTGGATTATACGTTAACCCCTAAATACATTTTTGCAATATATTGTTTCTTCGAAACAAGTACTTTTACTGATTTTTTAACCACTAACGTTATTTTGTTGTAAAGTTCGTACCAATAGGTAATGCCCTCCAACATCGTAATAGGTATATATATAAACTTGACAATTTTTGTCTCAGGCGGGGAGAAGGAAAAAAAAATTTTTTTTCAAGTTTATATTACTTTGATATTATAAGTGCAATTAAGTTGCTAAAATATCAAATAAAGTATCGTAATAGGTGTTTTCCCTGGATTAGTTTTTATCAGGCTCAAAAAATTTTTGAATGCTTTCGAGCATGTTGTGCGTTTGAATGTTTCGGGATCAAACGAATCTCAATATTTAATCTCAATATTTAATCTGTCTTAAGATAATAAGTCTCTTAAAATGCAAGAACTGTAAGTACCTACTTATACCTACTTACTTAGTAGTTGACACCATTCATAAATCATTCAGTTTGCACCTTATTTTCACCTTATTCGAATCAAAGATTTTCATAGAAATCATTTTCAATATTGTCCGCTTCCTCAATGCCCACTTTAGGGGAAACCAATCTACTTATAGCATTATCTACGATCGGCTCATGCTTTGATGTCATTTTTCTTTCACTAATAGCATGGTAGAGGCCAAATATTTGTTCAATGGTGTCTTGGATCATGCTAAGGCGAGAAGAAAGAAAGGATCAGCTGTTGTAGCTATCTCAAAAGCTTCTTGATTTGTCTTCCCTCTCATTGTCGCTTTAATCGAGTTTTTGTCTTTTTAAGTCCTGTCTGTTCTTCGGACAAAGCAAAACACGTTTCGTGGTGTGTTGTCATCTGTCGCAAATAAGACCCTTGATATCCTTGTTGTATAATGTATAACAACCGTTCCTTTGCTGGTTCAGAGAAAGGATTGTTCGGGTTCATTACTCTTAGAAAATATCTTTTGATAACGGAGGGTGGACTCATCAACTGAAAGGTTCTCAATGACCGACGTATTCAATCCGCCATCAGTCAGAAATCTGACGGAGTCACTTATTTTTATATGTTATCGTTCTTCTTTGTTTCATAATTTTCGAACGTTGTCTACCCCAATGACTATTCTTGAGATGGCTCCAAACACATTCACTACTGAAGTTCGCATCAATTGCAATGTATTTGCAGCTATGGCGTTAGTCGTCATGGGATTCCCACCTATAGGTTTAAGGGAGCTACACCATACTCCCCCACGAAATCCCCATCTTGGAACCAGGATGTGTATTCTCCAAACCCCTTAGGAAACAAAATAGTTTTTCCTCGACTTGGGGTTATGCCCAATAGCCTGTACACACTATACACCAAACTTATCAAATTTGAGAAATTCCTAATTAAATCGGCTACAATAACGGTCATTGAATCGTCACTTGATCATAAATTCTTGACTGTCGTGTTTTGAATCCTCACTTCTCCAATGTCTATCAGCCCCATTGTGGTAGAAGCTGCATTTAACATCCCCATAAGAAATCCTGGAGACACTTTAACATAATACTCTCCATCAATGTTGTCTTTTATTTCTACAAAATGATCAATATTTTTAACATTCAATCGATGCACTTCGATCTCAGACCATTTCATCCTTTTGAAATTATTTTTATTATTTTTATTAATAAATAGTAAAACCCAACGAAGCAAACTTTTGTAGGGGCTTTCTCTTCATCTGAAACCTATGGTAAACCATTTTTCATTCTAACATTGTTGTCGACCCAGCTGTTATGAACGAGACCACACGCACATGAGCAAACGTAATGTCTCATGCACTCGTTCCATTTGGTGGCGTCTTCGATCCCCAGTAGACTGTAGAACTGCACAAACCCTTCTTTTAGAGAGGACATTTGCAATTCATATATAATCTTTTTGTTCTTTACTTCTCCGCCTATACTAATAGTACTACCGGGTATGGAATTAGCCGTCCTTAAGTGGAGCTCTTCTATTACTTTACATGCAATCACATCACTAAGGAACCTGATGCAATAGTTCTCCGATGTAATTTCCCCCCTCCCGCATGTTTAAATAAGAACAAAATGAGCGAGCGTAATCATCCATCCAACCATCTATTACACTAATTTTCCCTCTGAAATTTAGTACTATTTATGAAAGTTTTTGTTGATTATTCGTTAACCCTCATGTTCATTTTTACAATATACTTTTACTTTGAAACAAGTACTTATACTGATTTCTTAACCACCAACGTTGTTTTGTTGTAAAGTTCGTACCAATAGATAATGCAGTACATCGTACTCGGTGTTTTCCCTGGATTAGTTTTTATCAGGCTCGAAAAATTGTTCAATGTTTTAGAGCACGTAGTGCTTTTGAATGTTTCAGGATCCCATGTTTGTCTACCCTTGCTTAATACATCTGAGCTGCTAGTTTTGAGAAATTTCATGGTGTGGTTTGTACTTTCCTTAATAATGTCAAAGTGCTGTACTAAATAGAGTTGTGCGAATCTCCATACAATGGGGTTAAAGTTCCTAACAATAGCCTCAGCTGGGAAATGTTTTATTTCTCCAATAAGCGTACATAATATCTCATTACACTCCATCCAATAACTACTACATAGCGAGTAGCATTGATTTTTAATATTTTTTTCTTACATATTTATGATAGTTATTTCTTGAAAATAACAAACATTCAAGAAGATAATAATCCCAACGAAGCTTGGGCTTGTTTCACAATGTTTTATTCCTTATTTGTCGACTTCCGTGGAGGAGGCGTACACAGCGGTTTTCGCCTGCTCCAAGGTGTCCCGGGTTAGATTCCCGGACGGTTCAATGTAGAGAAAGTGTTTTATTTTTATTTTTCCGGGTCTAGGTGTTTGTGGCACCATCGCTGTTTCTGATTTCCAAAATACGAGTGCTTCAAATACTTGTTACTCAAATTGGGATCAAAACAATGTATGTGATGTTGTCCACATTTATTTATTTACTATTCGCTGTTACTTGACAGATAACTCTTACAAAGCAGTCATTTAACTAAACATAACGTGTGTCCTTGTCCGGTGTTACGAAACGGGACCATATATATCACAAACTATAAAAAAATATACAAATCAATTAACTGATTAGATTAGAAGTTTAAATGACAATAAGGATGATCTATCTATTTTCTCATACAATGAGAATCAGGGCCTAAGTCATGTATAGGTAGTACATATTCATAATAAAAAATACAAAAGTTCTTACAATTTCAATGATTACACTGGTAAACAAAGATTTTGGCCAACAAAAACAAGTGTTATATCTAGTTCCTGATTTTGCAAGTAAAATGTTCAAATTCCAAATATTCGTAATTGAGTCACATAAAGAAAAAGTCCATATAAAGGGTTTTATCAGTGTACGAAAAAAAGTAGTAAAATTTAGGAATATCCTTGCATTGAAAAGTTGTAGATAGGTACATTTTTAAGCATTGAAAAGTTTAGAATTATGACTTTAAAATATAGTAGATAATATAAAAATGCACTTTTAGTAATCAATGACTTCGAATGGCTGAAATAGATTCGTAAACAATGCTACGAGTATAATGGCACATTCTTTCGTGTTCACAAGCAAATATTTCTGAAATGAGACCTAATTTAAATAAAGACATTGGCATAATTTATGTGGCACAAAAGCAGTAAAATTTCGTCGACTTCTGTTATTAGCAAAAAAAAAACAATCAGTGAAATTCTATTAAGATTACTTACTGATCGCAACGTGAATAAAATCAGGAGCAGGTATGAAGGACTGTGGTGGAGGCGGTGGCAGCTGATGCTCTGCATCGGGTTCCGCTGGAGGTAGCTGTAACTATTAATTATTTGAACGACATGATAGTGAAATTATAAAGTTTGTGATGGTGCACAAAATTGAGTAGATCATGTATAACTATAATATGTGAAAAGGATATGTTAACCAAACAAATGTATGCATAACTGGTCTAACTACCTCCACGCCAACTGCATGAATGCTTATCAGACCAGTAGCAGTTTAAGTTTCCGTTAGATTTAGAACTCTTTGCTTTAGGTCTGACAACACCAGCCTGCATGCAGGGCCACCACCTGTTCTGTTCCACTGGTAGAGCAGTGAATTATGGCTGCCTTCCGTTTGGTATTGTTTTTCAGATCACTCCACACGTTCACATGCAGACAGCATAACCAAAATTTATTAATTTAACTTATAGTCTAAGAGCCCGTGAACCCCAGACCTTCGTTATTTTATAAAAGCTGAAAGTTTGTCAGCGCATGCTCCCAACACAGGTAAGAACGATGGACTATTATGAAGTTTGGGTTACCGTGGCTTTGGCAGGTAAACGGTACTAAAGGTGTGTAAAATACCGATCTAAATTCATCAAATAATAAAGTGTGATTTTTTGGTATTACCTTCAGAATATTATTAAAAATCACGTTATTGATTGCCAGACACTTAACATCGTGGCAACCCTTTGCCAGACACCCCTAATGTTCATGAAATTATAATTCTACTTATGTTATAGTATAAAAGCTGATTTTTATATATAATACTTAGGTAATAATTAGATGATGTTTCCTCATCAGCCAGACATTTTTGATAGTTCCAACCATTACCACCAGATTAATCCAATATAATATTATATTGGATTAATTTTCTCAGTCGAGATTACGTGTGAGATGTATTTGATTTTATCTAGCATACATATGTATGTCTATAAACTAGTAAATGGCATTTAAAATGCAAAAAATTACATAATATTGGATAATTCAATTTTTTTATTATCTTTCCATGACCTCAAGCATGACCTCGAATTGCGAAGGACATGTCCGCCACATATTCACAAATCCACTTAACAGTCACTACACTTTTAGTAGAATTATTAGTTGAATTGTTGTTTAAAAATAAATAAAAACTCCTAAACAAACAACACTGACTGACGTTTCAACTTTAAACAACTATTGGCAAAACGTCAAAGTGATGATCTTGCGTCTTTGTCTATTTCGTAGTGTAAAAGTGAGACAAAAGTATTTAGAGTGAAGTTCGCTCTATCGTTTAGACGATGGTTGAAATAGTTTGAAATGTGATTGAAAAAAGGCTCTCTACTACCATAGATTATGTAAACTGACTGTTTTGGCGTTCAAACGAAAACGGTGGTAGTTTACGTTTTGGGAAAACTCGTTCTATGCCTAGAAACTGAAACCTGTGGTATTCATTGTAACATTGTCGTCTACCCAGGACTTGTGAACGAGAGCAAACATAACAGGTCTCATGCACTCATTCCATTTGGTGGCGTCTTCGGTCCCCAGTAGACTGTAGGAATTCACAAACCCTTCTTTTAGAGAGGAAATGTGCAATTCATTTATATTCTCCTTTTTCTTTACTTCTCCGCCTATACTAATAGTACTACCGGGTACGGATTTAGCTTTCCTCAAGTGGAGCTCTTTATTACTTTTAAATGCAATCGCATCACTATGGAACCTGATGCAATAGCTCTCCTATCAAATTTCCCCCTTTTCGCATGTTTTTTATAAAAACAAAATGGGCGAGCGTAATCATCCAACCATCTAATACACTCCTTTTCCCCCTGGATTTTAGTATTTTTATGAAAGTGTTTGTGGATTATACTTAACCTCTCCACAAACACTTTTTAAAAAGATGCATGTAAATTTAACTTTTTTTTTTTCGAAACTAGTACTTTTACTGATTTCTTAACCACCAACGTTAAGTTGTTGTAAAGTTCGTAGCCATAGATAATGCACTCCAACATCGTACTAGGTATTTTTCCTGGAGCAGACTATCTGGGGTACCCTTAGAGAGAAATACCCTCAGAAACCTAGGTTCTGCTACGCTACAAAAGAAAATACAGAAAGGGAGAAAGCTCTCTATAACTATTCCCTAAGAAAAATAAAATACAAAACAAGAAAGTGTAAAGTAAATATATTAAAAGTAAAGATAAATAATAACGTAACTAAGGAGTTTTTTGTGGATGAGGAGTGCAGGTGTTCCGGCGATAGACCACGCCAGGACCCAACTGCGCAGCTAAGGGGAGATGACCCGGCGGTCTGCCTGACCAAGCCGGGTTCCAGCTGCGCAGGATGGAGGTAGCCCTGCGGTCTACGCGACCGCCAGGGTACAGCAGCACTGCGGTCTACGCGACCGCCAGGGTACAGCAGCACTGAATGGAGATGGCCCGGCGGTCTACGTGACCGTACCAGGGTCCAGAAGCACCGAATAAAGATGTGCCAGGAATTCACTTTTCAATTTACCACAAGTCAAGTATATCAAAGCCGAGAATAGAGTGATGTCTGAAAACTCAATGTCTACCGAAAGCTGAATCTGAATGTAAACTAATTATTGACTTCCTTGCCCGACACGGGCGAGGCACGATCGAACAATTATGAATTTCAAAATTAGAATATAAAAATTACGAGAGCAAACCAAAAAGTTTCTGAACAGAAATTTAAAAGAATTTAGAAGAAAATTAGAAAAAGATTTTGACAGTATGGTTGCCTATGGTGCCAAAATAACAGGAAAATTTAATTACAAAAGTCAAAATTAGAAAAAACATAAAATTATAAAAAAAATGTAAGCTTAACTAGTAAAAATGATAATGGGATGAGAAGGTAATGAGAGGTAAGGTATCTACATGCCACAATATCTTACGCTTCCTCAATGCCCACTTTAGGGGAAACCAACCTTGTACTTAATTAATTATGGTTCTTATCAAAGTTGCCATGACCCCCATTAGTATGGATACTGAAAGTAAGCTTGAAAAGCTATTTATAAAGTTAGGGTTTTGTAGGAAGGAAGTCATCATATCCATATTAGACATGCTAGTACCTGTTGATATGATAGCACCCATCTTGTACACTGAACCTTCGAAAACGTAATCGACATCCAGCATCATGGACTGGTTATCATACCTAACCTCACAGTGGTTTTCATGAGCATTAATCACTATTTGCTGGGGAGATGACTGACAGCTTAACATATAAGTGTCCAGAGAGCAATTACTTGTAATCTGCACCAATCCTGTTGACTTAATTTCTGTTGCCTGGATGTAGGCCACTGATTGTTTGTTGCATGCCATGCACCCATAGGTAGCCATCACTTCAAATTTACATCTTGCCTCTATGACATTTATTCCAAAGGATCTATTTGTGGATATGAATGCACTAAATGACATTGTGGTTGGTATGCGATAAATCTGATCATTTCCACTTTTAACAGTATCTACCGTGTAGTTTCTGAACTGTTTTAGCCCCCTCAACAGGCCTGATTCTGGAAGTGAACAGGATGTCTCACAATTTGCTGATAGCATTACTTATAGCATTATCTACGGTATCATCGGCTCATGCTTTGATGGCATTTTTCTTTCACTAATAGCATGGTAGAGGCCAAATATTAATTGTTTAATGGTGTCTTGGATCATGGTAAGGCGAGAAGAAAGAAAGGATCAACTGTTGTAGCTATCTCAAAAGCTTCTTGATTTGCCTTCCCTCTCATTGTCGCTTTAATCGATTTTTTGTCTTTATTAGTCCTGTCTGTTCTTCGGACAAAGCAAAACACGTTTCGTGGTGTGTTGTCATCTGTCGCAATTAAGACCCTTGATATCCTTGTTGTATAATGTACTCGTATAACAACCGTTCCTTTGCTGGTTCAGAGAAAGGATTGTTCGGGTTCATTATGCTTAGAAAATATTTTTTATCATCTGCAGTACTAACTTATCTTTTGATAACGGAGAGTGAACTCATCAACTGAAAGGTTCTCAATGACCGACGTATTACTTGTCTTTTGATAACGGAGGGTGGACTCATCAACTGAAAGGTTCTCAATGACCGACGTATTAAATCCGCTATCAGTCAGAAATCTGACGGAGTCACTTATTTTTATATGTTATCGTTCTTCTTTATGTTTCATAATTTTCGAACGTTTTCTACCCCGATGACTATTATCAAGATGGCTCCAAATACATTCACTACTTGAGTTCGCATCAATTGAAATATATTTGCAGCTATGGCGGTAAAGTCATCTTGCGGATGGTCCACTTATAGGTTTAAGGGAGCTTGTCTCTACACCAATACTGCCCCACGAAATCCCGTCTTGAAACCATGATGTGTATTCTCCAAACCCCTCAGGAATCAAAATTGGTTTTTCCCGACTTGGTGTTATGCCCAATAGCCTGTACACACTATACACCAAACTAATCAAATTTGAGAAGTTCCTAATTATATCGGCTACAATAACGGTCATTGAATCGTCACTTGATTTTAAATTCTTGACTATTGTGTTTTGAATCCTCACTTCTCCAATGTCTATCAGCCCCATTGTGGTAGAAGCTGCATTTAAAATCCCCATAAGAAATCCTGGAGACGTTCTAACATAATCCTCTCCAACAATTTTTTTCCTTTATTTCTATAAACTAATCAATATTTTTACCATTCGATCGATGCACTTCGATCTCAGACCGTTTCATCCTTTTGAAAAAGTTCTCATTTTTCAGAAGAAACCCTATTCCTAGGTTTATTATTTCTATTAATAAATAGTAAAACCCAACGAAGCAAACTTTTATGGGGGCTTTCTCTTCATCTGAAACCTGTGGTAAGCCATTCTTCATTCTAACATTGTTGTCGACCCAGCTGTCATGAAAGTGATCAAACATAATATGTCTTATGCACTCGTTCCATTTTGTGGCGTCTTCGGTCCCCAGTAGACTGTAGAACTCCACAAATCCTTCTTTTAGAGAGGACATTTGCTATTCATTTATAATCTTTTTCTTTACTTCTCCGCCTATACTAATAGTACTACCGGGTACGGAATTAGCCGTCCTTAAGTGGAGGTCTTCTATTACTTTTAGATGAAATCGCATTACTATGGAACCTGATACAATAGCTCTCCGTTGAAATTTCTTCCTCCCGCATGTTTAAATAAGAACAAAATGAGCGTGCGTAATAGATGGTTGGATAGATGATATCCAACCATCTATTACACGCATTTTCCCCCTGAAATTTTGTACTTTTTACAAAAGTTTTTTTGATTATTCGTTATCCCTCATGTTAATTTTTACAATATACTTTTTCTTTGAAACAAGTACTTATACTGATTTCTTAACCTCCAACGTTGTTATGTTGTAAAGTTCGTACCAATAGATAATGTAGTACATCGTACTCGGTGTTTTCCCTGGATTGGTTTTTATCAGGCTCAAAAAATTGTTCAATGTTTTAGAGCACGTAGTGCTTTTGAATGTTTCGGGATCTCATGTTTGTCTACCCTTGCTTAATACATCTGAGCTGCTAGTTTTGAGAAATTCCATGGTGTGGTTTGTACTGTCCTTAATAATGTCAAAGTGCTTTACTAAATAGAGTTGTGCGAATCTCCATACAATGGGGTTAAAGTTCCTAACAATACCCTCAGCTGGGAAATCTTTTATTTCTCCAATCAGCGTAAATAATATCTCATTACACTCCATCCAATAACTATTAGCGAGTATCATTGATTTTTATTAATTTTTTCTTACACATTTATGAACTTCGCAAACAGAGCTTGCCACTGAGCAGACACTGAACAGACTGCAGCTCTATCTCACGTTCTCTGAGCCTTAAATGCTCAGTCGCAAACTCTGTAGCGAAAATCTGCCATCGTTCCTTGCTGGCGAGAAAATGAGAGGCTCGTGATCGGTGGGTCGTGCGGCGCGGTTGGATGATGCGGCGGGCGCCGGCTACACTGCGTCTTGGGCTTTCCACTGAAGCATGTTTAGGAATAGGAGAAAGAGCATCTCCCTCCATCTTCTCAACATGAAATTCTTCTTGAAAATTCGGGCACGGCCTGTTTTCATTGGCCTGTTTTCATTGTTGTGTTAACGACTTACGTGGCGGAGTGGCGTACACGCCGGTTTTCGCCTGCTCCGAGGTGTCCCGGGTTAGATTCCCGGACGGGTCAATGTAGAGAAAGAGTGTTTATTTTTCATTTTTGCGGGTCTGGGTGTTTGTGGCACCATCGCTGTTTCTGATTTCCAAAATATGTGCTTCAAATACTTGTTACTCAAATTGGGATCAGAACAATGTATGTGATGTTGTCCACATTTATTTATTTACTATTCGCTGTTACTTGACAGATAACACTTAGAAAGCAGTCATTTAATTAAACGTAACGTGTGTCCTTGTCTGATGTTACGAAATGGGACCATATCACAAACTATAAAAAAATATACAAATCAATTAACTGATTAGATTAGAAGTTTAAATGACAATAAGGATGATCTATCTATTTTCTTACACAATGTGAATCAGGGCCTAAGTCATGTATAGGTAATACATATTCGTAATAAAAATACAAAGTTCTTACAATTTCAATGATTACACTGGTAAACAAAGATTTTGGCCCACAAAAACAAGTGTATATCTTGTAAAATACACCAATAAAACACTTTCAAATTACCACTTTTAACCTTTTATTCTTTTTCGGACTACACATAAAACGATCACACGACAATACCCCGTAGACACAACTGTTCACCTCTTTTCTTATGTACACACTACCTCCCTCTTTCCGCGAAACGATACTTAAAGGGGCCATTACCGGAAGTACCGGAAGCTAAGCTTAGTTAGTTATTTATAAGTTTAGTCCTATAAAAATAAGTTATATCGTAACATTTAATTACATAATAAGTTTTTATCAATAATTAAACTGTAAAACAAATATTTAAAATAAATTAACATTTACAAAAACATAATAATACTTTAATAAAAGTTACCGGATGTTACGAATGATTTGCTAATATTGGCCTGTATTTTCTAGTACTAAACATTTAGATATTGCAAAATAAGCTGACATTTTGTTTTAATTTACATATCTCTTTTACATAAAACATTAAACCTTACACTCGACCGTCCTGACAACGTGTATGACCACATACACGTCTCTGTTGAAAACCTTACACTTGGCCAGTTGTGTCATCATTTGCAGTTTTGCACCTACAAGATCACAAACTTAGCTTCACATTCTTATATTTAAGTTTACGCTTGTTCAAACCCTATCCGGCCCGTCCCGAGTAAAAGAACAAGCAAGAAACGTCTCGGCGGGGTATGTTCTTTTCGCGACTACCTATCTGTGATCTTATTTAAATGATTATAAATTTTGTTTTTTAACATATACATTTGACTTATCATGAAAACTGAACTGTATACACAAAAACCCAGAGTGCTCACTCGCTCGCTCACGAGTCCTGCACTTCCGTAGCTAATTATTACTTTCTCTATATAGACCATCATTACTATGACCAGGCCAGGACACGAACCCGCTCGCTCACGAAGTCTCGTTCCTGGCTCTCGTCTACCGAATGAGTCCGTCACGAACCCGTACGCTCGCGGATTTTCGTGCCAGTCTCCTTCAACTATTATTTTAACCAGGTCAATTCACGAACCCGCTCGCTCACGTGGTCTCGTGTCCAGACCTGTAACAATAATGTAATATTCTCTGCAGTACAACCACTAAATCCGTTTTTTTTTTTTATTTTAAACACTTCAATCAAGTATTTCATAACTATGTAACCAATAATCAATTATTATGTGTATATGTGGATGCCTAACAAAATTTCAGTTTACATTAGAAGTACATTCTTCGTCACTCATATCATCCATGGCCCCAACGCAATCATTGCCCAACTCCAGTGAAGCTATATGTATCCATGGCTGCATGCGATCTGCAGCCACAGTAGTTTTCCGCCTATTTTTCATGCCCTCAAAACCAGCAATAGGAGCCACTTTATACCGATCGTTCCCTAAAGTTTTAACAACCTTAAATGGACCTTCGTAAGAAGGTAAGAGTTTGGTGCTTTTACCGTCATTTTGAAAAGAGCTTTTAGCTATTTTAACTAATTCACCATTTGAATACTTTCTAGCTATCTTTCTCCCCTTATCATATGCCTGTTTCTGCTTTTCCTGCTGTTGATCGATTCTATTCTTAACTTCTTCACGTACTGAAGGCAACTCACTTTGTTCACGAGCTAGGTCCGTTAGTTCATTAAGTGCCGGGTTACTTTCGCTGTTCATAGCTATACCG
This sequence comes from Anania crocealis, assembly GCA_949315895.1. Taxonomy (NCBI): domain Eukaryota; kingdom Metazoa; phylum Arthropoda; class Insecta; order Lepidoptera; family Crambidae; genus Anania; species Anania crocealis. The sequence continues at coordinate 17,419,874 of OX438867.1, read as the reverse complement.
AACATTACTTCAGAAGGTGTCCTACCTATCGTCTTTTGCAGGGTGTTGTTAAGGCCCCATTGTATCCTTCCCAGTTTACAGTCCCAGTTTTTTTCATCATCTCTTGACATTTTGTGCAGTTAGCGAGTCCAAGATAGTACGATTATATCGCTCTACCTGACCGTTAGACCTTGGACTCGCCACCGCATTCAGTACATGCCTAATACCTCTGTTTAAGCAAAACCTTTTGAAAGCGTGAGAGGTAAAGCAACTTCCCCGATCACTTATCAATCGGTCCGGGTTCCTAAAAGTATCAAAAATCTCCTCTAAAACCTTTATAACATTTTGGGTATTAGTATTTCTCACGGGTTTGATGAAGACAAATTTAGTAAAGGCATCCACTGTAACAAGTAAATGCGTATTTCCTTTTTTTGATTTAACAAAAGGTCCGAGGTGGTCCATGTGTAGTGTGTGAAAAGGAATATCGATTTTGGGAATTGGATGCAGTAACCCTTCGCGATTAGTGGAAGACTTTTTTGCATATGCACAGTCGAGACAAGCGCTTACGTACTTTTTTATAAAGCGAGACATCTTAGGGAACCAATAATACTTTTTTACGCGTTCTGATGTCTTTTCACACCCTACGTGACCTATATCATCATGGTTCATTCTACATACTTGCCACCTAGCGCCCTTGGGAACCACCCACCTAAGTTTATCTTTATCTCCATCCAAATACCTAAATAATTTGTTGTCCTTGATTAAATAATTATCTTTAATATAATTAAGGCCTTGTGCATCTAAATCATTCTTCAAAATATCCCGAATTCTAGTAATTTCAGTGTCGCCTAATTGCAAAGTTAGTAACCAGTCTTCATCGCTAATAGCCATGATAGTTGGCATGTGCTCCATATTTACCATGGTGCTTGCCTCTGAATCTACAACTGGATTTCTAGAAAGTGCGTCCGCGTGAGCCATTTTTGTACCTGCTCTGTATTCTACTATGCAATCAAATTCTTGCAATGCTAGCCACCAACGTGCAACACGAGGTATCAGATCACGTTTTTGAAACGTCGAGCGCAGCGCGCTGCAATCAGTAATAATTTTAAATTCTTTACCCAAGAGATAAACACGAAATTTCTTCAGAGCACAGACTACAGCCAAGGTTTCAAGCTCATACGAATGAAAGTTCTTTTCTTCCGGAGTAGTCTGCCTACTGTAGTACGCTACGGGCCTTAAAGAATCATCACTACTTTGAACATACTGCAGAAGGATTCCTCCAATGCCGACTCTGCTGGCGTCTGTATGAAGCTCAGTGACTGCGTTGTGGTTATATATGGCAAGTACAGGCCTAGTCACCAACCTAGACTTCAAAGTTGAGAATGCTTTTTGTTGAGTCTCTGTCCACTCCCACCGAGAATCCTTTTTTAGTAGTTTCGTAAGTGGCGAGGCAAGTTCAGCAAATCCTCGTATGAATTTCCTAAAATAACTTACCAGTCCTAAGAACTGACGCACCGCATGAACGTTCTCAGGTATTGGAAAAAGTAACACACACTGAATCTTTGTATCACCAGGTCTTATTCCATCTGAACTTATCTCATATCCTAAGTAGTTTATTTTATTTTGAAGAAAATTACACTTTGACAAATTGAGTTTAAGATTAGCGTCATCTAGGAGCTGTAACACTTCGCCAAGCCTCGTAAGGGCCTCACTAGAGTCTTTTCCATAAACTAACACGTCATCGATATATACAGTTGCCTTATTAAAACGCGCCGGTCCCAAAACGTGATTCATCATTCTTTGAAATATCGCTGGAGCGTTTGCCAATCCAAACGGCATACGATTAAACTCGTATTGTCCGTCTGGAGTGACAAACGCCGTTAAATGTTTGTGCTCCTCTGCGATTGGGACTTGGTAGTAACCTGACATTAAATCTAAGGTAATAAACCACGCCTGACCAGCTAGGCGACATACTTCATCATCGATGATTGGCATTGGGTATCGCTCTTTTACAGTAATTGAGTTCAACATTCTATAATCTATGCACATACGTAGTTTTCCGTCCTTTTTATTAACAAGGATTATAGGACTGGCATAATTGGATTTGGACTCTCTAATAATACCTGCTTCCAACATATCGTCTATCATAGCACGTACGTTTTCGCGTTCATTGTGAGCTAGTCGATATGGCCTGTAAACGACTGGACGATCGCTGGTTAGTTCTATTTTCATTTTAGTGGCGTCTGAACACCCTAATTCATTTAATTTAAAAGCAAAACAGCGTTTATAACGTTGCAATAGTTCTAAAAGCTTAATTTTATCCCCTTTAGAAACGGATTCGCCAATTTTGATTTGGCTTTCATCAATGTCATTGCAAACTGACTCCTCAGAATTATTACATTCGGAAGAAGTGACCGAGGCTACCCTTTTGACTTCATTAAACTTAATCGCACGAGAAAACACGAAATTTTCATGGACCATACAAGGAACTAGACACGGCGCAATCATAACGTTAAGAAAACCGTTACACACTTTATAAATACCCCCTACTACGACATACTGCGCATCTGGTTTACCTACAATTTTGGTATCTAACAAAACGTCACCGCTGTACAAAGGCTCTGTTGCCGCCTTAACACAAGCCGCACCATACAGCTTACTTTTTCCTAATGTTCTAACTCTTATTAATTGTGAGCCTTCATCATTAAAACCATCGCACGGAATTTCAGTTCCAATATCAAAAAAGTTTAGTTTAGTGGAATCCTTATATACCATGATGTGAGGCTGCTCAGAATATGTTTGACCAATCAACATAGGCCTATCGAGTAAATGGTCATCAACTACTTTACACGTTACAATTGCGGTAACCCCGTCAATAGTCAAGCTCAACAATACTGACCCTAAAGACTGAACAAGACCATTCCCAAAGCCCTTCATCATTGTCGATAGGAAGGGTATTTATATAAATTGCGCTCATCAGAGTTATCAGTATTTAACAGTGACATGCAAACTATTATAATTACAACAATTAAGGCTGTCTTTTTTTTTACCATCAGATATATACGTCTGCTTTACAAATACCAGTTTATATTAAATATTTATCGCCAGTTTCTTGTAACCCCGAAAAAAAAAAAATGGATGGCAAACGAAATCTTCTATCACACTATTTCTTATATTAGACGAAAAGTTTAATTAACGTCAACCTGCCAGAACTGAAGGCGTTACTGTATACTTTTAAACACTAAAATCTACAAATTAAGTTAAGATTATTAGTAAAGTACTTACACTGAGTTATCTCACCCGCTTCTGACTTGTAAAATACACCAATAAAACACTTTCAAATTACCACTTTTAACCTTTTATTCTTTTTCGGACTACACATAAAACGATCACACGACAATACCCCGTAGACACAACTGTTCACCTCTTTTCTTATGTACACACTACCTCCCTCTTTCCGCGAAACGATACTTAAAGGGGCCATTACCGGAAGTACCGGAAGCTAAGCTTAGTTAGTTATTTATAAGTTTAGTCCTATAAAAATAAGTTATATCGTAACATTTAATTACATAATAAGTTTTTATCAATAATTAAACTGTAAAACAAATATTTAAAATAAATTAACATTTACAAAAACATAATAATACTTTAATAAAAGTTACCGGATGTTACGAATGATTTGCTAATATTGGCCTGTATTTTCTAGTACTAAACATTTAGATATTGCAAAATAAGCTGACATTTTGTTTTAATTTACATATCTCTTTTACATAAAACATTAAACCTTACAATCTAGTTCCTGATTTTGCAAGTAAAATGTTCAAATTCCAAATACATTTTGTTTCTACATTAGAAATATTCGCAATTGAGTCACATAAAGAAAAAGTCCATGTAAAGGGTTTTATCCGTGTACGAAGAAAAATATTAAAACTTAGTAGACCAGGGTCGATACTTTGAAAAATGGAAAAAATAAAAAAAATTATAGATATATGATATAGTTTTCTTAATTATTTGCATTTTCTGAGAACATTTACCATAGTAATGTATATTTTTTATACCATCAGAAAGTAGAGATTTCAACGAACAAAAAACACACCAACTTTTTTAAAAAAAGCAGATATTTTGACGTGAGAATTTTCGATTGAAAATTAGGGTGCTTTTTCGATATTTAGTCAAAATAAGGTGAAAAAATGAATATTTTAAATCAAAAAAATTACTGTAGGTATGTTTGGGACATACAAAGGTAAGTTTTCAACAAAATTCGTGAAAAAATATTTTTTTTGCAACAGATAAAAATAAGAAATTAAAAACTCGGTTATTCGAACTTTTCACATAAATTTTGAGGTTATGTGAAAAAAGTGTCATACAAAAGTTGTAGATTTTTTTATTACCTACAACTTTGCCATTTAACTTTTTTTCATAAGACTTTCAGTTTTACCGGAAATCGTGAATAACTGTTTTTTACCCTTAAAAACCCACCCCCTCCCCCTTCCCGACCTCAGATCGCTCGTAATTTATTTTACCTTTCGTTTTTGTTATATTCTCTACCTCTTCTAATGGGTTTCATCCTACTATAATTTTTTTTGGTCTCAATAATTATCGACCCTGGTCTATAGGAATATTCTTGCATTGAAAAGTTTTAGATAGGTACATTTTTTAAAAGCATTGAAAAGTTTAGAATTATGACTTTTAAATAGATAATATAAAAATGCAATTTTAGTAATCAATGACTTCGAATGTCTGAAATAGATTCAATAGATTCGTAAACAATGCTATAATGGCACATTCTTTCGTGTTCACAAGCAAATATTTCTAAAATGAGACCTAATATAAATAAAGACATTGGCATATGTGGCACAAAAGCAGCAAAATTTTGTCGACTTCTGTTATTAGACAAAAAAAACAATCAGTGAAATTCTATTATGATTACTTACTGATCGCAACGTTTGTAAAATCAGGAGCAGGTGTGGAGGACTGTGGTGGAGGCGGTGGCAGCGAATCTTGGCGCGAAAATCTACTATAAATCCTTTGCCGTTTGAATAAAATTCAGATGACGGTAGTTGATACCTTAAATGGACCTCAGCACCTATGTTTTACTAATTTAATACTGAGCAATTGAATGACTATATATTTTACTAATTTAATACTGAGCAATTGAATGACTATGTATTTAAGATGGGTAACTATATAAATTTAAATGAATTATTATTTTAGGTAGGAAAAATAAAATATCTTAATATTATGCTTTGGGTTTATTAATTATTTTATTTATTGATCTTCTGGCCGTCAAGTTTTTGCTGTTTTTTGTGTCTTTGTCACCTATTATTATGTCATCAAAATAACGGTCTCTTTGACTAATGACCACGGCTGCCCAATTACGCGGTCAAACGTAACATTTAAAAAATGGTGGCCATAAATCCTACACTTTAAGCTATTCAGTGATCTTTTAAGCTATTGCATAGCTTCTATCGCGGGCCTTGAGCGTGGAGACCGAATCCAGAAATTCCGTAACGATAATAACCTAACACCCCCCACTCCGACCGGCACAGCGGTGATACTTTTTAGTTTAATAATTGCATAAGTTAATGCTATGCAATAGCTTTACCGCGGCAGTCTCCCGAGTGTTTTTCTAGGGTTAATATGCTTGCTTCCCTCTTACGGAATATGGTGTATGCTCCATTTAATCCATACTTTTTACAGGGATTTCAAGTATGATATCAAACTTTTTGTTATAGGCATTTTATTATCAACTTAATCTTAATTTTTAGAAAGAAGAAGCATTATTTTGTAAAAGAGATTGATTACACTTTGTACCAAAGCATTTTCCATTTCCCATATTTTTTTGTTACAGTAATTTTATACTTTTTTATTAAAATACATTTATTTAATAAAGAAGACAGTTTTTTTCGTATTCAATTAAATTTGTAATTACGTTTTTATAAATCATGTTGTCAACCATATTCTGCTCGTATAAAATAAAGACAAATATTATCTATATGTTTCTTTTATTTCCTACTGTCATTTCAATTCATGTAGGTATTACCAGACTCTGAGGTTCGTCATGGTGACTGCGGTAGCGGTAAATAGACTATTATTTACTAAGCTCGAAGGTTTTGCTATTGGACGATTTTAAAATTCAGTGATCTCTACTATTCTGTTATACATAAAATATCATCAAACGGGTAAAGATACGATATTTTTCTCAATAAAGAATGTTATAACCCTGAAAAAATCCTTACATTAAAAGTTTTCTACTGCTTTAGGCGCTTACTAGTTCAGTTGATGATCATTAACAATTATAGCCGAATCTACCCAGGTAAAGATCCCATTCCGAAAGTAACTGATGTTACTTTTTCTGGCAACTTTATTTTATATTTAATTAAGTAAATGTATTTTCAACTAGCTTACCAAAGAGTTCTTAAAGATTGTCATGTAATAAATGTACTGTTGCATATTTTAGATGTAACAATTTACAGAGAGTTTTAAAATAAGTTCTTTAATCATACTAACAAATTGAATACGGCATGCACTACTATGAGTATGAGTGGTTCGTGGCTCGCACCGAACCACAAGTGTCGAGATTGAAAACGGAGATTCAATTTTGCGTCTTGCAGTACTAAAACTTACAAAGGACCGTTGAATTTTCCACTACATATTCCCTTGAATAGTATGCTGAAATTCAGGCGGCGACCACGAAATGAATCTTTCGGGCTGTTTCAGTTTACGTGTAGAACACTAGCGAAACATTTGATACGAGGGCGGGTCAATAAGTCCGTGACTTTTTGAATTTCTGACCTCTTTACTGAAAAAGCAACACTACTCCTGTCAACAGGTATCTGTCAGTTGATTCCTATCAAAATTTGAACTTGCTGCGTCAGTTAGTTTGTGTTTGACAGCTATTTTTATCAGACTACCCAGTAATTTGGGGAAAAAATGGAAAAGGTAAATTTCGTGTGCTTATTAAGCATTATTTTTTGCGAAAAAAAACCATTACCGAGACCAAGGCTAAGCTTGATAAATACTACGGGGACTCTGCACCATCGATTTCAATGGTAAAAAAGTGGTTTACTGAATTTCGTTGTGGCCGTAAAAGCACTGAAGATGCCGAACGTCCTGGACGCCCAGTTGAGGTCTCTACACCCGAAACAATCGAAAAAATTCACGATATGGTGTTGGCCGACCGAAGATTGAAAGTGCAAGAGATTGTGGAAGCCGTAGGGATCTCGCATGGCTCAGTAGTTTCAATTTTAAAAGATCAATTGGGCATGAGAAAGCTTTCCGCAAGATGGGTGCCGCGTTTGCTCACAGTCGACCACAAACGCAATCGTGTAACAACTTCACAGGAAGGTTTGGCGTTGTTTAATTGCAATATGGAGGAGTTTTTGCGCCGTTTTGTAACCATGGACGAAACATGGATCCATCAGAACACACCAGAGACCAAACAACAGTCAAAACAGTGGGTTTCTAAGGGTGAATCGGCGCCAAAGAAGGCCAAGGCGGGTTTGTCAGCCAATAAAGTTATGGCGACTGTTTTTTGGGATGCACGTGGGATAATCCACATTGACTACCTTCAAAAGGGAAGAACAATCAATGGGGAATATTATGCCAACTTATTGGACCGCTTCAATGACGATTTGAAAAAAAACCGACCTCATTTGGCCAAGAAAAAAGTTCTTTTCCACCAAGACAATGCAAGGGTGCACACATGTGCAGTTGCCATGGCAAAAATCCATGAATTGGGCTATGAATTGCTCCCTCATCCACCCTATTCTCCAGATTTGGCTCCTAGTGACTACTTTTTGTTCCCAAACCTGAAGAAATGGCTTGGTGGAAAAAGATTTGACTCCAATGATGAAGTCATCTCGCAAACAAAGGCCTATTTTGAGGACCTCGACAAATCATATTTTTTGGAAGGGATAAAAAAATTGGAGAAGCGTTGGACAAAGTGTATAGAGCTCAAGGGAGACTACGTTGAAAAATAAAATGATTTGTTTATCAAAAAATCTGTGTTTTATTCCAAAAGTCACGGAATTATTGACCCGCCCTCGTATATATAGCGCCTCCTAGGGCCTACTTGCAGAAAGAAAACTGATTTTACGGATTTCTGAAATAGGTGAGGTGATTTTAGTTACAGTTTGTAAAGGCATTCTAAGCCATTGGATCAGTCTAAGTTGTGAAAAACAAGTCACGTCAGAGATATGATATAACAAGTTATAAGTGACTTTGAAAACTCACATTAGGTTTTAACAAAAAACCGGCCAAGTGCGAGTCGGACTCGCGCACGAAGGGTTCCGTACCAAAAAGGCCAAAAAAACAGGTTTGTTGTATGGGAGCCCTCCTTAAATATTTATTTTATTTTGTTTTTAGTATTTGTTGTTATTGCGGCAACAGAAATACATAATTTGTGAAAATTTCAACTGTCTAGCTATCGCGGCTCTTGAGATACAGCCTGGCGACAGAGCGACGGACAGACGGACAGACAGCGAAGTCTTAGTAATAGGGTCCCGTTTTTACCCTTTGGGTACGGAACCCTAAAAACTAAAACTTTGAGTTCAACAAAGTTACCTTCCTACCTGCATGCACTCAGTCTAAAATGAAATTAGCGTGGCGGTTCAGTCGGTAATCACAGATGGAAGTGATTCATGACTTTGTAATTCGAATAACAAGTATAATTACAAGTCATTGTTAGAAAATAATGTTGACGGTCCGACGATGGAATTTGGTATTTACAGTAGTTTATCTACTAGCCAGGGTTCCCAGGTTCAATTACCAGTCAGGTCGGGAATAGAACCTGGGATCTTGTAGACATTTTGAAAACCGATCTGTACACCACCCTTGCAATGAGGTCGTTAGATCCTTAAATATCAAAAATATGAGATATCAGCTGTTCAATGGTAACCGTAATTTTTTTAAGGATAATAAGCCTTTGTTATGTAGTATTTATATTTTAGCCAGAAATTTTGAACCATTTGAACGTGATTAACTCGATAATAACAAAACAATAAAATTTTCACTAGTAAGATTTTTGAGATTCTTTATGACTTAGGTTACATATTTTTACATTAAAGAAGAAGAAGAATTCGGAAACACTATTTCAAATGTACAAGTATACGCGTATCTCGTAAGTTACATGTTCACTTTAACATCTGTCAAAACCATTGATCACAATGTCACTTTGAGTAAACATTTCATTTTCAATCTCTAAGTGAAAACGTTCAGACATTTTCCATTGCTTGCCCAAATTCGGAATTCCAACGTCATAATTCCAAATTCTAAAATTCCAAAGTGGTAATCAATATAGAATGGCGCGAGGCCAAGTGTGCAGTTTGGGCGAGATATACGGGATTCAATTTTGTTAATGATTGCTGCGTTTTGTAGGTTTTCATGTTGATAGAAAAAAAAAAGTATTTCAAATCAATTATTATTAACTTTTCAAAAAGTTTTCCGCTTCTCTTTTTGAAACTTGTTATTTTCAGTATTATTAATATATTGGTCTTCTGTCAGTAAGCAAGCAAATGTACTGAATTTCTTTTCTTTTAAATATTGAAGTATCTGGATTAGATAATACTCGGAACTATTCCAAAATTTCAGTGATCAATGTGTTATAGGATTTTAAATTTTCTTGTTGCATTTTTACACTTAAAACTTAAGACTTACGGGGTTTAATGCAACCAACTACGTTATTTAAAGGTAAATAGTAATATACCTTCCCGACGTTTCGATCCGGTTTATATAACAGGTGACGCAAATGTTGAGGTTGAAATCCCGTTCCCATTAAGGTTTGTGTGTTTACACCATTGGAGCTATAACTCATGGGATATTGTAGACTGAGTTACAGGGGATGTTCAGTTTTGAAACTTTACCTGCTTTTCGAGATAAGTGTACAGCATAGTTTACATCGTTCGGAAATTGAAAATTATGTTAAGTGGAGCGTTGGACCGTTTACAACCGAATGAATGGAATAACAAGTTGAATTGCAAAATGTTGTCATTTCGATTTCCTTTGTATATATTTTAAATGTATTTTTTTATTTCATAATGTTATTACGCCATTAAATTTAGTCGTAGTATTACAACAGATTTGGCCTTTAGGCATTTTTGTGCCATCGTTTTGTTAAAGACTTTCGTATTGTTTCTTTCGCCCTCAGTTTGTGTTTATCAATTACACTTACGTTGTTTTTTCTTGTTAGATGTTTTTTGTATAAAAAAGTAAAAAGTTTTTTTATACTATTTATTTTTAAGTTGTCGTGTGGCATGAATGAAGTTTAAAGTTAGATTGTTTTATACTTTCATATATAAAAAGCCCTGTTGTTCTAGTGGTTTAGGTTCGATCCCCGGGTCGGGCAACAAGTTTAGAATTTTCCAACATTGCTCAGGTTTGAAGTATAATGGAGGGAAAAAATTCACTGGCCCATTTAGGGGAAATACGTAATACGGCTTTATACATATTCTTACAAAGATTTATTTTTTCCACTTTCTAAGAATTCATTGGAAAATTCTTAAAGCAGGAAAGATGTTCAAAATATCTTTGGTAAAACCAAAGTCTTACTACTTGTTTGTTTACATAAACTTTGCTCGTTCAAATACCCAAACAAACTTGGTCGAATATTATTCACACAAATTTGGACCCGGCCTACGCACGTTGGACCTATTTCGGAGCACGTTCCACAATTTCCTGCTTCGAACGCCTACTGTCTCAGTTATTGAGTTTGTACTATGAGAAATCGCGACATTTTTTCCACAGTCACAACTGACATTGACAATATAAAGGGCAAGTATTAAAGTCTATTGATCAAGACTGTAGTTGTATCTTTTGCGATTTGAAGGTCCTGATTTTCCCGAAGTTTTCCTTCAACTTAGAACCAGCCGTCTAAAATCGTACGTGGATTCTAAAAAATAAAAAAAGTTGATGTTTCTATGACTGAATCGTCAATTAGCAGAGAAAAACTTCTACCAATACCTACCACTGTTTTGAAAATGAATACTCTATTTTAAGTTTTCATAAAACATGTTATTATTTTTAGAACCAAGATACGAGTAACTCCTTTGCCTATTTTGGACAATTTGACACAGTTTTTCAATGAAACTTTTTGCAAAACCTTACAATAAATCATTATCTTTTATAATGGCTGCTTTTATTTGTAGTTGATTAATGGGATTACTACACAAGGTCTAAACAATCAAATAATTTGATATCAACGGAAAAATAAATATTAATAATTCACCGTTGATGATAATGCATGTTTTTGAATTGTTCTTTCATGACGAAAATTCAAACAATCACCCTCAAAGTTTGGGGCTAACACGCGAAACTGTAGCTATTGTTCCTTTCGATAAAGTTTTAGTATGGTGCTGAACATTTATCGTAATGCTTGTGTATCGATAGATATCTCCCATAAACCAAAGAGTTTTTAATTATAATAATATCACGAAGCGCTTCCGTGGTAATTTCATCTGCTGCGTGAAGAAGTTATACCCTTAATTCTAAAAATATTTTTAGACAGGACTATCAAGCACTTTAGCTCCACAGGCATAATTACTCATAGATGATCTACGGCTTGATATAAAAAAAACACACCGTTTCATTCAGCGGTTCATATACTCTGTGGCACTTATTACTAGGGTAGGAATTAAAAGATAATTTAAGTACAATGTTTTATGTTACATTAATTAAATCCTAGTTACATAAGGTGGGTGTGGGTCCTGCCATTTTCGAGCCGAATACGTAAAAAGATCTAATCTAAATAAAACACCACTGTCCTGAAGGGTAGGTAGGTCGACAGCCGTGGGTCGTTCCGTAGCAGCAAGATAGGTGACGCGTGAGTGACTTCGTCAGGCGGCCTACATCAGCAGGATCGCGATGTTCGTCGTCCAGGTGGCGGTCCCTGGAATTGTATATAATCTGACATTTTACAAATATCCAGATTTCATTATTTTACTGCAACATTCCGCGTTAGCGCAAGCAGTCGATAAAGCGGATCAGATGATGATAATTAGATTTGCATGAAATAGTGATCAATGATCAGGCATACTAATTTCAGCTATAATATGAAAGAATACAATATGTTGATGGCAGGTGGGGTAATTTACAAAAAATGTAAGCTTATGTAATTGAAACTAGTACCAATACAATCATCGCCCAGGCTTCACAACAACATCTATGGACCGTGGTAAATGTAATATTATTGCAAATATTTCCAATTACTCATAGCAGATGCAACGGTTAAACCTAGTGAAGGTCATGTAATGTCATGACTCGTGACAATTAAATCACCAAAATATAAAAAATAAATAGGATTATTTATTATTTAGGCACTATAAATCCTTTATAATAGTATTTACATTATAAATATTGCATTGGTTGCATTCAACACGACATTCTATAGGTCATAAGCGCACAATAATTTCTACCAATATACAATATAACGGGTACCTAGGTAATGTTAACTACATAATTATAATATTTGAATACTTTGCAACACTTACCCAATACGGGGGATATTCACAGTACTCACACACTTTTATTTAAAATTATGAAGATAAACTAGTATAGTTTCTCGGGTATAGTTCAGTAGAAATAATGAGCTTGTTGTCAGTAATTACGGTCAACCGACTAACCGCACAGTTACCTCAGAAGAAATGAATCGACATTCAGCCCTGCGTCCGAGCATGTAGGTGCCGAGCCAAACCCGTCGCATGCGCTCGCTGCGTGATCTAGTGAAACATACGACGCGACCAGGGTTTGCTTACGGGTTAATTTAAATTGTTTGAACGTTTTTATTTTATAATATTTAGTTACTATTTTATTTTTAACCACTATGATATGAATTAAGTTTTATGTGTATATTAATATAAGCCTTAAACTTGTATTTTAACGGAGCTTACAATGGAGGCGTTACAACTCGTATGTACTGACGCTTATATTTATAACGTTCGAGGAGCTCTGCCGAAAGGGCAGCCAGGTAGGAGTAAGGATCTTTTACTCATCAAATACAAAGGCTAAAGGATTTGTAGGGATGTTAAGTTTATATGAAAATAATTTAGTTAAAATACAATATTTGATAATCACCGAGGCTTTTAATATCCTCTAAAACTACTACAAAATCACCACCAAGGATTTCGTTGTCTAAGTACCGAACGTTAAATTCTGACAGTTAACTCCGGGTACGGTCCCTCTCTGAGTTTTGGGGAATCACTTTAGCTCTGCCACAAAGAATTGTACAAAGAAGGCACCTCTCTCAACAATCTGTTAACAACAACAATCGAATAAATAAGATCGATGCGTGTAATCCACCTGCAATTCGAAATTCTAGCAACTCAGTGATATTTAGTACCCACTGCGATCGGTCTTTTGCTTCCGCCTTTTTTTAGAGCACTAAGACTTGCGCCATAGGTATGTCTTAAGTATGCCTTTATTAACCTATTTTCGTATTCATACATAATGTATATATCAGCATACATAATGTATGTATCATGTACATAATTAAGGTAATTATTTACATGCGTAGATGTCATTTTTGGTTAGGGTGACATCTTACTTCACTTGACATTACACGCGAAACCTAGATGAATAAGATGGTTAAATACAACTCTTGCAGTTTGCAGTCCACGTGAAACCCCTTACGAAGATGCACAAACTAGTTGTTTTTACAAAAAAAAAGCTTTAAGCATGCAGCATGTCGAATATTACTATCGACAACAATCCTTCCCTATTTTGACCTAGTTCAGTCCGATTGTTTATGACAAAAGACGTCGATTTTTCGCCTAGCCCGTTGCGAGCATCAATTTTGTATCACCTGGCACTTTGGCCATTAGTCTACGATGACCTGCCCGGGTTATTGCATTGTGCAAGATTTATGCATGTCGTCGGAGTGTTTAGTATGATGCACCAAACCCGCTGTTGGGGTGGAGATAGATAGAGAGCAAAGCTTGTAATTTCCCTGTGCGATTGAATCAGTTAGAAGCAGGAGAACAGAGATAACCAGCTCAGCTCGAAGAATTGTGGCGCTAAGTCGCAGTGGTCGGGACAAAATGTTAAAAGAACCGATGGCCGTTAGGGCGAAAAGGTTCTGGAATGGCAACAACGCACCGGACGACGGTCTGTGGGTAATCTCCACCAGGTGGACCGACGATCTGGTGACGGTCGAGAAAACGGCTGATTATTGGATCCATCATGTGTTACACGCTTGTTGCAGCAACATTCCTTTTCATTATTAGCAAATGAGTTGATTTGATTTCTTTTTGAAAATAAGAAGTCAACTTGAAATATTTTTAACCACTAATTGAGTCTGCGTAACTGCAAATGTAATCAGCCGGAAATTAAAAAGCACCTCGACGGAGGAGGCTTACTAAATTATTAGCACAAGTTCATGTTCTGTAATTTGATCAAATACCTGTCAATCCCCGATAAACTATGTTTGAATGATAAATCACAATATTCCGGATGAAATCTGCATTCAGGTTTGGTGTCCTGTTTAATGCAAAATAACTGAACCGGTACTGAATTAATTTCCTGGCTGTGATGCGGGATTCGTTGCTAGCCAAATATATTTACGAGTACTACAAATCTGAATGTTAGTTTATATTTGGAATATGAGCTTAGTATGATTTTTTTCATGCGATGTCTATGTCAACGGAGGTTAAATATTCATATTAAAGTTAAGTGTGATTTAAAAAAAAAGGCTAAGCGTGAATTGGAGACTAGGGTTTATCCGGGATTTTTCCTTTAGGTTGATATTATTCCATTGTTGGTTTATTATTTTGGTTTCAAGAGATTACAAGCTGCAATAGAAATACATACATACAATGTTATAAGGTATTTCTTTGTTTTGTGAAATATATCGACACATTTCATGCGATTATAGCAAAAAAGAAAGACTTTTTGTTGATTGTACTATTGATAAAGTATCGAATTAAGTAATCAGTCTGCTACGAAAGTATCAAATCGTATGTGTCCATTACCACTGTTCCCAGTAAATGCTATTCCTCATTTCCTGATCACAGCTGTTGTTTGTCGTCGCATTTGCGGCTGGCGGAACAAATAATGTGTCCTGGATGGTCACAGAAAATGGGACGTGAAGCAATGATAAAATAGAGATGCAGAAAATAAATGTTATTAACACAGTAGTGAAAAAAATCGCTACATAGGTTTGAAAAAGAAACGGCAAGCTTTAAGGATTTATTTTCCTATCTTAACTCAGTCTCTTGTCTTAGTCTTATAAATCAGCATTTTTGTTTGTATTAGACACAAAGATTTTTTTTATTCAAAATGAAGTCAAAATTGATGTGTTACAAATTTCAAATACGTTATATATGTAAGTCGACAGACGTAACTTGCAAGCTTGATTTATACGTTACTACAGCAAGAAGAGAGGAAGTTACTTTTCAATATGTCACAGATAGAAAAAGCGGTGTCTTCACTCCCAATAAACGTCGAAAGACCTATCCCACCCCTAAGTATGGGATAGACGAAAAAACATAATTCTACAATAGACATGTCGGAAACCTTAAAAAATTATCGACGTCATAAATACGCCAAATACAGTGGTGGGGCGTGTAAATAGCAACACCATGTAGCACAATTATGAAACTCATAAATCCATGAATTTTAAGTGCAACACAAAACATGATAAAAAATAGTTACTCGTGGATGATATTCCGTGCCTCGGCGATGAGAATAACATCTGCAAATGCGTTGAGCGCATGAAGTTACTTCTTCGGGCCTCCTTCCTTGCATTGCGTTGCAAAGATTTAAAGCATTGGGGATGTGCCCCAAATCCCTCTTCACAGCTTCGAACCCACTTGTATCTGTATGGGTCTTAGGATTTATACGCTGCTAACACTAGCGGTTAATGGACCTAGTGTCTGGGCAATGGCGGACCTCCTCTCTGGTATATAAGTAGACCCTTTCAACGAGACATGGTGAGCAGGAGTCAATCCATACTATGAGACATCGACATAGTCCGTAGTGGGCCCTTTCTTCCCGACCGGAATCCTTGATACGCTTCGTCGTAGGTCGTCATTTGGAAGGCTGCTAAAATGTTGAAAAGAGGGCTGGCTATGCCATACCAATGTGTGTTATCTATTCGATTTGAAAGTGTGTATGCCAATCCAATAGCATTGGCCTCCACCCCCCCTCATGATGTCGACCACATCCTTGTAGGTGAGTTGTAGCTCCTGCCCATAGTTGTTACGGTGGCTGTCAGACTGAAGCTGGGATGCATAGCCCTTCTAAAATTGGCTATTTTCCGTATAATATTATGCCCTCCTTGCAGAATGCAAGTAGCATTCTCTGGTGGCTCACTGTTATGTTATACACCACCTTACATATGCCCAATTTGGTATGTAAGGCTAGAGCACAATTCACTATGGTTTGTCTACACCCAGCGGGATCCCATGTCTTTGAGACTTATTAGTGATACAGAGAATTAGGACTGAATTATGCTAAAAACAGAATTAGTTCCGTATAAACAACCGAAACATAAACTTTTTTATCGACCTCCAGCCGTGATATTCACCAAAGCTACGTGTTATAAACTTTAAATTGGTATCAACTTTTAGATCTATAAGTGTTCTGTTCACCAAAACAAAAAACATTATTTCAACGTCCTTCTTACTGCAGTCAAAATCAAGCTGCAAAGATATTTATGTAACTTTTTAAAATGTTAAAATTTATACTATCTACGAATATAATTATTTCACTTAGATTACTTATTTGTACATGATTTCAATGCAACTTTATAGTAATATATTTTATACATAAGAATAACATAGGCTACAATAAAACAAAACACTTAATAGCATTGAAATTCTATGCTTATAGATATAGATATATATATAATGTTTTTTCTATTGGTGAAAAGAACAAATATACATCTTAAAAGTTGATACCAATCTATAGTTCATCAGACGTAACTTTTGTTGAATATCCCGCTGCTCGAGGTCGGTTAGAAAAGTGTTTATTTCGATTGTTTATACGGAACAAATTCTGTTTTCAGCATGATTCAGTAGGACATATTCAGATATAATTCTCTGTATCACTCACAGACCCGTATGGGATCCCGCTGGGCGTAGACACCCGTCTCCTTTTCGCATTTAAGGAAGATCTTGGTGGTATTGTTACTGCTCTCCAAAAAATGCATGATGCAGAGGAGCAAATTCTTGTGGAGTTCAAATATAAGCCCCCCGGCGTTCTTTACTTCTTTGGCTTTCGTCTTCTTCGGGCTTTGTATCATTTTCGGCTTTGTTTAAGAACTCCTAGATTATTTTCCTTGGATCGAAGACCAAGTAAGCAAGGCATCCCTGATGACATCCACAGAAACCCTTTGAGCAGAGATTACCCTCCCCCTGGTCTGCTCTTCACTGAGCGTTAAGTAACTAGCAACTTTGCAAGCGTATTCAATAACAAAATTACCTCGTCTGTATGCGACTTGTTACTTCATACTCTCAGTCATTGAGTAAATTAAGTATAGTTCATTTTGGCTCTTATGGTGTTCAGTTTCAGGAAGCGTATTAGTCAGACGATTAAATAAACATTGTAGAAACGTTAACTATAATAGATTCATTAGTCAAATCTTTTATTAACTTATCTCGAAGGTCTTTCCAAGTGGAAACCCAACCTCTAAGATATTGAAACGAAACTAGTGGAGAGCGTCTCCAGAGAAGATCTCGCGCATATTTATATAAAAGAACATCAGAGATATTGCGAGGCAAACGAAACTCTTCAAGTTTTTTTAATTAAAGATCTTTGGCATGATTTGCCATTCCTCATGCCATTTCTAAATTAGAAAAAGAATTAGTAGTTTCAAGAACATGAGAATCAATAGGAGAAACTTGAGAAAAATGGTTTTGATTTATTCAATTAAAAAATGGCATGATCTGTTAGGGATTTCGTAGTTACCTCGATAATAGGAGGCCGGAGGATCGTTATCATTTGAGAGAACATTGGTTTGTCTAAGTGAATTCGAATCTAGTAAAGAATGTGGCGGTTCAGTTTAATTAAATTTGTCAAATCGTTTATTTAATAAATACAATTTTGATCTATTGTTAGAACATAATTCAACTTTAAGTGGAAGTGCTTCAAAACGTTCTAATCTGTAATATAAATGGTGGATGTTTTTGTTATTGTCAATAAAATTTAATCTCTATGAGATTCTAGTGTCGAAGTTATGAGTTGTTTTTCTGTTACTATAAAGTTAAACGTGTTTTTTCCACAAGTCATATAGGCAATAAGTAAACAATAGAAAAATCAACAAGCTTGAAATGACTCAATTTTCTTTTCTATCTTCTTATTTTCCTGCCCTGTTCCTTTAAGGTCAGATTACGGTTTCATTTTCTTGGCGAGATTATACACGTTTTTTTTTGTTTTCGAGTTAGAATATTTGGTTACCGTTCTCTAATTATGTTGCTACCCAGAGACGTGATATGAAAACGATACGAAAGGACTTATTTTTTTTAGGGATTTTTGCCTAAGTTTTTTCAGCTTTTTTACTTTCATACCTTTTTGAACCATGACTATGAATCTATTACTGTATTGTAAAAGGGGTGGCCTTAAAAATGTATTTGAAAAGTAAAGCCCAGATATATTTTGTTATTTAAAGAACCTATTTTTTTGAGGAAATCTGAAATAATTCAGGTACCAGGAACACCCAGACCCAAGAAAATATAGACAATAAATAATGCTTTTTTTTCTACATTATAACGTAGCAGAATATCTGGGGTACCTTTGAAGAGGAATAACCTCAGAAACCCTATAACTATTCCCTAAGAATAAAATAAAATACAGAACAAGATAAGATAAAGTAAATATATTACAGACAAAAAAATAAAAAAAATATAATTACATAACTTAATTTTGAATTGACCCAATTTGATGAATTTGAAGAAGAAAGGTGGCTCGGCGGTCTATCACGCCAGGATCTGCGCAGCGGAGGGGAGGTGGCCCGGCGGTCTGCCTGACCAAGCCGGGGTCCAGCTGCCCAGGATAGAGGTCCAGCAGCACTGAATGGAGAAGGCCCGGCGTTCTATGTGACCGTACCAGGGTCCAGAAGCACCGAATAAATGTGCGAGGAGTTTATTTTTATAGAGTTACGAGGGCGGGTCAATAAGTCCGTGACTTTTGGAATAAAACATAGATTTTTTGATAAACAAATCATTTTATTTTTCAACGTAGTCTTCCTTGAGCTCTATACATTTTGTCCAACGCTTCTCCAATTTTTTTATCCCTTCCAAAAAATATGATTTGTCGAGGTCCTCAAAATAGGCCTTTGTTTGCGAGATGACTTCATCATTGGAGTCAAATCTTTTTCCACCAAGCCATTTCTTCAGGTTTGGGAACAAAAAGTAGTCACTCGGAGCCAAATCTGGAGAATATGGGTGGATGAGGGAGCAATTCATAGCCCAATTCATGGATTTTTGCCATGGCAACTGCACATGTGTGCACCCTTGCATTGTCTTGGTGGAAAAGAACTTTTTTCTTGGCCAAATGAGGTCGGTTTTTATTCAAATCGTCATTGAAGCGGTCCAATAAGTTGGCATAATATTCCCCATTGATTGTTCTTCCCTTTTGTAGGTAGTCAATGTGGATTATCCCACGTGCATCCCAAAAAACAGTCGCCATAACTTTATTGGCTGACAAACCCACCTTGGCCTTCTTTGGCGCCGATTCACCCTTAGAAACCCACTTTTTGACTGTTGTTTGGTCTCTGGTGTGTTGTGATGGATCCATGTTTCGTCCACGGTTACAAAACGGCGCAAAAACTCCTCCATATTGCAATTAAACAACGCCAAACCTTCCTGTGAAGTTGTTACACGATTGCGTTTGTGGTCGACTGTGAGCAAACGCGGCACCCATCTTGCGGAAAGCTTTCTCATGCCCAATTGATCTTTTAAAATTGAAACCACTGAGCCATGCGAGATCCCTACGGCTTCCACAATCTCTTGCATTTTTAATCTTCGGTCGGCCAACACCATATCGTGAATTTTTTCGATTGTTTCGGGTGTAGAGACCTCAACTGGGCGTCCAAGACGTTCGGCATCTTCAGTGCTTTTACGGCCACAACGAAATTCAGTAAACCACTTTTTTACCATTGAAATCGATGGTGCAGAGTCCCCATAGTATTTATCAAGCTTAGCCTTGGTCTCGGTAATGGTTTTTTTTCGCAAAAAATAATGCTTAATAAGCACACGAAATTCACCTTTTTCCATTTTTTCCTCAAATTACTGGGTAGTCTGATAAAAATAGCTGTCAAACACAAACTAACTGACGCAGCAAGTTCAAATTTTGATAGGAATCAACTGACAGATACCTGTTGACAGGAGTAGTAAAGAGGTCAGAAATTCAAAAAGTCACGGACTTATTGACCCGCCCTCGTATCACAATCCAAGACAAGTCTACCAATCCGAGAGTAATATCACTCAAAGCCAAGAATAGAAGTCCAGGAATTCACTTTTCAATTTAGGTATCACAATAATTTATAACATTAGTACATAAACTTGAAAAAATATTTTTTTTTTGTCTCAGGCGGGACTCGAACCCGCATCTCCTCGCATGCGAGGTAATCAAATTCATAAGTTAAACTCGCATGCGAGGAGATGCGGGTTCGAGTCCCGCCTGAGACAAAATTTTTAAGGTTTATGTACTGATATTATAAGTCCAATTAAGTTGCTAAAATATCAAATAATGAATTTTTAACATTTATCAAAAGCCGAAATTAGTGTCTACTGAAAGCCGAATATAAACTAAACTGATTGACGTGCTCGCCTGACATGGGCGAGGCACGATCGAACAATTTTGAATTTCAAAATTTGAATATAAAAATTACGAGAGCAAACCAAAAAGTTTCTAATCAGAAATTAAAAAGAATTAAGAAGAAATCTAGAAAATACATAAAATTATAAAAAAAATTAAGCAAAACTAGTAAAAATGATAATGGGATGAGAAGGTAATGAGAGGTGAGGTATCTACATGCCACAACATTGAACGTCCGAGAAATTAACCCGGGACCTCATTAACCAGGCGACCACGTTAAAAACCAGTGAGCACGCCACTACACCACTGAGGTCATTGCATTATTTATTTATTGCAGTATAGTCTCCGTTTGTTTTTGTTGTTTATAATTGTAATCAAAATCATAAGTTAAAATGAATATCTGAATTATATGTTTGTCAATGTTTTGTCACAAAATTCATATAAAGTCAGCGATGAAACTGCTACTGGGTGATAGCAAAAAATATTAGAGATTGGACGTTTTGGGAAGTTGACGTTTTAAACCTAAAGGAATGTTTCATTTTTAACATTTTCAAATGTGTTTCCTTGTTAATTATTATCAAAACATGTAAAACATCGCATCGTCCTATTACCCTGTATCCTTTCGAGTCAAAAAAGACGATTATTCCTTTGTTGAACAAATAAAGCTTTTGGCGAAATGAAAGCTCTTTCCTAATTGATCATTTGTTCTACTTTCTTAAGAAATTACAGGCATTTCGATGTTACTCGCAATGGTTGGTGCCATGATAATAATACAGCAAAAAATTTATGAGCTCGTTTTGAGGGTTTTTTGTGTACCTCGTGTATATGATTACAGTGCTCTGAAGAAGGATTTCTAGTACATTATTTTATAACATGAGGAAAGCATTTTTTTGTTATACAAATATTTTAATGTTTTTCTATCAACCGACAAGTGTGTTTTATCTATCATAGGTTACAGAACTCTGTATAATGTAAAGTAACGTAACGTAACAGCCTATAATCATCCCGCTGCAGGGAAAAGGCCTCCATCATTAAATTCAAGTTCCCATTGCAATGATGGGAATTGGCATTATCACCACGCTTGACAAATGCGGGTTGGTGATCACAAATCCGAGCAACGTTCGATAATTCGAAACTTTTTGTTGCTCGACCCGGGGATCGAGCCTTGGACCCCGAGATCTTGGCCCGGTATTCAAACCACTAGACCAACGGGGCGTTAATGTAAATATGAACGTAAAATAATTTGTACTTTTAGTCTACTTAAATGTTTAGTGTTAAGTCCAATGAATTAGTCCATTCCAACTACCAGCGCAATTACAGAAAATAATTTACGCTATAAACACTCCAAACACTGGATTTGTATCTTTAATGTTATTTGTCGACCGTAATTACGTCCCTGAATGTCCGTCGTCTAATAATTAAAACGAAATTGTTCAAATGCGTTTAACATTTCACTACAAATAGACGTGTGAGGATAAATAGTCTGAACATAACACTCACTTAATTTGACCCGGAATTCACTAATACGTTAAGGGTGTAACGTGTAACTTAGGTCTTCTAAAAGTTTTATTAAATATTTTTAGTTTTTGATGGTAGCCACGGTGTAAATACAAGAGCTATCTTTTAACCAACCTAAGCCCTTAGGATATACCCATTTTAAAAAACCTAAACTAAAGTTTCATTATAGATATCGTAAGTGTTGAGTTTCGAGAGCAAGTCCGAGTAAAAAGTGAGTTTGTAAAATGTATTACCGGGGTCTCGAGTGCAATAAAAAACTACGACGGAGGGTTGATCGGTTTAGCTACTCGTAACAACCACCCACCCGCATTCCAGCATCATGGCACTGGCAACAATGCCGAAATATCGGAAACAAGGTTACATGGTAAAAATCTCGTAATAATTAACTCATTAGTAGAGTACTTGTGACGATGTAAACGGCGTCTTTGCATTCATCGATAACGAGCTTATTCGATTAGCCATCAATATTGTCTATGGTCATAATCTATACTCTTTGGGGATAAATGATTTGACATTTCGAGAATGAATAGTTAGGATTTTTGAATTTGTCGTTAGAAAAGATGAGACGAGATTCGAACCGAAAGGGGTTACTTGCTCGGAGACTTGGCAGCGTGTGGAGGCTACAACAGATTGAGACGTATTTGATTGGTGTAGCGAAATAATGCTCTAGCACGGCTGTGGAGGAATTCCTGTAAGTACCTACATGATATTCCCCTTTCGGCTTCAACCCGAATCTTTTAGTTCCCGTATCTGACTGGGTGGTATCGTTGCAGGTCTGGCTCTTTAGCCTGGCCTACTGTAAGGCTGATTCAAGCAAGAAGGCGCACTGGTGTGCACGTGAGAACCCGACGGCTGTGCTGGTAGTGTGACAGATTTTTGCTGCGGTACGTCATTCCCATCCTGCCCCGTTCGTGGACTTGTCACCAGGTATTTGGTCGCCTTAAGTCGTTGTTCCTGACAGACCCCATACCACCTCCGTAGGACGCGTTTCATCGTGTGGTGCGGCACATCTGCCGCACTGATGCCTAGGAGCTCTGTTCCGCTAGCTAACTGACCTGATTCTAGAGACCTACTCGTATTTAGCTCTGTTTAGGGCTGACTAAGTGTTGCCGTTGTGTTGGCACCTTAGCTAGGTGATAGGTCCTAGTTTTTCATATGTTGAGTTTTTATATTGAGAGAGAGGGTAGATTGTCATAATTTATAAAATACAGTGTGTTGTGTTCCTAGGAGCTTAAGGCTTTTACCTGGCTTCGTATCTTCTTCACAGGGCACAACTAGATAACAGTAACATTATTAAATTTGTACGGTGAGCTAGAGTCACCCGTGGTTCACCTCACGAATCTTTGTAAGCGACCCTGAGCTTATGTATATTTACTCGTATCTCATGTTATTTCTCTAGCACACCTTGAAACAGAGACAAGGTGGGCTAGACCAACGATCATAATATGTTTGTTGGAGTTTTTAAATTATTGTTGTAACTATAATTTAAATATCTTTGTGTAAAGTAACTGATAACTTCAAATAAACTTTGTAATCAATAAAGGGTAGTTGTTTAATTTAATTTATACATATTTATAAATTTACTTTGGCACGGCAAATAGGTTGCATACTATTGAGTTAGTTAAGTATTACGAGATTATTTAACAATAATTTGTGTCAGTATATTCTCTTTAAAGACGTAACCCATGTATTTTTGACCTCTGTTTCTTTCAGTTGTGATCTCATTTTTTTTAAATGTTTTATCGGTTTTTTCGCATGATATCGGTATTTTACTGTTTACGGGTACCGAATTGTATTTACTTACGTACGACTCTTAATTCTTTGTAAACAATTTGCGAGTAAAGTGGGCAAATCAGCGCAGCTAGAGTACCTGAAGCCACGAATGCAGATAAGGCTCATACAAAGGGTCTGGCGATCGAGGGACGCCGTTTCGGTATGCCCGGACATTACGAACATTTCTGCCGACTATTACACCATTTTGAAATTATTTAACAAACAATTATATTATTTTTTCGATCCACACCTGGTCAAAATTATGGATTGCAATAAAAAAAGAAATCTAATAAAAGTAACTATTTATATGCAGGATAAAAAACCTTTATCATTGAATTCAAGTAAAGCAATGATGATTCTTTTCCTTGATCCACTCTAATGACTCTTATTAGATACAATCTGTCGACAAGTTAGATCAGTGGTAGTAAACGCTGCTTCTGAGCCGTGGGTCGGGTGTTCGATCCCCGCACAGTACATATTTGTGAGCATATGTATATGCATATGAACATGTCTGCTTGTACTGGTAGTACTGGTTTGTGCTATGTACACACGGCGGCACATCAGACTTTACATGTTGACCTTGAGACCGCCTTTATGCCCTACGTAATAAAACCTGTTATCGCAGTTCAACTGTTTAACTTGATGTGCTGTCGAGTGTACCTAGTCCAGCCATAAGTTCTGTTACCAATAAAAAATATGCATTTTTTTTAATGTAGTAATGTCTAAGGGTTTGAGGTCTGAGCTAGATGAGGGCCAGTCTTCAGCTCTTATTAAGTCCAGAACGTTGGTTTCAAGCCAGGCTTAGGTAGTTCGTGCCTTGTGACCAGGTGCAGAGTCCTGCTGGAAAGTCCACGGTATATTTTTAAAAAGTGTATTGTTGAGAGGTTTCACAACATGATCCAACAAGACTGAATCTTCACTTGTTGAAAGTCGCCCGAGTTTCAACAAGTGAATTTTTTGCATCATATCCTTGGATTTTATGCGCCAGAAGGAATGCTGTGTACATACATTTAGTAACAAATAAAACATTACTAATTTAAACTTGCCATGGTCACTATCACTAGAGTTAATTGATACGGGGTTTATACTATGTACCTTAGTTTTTATGAGTTTCCGATATTTCGGCACTGTTGGAAGCGCCATGATCACGGGAGAACTGATGTCTATGCGGGCGGGTAGTTGTTAAGAGCAGATAAATCGGTCGACCCTCCGTCGTAGTCTTTTATTACACACGATACCGGTAACACTGTTTGAAAACTCACTATTACTACACTTCTATTCTCGACACACAACACTTACAGTATCCAATCGAGATATAACATTTTTTGGATTTCTTCGGTTTCCGCCAAATTTGAACCACTGGATTCCATACACTAGATAATTTTAAGCCATCTTCGCGATTGAAAATTTTGTGTTTGGTAATTTCAATTGCTTCTCTGACCATCCTTGGTATATAGTAGTGTTCTGTAGAAATTATCTTCGGGTTGTGAAACTCAATCCAGTGATTAGGACCCGAGTGTATAAGGTGTTCAGCGATAGCTGATTTATGTGTGTCGTTATTTTTGATCACTTTAATGTGTTCCTTCACCCTGTATCAATTGACTCTAGTGATAGTGACCATGGAAGTTTAAATCGGTATATTACTAACCGGTACGGGCCCGAAGTTTCCAAGTTAATTAAGCAACTTGAACTCGCGCGGAAAAAAAGGGTGTTTGAAGGAATCGCTATCTAAATCTAAATGTTTATTTTTCTTTCTTTTTTTTCTTTCTATCCTATTAAGCAACCACCGCTTGGGTTTGCGCTTCTCGATCACTATCTTCTTTGGCACGACCGCAAAGTCCAGGGCAAGGAGGTGGTGTTAAGCCGTTAGGCTTTCGCCTGGAATGATTTTTCAGTTGGTCACCTTGCTAATGTGGCACACTGTCGCATAAGCAGGTAATCTATTTGGGTTGAGTAGACACCACCAAGATACGTAATAAGATGCTGGGGCTTCTTCTGAAAGACTGTGTTCTCGATGGCTAGGTCAGATACAACGCAGGTCCTGATTATACTGACTCCCTCTGCATTTAGTTTGCCATAACCAACACCACCGTGAATACGTCCGTTCTCTCCAGCAAATTGACCCACGTGACCGTTGAGATCCTCCCCAGCCAAAACACCTTCGGAATTCGGAATAAATACGTTAATAATAAACGGCGCGTAATACGTTTTCAAACTAATCCCAGAAGTCCTCTTTTCAGACTTTAATAAAGAAAATGTCATCAACGTACCGTCAAATCAAATCAAATCAAATCAAATTCATTTATTGTGGAACACAGGTACAAAAATATCTTAATAAAAATGACGTTTCACTGTGACCGGTCTTATCAGACATACAATAGTTAATTTAAAATACAATACAATAATTAGTCAATTTCAAATAGTATACATTCAGTTAACAATAATAAATAACAAGAATTAGTGGAATAAAATATAAAAAATTAGATTACTCATGTCAAAATATCATTTAAAAAGTCTTTAACGGAATAATAACATTTTTCTATCAATAGTTGTTTTAATTTATTTTTGAACGTCACTAAATCTAATTTTTTTAAATCATCTGGCAGCTTATTAAAAATAATGGGAGCCATTCCATTTACACTCTTGTTCACCATAGATGTTTTATGTCCTCCAGTTACCAACTTTTGTTTGTACTGGGTTCTTATATGAATTGACCTCATTCTTATATCCGCTACTTTTGTAAACAAGTGCGGATTACATTTAACAAAAGTACAAAGTTCTAATATATAAATACATGGCAACGTTAACAGTTTGTATGTTTTAAAAATAGGAACACAACTGTCTCTATAATTTAGACCAAACATTGACCTTAAACACCTTTTTTGGGCCTTGAAAACTTTATCTGTATCCCTCGAATTACCCCAAAATATAACACCATAATTTAAATGGGGTGTGACTAAGCCATGATATGCTACTAAAACAACTTCAGATTTAACTTTTTTTGAAATTCTGAATAAAGCATAAGCCGATTTGTTCAATTTTTTATAAACTTCTTCAACGTGAGGTGTCCATGTTAATTTATTATCAATAGTTAGGCCAAGAAACTTTGTTGTGTGAACTTGTTCAATTTTTTGATTATTATGAGTTATGTTGACATTGGGGGGTAACTTTTTATTATAAAAGTGCATAATTTTGGTTTTTAGTAAATTAATTTTCAAATTATTTATGTCCAGCCATTGAATAATGTCATTTAAAGTACTATTTATGTCAAATTCATACTCCTTTAGGTCGTCACATTTAATAATTGCAGTACTGTCATCGGCGAATAGCACCATTTTTTGATGCACATTTTGAGGCAGGTCATTAATATAGATGAGAAACAGTAAAGGTCCAAGAACGCTTCCTTGAGGAACGCCGAACCTATTTATTCTGTATTCTGACACATAGTTCAACTCTTGTCTTGTTTTAGCACAAAGACTGGATATTTCCACGCACTGACTTCTATTATCTAAATAAGATTCTATTAGATTCAAAACGTTACCTCTTATACCGTACCTATTTAATTTGTTAATTAATCTGTTGCGATTGACATAATCAAATGCTTGCGTCATGTCAGTATACACTACACAAACAGGGTTCCTTTTATCTATATTTTTCATTACAACGTCAAGTAAATAATATATTGCCATACTAATTGTTATATTTTTTCTAAATCCCTTTTGTTCGTCACATAAAATTTCATATTTCGTCAAATAATTATAAATAGAGTTATATAAGTATTTCTCAATTACTTTTGAAAATATTGATCCTATTGCCACGGGCCTGAAATTAGATATGTTTTTCTTATCCCCTTTTTTATGAATTGGCTTTATGATGGTTGGCTTTAGTTTATCAGGATAAATACCAGTAGATATACACATATTTATGAGATGACATAAATGTGGAGCTATGTCTTCATTTACAAACTTTACAACTTTTGTTGAGATGTTATCATATCCAGTACTATTAGTGTTTTTTAATGATTTAATAATTTTAATAACTTCATCTATCAAAATTGGCAATAAAAACATCGATTGCGGCTGATTTTTGAGATCAACATTAACATTTAACTGTTGTGAAGATTTTTCAATTTTGTCAATAAAATATGTGTTAAAAGTCTCAGCTATTAATTTAGGGTCTGATATACGGGTTTCATCGTGTAGAATCTCTGAGATATAGTTTTTATTTTTAATTTTATTATTTATTATTTGCCAAGTTGCTTTTGATTTATTGTGTGCATTATTAATGTAATACGAATTTTGAGCCTTCTGTGTCAAATTAATTATGTTTTTTAATTTTTTCGAATAAGTTCTTAAATTGATTTTTGTTTGTTTGTTTGGTGCCGTTCTATGCTTCCACAACAAAAGTCTCTTTTTTCTACAACAAAATTTGATTCCCTTTGAAATCCATTTTAATTTCTTTTTATTTTTGATTGTTATAAGTGTAAAAGGAAAACAAAGATTGTATATCATTTGAAAGTTATCAAAAAAATAGCTAAAAGCAACGTTTGGATCATTTGTGTTATAAATACCAGCAAAAGAAAAGTTTTTTATATGATTTCTGAATATATGTAGGTGCTCATTTGATAAAACTCTTCTTTTAACACGCCAGCAACTGAAATTGTCAATTTTACTAATCGGTATTTCTATAATTTGTGCCGAATGGTCCGATAAGGCAAATTCAATTACTTGACTTTTGCATATTATCTGAAAGTTGTGAGCAATATTGTCCAAACATGTTTTTGAACTCGGTCGCGTTATTTGTCTTATTTGTAGTTTTAGATTATAACCCATAAGAAAATATTCAAGGTCGTCAGACAACTTATTCTTTACTAATCTGTCAATGTTGAAATCTCCACATATTACAATTTTTTTATTCCAATTTTTACATAATACCTGCAGTATTAAATCTAATCTATAGTAAAAAGTATCATAGTCTTTTGAAGTTGATGGTCTGTATACGCATAATATAATCAGTTGGTACTGGGTTAATTCAACTGCGCAGCACTCTACTACACCAGGCATAGATTGTTTTGCAACAAACTTTAACTCAGTAAAACTTATACAGTTTTTTAATAATATGCAGGTTCCACCACGTTTTATATCTTCTCTTGAGTAGAAGGCAGCAGAAACATAATTTGTAATGTTTAATTCATCTTCATCACCCGATTTTATAAAATGTTCTGATACGCAAATAACATCAATATCAATTTTTTCTTCAGCTAATTCTTCCAGATGTATAGCTAGTAGGTCTGATTTATTTATTAATCCCGCAATATTTTGATGTATGATTGTTATTTTTAAATCATTTTTGTTATTTCCGAAAAAGATCAGCATACGTAGGAACATTTAACTCGTCCGTGACCGTTTCCAAAGTCTTATCGTCTGCGGGCCAAGGCGTCACAATTTGGACAAAGTGGCGTGAATCCTTTTTATACGAATGGTGTTTTTCCCACCTAAGGCTGCAGCACTGATGCAACATGCTTCGCTAGGTCGTAAGTGGGTGACGCAATTTGACACGATCGGCCGGAGAGGCACACTGATTTGTGTACTTTTAGCAATCCATACAGCTTCGGCGGTTTGTGATTTTGGACTATGCAATTTAATGTACTCATCTTCTGCAAAAAGATGCTGATTATCATGGATAAGAGCTCGTATCCTGCGCGTTACTCTGGCCGTGGGGTTATACGATACTTGTTTGTACTTGTGTATCTTTTCATTGTAATCGGTTTTATTCATCACTACAGCGGCGTTACCTTTATCGGCCTTAAGCACTAAAATGTTTTGATTTTTGCGAATATAATTAAATTCTTGACGCTCCTCTCTTGTGATGTTACTGGCTGGAAGTTTTGATTTCCGTAATAAAACCGCGACATTCTGTCTTAAAGAATCAGCATCACCTGGCGGTAGTTGATTACGAATAATTGTTTCTTCCATGCATCCAATTACTTTCTCGTATAGAATTTGTTTCGGTGTTACAGCAAAATTTATACCTTTGGCCAGAACGTTGATTGCAGCATCATCCAAGTTCACGTTTGCCAGGCTAACAACCGTTTCCTTTACTTCTACAGTTGACGTTGTGTTTGCAGAATACCGTCGGTTGTACGACTTCGAGAACTTTCGCTCATGGTTGATACAAGACTTACAAACTGTCAAAGACCTCATCTTCTTTATCTTGAGCTTCATCAACGTTTTGATCATCTTCTATCAACCTAAAAATGGCCATATTAATAACTTTTTTTTGTGACTCTAACATTTTATCTTTCAGTATTTCTTTTAATAGCATTAACGTTGAGGCTAGATATTTATTTAACGGAGTTTTTGAACAAGGGATGGTGAGCAAGAATTAGGGATCAATTGAAGTAGCAATTTCAAAAGCTTCTTGGTTGCTTTTCTCAAACTTTGCTTCGATTAGTCCTTCTAATTAAACAGAAAACATTTCTAGGTGTGTTGTCGTCTGTTGCCACCATTATTCCAACGTCCTTGCTAAATAATAGCTGTTCCAAGCTGGGCTCGGAGAAGGGATTACCAGGATTCATTATTTTGAGAAAGTAACTCTTTCTTCCTCAGTGTCAATATTTTTATATCTTAATGTGGATTCATCAGCAGCTTTCTCTATTGTCCATGGATTGTGCCCTCCATCAGCAAGGAAGATGACCCCTGGAGACAACTTTTTCTTTGGTTCCAAACCCCTGCTGTTCTCAACGTTCCACAATCGTCTAACATTGTCCACCCTTATACTAAGTCTAGTCATAGCTCCCATAACAATTATAATTGGGGTCCTCATTAACTGAACTCATTAACTTTGCAGCTGTCGAATTAAAATCGTCTTGGGGATTCTTACCCATAGGCTTCAATAAACTGGTTTCAACTCGATATTCCCCTACAAAATCTTTATCTTGATACCAACTTGTAAACTCTCCAAAAACTCTGGAAACAATATAGTTTTCTTTCTGCTAGGGTTTATCCCAAACAAACGGTATACACTATAGGTCAATCCAATCAAGAGCTGTCATGGAATCATCACTGGAACGAAGAGAACGAGTTATTGTGTTTGGGATATCTAAAGCTACCCATTGCTAATAATCCCATAGTTGTTTATTTTAATTAAGCATTCTCATTAAGAACCATGGAGACGCAGGAATATATTCTTCATCATCTATTTTATCATGGATATCACTGAACCATTCTCTATTGTGTTGGTTTAACATAGAAATTTTAGTTTCAGACCAGCGAATTCGTGTGAAAAAGCTTTCGTTCTCAAGGATGAATCCAATGCCCAAATGTATTCGCTTTATAAGCAAATAATAAAAACCCATTCTGCAAATTCTTTCGAAGGTAAATTGGTCATCAGTTACGGGGGGAAGATTATTTTTAATTCGTACATCATTATCAAACCAACATTTGTGAACGAGTGCAATAACAATGGATTTAAACACTCGTTCCACTTGCTTGCATCCTCTGTTGCCTAGAAGCTGTAGCTCTGACTAAAATTTTCTTTGAGGGAAGACATCTGTAACTCATTGATGATTTTTCTTTTCTTCTCTTCGCCTTCAATGCTAATTGTACTGCCGGAGATCTTCTTTGAGAATGACAGGTGAAACTCTTCAATCAGTTTAAGATGCAGACTTAATGTAACTGAACCGGACGCTATAGCTCTCCTATCTTTCTTGCCCCTCTCAGCATGTTTAATATATGAGCAAAAACTTCTAGCGTAGTTATCAAGCCATTTATTGCAGTCCGGTCTTCCTCGTATTTTTGCTTTTCTTATTCTAAACTTTAGTTGAGTGATTTGCACCCTCATTCTTAACTTTCTGACGAACTTCTTTGTAGTTTTCTGCACCCTTATATTTCTTGTAACTACAAGAGTATTGCCATTGTAGAGGTCATATCAAAATATGAGAGCTTCAATGAGAGTACTCGGGAGTCTTGTTTAAATGTCTTTTTATCAGATTTAAAAAAACATTGAACGCTTTGGAGCATGTTGTACTCTTTAAGGTTTCAGGATCCCACGTTTGTCTTCCTTTACTTCCTGGGGCATCTGAGTTACTTGTCTTAAGGAAATTAATTACTCTCTCACAACACTATATTATTGCTTTAAAATTCTTCACAAGGAAGATTTGGGCACGCTATGGAAGGACAAAAGTTATCTATAATCCCTTCCTTAGGGAAATCTTTTATTTCCGGTATTTGAGCACCTATTATTTCGAAAGAATTTATTTTTATAGTGGACTCATCCCTCGGTTTTAAGTTATATTATGTATAAGCTCTTTAACGGTTGCTGCAACATGTGGCGCTGGGCTTCCGTAACCATTATGGTGGGGGGTTAGTGTAAAAATAAGTACCACCACATCATGTGCAATCCATTGGTGACCTTAGGGTTTATATATGATTTGTTGATTATTATGTCTTTGATTTTGTTATTTCCAACTTCAGATAATGTACAATCGACCAAATTGAATCACGACCCACCATAAGGTCATTTTTCTACTGTCATTCTATACAAGTAGGTATGAAATTCGCTTGAACATACTTTTCCTAGTAATGAACCTGTTATTATTTTATTTGACACTGAAATCATTGACAAGGGTATGTCGCAATAATAAATAGATTGGAATGTTAGAGTAGGTAGGCACTGCACGAAAAGTTTGTATGAAAATCTGCGAGAACTTCATTTCATGTGGGTAAAGGTTACAATGCGACACACAGGTAGGTATTCGGGATTCGGCACAGCCGGGCGGCAAGACTGTACTAGGAACCACTTTCTTTATCGAAGTTCCATTGGAACATGTATTAGTCAAAAATAAATAAAACAGCAAAGTTGACGAATTATATATTTATTTTATTAATTTCAACAAACATTTGAACAAATTTTAACAAGTTCACCTACACTTTCGGCATCCACCCAGGCACACATGTTAGCTGAAATTCGGCCAGACAATTGGTTGGTTACTACGTGATCCTCTGTGTATCGTGTGTTATCGTAAAACGCCACAAAGTAAAGCGACCACGTTGAGAAGAGCGAAACGATTTCTTGTCTATAAAGATAGTGTTAGTTCAGTTGAAATCTAAATAATTACCAACGTGTAAAATTAAATCTCTTTTTGTGCATCAGTTTCTTTTTGTGCATCCGTTAAATGAGCTACCTAAGCATAATATCTGTAATGCAGCCCTGTACGGTGTAAATTATTTTTTATTGTTTGTTTTTGACGAACTGGCGT
Organism: Anania crocealis; assembly: GCA_949315895.1. Classification (NCBI taxonomy): domain Eukaryota; kingdom Metazoa; phylum Arthropoda; class Insecta; order Lepidoptera; family Crambidae; genus Anania; species Anania crocealis. Next base: position 17,386,597 of record OX438867.1, on the reverse strand, counting down.
TTGTCGAATTTGTCTTTGTGTGTCTTCGAGGGTATCCTCTTCAACGTGCCGTCTGATCTCCAGGTTCTGACTGTGTTCCGATTACATTTTAATTCTCGTTATATTTCTCGAATGCCTTACTCACAGCACTACAATCCAAGCTCTTCGTTCTGCTAAATTGGCCATAATACGATTTGTATGTAGAATTTTTCTGAAATAAGTATTCAAATAAATTTCGGATTTTACTTTAACATAATCTGACACACGACGTTTTTTCATGTTTAAAACTGTATTATATATTTTCTTCGTAGTAAAAAGAGTTTTGATTATGGACTTATTTTAAATTCAAATTAAGACAGGTTTATCTAAAACATGCCTAGTGCTGTGATAATAAAGGTTAATCTTGCATAGATCTATGACCTGTAATGACGCATTTTTATTGATATTTAAAACGTACTAAGTGCAGCATGCATCTCGGCTAAGAGAACCTTACTAATTTGATGAGTTTAACGGAATGATCGGCAAAGTGAGTCATGATTCAATTTGGTCTACTGTACATGCTACCAAACTATTTAATATTTGATTCTTTTAAAAAAGTTTTTATATTCTTCCGTTTTCATTACGTTGTTGACATTTCTGCATCATTAGGGGGGGGGGCGCAAACAGGAAGTAGATCAATATAGAGACCACCTCAATGCCATTCATCCTAGGATGAAATTCACTTACGAATCGGAGATAGACAATTCGTTGTTGTTTTTAGATGTTATGGTCAGAGTGAAATTAGATGGATCCTTATCACACTGTGTGTACAGAAAGCCCACACACACTGATAGATACCAACACGCGACTTCACACCATCCCCGGCATTTACAATCTGTAAAGATATTACTTGTGAACAGAGCAAATGACCTCTCTGACCCTGAGCATCTGAATCGAGAGTTAGATCATGATACCCTACAAGCATCTTACTGCAATACTTCCTTCCTCCGAGCATTTATGCTCTAGCGACTCTCCACTCAAGCCGGCCAGTGAAGGCAAGCAAGAGGTAGGAGATATGTTCCTCGTCAGTGCTTACTCCGGCCGATCAATGCAGGCAAGCTAGAGGTGAGGAACAGGGATACTCCCGGCAGCAATCAGGTCTGTGGGGTCGCTACTGCTCAACAGCTCGCCACAAGCTGCCCTGCGGTTTCGCCACATGCTGCCCTGCAGTAACTAAAGTACGGCGATAGATCTGACAGCTCTGGGGAGATCTTCACTGTGTATAAAGAGATGGTCAGGCGGTCTGCCTGACAACGCTAGGGTCCAGTTGCACGGGGGAGGAGAGATGGTTCAGCGATTATTTCTGTAACGCGAATATACTAGTCTTTTGGTAGGGTCTTCAGATTTTTTCCGTAACACTGAATGTAATTTATCACGATGTCTTTGATTTTTGTGCAATGTTTAGAAACGGCGTTTAAAGTGATAGATTGAAATAGATCAACGGCTGTTTCAAAGCTACAATAAAAAATCAGCTAATGTAATATTTCTATGTACAGTTTTAGTGTGAATTTGTATAAAATATAAATTGATTATAGGCAGATAAGTTTAATCTCGAGAGACTTGCCTCGATTATAAAATAATGTTACCAGCAGCGCCATCTCTTGTAGACACGGAGAACTACGTGTGTTACGTAGTTGTGGTTCGGTGTGACAGTCGGCCTGAACACGGTCATGGATACTATAAAAGTGGCCACACCCCGATTACACGGATCGCGGTGATGACATCATTACGACGGCGGCGGTCGAAAACACCGCCGGGCAATTTACCTTTTGTGTTCGCGAAGATTACAAATTCCGGATCGGGGAAACCTGGATTTGGTTATAATAAGTAAAGTAACAGTAGGTCCGTATTGCAATGACATGGTTATATGCCAATGGTTCGCTGTTGCAATTATTGTTGTTACAAGTGCCGTAATTATTTTAATTTGCTTTGCTTTCTAAATTGCTGTTATGTACAGTTTTCTAGTTAGAAGGCCGGATGGCTTGGTTACTATTCATCGATACTGTAAGATGCTTATTACGAGTATCACCACAAAAGGCTTTATCATTTCGATGTAAGACGGCGTGAGGTCCAGTGTACGAAGGCTGTAGCGCATCACGCACAGCATCTTCTCATAAGAAAACATGGTGTCTGTACTGGCAGTGACTTAAAAAATATTAGTTTTGAAAATGAACATTTTCTTATTACCATTTAGTGAACGTCAACGTTGGTACAAGTCGAAGGTTCAATACGAAGTCAGTAGTAATTTATGAGTTAATGTCGAAATAATCCCCAGGAAATCTTAAGGGTTTCTCTATAAACCAGTTCTGCATAAAAAGTTAAGATCTTCTTTAAAGGCGCTCATGATTCCGAGAGGACCTATGAGAAGAGACTCGGTCTAATTTATTCCGTAACAGATGGTCGGCCTTTAATCATCCCACTGCAGGAATAAGGCCTCCATCATTGAATTCAAATTATCATAACAATGATGGGTACCGGCATAATCGCCGTACTGATAATAGCTGCATTTTATTTTCTGTAAAATCTTTTAGTTTAGCCATTGCAGGCAGGGTGGTTCGCTGTGGGGTAAAATAAAATTGCCGTTCTTTCCACCCCATGTTGGTCCATCCTTTACAGATAGTCTTATATCTCCAATTAGCTGAGGTCCTTTAGGATCATCTGGACAACTGTGTCATTTCATCCCCTGTTTCAATTGAACAGCAGTTTCAACTCTTATAAGTACGAGTATTTCCCAAAAAAACAAGATTACCATTTGTTTTATTTTTAAAAATGACAACTTCCAAAGTGGCCTATATCCCTAAAGGACAACTATTCATTTTGTCTACTTGGTTCAGGGCCAATCCAATTTCAGGGGGTTTGACTCCAATAGTTTTTAATTCCCCCAGATTATTTTCTTCTTTCATTTATTGATACCTTTCTTATTATGACTGCAAATATATATTTTTTTCAAAGTTGCCCAATATTCATGCAGCTTTCGCCATTGCGGACTATGCCCATTGAACATTATAAGGCCAATAGAATGCATTCAAATAGGTTTAATTATTTAAAATATTTTGTTTTTAAAATGCCGGTTGTAAACGACTGATTCTAGGAAGATTAGGAATTATGGGATAATGGAAGGATGAAAAAAAAACATAGATACATACACAGCAGCTCACTGACATAACAACAACAAACAATTTGTTCAACTATTTACAATAGACAAAAACTAAACAATAAAGTTAGGTTTATTCAGGAACACCGGTTGTTTTGAATGTCCTTATGCAGCAGGCTTACTTATTCTTGTTATTTTATAGTGTAAAAAAGATAACGATGCAATTGAGGATTTCACTTTACGAACAGTCTGGTCACTTTATCGAAATCTCTGTAGAATTTATAATTTGGTTAAAGCCAAAGTTTTCTTAGTAATAATAATTAAAAATTCTATTGATGAAATTGTTGAAGTATGCGTACGAACCACGACGACCGTTTCCTGAATCATAGTAAGGTGAATATGATTATTTTATTTAAACTTTATTGCTCAATATAAATTAAAGTAAATAAGGTAGATTAATGCCATAATTATGGTATTCTTTGCCAGTCGACCAGTGGGCTAAATAAATAAAAAATCTGGACGATGCGACACAGTAACTACAAAAAATGTCTATGATTTTCAGCACTGAAATTACTTATAACTTTATTAGTATGAAGTATGATGCTAAGATAACTGCGCCTTTCACTTTTTGTTTATTCTTCCCGGAGCGTTACAACTTTAGACTAAGTACACCATAAGCACTGCTGCTACTCGTTGCAGAGTTTATTTGTTCTTGCAAATAGCACTGCCGAACCGTATACCACTTAACTTGGATCGCAGCCGACAAACATTGATACGTCTATTACAATATGACGTACCTTGTCACTCTCATAGTAAAATCAATATGAGTTGGCAGAGATCCAACCAGGGAAATATGTTTACGTCCACTAACATAGGTCCTGATCATTGTTTTTCTACCAGATGGGGACTGACAAACAGATTATCGAATGTTTTTTGGTATGTAGAACCGATCTTTTAGTTGTCAGATGTGTAATTGCAATTAAATGTACGTAGGAAAAGTGCTTTTATTTAATCGTAATCGATGATACTTGGTTTAATTTAGTGTTTTCTAAGGTCGAAAAATAGGTTTAATTAGCAAAATTAGGTTTATTTTTTATTAGCGTTTATTCTACGCTAGTCGCTGGATAAGAGTGGCGCTGCTGGTCCGATCGTCGTGGAAATCCTTAGGGCTGACCTATGGGCATAATTTCGCTGAGATGATGATGATGTGAGGAAGTTTGATATTTTGGCAAGGGCTGACCGGGAGAGGAATAAAGTCTTTTTGTGCACCTAGCTTCAAACATCTCAAATAGACATAAAAAAAACCGGCTCAGGCGAGTCGGACTCGCGCACGAAGGATTATGTACCGAAAAGGCCCAAGAAAACGGGTTTTTTGTATAGGAGCCCCTCTTAAATATTTATTTTAATTTTAATTACAGACAGCGAAGTCTTAGTAATAGGGTCCCGTTTTTACCCTTTGGGTACGGAACCCTAAAAATAAATAAATTTCATTGATCGGGAGCTCGTTGTGTCCTCACCAGACATTCGGTGGTTTACCTTAGTAAGTGTCGTTTCAATATCTAATTCAAATTCAAATTCTTTATTGCATGACACATAACTTTATACATATAAGGTGGTAAATGAATATAAAAGTATTTCATATGTGACGCCCTGCACAGGGGATTTATCTACGTTTGCCTTAGACCCAGATTTCATTCAGCATGGTTACCAGTAATAATCAAGCCACGAACATGTTTTTATGTGAAAAAAAAAATACAGATCTTTAGCGTATAGGTATAATAAAACATCAATTCTTATGCACGTCATCGACCCTTTTTTGAAAGATTGTATTCATCCAACATTCTAACATTCTGAGGTTGATGTAGGTGACCCTACAGACAGTTATGGTGTGAAATCGGATAATTGGACAAATAGACATGGGGACGGGCGCTTAAGTGCCATAAATTCTCACCGTGACAATAGTGGCACTGTTGTGGCTTAGGACACGGTGATACAATAAATCTTGGTCTGTTATTGCTAAACAATCTTCTAGCGTTGTTCGTGACGTGAAATGCAACGAGACGATCGGAATTCTGATTCCAGTGGCTCTGTGTTTGGTAAATAAATGGCTGACTTATTGTTTTGTGCTTAAATAATAGTGTTTACAATTGCCAATGAATAAAATTCATATTTTGTTTTTTTAAAACGTTACAGAAATGCAAAATGGCTAAACATTTACATAGGAAAATGTCAATTGACACTATTCCCAATCCCTAATTCGTTAATAATATTACTAATGTGAATTTAAGTTCGTTTGTTACGTTTTTTCGCAGAAATTAGTTATCCGATCATCTTGAAATTTTGTACGCATATTTTTGGAGGTATTTCACCGCTGGGCATAGATTTTGTCCACGCGATAAAACGTGTAGTTCGCGGGCAAAAGGCTGGGGTTGTGGGATCTACCTCTTAGCGGTCCACCCTGGGCAACGGCATCTATGGTTTTCTAACCAATGATGACGGCTAACAGATCCCTCTGCGGTGGTAGGCTTCGTAAGCGGCCGCTTGGATGCTACCACCCTCCTGTCGGAGTCCAGCGCCAAACAGTTTTTCTGTGTTCCGCTCTGGTGTGTGAGAGAACCAGTGCCTCTGTGTAATCGCGCTCCATCTTAGGCTTCTTCTTAACCGTAGAGTTAATTATGTAGACAAGAGCAAGGCCATTGTTTATAAAAAAAAGCCAGACAAAAAGTTTGACTTCTCTGTGTTCGTAGTAAATGGGGTTCATAACATTAATTTATATAAAACATCTGTGTAGTGCCGACACGCCACGCGTTCCCATCATTTTATAATCACTAATAGTAAAATAGCCGTTTTTAAAATTACTTTGACATTTTGATTTGTCTTAAAATAATTCGATACTTATTCAAATGATTTTAACTTACTATTCATTTTATACTATTCATTTTTAAATCATTAATGTTAGGCTTAACATAGCTTATACGCAGACAATAGATTCGGATCGTTTTTGAAATAAAACAAAGCGGTTTCAATGTCACCACAACTAATATTCAGTTTTAATCAAGCTCGCTCCATTAATCATTTCATTTAATCTAACTGAAGATTAAAAAGTGCGGTCGGCTCGCTTCCAATAAAGGCTGGAATCGCCCGTTTCTATTGCACGTGTGACTAATTTGTTACAATTACCATGTTTTTTTTTCTTTGTTTTACTTTGTAATGGGCATTTTAAGTACCTACCTAACGAACAGAATACGTATAAGCTTAATAATTTTTCAAGTTAAGTTAATTAAATCGATTGCAAAATTCGTACGGTCTCATGATGGCAATTCTCAACGAACAACGAAATTCGAACAAGCGATTGCTTGCTGCAATTTATCGATCCAATTCTTAATATCATATTCTTAAAAGTCTAAATACCGGTCCAAGATCTCGGGGTCCCAGGTTCGAATCACGGGTCAGGCAAAAAAAAGGTTTCGAAGTTTCGAACGTTGCTCTCACCAACCCGCGTTTGGCAAGTGTGGTGATTAAGCCAGTACACCCATCATTGATGTGGTAGCTTGAATTCAATGATGGAGGCTTTTTCCCTGGCAGTGGAATGATTATAGGCGGTTACTTTACTTTTTTATTTAAATAACCAATGCTCTAAGTTCAAAGTTAAAAATTAAAATGTTTTGATAACAAACAGTTATAATACGCGTTACAACAAATAACACTAATTGAATTGTTGTAAATGAATCGTGTTTGGGTTGCAATTGCTTTTTTCAAAGCTTGGCACATTTCAAAATGCAATTTTAATACAATTACGAAAATGCTCAGCAAATGCAGAGGTTGTCGTAAAAAGAACTTGGGCTTAGCCAGGTTCTGATTTGCCGATCCAGGTGTATGTTTATGAAGCCTATGACGTAGACGTACACCTCTCTGCCCGAGTACCCTGCGTTACCAGGGCATCATATTTTTTTTTGTGGAATTTAATTCGCGATTTCAGCTTGGTTCTTTGTCTTTTGGGAGTCATGTAATTATTTATAGAAATCGCTAAGAAATTAAGGAAGAAGATTAAAAAAAACTTGATCAAGTTTTTTTTTAAATCTTCGACCGTTTCCTTAATTTCTTAACGATTTACAGGAATAAATTGCGAGCCAACTTATATTTTCGTTACGTTTGAATATAACTTTGAAAGACGGTATTTACTGAAACCATGGAGATATTCAGAAGGATAAAGACAGGTACTTGTCGTGATTACATTTTTTCGTTTGTTTTTTTTTTCGCTTTTTGACTGCCAATAAAAAAATACGGTTTTCGTTTGGACCGTATATTGGAACGACGCTGGTAAATTAGTAATAGTAGAAAAGTAGGTAATAAAACAAAATATTAGATTCCCTGCTCCGCTGAAAATGAGTCTTTGGCTATTACGATTTATTCTAAGCCTATTAAAACTTAAATTGATTATTGTATTATTTATATTGTACCTATTTCTAATGCAATCGCTCGTATCATATAGGTAAATACTTACACTTTTTTTAAATGCGCAAATACATTTCGTGATAAAAAGGGGTTCAGTTTTATAATCATAAACAAAGAGTCTTGTGTGTTATTTTTATTTATGATTCTTCTTTAATATTTTGCACGTATTTAATCTCGTAAAATAATTTAAATCTCTAGTACCTAAAGCAAAGTTTGGATTTCACAAATTCTAGCAAATGCCTATATATCAAAATTTATAAATCAACCCTTAAATTTTACATTGTTCATTATATTTTAACAAGTATCAAGAAAACATACTCACCCAAGTTTTATGTATTCATAAATATCTACACTTTTCGACACTTATCACGATATATGTTTTGTCTCAGTGTTTCAAAGCCTAAGATTAAATCCATGATAGGTGGAAAGGACTGGTAAGTTTTGTTTAACATTTTTGTCTTACAAATAATGAAAAATAATTAAATTATACTTTATTTGATATTTTAGCAACTTAATTGCACTTATAATATCAGTATATAAACTTGAAAAATTTTGTCTCAGGCGGGACTCGAACCCGCATCTCCTCGCATGCCGGGCGGGCGCCATACCATTAGGCCACCGAGACACTGCGACACGGCGCGAATTTTTCAAGCATATTCTTTCGCTGTGAGTCAACTCCTAACATTTGATGAAACAACGCTGGCTCACAGCTAAAGGATATGCTTGAAAAATTCGCGCCGTTTCGCAGTGTCTCGGTGGCCTAATGGTATGGCGCCCGCCCGGCATGCGAGGAGATGCGGGTTCGAGTCCCGCCTGAGACAAAATTTTTCAAGTTTATATACTGATAATTAAATTATCTTGAATTTAATACTCTTGTATTGAGAATAAAATAATTCACTGTATCCAATGGTACAAAAAAGGAAAAAATATAAGTAACGAAAAAAAATATGCTATTGAAATAAAGAATTACTTATTTCGAGATTGCTACCATGTAATAACCTCGTTTTTTATCAGTTTCCCAAACTTACACTTTAACAAGATACATGGTAGAAATTTTAAAATTACTAACTGGCGATAGTGACCATGAAAGTTTCAAAGCAATAGTGTAATTTATAATTTCCCCCACAACCTTCTAACCGAATATATAACAATCAGATATATTACGAATTTACGGTGAGTACTTTTGTCATTGGGTACGTAAACCAAATTTTTAGTACCGCCGCGTCCTACAAATTTTATTGCCACCATTACGGATAAATATATACCAACTTGCACGCATTTTTACGCCTTCTTGTGGCTATTAAAAAACATTACACAGCGATAGCGGAGTAAGTTTGTACGAGTATCAAAGATATTTTATGACCTTAACTAAATGCTTTTCAATGTTGTCAAAAAGTCTATTGAAAGCCTCTTATTTTATTCCTTAAGTATTTGTTTCCAATGTTAAAGTACCGTTTTTATATAAGACATACTTCAATCAATCAGCCTATTGCAGTCCACTGCTGGACGTAGGCCTCCCCAAGGGTCGCCGTAGTGCACGATCCCCCGCTTTTCTCATCCAGCCACTACCAGCGACCTTCTTCAGGTCATCGGTCCATCTGGCAGGGGGGCGTCCTACACTACGTTTGCCAAGACGTGGTCTCCATTCGAGAACCCGTCTACTCCAACGCTCATCGGTTCTGCGACAAATATGGCCAGCCCACTGCCACTTCAGCTTCCTACACTTTTGGATTATGTCCATAACTTTGGTCCTCTGCTGGATAATCTCGTTACGGATTTTATCCCGCAGCGAAATACCGAGCATAGATCTTTCCATAGCTCGCTGAGCGACATGCAGTCGGTGGGCCAGCCTGACCGTCATGTTCCACGTTTCGGCTCCGTACTTATTTACTTAAGACATACTTATTTACCTTCTATTAGGGTTCCGTACCCAAAGGGTAAAAACGGATCACTTACCTTCTATTAGGGTTCCGTACCCAAAGGGTAAAAACGTATCACCAGGCTGTATCACAAGAACCGCGATAGCTTAGACATTTGAAATTTTCACAAATTTTAATGATGTAAGTATTGCTGTTGCCGATTAATTTGACACAATTCCCATACAAAATATGTCAAATAATATTTTAAACGCTGTTTAAAACTTAAACGTCTGTTGGTGAACTCTACCCTTAAGATCCAAGTTCACCAACACTTAAATAGCCGGTAAACGAAGAGTGACGATTAATTTGACACAATTCGCATACAAAATATATCAAATAATATTTTAAACGCTGTTTAAACTTACGTCCGTTGGTGAACTCGGGCCTAAGGCTTTAATTAAATGAATTTAAGTTACTCTTCAAATGTGGCCAAAATGTTGAGCCAAATTCTAACACGAAGAAGCATAGGTATCACGTCGGGATCATAAATTGTGAGACATGAGTTGGACGCGGCGGAATGCCGACGTAACTGCGGCGCGGATGTGCTGAGAAATTATGTGAAAAATGGCGTATTCGATAGTGTTTTACAGACAAAAGAGACTTTTTAGAGACTGTCAACTGTTTTAATAAGTGGACATGTAAATAGCTTTACCACAGAGTTGGGCTTATTCTCGACCAAAAAAAAAGTTAATTGTTTGTTTAGGCATCTACAAAACGAAACAATAGGATACGAAATAATGGAAATGAAGACACGGACTAGAAAATTATCAGTTATCAAAAGACAAATCATTAGTTAATTACCTACTACAAGTTTAAAATGCACTTTTCAATCTTAAACTTCCAAAACATTCCAGAATCACATTTAATCGAAGCTAGTAATGTTCATGGTGTGACCTTTTAGATTTTTATATCTAAAGCGCGGCCTTTATCGCTGTAATAACGATGTGAATTCATCTTTATTAGCATTATTTGCTTATGTACTATACGTGCTATTTTAAGCCAGTTGTAACATAAAAAGCTGTTTGTTTTCTTAATAAAGATTGCCGAGTCGAGTCCACTGTGGTCACAGGCCTCTCGCAAAAAGCTATAATCGCCGCACTTAGAAGGCGAGTTGGCGATCGCAGTTTGACCACTAGTGAAGAGAATACACTGCCGCCCATCTTCTTCTGGCGGTAGTCCTTTTATTACCTTGTACGAACCATAGGTAACTTATAGGCTACTTGTATAATATATATTTGACGACCTCCGTGGCGAAGTGGCCTACACACCGGTTTTCAAGGTGTCGCCTGCTCGAGGTCAAGGGTTCGATTCCCGGACGGGTCAATGTAAAAAAAAATGTGTTTTTCTACATTTTCCTGGGTCTGGGTGTTTGTGGTACCTTCGTTGACTCTGGTTTCCAAAATACGAATGCATTAAATAGTTATTCAAATTGGGTTCAGAACAATGTATGTGATGTTGTCCACATTTATTTATTAATTTATTTATTAAAAAAAAAAGGTAAAAAAGGAGGTGCTGTTATTTTAATGTTCCGGTACCAGACGATACCAATAAATAGCACTCCATTTGAAACAAAAACAAAAAGTATATTCTTACCTAACATTTGGCAAACAATTTTGCAGAATTTCATACAGTGAAAACGTCAAAAGTGCCATCAGACTTTAGTTTAGTCAATATCGTTACTAAACTAGCGAGTCTTAAATCTAAGTTTCCAATACGACATCTAAGTTGCTAAGAACAACGTCGACGGTAGGTGGCGCTGAGTTCAAAAGTGCTAGCGTCGACTCCGCAGCTAAATAAAGCTCGGTTACACTAATTTACTTGGATATGTGCTGGCTAAGCATGAAAACGTTTACATTTTTAATTGCTTTGTTTACTAATCTGAAACCACACAGCCAAATTTGTTTTGTTATATTAAGGTTAACATTCATCTACTGATAGACACATACATTTGGATAGACCTATCACAAATAAAATAGCCCTGTCCCCGTTCTTGGTTGTCCTATGAGTCTCATAAGAGGGAGCAAAAGCAGTAGTACTAGAAAAAAATGTGCAGCAGCGTCTTCAAAACACCATGGGCAAAAGTGCAATCTCATACCCGCCTCCTAAGCATGCAGATTATAGCAAAACAATCTTTTTAGGGAGGCCTACGTCCCACAGTGAACTGATTTTGGCTGAAGATGATGAAAGAATTCGGCTCAAATAAATAAAACTAGACCATGAGATTATAAATAATTGAATATTCGTAAGCAACGCTTCTATTTTTATTTAATGGAAGCTTAGAAACGAATACACAGTCAAGGCTCAGATTACTATAAATGTAGAACTGTGGAAATGATGACATGAGTAAGAGATACTTTATATGATACTAGCTGTTGCCCGCGACTTCGTCAGCGTCAATTTCTATTATTATGATCGCGACTATTTTTGCAACATTTTTCACTCATGCTTCGCTCCTAATTGACTAATTAGGAGCATGATTTTATATAGCCTAAAGCCTTCCACAATAAATGGACTATCCAACGCAAAAAGAATTTTTCAAATCGAACTAGTACTTCCAGAGATTAGCGCGTTCAAACAAACAAACAAACTCTTCAGCTTTATAATACAAGTATAGATTGAAGCAATTGAATTGCAATTATAATATCGGTATTTAAACTTAGAAAAATATGTCTCAGGCGGGGCTCAAACCCGCACCTCCTCGCATACCGGCCGGCCGGCCGCAAGGAGATGCGGGTTCGAGATAAGACACGACCAGAGACATAATTTTTCAAGTTTTAATACTGATGATTAAGAGAGACCAATATACGGTCGTCGCGTTTTGCAGACTAAACTGTATTTAGACTATTTGGTACAAGATAAACGTAATAAAGTCCAGTATAGTTTAACGGCCGGTTTCAATAACCTATCTATCTTCAGTTTTGGCATATCGGAGATAGGAAACAGTTTCTATCTCTGTTTTTGCCGTCCAGAGAAACAAAGACAGAAGTTGTTTTCTATCTCCGATATGCCAAAACTGAAGATAGATAGGTTATTGGAAATGACCGTTAATAGTGTAGATGGACCCTAAGTATAAGTAAACAACAGTCTTGGTCTAGACGCATTTCTACCGAGTTTCAACTTCAAGTGTCTTCGAGATAAAGTTTGATGACAATTTACTTTTTTGATTAAACGACCACTGCTTGTTTTCACAGAATAACGCAGTATCAAAACTTGTTTGTTTCATAAACAGCATGAGATGAGTGGAAGTTTACTATACCAAGCATTAGTCGTAATTTATCAAACTTCAACAGATACAACATAGAAATAAAATGAATGTATCCAGAATCATATAATCTAGATTTTTCTTGATGCGGTTTTTTTCTCTATGCTATAGTGTTCTTCTGTGGCCGGACCACAGTTTAGTACTCAGATGCTATAGTCCGAAATAATATTTACCTAAAGTCTACCTTCATCGGAATATTACATATATTACATAGAAGAGTATATTTTGAGTGCCTGAACAGATAACTTTTTAACTAACAATTTATGTGGTCCGGCCGCGGAGCATTGCTCAACCTAAAATAATGAACTAAATATATAAATTAAGAAATCAATATCCGGAAAAAATCTACCTAAAGAGTACCTTTCATACGACAACTATGGTCCAGTAAACCCTTTAGTTAAGGAGTTATTGGTCGTAGGGTGTGGTCCGACTGGAAGGTATACTCTGCAGCAAATCAATTTCGCAATATTTAATATGTATTAAGTATCCATAAATCCATTCAAATAATAGTAAATTTTCTCTACTCTTCGTTGATACTTTCTTCTATGCAGAAGCGATGCTTACGAATAGGTAGTTAATTTGACGAAGTATGTGAATACTTAGATTTTAAATAACGAATACGAAAAAAAAATTATAATGAAAGATTATAATGATTGTTAATAGTAGGAATAATAAATGGCGCAAAAATGTTTTGTATATCAAACTAAGTCAAAAGATTGACTTTAAGCATTTATTAAACAAGAAATAACAATAAAAAAAAGTGTACCAAAACCGCATATGATATAAAAATAAATATAGTCAATCAGTATTACGAATAAAGTAGTTGAAGTTATTTTCGAACTTCACAATTTTTATTTTATGAAAATCAATACATGCTGACTTACAGTGGTACCCAAGACGCCAGCATATTATAATACATTCAAAGATAAACATTAGTAATATAACATAACATACATGTCAAAATAGATATAGAATAATATCAACAGGTCAATAAAGAATGTCAATGAAAAAAAATAATTAAAATTAAAACAAATGTCAAAAATAAAAACACAAATGATTTCTTAACTTAAATATGGAATGTCAATAGCAGAAATTATAATGTCAATATTTAATTATGAGTGACTGTCACCAGGAGCAATAGAAAATGAATTATTTATGTACAAAAGGGCTTTGCAACACAACTGACTGAAACTGTCAGCGAAAATATCTATATTAAAATCATGAGCGAGCATATCCCCGATTAGACGCAAAGCGCGAGTAGTGGGCGCGGACGCCGCCGCGGCGCCACCGTCCCGTCCGAGTCCCAACTGAGGCGCTTAGGAGCCATTAGACCCACTTTACCCAATATCGTCGGACTGTCTATCCTATTGTGGATAATAGATAAATAGAATGCTATCGTCTGCATAGTCCTTCTAAATTCTAGTGTATCTAATTCAACCATACCAGATACAAAAAAAGATGGATATAAATACGGATAGTAGCCGTATTTCCTCTTATAAATCCAACGTGCAAATTTACGCTGTATTTTTCAATCATGAGGACATACTTCTCCTCATATGGATCCCATACTATCGCACCGTATTCCAACTTACTACGTACATAAGCATTATATAGTACCAATGCGACCTCTAAACCATTAAACTGAGACGAAGTGCGTATGACAAAGCCGAGCATTTTACTGGCCTTTTTACATATTGCAGTCACATGGTTATGAAAGTCTAGTCTTGAATCTAATATCAAGCCCATGTCACGTATTTCACTTACCCTTTGTAAGGGCGCGTCAGATAGATTGTAAACTGTTCTTAGTGGACACTGCTTACGCGTAAATGTTATGATTCTACACTTATTGTTATTGAATGGAAGTCGGTTTATGACGCTCCAACTCATAACCGCATTGATGTCTCTTTGCAGAGCATAACTATCCGATGAGTCTTCTACACCTATGGTCAACTTAAGGTCATCCGCGAATAGTAAGCATTTAGAGGCGATAACACTTTCCAGCAGGTCATTAATGAAAATGAGAAAAAGCAATGGCCCCAGCGTACTTCCCTGACTCACCCCGGATCTTGTATAATAATCCGCAGACACAAAGTTACCAACTCTAACAAACTGTCGCCGATCTCGTAAGTAGTTTGAGAAGAATTCAATAAGTCTGGGCGCAAAACCCATCACCGCCAACTTACGCAGTAAAATATCATTGTCCACCAGGTCAAACGCTTTTTTAAAATCAAAGTAGGCAACATCCACTTGCCTACCAGCGTCCAACATAGCATATACAAAGTCCAGGTGAACCACAAGATTGGTAGTTGTAGAACGAGCACTTCTGAAACCGTGTTGACTATCATGTAGTACATTTACAATCTGTCCATTAATTTGCTGGCATAACAATATCTCAAATAATTTTGCGAAAACTGATAGGACTGCAATTGGTCTAAAAGAAGATATATCATTCCCACCCTCGCCCTTAGGAATCGGAGTGACTCTAGAGACTTTCCAGATATCTGGGTACTGAGAGTAAAACAGCAGTAAGTTGTAGATATAAAGGAGCGGACCCTGAAAAGCAGATATGCAGTCCTTAGCCAAGAACACAGGAATACCATCTGGTCCACCCGATGTTCTCGACCTCAGTCGTCTTACTGCTTTTTTCAAATCAATACTTTCAACCGTATTAATAGTAATATAAGTGGAGTCACCCCGAATATCTGCGGCTCGAGCCGCATCAACCGGGTTAAGCAGTGGCACCTCTTTCTGATATACTGAACTAAAATAGTCCGCAAAAGCGTCGGCTGCTGCTTGGCCAACCACTTCCACATCACCACTTTGTGTATGTTATTCACAATGTACCAAATGATGACCGTGCGTGTCACGGTGAATCCATGGAACGCTAAGAAGTTTGTCTCAACATTCATTTGCTGGTTTGAAGTCATTGTAACATTAGTACTCAAAACATCATATATTTCCCAAGTATCATCCAGACGCTTGCAGTGAGCGACGTAATGGCGAATATTTGGAAAATACTTAATCACTCGCCAACAGTGTGAATAATTTTCCTTGTAATGCCAGTGTCTGGAATGTCATTTAAATCAACGCCTAAATCAATTTCAAATATTAATATACGAGTATCATTGAATGTGTAGTTAATAATTTGCATGCCGGTACATTTTACACCATCGTCATTACCTTTAATACATAGCACACTTGAATCAATCTCTAACATTGAGCCGATTCTTCAAGGGCTGAAATGCCTTTATCAGACGAAAATTGTTCATTCAGTGGCATGTATGAACATAACGACTGCATTGTGTATTTGTGCATCGTTTTTCCGATATAACTATAGGAACATCTTTTAGTACAATTTTGTCTAAGACAAACGTAATGTTCGTCATATAATTTATGATCGTCAAGACATTTGTGATTGTTTTGTGAAAATAATATTATATTTAAAAATAAAAGTTTATAGACGAAGTCCAGGTCTTTTTATAAAGTACTTTTTATGCAGCTTTGGCCAGAAATAAACCATATTTCGTTATATTCGCTGAAAGTAATCCTCCCTTGCCGCGCCACATACTTCAAATGTTAATTAATCAAAATGAATAGATTCTTGAGAAAAAAAAGTATCAACGAAGAGTAGAGAAAAGTGACTATTATTTGAATGGATTTATGGATAATTAATATTAAACATTGCGAAACTTACTTGCTGCAGACCTATGCTATACCTTCCAGCCGGACCAGAAGGCCTACTCTCTAAGCACGAAGTTAGTGGTTTCGTCTCGTTTAACGGACATTTGGTACTCCGTACCACTTACGAACCTTTGTTTCGTTCGGAGTTTGGACGAAGAACGAATGATAAGAAAAACGGACGCTTAAACTTACTCTCCAAGCGTTTTAGCCCGTCCGTAATGTTGAATTTGACACTTCTATCATCGTAACTTTATGTCAGTTGAAACGACAACTAAATAGCTATCGTTCTGGCTTACGAATGGAAATTCAAAAACTTTATTTGTGATTATACTGCCATTTTCATATGTGGAAATTGTAGAGCAAGTTAGTAAAGAAGAGGCGCAAACGACGCAAATAGTGTCGTGTGGTGCCGGCACATCAGACTAATAAATATAGCCTCTTCTTTTCCTATGGATGTCGTAAGAGGCAACTACAGAGAGGCCGCATTTTCTCTCTACTATTGGCTGAATTTTAATCTCTAATCCACCTGCCAAGCGTGGCGAAAAGGCAAAATCAACTTCTTAAAGAGATAGAGACTACGTCCTGCAGTGGACTAATCTATGCTGGTTATGATGATGATAAAGTGTTCCCAGTAGTGATTTCATTGTTTAGTAGATATAAGTGCAATAAAAAATAAATATAACAATTCCGTAATTTTTCTCCCGTGTTTTACACAATTTGTGTATTAGAGAAAAGAAACCTCTACAAATAACAGTAAAATATCATAATACATTTAGCAGTTATTATATATTCTCAAATAAAACATCATACTATAATCAACAAACAATATGTTATATTTGAATAAGTAATATAAAATCAGTAAAAAACATTAACTCACAGGACACTTTTATTTAAACTACATGAGATTACCTTTTATATTAATTTTAGAACTTATTGTTTATCAAGATTGCCAATTTGGTCTGGTCAATCACCAATTATCTTGCCAAGCGTGGTGATAAAGTTTAATTCATCTTTTCAAAGAGGTGTACGTCCTGTAGTGGACTTACCTATGCTGGTGATGATAATGAAGTATTTCCAGTACTTACTGGTTTTATTGTTCAGTCGATATCAGTGCAATAAGAAAAAATTATAACAATCAAGCTCTTTGTCGCCTGTGTTTTATATAATTTATGTTTTAGAATGAGGGACTAAAATCATTACCCTCCATTTACAATATACAATAATACTGATAATTGAAATATTTATAATACTTCTTGTATTTATTTAAATCATGCAATTATTATATAGCATTCTTAAATAAAACATCATACTCGTCAAATATGTTATATTTTATTTTAAAATAAATTCACAGAACAGTATAACTCAAAATAAATGAGGTAACCATGTGTATTAATTTTAATTAATAAACATAACTATGGACCTCAATAAAGACATTTTTTAAAAACAAACACGTTTATTTCTAACCTCCAATCTTTGCATGAAACAATGTATTACATAGACACATTTTCCTCACTTTCTAATTAAATTTGAAATGAGAGTCTCTTATATATGAATTCAGTCTCAATAACATTAGTCTAATATAAATTTACACACAAGTTACACTATAACAATGCACATTTTAATTACAGTGTAAGCGTGTAATTATAATGAAATCTTTAAAAAGTCTAAATAAGACAAACATCTTAATAAAATTTCATTTTCAACATTTTAATTAGCTTCTATATTGCTAGAAGCATACATATTTTAGTATTTTATATCGATGACCGGCTTTAAATAATCTTGAAAAATTTGATTATCAATTTACATAATGATGAATACTTGAAACAATGCAAGATACAAACAGTTTGTCTTATTTATAAATTTATTTCAGAATGAACATTCAATTTAAACTACTAAAATGAACACTTTAATCTGTCTCAAAATAACATACCGGTTGTCTTACTTATCAATCTAAGTAAAATATAAATATAATGTACAACTCCATCTCCTGAAGCTTGACTTGCATAGTCAAGCGTTTTTATTTGGTGGTTATAAAGCTTGAAAATAAAGCATGCGTATCAACCAGCTAGGCCCACTGTAGAAATTGAGATCTGTAAATAAATCAAGATGATTAAATAATAAATAATACAATTTTGAGCAAGACATATACCTAAATTACTTCTGGAGGTTATATTAATTATATTATGGCGAATATTTAATTAGAAAAAAGTAGCAGGTGCCGGGTTGGGTAACCCTTAAATCACCTCCCATAATCCCCATTTGCTACTCCGATTGAATGTGGATATCTTACGCACAATGGTATATTACAATGTTAATAGTAAATAATTGCTTGATTTACCCCGGCTAAAGAAGTATTTTGAAATGCAAATAAGCTTACCTTTTGCAAATAATTGCAGATTTTGTTGAAGTACGTCTACAAAGTATTCATCGAGTTTTATTTAATGAGTGTCTTCACTCATCGACACTTAAAATAATCCATGGACCAAGTTACGTTTTTCCTCCATAAAATTGTAGGCTTTTCCTTTCTTTATGTTAAATTAATAGTTTATTTTGAAATAAACTCTCACGTATGAAACTTCAAATTTTGTTTAGCAATTTGATAGCATAGATTATACAGTGACGTTTCATTTATCAATTTCCCACAGATAAAAAATAGCTTAGCTATAGACAAATTTAGAAAAATGGTTCAAATACTATTTTGAGGTATGATTTATATTTATTGGGATATATTTAATAATAATATAATGTTTTTAAAACCAAATTGGGTAAATTAAGCCATAAAAATGCAAAACTAGAAAACCGGTAATAACCCTTAGAATTTTACGACACTATCGTCAAGCATCATTCATTCACGAATATTGTCTATGGTTCTGTTCGATACTCGTTAGTCCGAAAACAATAGAGGGTAAGGTTTACACCTTTTGTTCGGGCTACTGTCGTTCGGGTTCTTAACTTCGTTGACGGGCTTAGAGAGTAGGCCTTCTGACCCTACGACCAATAAATCCTTAACTAAACGGGCTTACTGGACCATAGTTGTCGTATGAAAGGTACTCTTTAGGTAGATTTTTTCCGGATATTGATTTCTTAATAGTTTTATTTAATTTAAGGTTGCGCGGCCAGAGAGCAATGCTCCGCGGCCGGACCACATAAATAGTTCTTTAAAAAGTTATCTGTTGAGGTACTAAAAATATTATATATATGCCGATGAAGGTAGACTTTAGATATATATTATTTCGGACTATAGCATCTGAGTACTAAACTGTGGTCCGGCCACAGAAGAACACACCTATGACAAGATTATTGCCAACACTTAAAATTAAATAGTTGTTGTGTTAAGAATAATTATAAAAAATAATAGTCATAGAGCTCGCTTTTAGGAACAAGTTTTGTGGAGAGTTTTTTAATCATACCTACACTAGCTGTTGCCCGCGACTTCGTACGCGTCAATTTCTGTTATTATGATTGCGATTATTTTTGCACCATTTTTCACTGATGCTTCGCTCCTATTGGCTGCAGCATGATGTTATATAGCCTAAAACCATCCTCGATAAATGGAAAACACAAAAATATTTTTTCAATTCGAACCAGTGCTTCCTGATATTAGCGCGTTCAAACAAACAAACAAACTCTTCAGCTTTATAATATTAGTATAGATTAAAGTGAAAACAAGGTACGAGTAAAAGTGACAATGAGGTAATTAAATGGAATACCGTTTATACCTATCCTGATGCTTGATACGAGCTAGCAACTTGATTATGACGTCAGCTTACATATTGTCTTAGCTAGACGAAACTATACGAATTTGATAAATTTATCAGTTAATATATTTCTAATCAAATTCAGTCTCGTTTTAACATCATTATCGTTTATTTGTTGTTCTTGAAAGTATTTTTTTCTTGCTAATAACTACGATTTAGTTGAAAAAGAGTTGAATAAAATATTATTTACAGCTAAGAGAATTTCGCAGCAACAAACAAAAATCTTTATCGTTATATTCATATTTAACTTTATATTACCGTTGATCAAAAGACTTATTAGCTTTCTTTCGCAGAACTAACAGTTCATCAATTGACAAATATTTAATAATGTGACACAGTCATGTTGTTTTATGTATTACTCGTAAATGCTTAGTCACGCATTGATATAGTAAACTTTTTATAGTACATAAAATGGCGGTAAACTATGCAGTGTTATAAAAACATTAATAAAAATTATACATACTGTTCAGCATTATAAAAAGCATATTTACAGAAAAAAAAGTTAGTATGACATAATTTTGACGAAAATCTTACTAATAAAATTAGTATTTCAAGTCAAGTTATAAAAATTTATTTAAAAAGAGGCTGACAATACCGAGTTTTTTGCGCTGCTTCTCTCGGCACTAGTCCAGACTTGTCCCGAAGCAGTGGTAGGTTTAAATTGGGACGTGTAAAAGCGCCTCCTGGGGCCTATTTGCAGAAATAAAACTGATTTTAACGGACAAGCATAGCTTCTTGTCTGAACCATGGGTCGCGGGTTTGATCTCCGCCCAATACAAATGTTTGTGGGCATGAACATGTCTGTTTCTATTTGGTCTGCGTGCTTTTTATGTAAAATAATTATATTTCCAAAATAAATACCCATGTAAGTTTATTAAGACCCCATTAGTACTTAGTGTTCTATTAGCTATTAACTACTACTTAGTAGTAGCTTAATTTAGTACTAGATGCCTCTGTGTGGTCCAGTGTAGCATGTCTGAAATATTGTTATTATTGTGAGTTGACTTCAAAAATTAATAGGCACATAAAATTGCTTCTAATAGCGGATATCACTACAATTAAATAATACTTGAAGATTGTATTAAAGTAATATAGAAATGTAATTTCGGTATTAAATTTTTGCCGCAATAAAATTATCTCTATGGGTAGCTCGTATTATTCTTTGCTACAACTGACAAACTTTTCCTGCTTATTAAAAATGTAATTGAAATGTCGAGTTTCAATCTTATAACATAAGATCGAAAGAAATATAGCTCTGTAATTAAAAAAAAACTTTTCTCATGTGAATGTTATTTTTTTAATTGCGAATAGGGTTATTTACTCTAACAAAAGTGTTCCGTATATTTTCAATATACCTATTGATATTTTAAATAGCAATTACACTTAGCCAAGTTTATTAAATTATACAAAACAGTTAAGATTGATATCAAAAACTTAGGTTTTGCCTAGTAATTTATTATTAATAATCTTAACAATAAGATTTTATTAACGTTGTAATTATTATATTTAAAAATGGGCCTGACAACGATATGCTATATAGGATTTTAAACTTTCTTGTTGCATTTTAACACTAAACACTTAACACTTACGGGGTTTTATGCAACGAACCGTTATTTAGAGGTAAACAGTCTGCCCGCGACCATGATTCGTGCAACCGGATCGAAACGTCGGGAAGGTAAATTACTATTTACCTCTAAATAACGGTTCGTTGCCCCGTAAGTGTTAAGTGTTTAACGATATACTAGTAACTAGTAATTAAAGGTAATTAATGAAAATATGTTACGAGTACCTATATCTTTCTTACTTATACTTATAAAAAAGGTTGTTTTATAAATATGGGACATTATCTGATAGCATATCAGGCTAAACCCTGGTAAGTTATATTTTATTCCAATTGAAGGTATGGTTTTCAAGGGACAATTTTAATATATTTTTTTGTCACGGTGTCTCATTTTTATATATTTAAAAATGAGGAAAATTCTAAAAGGTACACATTTTTATTTTCATGAAAAATTCGAAATTCGAATTCAATTAACTTTTTTGTGGCCAGCATTCTAAATTCAAAAGTTTTTATTGTGTGACAGAACTTATGACCTGACTATGTATATTTTGAAAAATATTTTCGGGTGAAAACTTGATTTACATTTTTTATTTCTCTGAATACGTTACTGAACGCCTATAAAAATTTTGGAAAGTGGTTAAATTTTCATCCTGTATATTTTCAGTAGTAAGTAGCGTATCCGTAGTATCGTAGCGCGGCCAGTCGACGCTCTGATTGGCTAGCCATAAATCGCTCAGCTGTCACTGAAGCGCTTTTCACTTTCCATTTCCACTCCGTTCGGTGCAGACGTCCGTCTGCCCGTGCGCCCCTTCCTTTCCTACCGGTGATAGGCGAATGCCATACACCAGCACTCGCACTCGCATTATTTTGCATCGTTGTGCATTTATCTGTTATTAACTGTACTCACTGTTTGTATCAAAACAGTGATACTTTAAATAACCGATCGCGTTTGAGTTGGTTGATACCTTACGGTGGCAACGAAGCCAACTGAGCGCACCCGGTTCGCTCTCCGGGGCCTCCAGGCCCTGGGAAAACCGCAGTCCCGGACCCATTGCACTTGGGCCTAGTCCCAAGGGGAAGGGAAGAACGGCTATCCATTAGGGATACCTGTTCACTCGCCGCCCCCCCTCCCCCCTGCCTCTGGCGGGGGGTGTCTCTTTGATCCCTTTTTGTCATCCCCTCAACCTCTCCGCGATGGATCCCGCGGAATTAACTAACCTTCTCACTAAAACTCCAGCCTTACTGGAGTTTATTAAGGACAACCTTTCGAGGTTTGTCTCCCCCTCAGCCGTCCCAACCTCACCCGGTTATGTCACCCCTGCGGAAGTCCACTCCTCTGAGGAGATGGACTGTGCCCGCCCACCTGCCCACCCCCTCAAGCGCACCCTGTCTGACAGGTCCACTTCTCCGACTCAGTCCCAGAACTCTTTTTCCTCCCTCCCCCTTGACGAGGCGTTTCAGCCTGTTACAGGGAAGAAGAAGCGCGGGAAACGCACCAAGAATCGGAATTCACCGGTACTTGAGTCCCCCGCGTCACCTTCCCCCGTACCATCCCCGGAGCCCCCGGTCTCCCCCACTGTCTACATCCCCCCGCATCGAGCAAGGACTGCACCAAAGGTGCCCCCTGCTCCCGCTGCTCGCCCAATCTTGCGGCCTAATCCCGCTCCCGCCAAGCCAAAGGCACCCCCTCCGGTTTTCCTTAGATGCAAAGAGAAGTGGACTGAAGTGTCCCGGCTTTGCATCGAGGGCAAAATTAAATACACCCGTGCATTCAACACGGGTGATGCCATCAAAATAGAGATGCCGAGCATCTCAGACTTCCGTAGCCTTATAGAGCTACTAACCAAATACAAACTCCCTTATCACACTTACGCTCTTCCTGAAGAGCGCAAAGTACGCGCGGTCCTCCGCGGAGTCCCGGTAGAGCTCCACATGGATGAGGTCAAAGCCGACCTCACAAAACAAGGTTTCCCTGTTGAAGCTGTACATCCAATGTACGGTCAGGGCAAACGCCGTTTCCCCCTGATGTTGGTCGTCATGACCAACTGTCCCCGCGCCCGTGATTTGTTCAGGCACAAAGAGATTGTAGTCTGCGGCCTGTCCAATATCAGGGTAGAACCCCCGCGCAGCCGTGGGGTCCCAGGCCAATGTCACCGCTGCCAGCTCTATGGGCACGCAGCGGCTAACTGTACAGCCCCACCAAGGTGCGTTAAGTGCCTTGGCTCCCACTCCACCAGGGAGTGCGAACGCACGCGCGACACCCCCGGGGAACCGGCGTGCGTGAACTGCGGCCTTTTTGGCCACCCTGCCAACTGGCGGGGATGTGCACGCGCACCGCGCCCGAAACCCCAACCTCCCATGAGGTCGCAGGTTGGCCCCCCTACCCATTCATTCAGCAACTTCCCTGCTCTCCCGAAATCGGGCGGCAGGGAGGCAGCCCCGGCCACTAAGCCGGCAGGGAGCTGGAGGAAACCCCTCAACTCAGCTCCCAAACCTCCCCCCTTCACCCCGCATGAGAGGGTCCTAATTCCGCCACAAAAATCGCGTTCACACAATAGTGACGACGATTTCACCTTGGTATCCGACTTTATCGATAATATCGATATCGACGAAGTAAATATAATCGCAAATAAATTGCGTAATGCCCGCTCCACCCGAGACATTATTATGACACTCAGTCACCACGAAAGGTGTCTAAGAGTCATAAAAAGTCTTAAGCCCCAGGTTAATTAAGCCCACCCCATAAGACCCTTCAGGTCGCCCCCAGCCCTCTAAATCGGCTGCCACCCCTTCTGGGAGTCGGTCGATAAGTAAATAATTAATTCAGGCCTACGTTCATTACGAACAACGGCTCCTTAAATTCATTTATTCTAGGCTCGCATTCCTCCCGAATGCCAGTCTCCTTCAGTGCGCACTCCGCCTAGGCGAGTGACGCCCTGCGCCACACTCCCCCATGGGGTGTGGTCGCCTCAGATATGCTATAACACCATTTGGTGATAGCGATTATAGGTGGTGTTTAGTGAGTAGGAGTCTCACATAACCTCACAGCCGGCTGTGAGGTATCCATGAGGATTCACCACCTCCTTCCCCCGTGGGAGGGTTGCCGTTCGAGCGATCGTTTCAATAGGAAACGACCGGTCGTCCGTGTGCAAAAAAAAAAAAAAAAAAAAAAAAATGAAGCGCTTTGTACAATACTGCTACAAACACAGTACTTGTATAGTGTATTACTGTAGTAGATTGGATAAGTTTGCATTGATTGGCACTATAAACGTTATGAAAGGAAAAAAAAAACAAGAAAACGGGAGAACTGCGATTTTCTCCCGAGATCATGGCGCTTGCAACAGTGCCGAAATATCGGAAACTCATAATAATTATGGTACATGGTATAAACCCCGAATCAAATAACTCTAATGTTAGTGACCATGAAAGTTTAAATCAGAGGCCTTACTCTGCAACACAATATCCGTATTGTGTGTCCTTCTTTCTCTCTCACTCATACAAATTTCTCGGAGTATCTGAAATAGGCGGTTAGTTTCGTAAATATTGGCTTGGTGTTAAGTAGTAGGGCCTCGGAATCGGATAAGAATATTTATTGATACATTAAACATTATGAAATAAAAAGTTGTATTCTTATTTGTATTCTTATTTTGCATATTTTATAATTGTTATTAATCTAATTTTGCAAATTTAGTAAATGTTTACAAAAAGTACTCAATTTAAAAAAAAATGTTTTACCTGTACGAATTTCATGCAGAAAATTTGTTTTTTGTTTAAGAAAGATAATTAAATAAAGCATGTCCATATCCTGGTAGTCAAAAAGGTAGCATAGTATCGCTCTTCCTCGTTTCACATGATTATATTAGGTCTGTTGAATAAGTTAAGACTCAAAAAACTACTTAATTTAGTTCAGGCTAGTGACTACACTGACTACCTACTCGCCACACAACCAATGTTAAGTGTTAGAAGTTCAGGGTAAATTAAAGATTAGTAAAATTTCACGTAAAATTTATTTTTCAATGAAATTTTAAAATGTAACGTTTAAATGTAGGTATAATCTTGGGTAAATTCCAGAAATCAAATATTCCTGTAATGTTCATTTGTTTGACATAGTAAGTCATTTATTACTAATATGTAAAAATAAAAAATGTACACTATAAAACACATAACTTGATTTAGTTTTCAAAGCGAAGGTGGGTGTTTTATAAAGCCGAAACACAGACCCTAACAGAGTTAATACCCAAGTTAATACCCAACTAAAACTAGGTATGTATACAAGGTTTAATACCTTTTGATTGGTCGTTAAAAAACTCTTCATAACGTGAGTTTAAGGATATCTCTAGATTTACAGCAATGGATAGTAATCGTAATTTAATTTACTAGATCTATTAGGTTCATGATCAAACGTAATCTAAACTAGGAGCGCAACGATAATGATTCAGTTACCGATACCAGTGTAAATTTGCAGTAGCAAATGATTGTTGAACCATAAATCTCTCGGCTGTCAGTAAAGCAATTTGCCAACGTGTATCCGTTTTGTTCACAAAACTGCCACAAATTAGACTTATTACAGCTAAACAACACAAGTACTCTGAAACTAAAGGAAGACAGTGTTTTAGCTCTTTGAAAGTTAAACAAATTATACAGGATGAAATTTTAATCACCCTCCAAATCTCATACAATCTACAAGAAAGAAAAAAACAAATGACTTATTTTATTACGACTTTTAGTATAGCCGAGTAACAAACTATCAAGATAAAGCACTTAGAAAATGTCCGCCTAAAATATAAAATTTTTTAAACGGCCTCCTAGCAACACCATTTTTACGCGATGATCATCTCATTCATTCATTACGATACTATTCATAAGTTTTTGATTTTACCTTCAAACCTTACTAGGCTTAGGACCGTAAAAATTGAAAACTATGTTGCGGAAAATATTTTCGGGTGAAAACCCTGTAGGTACATTACACTTTTCTGATGCCGATTGTGTCAGCGTCAAAAAAGTGTCCTTACTAAAAATGTGAACACATTATACATAAGGATGTACTTTTAGTACAGACAACGGCAGGTCAACCTACCCAAAAAGTTAAAGGTCATTGAATTGATTTTCAACTTTAAGTCCAACAAGTAGAGATTAATATCAAATGAGAAAATTTGACGTTTTGTGGTAGGTTGACGTGCTGTTGTCTGTACAACATAAGTCAATGGAATAGATATAACATGACATAAATATCCATATTTATATTTATATTAATAATGCATGTCGACATAATTTGGCAGGGTTATATAGTTGACACTCACACTGACATTAAATCAACGTCAATCATTCAATCGAAAAAAATTCAAGGGTGTCATTTTTGTATCGGCATGTGTTTCTTGTTTTTACTATAGGAACTTAAGTATATCGGTGTAGAGCTTAATAATAGGGGTTAAAGTATGAAATTGCCGATTATTTTCCCACTATTTTTTTTAATATCTCTTAAGTATAGTCATATTATTGCGTAATTCTTTTTGTATTGTATCAAAAACTAAATAAAGTAACTTTTGACTTAAAAAAAAAATGCAATACTAGTGCCTATTACTTCAAAGGAAGTCGTTGAAAAGACCCCTTACAATGTGTCAGCTGACCTTCTTGCTTCAATTAAGTATATTTGTATTATATACTTTGATTTTCAGAAATTGAAATACTATATTGCGTGCTTTATAACCATCTAACTTTCACCTTTAATTGCATCGAAAACGGTTCAGGCGTTTTTAAAAAAAATAAAAAATTGTTAGTATGGAAAAATGACTTTTCTCGATTTCGTCCATACAAAACGGCAATTTCATACTTTACCCCTAATACAAGGCCTGATGGTAGCTATAGTTGAGCGTTAGAATAACGAGTTATGCTCGAGTGACGAGTGCGCGTTTTAGATTGTTATTCTGATCTGTTGTGTTTTTGCTATCATAAGTATACCTGTATGATATTTCATTTTCGGGACTCTTATTGACGCCATTGACATCAGCAGTAAAATATTTTTAACTAGTATTTTCCCATGACTTTGCACGCGTCGAATTTAGATTAGGTAGTGTAAAAGTAAAGCTGTCTTAGAAAAGTTTTTGAAGTTATAGTATTACATCATGCAATCTACGGCAGCAGGTCGTTTTGGAAAAAAAAAAGAAAATAAGGAGTAGACTGGTTTTTTTTCAAATAAACGGAAGCGCTCAGTTTTGCGCCATCCCATAAGGACCTCGCGACCAGACATAAAAATCCTATTTAAAACTTCTACGTATTTACTCTGTGCTCCAAATTAGCAGATTTTGACGGACACACCTAAATAATTCCCGAGCGAAATATGGCCTATATTTCATCAGAATCATGAATTCGGTAATTATGACTGGAATACGTTGAAAATTCTATTGTTCCACTCGTATTGACATGTCATGTATTAAAAGCACAGTTAGTGATTTCACAGGTAATAATTTTGTTGTTGTATTGAAATATTTAAATTGTGATCCGATGATAATTTTACATTCAAGTAATACGATATACAAGCAGTTTAAATGCGTGGCGATACGTACGCAATGTAAGATTGTAAGTCTAAAAAAAATTCTTATTCTAGGAATTGAATTTCCAGGACATTGATAAGTTGAAATCAAACTTGACTTTAAAGGGTAGCAAATGAAAAGTTGGCAAGGTACATAAATGATAAACTTTGATTTTAAATCATCGATATAAAATAAAAAACAAAATAGGTACTTAAAAATAACACGATTCCGAAGAATAATAAAACCAGGTTTGCCTTTAAAAAAACTTTAAAGATTAAAAATAAAATCCGATGAAAAACAAATATTTATCTTATGTCGGTGCTTTCAAAAAATGTGCAGCAGTAAATATCAAAAAAATAGTTTTCATCAGACAGTGTGTTTTCAATCGACTGAATATACAATTTCCTTTTGGCACATAACGGCCATTTAAAACGATTAACATTTTTTTGGACTGATTAACGATGAGGCTGCGTGAAATATCGGGATATATGCGTAAATTTTGTTCGAAGCATTAAATAGTGTTAGGCTGATCGCAAACTGAAAGGATGAAAATAAAATTCTTCTAGTAAGTACCATTAGTTCCTCTATAAAAATATATAATAAATTACCCGATATTTAAAAAAATAAAAATAATGACATCAAATTCACTCAAAATTTAAAACAATATTTAATTAATAAATGTTATTATAGCACTAATGAATATTTCATCGATAAATAATACATAATAAAATATTATAAATTCAATGTATTGAAATTTATTGAAATTCAATTCTATATATATATAATCAAAATAGTCTATCCTAGTTGAAGACGCTTCCTCTCTCCTAGCCCTAAGATGCGTGCCCAACAGGGTCCATAACACTGGTCTCTTATTTTGTAACATCTTTCTGTATACATTATGGTTTTGCAATAAATTATTGAGTATTGAGTATGAACATCATTAAACTATGTCATCTTAATTTCACAGGCTTAAAGGCCTTAAAGGCTAGGTAGTCCTTTAGAGGCAGCATTTTATTTTTTACCTATATTTTGAAACCCATCTACAAAACAGAAGTAAACTAGAAAACAGTTTTGTATACTGAAAATATACAGAATGAAATTTTAACTACCTTCTACATTTTAATACAACAATCTACAAGACAAAAAACAAATGAAGAATTTTTTCTTTTGGTATAGCTTAGTACAAAAATATCAAGTAAATCTAAAATTTTTGATAAGTCTTCCTAGCTACACTTTTTTTACGCGATGCGCATCTCATTCATTCATTACGATACTATTCATAACTTGTTGATTTACCCTTTATACTGTTACGAACGTGGAGTTCGGGATTTGGATAAAACACCGTTGACTTATTAGAAGAATTTAATAGGCGATAAACAGGTCGCAAACACTATCACAAAAGCCAAATCACAAGAATCGTAGTCCGGTAGGTCGCTGAGGTCGTTGGTTCCAAAACACTATTAGCCAATCCTTAGAGTAGTCCTTAGATCCGTTGGTATCGCTAAAGTCGTCGTTACTTCGCACTAGATCACTTTTCGCAGGTATCGCACCGAAAGCTCAGAATGAACTGACTCGGCGTCTCAAGTCCTGTTATTTATATATCTCAACATCGACGCCGGTCGTACATACTAGAATGTTCGTTTTCTAGAAGAAATTAAAAGGACGTTAAACGTAAACAACTCTAGTAAGTTATGCCATTTTATGCCTTAATCTGTAAACTGAAAGTTCAATGTCGCTTGCACTAAGGTCTTGTTATTACTTTGTGGCCGAACTTAGGTAGTTATGTACATTCCTCTAGCGATATCTCGAACCTTCTAGCATGACCGCGACAATACCTTCACAGGCTTAGAACCGTAAAAATTAAAAACTATATTGTGAAAAATATTTTCGGGTGAAAACTTGACCTACATTATTTACTTCATGAATGGGTTCTAAACACGATGCCTAACTCCTATAAAAGATTTGGAAGGTGATAAAAAAGTTTTCCTGTATAAATTAGTTAAGAATCTAGTCTAGTTCCATTCATTATCGGTTACATGATTTAATTAACTTTGGTCGACAGAAAAAAAAAACCTGCACCCTTTTGCATTGTTTTTTCAATATGACTATAATAATACTTAATTACTGTGTTTAAATAACTACAAATTATACGTGAGAGCGGCGGCTCGTTAGGCCCGTACTGTCCCGCTTGCGCTTACGAAGCTCATAGGCGCTCTGTAATGGGCGATCGATGGATATCGATCTATATATGCTGAACTACCTGGCCTTAATAAGTAGGTAGTTCTACATACATATGTATGAAAGTAATGAAAGATGCACAGATTTATTGCGTGAAATTACATGATTTCACGCGATACATCTGTGCATCTTTCATTCACCTTGTATTTTAATTGATTCAAATTAATTATTTATGTACACTTTGTGGGGCCAATCTTCACTCTTACAACAGCTGTTAGCAGTTACGCAGTTTTAAATCAACATGACTTCCTGGTTACGTGTTTTTCTTAGCAAAATTTACGAGAAAACTTGGAAACATCCTTTAACAGAACTAAAGAGTTTCTTGCTTTTTTCTTATGTGTAAGTATTTAGTGTCTGTTAGGCTTTATCGCTTTGTTTCATCTCTGCCGCAATTTCTTGGGTGCAATTTAGTGCAGTTTACAGTCTATAAGACTACGACTTATACAGCACTAGTTGTTTCCCGCGACTTTGTACCCGCTGAAATTTGAAGCTAATTGCCAGTATGTGTGATTAAGTAGTTTGCTACTATTAATTAATCATTAAACATCTATTAAATTATATAATTTTGCTACAACGTAAAATGACACGCTTGAAGGATGAGTTCACGATCGCATTGGCGAAACATCTGAAGAAACCTCTCAAGAAAATAATTTATCAGAATAGGAGGTGCCTTTCTATCGTTGACCAGTGTCAGCAGATACTAATTATCGTATCATCATCAGTCTATCGCAGTCCACTGCTGGATATAGGCTTCTCCAGTTGCACGCCACTTAGGTCGATCCTCGGCTTCTCGCATTCAGCTCCTGCCAGCCATCTTGCGCCAGTTATCACTCCACCTGGCCTGAGGACGTCGTACTCTACGGTTTCCGAGACGCGGTCTCCGCTCAAGAACTCGTTTACCCCAGCGGTTGTCGATTCTGCGGCTAATATGGCCAGCCCACTATCATTTCAGCTTGCTAATCCGGTGGGCTATGTCGGTATAACTTTAGTTCTCCGCTGGATCACCTCATTTCTGATTTAATCCCTAAGAGAAAAGAAATCCCGAGCATAGCTCTTTCCATAGCTGAGCGACTTTGAACTTATTATTGTACAAATAATTCAAATAATGATGACACAAAAGTCGCAAGTGTACATGTCCCCTAATGAAGATTGCTCGTGTTGGGCTTAAATCACAGTTTGCACTATTAATGTTTCCCGTGCACGCTTTCGACGTCCCAACTCGCTACTCAGTGATAAAGAGGCATCATTATCATTTGTTTATCATTTTTGACATTTTTAGTTGTTGCTATACCGTAAAATTGGAAAAATTCCTAGCTCGGTTTGGTTTATATTATTTATAGGAGGCTAACAATCATGCCTGAGCTAACTTCCGATCGACACGACTAAATTGAATTTTGTGTTATGTTTGTAACAGTCAGAATTTTTTTTTAAATTAGTTTGGAAGAACATATTTGACTATTTAAAAAAAAATTTTTTTTAAAAATATCTTCATGAAGAGATTGTAAAGAAAATAATACTTAGGTCATTAAGTATCTTTATTTGTAAACCCGTGCAAAGCTGGGACTAACAGCTAGTTTTAGATAATAATGTAGTTCTTGGGCTTCAATAAAACATAATATAAGACTTATCACGTGACTAAAATTTACGAGTATCAAAGTTTGAAGATATTTAATATTTCATACAATTAAGTGCTTAAGTCTATTGCTGATATAATATGTTCTAACAAACTTTGTGTCCAATTTCGACATGTGTTATATTCAATAGTGGCAAAAAAAACATGAATGTGCATCCTAAGGCCAATTTGTAGAAACAAAACAGATTCTTACTAGCTAACTATTTATACAGATCTTTAAACTAATTTCCTATTCCATATCGAATAAACATGGATGAGGATCGTATATAGGTATACGTATTGTGCATAGGTAACTGACAGTGACAGGTAACTTACTTTCGAAAACGTAATATAATGTATGTGACATGCAAAGAAGTCGTTCTTATCAAAGTACGTTTTGACAAGATAAGGATAAAAAAGTCTTTCAAAACGTGCGCATAGATATGTTCAGATTGAAAAGAAAAGCTTTTGCTCTTGATGCTGACTGAATCAGTTAAATGCCTTGAGCATCTAACTTCAGCTACAAATGCCTAAATGAGATTTGTTTTATAAACACAAACAAATGGATACTAAACGCAAAGCGATTCCACAGATCGCAAACAAAGATTGAACGCGAATGGGACATTCCGAATGACATTTGTTATTTATAGTCAAATCCCTGAACAGCCGTCGCTCAAACTTAAATCTCGATCACAATGCTTACACTAAACCCTCCCAATAGACCAATTATTTATTGAATTTACCGATAATGTACCCAACATTAAACCAGTCTGACCTCTTCTGACCATTTGGAGGTTAAAAATATTTAGTTTTGATAGCAAATTTGGTAACACTGTATTCGTTTTAGAGAAACACAAAATATACAGAAAAATAAATACCGTTGCATTTTTAGGGTTTTATTCGTGAACACGATATCGGCTTGTACTTTTGATAAGTTTATTAATTATGATTATTGATGTCTTATTCATTTGGCTTCAAAACATTTTGTGTTTCTGTTTATTTTTATAAATCTTGCTTGTTTCTTCTTTTTAATTATCTTAAATGCCGCAAAACGCTCACATAATATTCTCTATGCACCGTTTGCAATATTACTAAAAGTATTGCAAACGGTTACATGATTAGTAGATAGTATTTTGTGTTTCTATCCAGTAATTTGATAAATAGAGTTTTATGTCTGTGTATGGTGTAGAATTATACTCGTATAAAAAATAGACTACACCGCTGCCAACACTCACTAAGTTTTGTCTTAAACGTGTCTGCAGCTGTGTATTTTGTACCATCATTTACCAAACTGAGGTCGCCTGCCTAGCATCTACCTTCACAAGGCCTACAACATAGAGAACTGATGTCAGGTGATTATTAGAACATTTCATGATAGCTTCTTAAGAAAAATCATCCAACGTTTTAAAATATTAAGTAATTCCAGCCTAAACTCGAAGCATCGCGAGTATCTATGCAAAGTAGGCACATGTGACCAATACGCGGGTGTTAGTGGCCGCGGGATACGGCGCAGAAAAAGTTTCATTAACTTTCATGAGGGTCGCTTTATGGGAGGAGGGAAACTTGGGCCATATTTTGCGACCTGCATTGGCGCAGCGAATGAAACATACAAACAACATTTCAATATCCGATAAAGATTATTTCAAAGCATTAAAAATGAAACAGCCTATCTCTTGTCGGTTAAGCAATTTTCAAAATTATAATTTCAGGAGCTACTTTACCGAAATCCATAACTAAATATTATTTTGTTAATAAGTGACGATGAACTGGCGTCCAGGTTTTTATTATATCGGTATTGGGTACTAATAAATGCATTAACCTGTAAGTACTACATTTTTGAAGAAAGGCGCCTTGGGCTTTCTTGCATATACTAGGTATGTAAGAAAACTACATACTAACTAGTGTGGCGTAGGTAGCTGGGCCGGTATTAACGAATAATCACCAACGCGATCGTTGGGTATTTCTGTTTGATAGTATTTAAACGTCCCACTTAGTGATTAAATCTTAACGTGCTTAAAAAATAAAATCGGCCAAGTGCGAGTCGGACTCGCGCACGAAGGGTTCCGTACCAAAAAGGCCAAAAAAACGAGTTTGTTGTATGGGAGCCGCCCCCCTTCAATATTTATTTAATTTTGTTTTTAGTATTTGTTGTTATTGCGGTAACAGAAATACATAATTTGTGAACATTTCAACTGTCTAGCTATCGCGGCTTTTGAGATACAGCCTGGTGACAGAGCGACGGACAGACGGACAGACGGACAGACAGCGAAGTCTTAGTAATAGGGTCCCGTTTTTACCCTTTGGGTACGGAACCCTAAAAAGCTCTTCCCGAACAATACTAACCACAGTTATTTAGTCCTAAGATTTAAAGGAGAATGTGCAAGCAAACAAAACCGATACAAACGTGTGCAAGAAAAAACAAGGAGCGGCCGAGACGGAACCCGGTTCAAAGCGTCTGGCGCTCGGAACAAATTGGCTGCTATTGTCTTGGAACAATCTACAGTGCACAATACCGTGTAAAGTTCGCGTTGCAAATGAAAATTTAAATTATGCTCTATCTCGTGTTTTGTTTTTAGTGAAAAGAGTTTACACTGAAAATTGAGCCGGGCCGAAATGGTTGATTCCAAAAAAAAGGAGACTGTCAACTATATACTATAGACGTATATTTTTGATGTGTATCACATAAAGATAAAAGATAATAACTAGATACATAATACAAAAAAAAAGTAAGTAACAGCCTATAATCATCCCACTGCAGGGAAAAGGCCTCCATCATTGAATTCAAGTTACCACTGCAATGATGGGAACAGGGGCCTAATTCGCGTAACCGAATCGCAGTTCGATCGTGATTGAATTGGACGATTTTGACATTTAGCCCATATTAGAACTGTCAAAAACCTGTCGTTCAATTACGATTGTGATACGATTCGGTTACGCGAATTAGGGGGCTGGCATAATCACCACGCTTGCCAAATGCGGGTTGGTGATCAACCAAAATCAAACAATACAAAAAGTACTCTTTAAAATGTCTACGACTGAAAACCTTACATACATAACATTAGGTTGAATACGAAGTTTAAAGAGCACTGAAAAATGTTAGAACAACAACTTTGATCAACAATCTTGCTTTTTGGTCGCTGATTTAATTTGATTGTGGTAGATTGTGTAAGATCGTGTATATGCATTTATTTAAATATTGCAGAAGTATCAAAAATGTACAAAAGGTGGACTTAATGCGATATGGCATTCTATACCAGTCGGCCATTAGGCTAAATAAACAGAATGGTTTTTGTGGGCGGTGCGACAAATAAACAGGAAAATGAAATAAAATTATTTTCAGTTGGAGTACGTAGAGCTCTTTTAAATTAATAAACTACACATCATACCTTTCTATTAATACTTTATTTGATATTTTAGCAACTTAATTGCACTGATAATATCAATATATAAACTTGAAAAATTTTGTATACCTGCCCTGTCCCGCCTGAGACAAAAATTTTCAAGTTTATATACTGCTTTCTATTAATAGTTATTAACTGAATAAAATGTGTAAATTGTATCTAATTTTTCATTTTATATTTTAAGTCACATAATTTTTGACGGGGTTGGCTAATTTCGATGTGTTTATTTTTCCGATTGGATGTAAATCAAAATAAATGTAAAGAAAACATATTATTAATAGCTGTTGCCCGCGACTTCGTACGCGTCAATTTCTGTTATTATGATCGTGATTATTTTTGCAACATTTTTCTCTGATGCTTCGTTCCTATTGGTCGCGGCGAGATGTTATATAGCCTAAAGCTAATGGACTCGTCTCGATAAATGGACTATCCAACACCAAAATATTTTTTCAAATCGGACCAGTACTTTCTGAGATTAGCGCGTTCAAACAAACAAACAAACAAACTCTTCAGCTTTATAATATTAGTATAGATAATCTTAAGAGGCGACATAAGGAGTATGTGGGAGTCTTTCTCCACATGTAAGATTTGTCTAAAACTACCAATAAAAATTACCTACTTAAAGACACCTTAGCCTGCCCTTGCTGTGACCATGATGAACGCTGTAAAGTATTCGGTATGTCGGGTTAAATAAAAAATAATCGCGTACTAAATCCGTAAACTTCAATGTATAGTGTTTGCGTAAACTCAAGAAAACAGTATAGACGAAGAAGAAACTTATTGATGAAGAATATAAATAATAATAAATGTGGACAACATCACATACATTGTTCTAATCCCAATTTGAATAAGTACGAGTATTTAAAGCATTCATATTTTGGAAACCAGAAACAACGAAGGTACGAGTACCACAAACACCCAGACCCGAGAAAATGTAGAAAAACACTATTTTTTTTCTACATTGACCCGTCCGGGAATCGAACCCGGGACCTTGAAGCAGGCGACACCTTGAAAACCGGTGTGTACGCCACTCCGCCACGGAGGTCGTCAAAATGCACACGAAAGAAACGTTTAGTGTAGTGTGCGACGGTGCTTGGCGAAATACCTCTAGAGGTATTTGAGGTCATTTGCCTGAATTTAATAGAATAAAGCATATTCATAAAATACCTACTTCTTTTGTTCTTACCTTTAACGAGACCCTTACCCTTACCCGAGAAGAGGTAGTGTCTTTTTGATCAATAATCTCTTACCATGTGACCAGTGTAAATAAATGTGCTGAGTTTCTTACGATATCTTTCTACTTTGACTCAAATGATCGTAACAATTTACAACGAAACGTAAACCTTGTATGTTCATTGTTCTTGCATTTTATTTATTCCCCTAACAAACACTCTGATGTTTTTTTGCATGTAAGCAACTTCATCACATCACAAACCATCGACCTCACTCCACCCCATATTGCTTACATGCCTGTGGATGTGGAATTTATCGATTGTGATAAAACAAAATTATGTAAAAA
Organism: Anania crocealis; assembly: GCA_949315895.1. NCBI lineage: Eukaryota > Metazoa > Arthropoda > Insecta > Lepidoptera > Crambidae > Anania > Anania crocealis. The sequence continues at coordinate 17,349,549 of OX438867.1, read as the reverse complement.
TATCTTTATAGTTCAGAGACAAGGTTCACTTTTGCGCTGTCCAAACGAAAATACGGGTGAATTAAATCAAATGAAGAAATAACATTGAACGACAAAAAATCCAAATACAATACGACAGGGAAAACAAAAGATTTGATTTCCGAAGCGACTAAATTGTCTAATGCTATTTTTACTTTGGACATTGCTTCCCAACAAAGAAACTTTTCGTTTACCGAAAGTACTTACTTTGCTGTGTACTTAAATTATTATTAAGTACCAAGAATAGATCTAAATCCCATAAAAAGTTTATTCATGCAACTGTTTTCCTGCTAAATAATTTGCGACAGTCCAAACTCGAAAGTCCTTGTGAAACTTCTTCTGATACGGACTATTGGCATAAATAGAAATAGGAAAATACTTCTACAGCCAGTTCTTTTCGCGAATATGCTCTTATTTTATTAAAGCATCAATGATGATTTTAGGGTGATTTTTGCATGTGTGCAGCAGGAAGGATCAAGGTAAAGAAACATCAAATTATTATACTAAATAAAAATACTTCCATGCAGATAATTCAATTAAATTTAATTTATTGCGATAAAACTGTGTACAAATACGGAAAGAAATAAGAAAAATGTGACAGGTGATAGGAAAAATTACACACGAAAAACAGATATTGAAAAATTGACATACGGATTAAAAAAAAAGGTATAAGGTCTAGTAGTCTAGACCGATACCATCTGTACGCGGTGTGACTCCTACTATTAATAACCGCGTATGAAATAATTAAATATCACTTTACATGAATTTAATAAAGATTTAGTTATTACTTAAACTTCTTTATCTGACTCAAGACTTTACCTACCTATCGTGTTAAAAGTGTGAGGGTCCTAGCTATCCTGGGAGTTACTACCACTGACCTCAAATAAAAAAATATATTTAGTTACCGATCAAAATGAATTTATTATCTTTCAAGATTCCCAATTAAACTACACGCGTTCACTCTAGTCGGTCAGTGCGCAGTAACTGGGGCCTAATTCGCGTAACCGAATCGCAGTTCGACCGTGATTGCATTGGACGATTTTGACATATACGAGTAGCTCATACTAGAACTGTCAAAAACCTGTCGTTCAATTACGATTGTGATACGATTCGGTTACGCGAATTAAGGGCCTGGCCGACTCGATCCATAAGTCACACAAACATTCAAAATCGCTGACATGCATCTTTTATTCTACATGACTACATTGTGTCCCACTCCCTACACATCTTTTCAAAATATAATATTTTTTTTATGTCTTAATGATAATTTATTCGAAATGCATTATTTCCCATATCTAGTACAACTGAACACTAGTTAAGTAGGCATTTAGATTTTCCTTAATATGTTACTACTTATATAACATTGAAATGTACAGATGACTGGACATCACGCTGTCCGCGGTGACATAGGTGCGAGTCTAGAACAAATGTGCAGCCTGATGTCCACTGTACTGTACTCGTATCTTACTTAGTATCAAATTAATATTGTCTTTGCAATGGTATTTAGTTAATAAGATTAATCGCAAGGTAAAACCATTTTGGTTTGACTTTACCGTTCTATAAAAAAATAGAAACACATTATTTAAATTTCACTTACAAAAGTTTAAATATTTGTTTAAACATGTTCGCAAAGGAAACTGAATCTAAGCTCGAGAACTTAACTGTTGGTTTGCATCTGTTAAGAAACAATAGTCAATACTTTTATTGCATGTTTGACATTGGTGTTATAAGTTAACCATGTTTAGTAATGACTAAATTACTCTTAGCTTTTTTCATATTAGTTAGAATCTTAATAAAAGCAAGTACATATTTTTTATCACGATGACATGATCTTGTGGCACGCACCATACTCTTTTGCCCTTTGGAGCTGTTATGAAACTTCTCAAAGTTGGTGACAGAAAGTCATAATTGTATCAAATGTCGTTTAGGAAGTTTTCAAATTTCTTAATTGAAGCCGCATGCCGCCATGACAAATATCAGCCTTGGATAGGTCCGCTTGAAAATAAAAAAATAAAAACAATGTCTCCGGCACCATTCCGCAGAACTGTCTAAATAAAGACACTTTCATAACGTATTTCACACGAGTAACTCGGTACGGTTCGTTCTTGCGAAAATTCTTTTCGATAAACAACACTAGGTATTGTATTTTCCATCAATTTCCCCAGTAAATATTGATTCCTGAAAGCATTTTCTCGCTTTTCAATCAATATTACGTCAAGTCCGGCGACCTCTGCTTCCTTCGAGCAAACACATTGAACGATCGCTTGCTAGTGGAAAATAATTAGGGTTGTGTAGCCTGTCGATTTATGAACTGTCGGCTTATCGTTTAAGATTTAAACCAACAAAAAGTGTTGTGTTTAGATTTTCTATTTACTTGTTACTACTCAATATTAAAAACAATAAACATTTTTGATCTCATTGCGCCATTACACTACAAAGCTCCACTTAATTTTGCAAACCCAAAACCGAGAATCTAAGCTTCCACGATGATCATCAATATGTGTGTTTATACAACAAAAAGTATACATTTTTTAACATCGTCATAAGTTTCAAACAACTTGAATCATCCGCTGGCTTACAACGTATATTTTGAATTAATTGGTCTATACAAACAATGCCTTGGTAGCCTAATGGTAAGGGCAGTCGCCTGGTAAGCGGAATATTCCCGATTCGAGCCCCTCCTAAGGCTCTAAAGGCTCAAAATTTTTATTAAAGTAATTTTAAGATGAATCCTTTTTTCAAACTAGATATATGTATTATTTGCTCAGTTGGAAAAGCAGCCACCTACATGGGTAAAGGTTTTGACATCTCAAAACTGTTCTATACCAATATTTGATATTTTAGCAACTTACGAGTAGTTGCAATTATATTGAGACGCCTGAGACATAATTTTTCAAGTTTATATACTGGTGTCCTATACCAATATAACAATAGACGTCTTCGTCTTTCTGTACCATAGCTACCTTTCGTTAATGATTCCTATTACACCTAGTTAGCCAAAATGTACACAAAAGTAGCTGCAAGTATTATTGTCATAACAAAACACCACAATGTGTAGAAAATAACGCGGAACAAAAAATCTTACACAAAAAACAATCTAGTAACGGAAACACGGAAATATGCCATTATTTCCCTTCTGGGCGTAAAAAATGCCATTCCTACTGACTATAATCCCATCGCTTCCTTGAAAAGGCATATTATAATCCTTTTCTCTATGTTAGCATAAGTCAACAACAAGATGAATCTCGAATCTTTTTTCAGCTGTAAGTAGTAGTGGTAAAAATGTTCTTCTATGATTAAAAAAAAAACGCTTGCTGCTTTATTAATGTAAGTTATTTTATTTTTCTTTTGTTTTTTCCTTGTTTTTGGTTTATTATCATCTACTATTCATCAGAATTCACATATTTTTCTTCACGAGACTTGGATTTCTCTCCATTAGTCGTTCCTCAGTTGCGACTGCTCTGGTTGAGTTGCCAAATATCTGGCATACTGTATTCGCCTGATTTCTTACTGCTACGAAAGTTTTGAAAGATCTAAAAGCGGTCAGTCCATCCGCCTGCTGAATTGTTGCTGTACTTTAATTTGTGGCTGATTTTATATCTCGATGATTATCTTTGCATAAGATTTGATGTATGATAAACATTTAAGGATGTGCTTAGATTTACGAATATAAACACACAAATACATAACTGACCTAAAATGTTTTTATGTTCATTCATGGCTTTACCTGTTAATATTGCGCTTGCAATTTCTGAAAGCTGCATTTGCCTTACTTTGATCGAATTTGCTCTGGATTATAAAAGGATCATATTACACAGAGAGCTTAAAAGTAATTGGATTCTCTTCAAAATCTTTAAGTTTGTGCTTCCCATGAGATTTTTACTTCAAATTTAACCTAAACACTACAAAGGTTGTAAAATAATGTAAAGTAACCATTAAAATAAAGGAAATAAATTAAACAAACGCAAAAGCACAGTTATTACAAAGTATTTATTTCAAACATGAATATGAACCTAAACCAGCATTTTGACTGTTATACTTGTCGGTTTAAATCTTTACTAAAACAATACTGAATTTCAGTCTTAAGGTTCAATAGTCCAGGTGATGCAAACACCAACCCAACTAGAATGACGTTGCATCATCTAATCCACGAGCTTTAACTTCTTGAGCCAATTTCCTTAGTAGGTTCCATCATAAAGGCGCCCTTATACAGAGTATGGAGTGCCGCAGCGTCAGCAGAACGTGTGCTGAGGGCGGAACGTGTCTAGTGCACTGCTGATATCGCAAACTCAAGTGCCCTTTCGATGGGATTTTCATTCTTACGGGATTATGGAGACAATATTCCATTTTTAGTGACGGCATGTTTCAAGCTGTAAGCAGTAAGCCTCAACTGCTCTACTGCTCCAGATGCCTCTAAGTTTCCGTAGGAACTTATAAGACGAGACGAGTTCTTTTTGCTAATCTCTTTTAGGCCAACACGACAAGTATAAAATTAAACATACATATTTATAATATATTCATTCAAAGATGTTTTAGCGTTTGTGTTACATAAATAGCTATATTAATTCTTTGCCCTTAAGTTTCTTAGATCTAAAATTCCACTCATAAGAGCTGTGAAATGTACTCGTATTTCATTACAATGCAAAAACAATTTACTAGACAAACAACTTGATATGTAATACGGCGCTTCGTAACAGAATCAACAGAGAAGTTTCAGGAAAAAAAACAGGCGGATTTTCCGAAATTATAGAAATAATTCGCCAACAAATCAGACAGACAAAATCACCCCGTCAAACTTACACGGAGTAAGTATACAAGTTCCTATTTTAAAAGTAAAAACAGCCCACTTATTCCATTAAAAATGCCATAACCTTTTTAAGCTGCCATCTTAAAAGCAAGTCTGTTTACTGTTATGATACGAATAAAGCGTCCGCGTCCGTGCTAATGTTTTGGAGTTCTGCTCAACATCACAAAGAATATGAAATTCTTTCAGCTTCACACAAGTTATCACGGCTACAAGTCAAATCATATTAGATTGCTGTTTTCCTCGTGCAGAATGTACGTTTGCTTTAAGGTAGCCTACCTTATTCATATGTGCTATAATTGATATGTTAGTACTAGTATTTTAGAAAAGCTGAACCACTTTAACGCAGCTTAGATTAGATATTTTAGCAATTTAGTTGCAATTATAAAATAAATAAATAAAATAAATGTGGACAACATCACATACATTGTTCTGATCCCAATTTGAATAACTATTTAAAACATTCGTATTTTGGAAACCAGAAACAACGAAGGTACCACAAACACCCAGACCCGAGAAAATGTAGAAAACCGCATTTTTTCTACATTGACCCGTCCGGGAATCGAACCCGGGACCTCGGAGCAGGCGACACCTTGAAAACCGGTGTGTACGCCACTCCGCCACGGAGGTCGTCAAATTATAATATCAGTATTTAAACTTGAAAAGTTAGATAAGCACTTTAAGATTGTGTTTCTACGTATCAGTATCAATATGGTGGCAGGTTGCATTATTATTAATAAAATAATCTTGAATACCCATATCAAAAAAGTGCTTCTTAATAGATAGAATTGTAGTTCTATCTATTCCAAATTATTTCGGTTCTTTGTTACATCTTCGAAGACCTAGTAAACTACACACGGTCAATTCAATTCAATCATTGACCATTAGGTCATTAAATTCTCTTATACAATGACGATTCTCTAAGTAGTTTTCAATTAACGCTTTTACGCAATCTAAACCTACTTACTCCACGCCTTCGCTGCGCTCCAACGACTAATCTAACTAACTAACTAAACGCATCGAAGGCGACTACATCTTCTGAGGATGCTGCGTGAAGTGGCGAAACGCGTCGAGGTTTTTCATATATCGGTCTTGTGTTGTGTACTGCATGCATTTTTGTAGAGAGAGCGGGCGGTTTTCCTGCATGAAATAGTGCTTGATCATTTAGTGTTAGTGCGGGTAGTGTGATGAAGGTACCTAGGCCGGTGTTAAGGAGCGGAAATCATTAGCAAAATAATTGTTAAATCCATATTTAGTTACAGATTTCCACAGAGTAATGCCTGAGTCTTTTAATTTTACTCTACGGTTTATAGCGCGGGATTTAGCTGTTACAATTCGGGAACCTATAATTTTCCCGTATCTAGGTAGTCTGTGAGCAATGTGTTCATTTTCATTTTGAACAAGACGATTCAAAGATCTATGTCACTCTAATTGTTTATTTGCCTTACATAGGGTACTTATCTTGATATTATTGTTTATTTAAACAGCCGCACTTTTGAGTTCTGAAGTATTGGTGTTTGCATTTTACAATTTTGAGAATATGAATATGTTTAATCCAAACCAAAATTAATTTGTTGTTGATCTTGATTTGAAGTGACATTGTACTTTTTCTATATAAGGGGTGATGAAGAATTAGATTTGTTTAAGATGCTAAGTTTCTTTAAACACTGTCATGGGCGCAAACAGTCACAGTGTTTTTTTTTATTTCAATTGTATCCGCATAATCTGCAAATTTAAAGGAGTTAGTTATTCGTTGGTGTTAGGGCCAAATGAAACATAACCCACAGGACAAACGACTCGCAATAAATTCTTGTATCATAATTTCTCCATTAAAACTTAATTCTTATTTGCAACGCTTGTCTACCAGCAGCATAAGCCGTTATTTACAACGATGCAATATCGCTGTTTTCAAGTGTTTTGTTCATTTTATAGTTGCTTTAATTGAAACATTTCTGCCGAGGCACTTTTATTTTTGTGTGACACCTGTTCAAGTTTTTGTGTCTACATTTCAGATTTTATTTCAACTTAATAAAACATTGCTTACCACAACTGCAAGTACTTGTACTCACCATGATGTGGTGCCGGTAAGGGCCACCTTGATTATACAACATCGTTATTATTAGCAACTAAGTTTTGAGTTATTTTTACCTTATCTTTATGCTGTTATGTGTTTCGATGATCTTTTCAAACAAAAAAATTGGTGACTTAAAAATGTCTTGGACTACCTTGGTCCAAATATATTCGATACTATCGTCCAGCCATGTTTAATTTATCAACGTAAAATTTTACACTAAGACCTTCGTAATCAATTATAAAATAAATTTATTTCAGACTTTATAGTCCATATCTTACATGAATGTAGGTAAGAAATAAAAAATACACATTAAACAAAATTTAATTCAAATATCTGCGTCTTGTACCAAGGGGGCAGTCCGGGTTGTTTTTTTTTGCTTGAACAACCTGTCCAAATATTAAGATATAAGATACTCTTTTTTACCGTCTGTTCGATGCGCATGGGCATCTTTTGCTAGGTATAACTATCAACAGGAAATCATATAAAACAATAGCGATCTACTGGATTTATGAAATAATCGGCAGTTACATGAGCAAAATCGCGTGCGGAGTGTAGTCGCAGAATTAGATATTTATTGGAGGTGCTTGATTAGATATTTATACGACAAACCTTGAACTGAATTGACATTTATTGGGTCCGGAATAATATGATTTTATTTATTGATATTAGCAGATTACATTTTGATTAATACGTGACTAGTAAATATCGCGTATCAATAAAAATGTATCATATAAAATAAGGCTGTTTAATGGATGTGATGTAATTCAACGTTTTAAAGAATCGCACAACTTTGTGCAAGATTTTATGCAACAGATCAAGTTACAAACAGCTCCGCTATTCAAATGCTCAACATTCAATCTGTTTCATTGCTTGCAAGTCAGAAAAGTCTATCTAACTTTACAAATGAATGCTCCGACCTCATACAATGATCTCCGGTCTTGCGGATTTAAATTTAATTAAAACCTCAAATTAAATTGGTTTCGTTACAATCAAAATAGCCTCCCTAACAAATTGATGGCCGGGGGCTGGGTCATTAAAAATTATGGCATTCTAAATTTCCGGACGAGTGCCGGTGACGGCTCGTATTCTGGATTGTTTTACTCGTTAATGTTTGGGCTTACTAAATTGTAAGAGGGTAGAACCTTTGTACTGTGGTAGGTCATGTATCAAATTTTTTAAAGGGTAGTATTTCATATATTCAACTTGACTTCCGTAGTTAAGAGAAACCATACAGTTTCGCCGTGTGATTGTCTGACCGTCTGCGGACACTCAGAGACTAAGTAATAGAAAGCTGTATCTACACTAATATTATAAAGCTGAAGAGTTTGTTTGTTTGTTTGAACGCGCTTATCTCCAGAATTACTGGTTCGATCGCTGCGACCAAAATAAAGTAAATTAAAAAGTAACAGGCATACATCTACACCGTCAAATGTCAAGTAAATAAGTACTAATACGATAAAAATAAAACGAAACTACTTAATATTCTTAAATTTTTGACTTTCGATCCAGGTGTTTAAGCCGCCTACTCACTAATGAATGAATGTGATGTGCATTGCGTTAACAAAGTGTTGCTAGGCGGCCGTATCAAAAATTATTGACCGTCATTTGTATTCAGAGACATCGCGGAACATCGGCCTACGTCGCTCGATATCTTGTCGCCGGCCACGTCATTGTAGTTGATAGAGTGATAGGTCATGTCGGGCGAAGTGTGCCAACGTCGCGTGAAGTCGCGCGACGTCTCCGGGACACAGTCGTGCGACATTTATCTCCTAATGGGTACGTGGTTTTAGGAGACCTCCTCATGACGCGCTGCAGCGCTTTCCTTTACTGCTAGGGTAGCCTAACTGTCTGACCAGGTAATTTTTTACAAGCACTTCTGGTTTTTTCACGGATGCGATGTAAAAAGGAAAGCTATTAAATGAAAGAAATGTAGTGCTGATGCGTTTTAGAAAATCGGTAATTTTAGTGAAGTTAACCAAGGTTAAACCGAGAAATCGGTGGTATGCCTCTCGCGTCTAGAAACAGATTGACTGACCATTTCTAGGTAGGTAAGTCATGTGTAAATTCGCCTAGTATTTATTTGTGTTAACGTGTAGTTTTGTTTTGTGCACCACATCACTGTGAGCTTTATACGAACAACACGTTTGAAGTGTCTTGAGAATTAGAACAATGGCTGTCTGAATGACGTCGTAACACACCTTTAAAGATTTTGTAGAACTTTTCATTTGTCCTTTAAAAGAGTCCAGTCAGGTGCGAGGTACTAGACCTATTGAATAAAGTTTGCTGCTAATAATAAGGATAAGAAGCGCAAAATGTATTTAATATTGCATCTTGATCTCATAAGAATAAGTCACAACAGTACCTACTAAATAAAGATGAGATCGCCTTAAAAAATACAACGTGGCCAGTTTCAGATTTAAGCCTCTGAATTTTTCCACAAGTAGGTACTTCTTAAGCCGCCTTTAAATAATTGCAAAATGGCTAAGCAGAACGAAAGCCTATTAGATTTTGTAATGTAAAATAAATTGAAAGATATCCAAGAATCTTGGATTTTACTTGATCTTGGAACTGTTTAAATTAATAAATAATACGATTGTAGAAGTGTAACGCAGACTGAAATTACTTTATTGTCAGGATTTTTTTTAATAAATTTAAAGTTTTTTTAATAAATATTTTACTCGTGCGTAAATTTCTTTCTGTCATGTTTTATTTTATCAATTAGTGTAAATAGATTTACTTCACAATACTTCTCATTTTTATGTACTAACTAGCGGACCCGACAGACGTTGTTCTGTTTTAACTATGAATATTAATTAAGAAATGGTATAATAAAAAAAAACAATATTATTATTATGTTTTATGATAAACATTCTGTTTTTTTTTCTGGCCAAATTAAATATAGTTTTGTTGGTATTCCGACACGGGAACAGGCGACAGCCATCCGTTTCTTTTACCCCCTATTTGACGATATTTGCAGCACGCATTCTGTCAATGTTATGCCAAACGCCATATATAAAAAATGTTTCAATTGTCAAAAGCGATAAGGTCACGTTACAAATAATTTAATATGGTGATAATTTTTTCTTAATTTTTTTAACTTGCCGCGCAATTTCCTTATTTTTTTCTTCATGAGAACCTTCCCCTGTCAATGACAAACAAAACAAAAAAAATAATTAGCGTACGCGTCACGACCAAGGAAAATTGGGATTCATTATATATAGAAGATCATAAAAGAGTATAACGGTGAAACTGTAACGATAAGTTTTGGGTCAATTTTCGATTTATCTCAATCGCGCAACTTTAAAACTATGAACGAGTCGATGTAGTAACTTTTAAACTCTACGTATTACCAGCATTATGACTTTTCATTTATGTTTTCGTCGAAATTCAGTTTTATTCCGAGAGGTTTAAAGTTGAATTCAGTGAAGTTTTAAAGTAGAGCTGTTTCACACAAAGAGATAACACTTATCAAAGAATTTGATCTTCTGTCTCGGATGTGCCTTTGTGCTGTTAGCTGTCTAATTATAGAACAAACTTTGAGGACATCCGGGAAATTGTACTTTAAAAATGGAATTCAATTTGTTTAAACTGTTTTCTGGACACCAGTTAAATTGTCATGTGAAAGTAGAGAGCAAAAAGTTTAAAACTGTTAAAACATTGTTTGAAGAGTAGTGTGAAATAGTATTGGAAGGAAACTGACCTTTTGTGACGTTGGTTCCAGTTGAGCGTTCTTTTAAAATATGACTAGACGAAGCTTGTAAAAAAATCCGCTGAGTTCTTTTTTTTGAAGTCGGTAAATCTAAACTGTTTACTTTAGAAAATACAATTTTATGGTTATATTTTCGATTGCCTTTGCTGGGACTTGTTACCAAGCAACTGCCCTTACCATAGAGCTCTTCTTTAGTCGGTCCTTCATGTCTGATTCGCCTTTTAACTTCACTGACTGACACAGTTGATCTACTAACACAATTTTTGTGTCAACGAATTACTATAAGCCAGCTGAGTTATACCAATGTTTTTGGTTGTATACCTCTATCATATTCAGTAAAATTCAAATGGGATACAGTCCATCTCCAATTGCAGCTAGTATTAGAATTTCCAATGCATCGAAACTTTGTATGGAATTACCTCACGAGTATTCGAGAGAGCCGCTTTACAAATCTCCATTACGTAGGTAACAATAATTTGGCAAACTTTGGCAATTTGAATGTTTCAGCGTAAATAGTAATAGAACGTACCAAATAATCTAAACTGGAAATAAGGAAAATCTCTAAAAGTAAGAATACATTTTAGGAACTTGAACCAAATCTATTTAGGAAAGACTAAATTTGTAGAGACAAAATATACAGGATTTTTAGTCTTCTATTTTTTTATAACAATAATTTTTAAGGACCAGTTTAAATGTAATCAATCAATTTTTGTAAAATTTTTAATGTTAATGCTAATGTAGGTGTATATCGCTTATCTATTGCATTTATGTTACATTTATTTGTAATTTTTAACTGTTTGTTTCCCTACAATAAATAAATAAAAAAAACTGCTTTTCTTTGTTTAGCAAACTCCTTTTATCTACTTATGATATTCTTGGAAGATTGACATGTAAATGACATAACAAGCCGAAACCAGCTATGTTAACTTAAGCATATAAATACTATGGTTAATTAAATTCAAATAAATCAGTATGAATATTAAGAAACCTACAACTAAAAACCTTAAAAATATAATATAACTAATATAACTAATAAACTAATTTTGTCTTGAGGGTCAAAGTCTTTATATTCCAACCCATTGTCCTTCAGTATGTCTACCCATGCCTCTTCAACTGTCTTGTTGTCCAAAGGATAATCTTGTCCTTTATAATGTATTTTGAAAGAGGTCCCCCCTGTCTTCCTCACCATGTTCGTATCGATCTTCTTTGCTTTCTGACGACAAACGTTGTGAATTGTAAAGATGATGCTAATGATGTGATTCTCAACAGTAATATTGAAAGTGGGATCCTTACGCAACTTTTCGGCTTCCTGACTGCATGTCTCCATAGGTGTAAAACTAGTTGTTTTTGATTTGGAAGCGTCCTTTGTCGCTTTGGAATTTCCTGGAAAAGCCAGTTCAAGGGTCTTCCCGAACATAGAAACTATTGAATTTAGACACTTATATTTTCTATCTGAGTCCAGATCTATCTTGGGTCTCTTCGCATTTTCTTTTTTCCCAAGGGTATCAGGGTCTACTAGTATGTCCTCTATCTTGCGCTTTAATGGGTTAGTTGAAGTAGATGCCATTGTTGAACCTTGTTTTTTGTTTTATTGGTTGTACAAACTTTCTGCAATAAAAGGATCTGTTCATACTCAGATTGACATTGTATGTATATTCATTAATATTTAGGATTAACTTATAAAATTCCACTGTCAAATAAAATGCAAATCATTAAAGTCGGCTAACTCAGTCAAAAGTAATGTATGACTCATTTAAAACCGCGAAGACATTTTAAAACCGTTGGATAGAATTGGACATTCTAAAAGAGGTGTCCCATAACAGGCCCAGACATTGAACAGTTTTCTAAAAAATCAAGAAAAATCTACTGACTTTGGGAAAAATACAAAAAACTGTATATAACGTATAGTTTAGCGGCTCAAAAATAAATACAATCTAGTAAATATCCCTCCCAATTAGGTATACAAGATGGCGTTTGACGAGAAAAAATATAAACCATAAACTCTAAATGTCAGCACTAGCTGTTAGATTTCCTTTGTCAATATTTAACATAACCGTTCTTTTCAAGATATTGCCACTCGTCATAATTTCACGTGAAAAGCTAATAATAGGGGTTAAAGTATGAAATTGCCGATTATTTTCCCACTTTCTATTTTGTTTATACTCGTAGCTCTTAAGTATAGTCATATTATTGCGTAATTCTTTTTGTATTGTATCAAAAACTAAATAAAGTAACTTTTGACTAAAAAAAAATGCAATGCTAGTGCCTGCCTATTACTTCAAAGGAAGTCGTTGAAAAGACCTCTAACAATGTGTCAGCTGACCTTCTTGCTTCAATTAAGTATATTTGTATTATATACTTTGATTTTCAGAAATTTAAATACTATAATGCGTAGCTTTATAACCATCTAACTTTCACCTTTAATTGCATCGAAATCGGTTCAGGCGTTTTTAAAAAAACTAAACATTTGTTAGTATAGAAAAATGACTTTTCTCGATTTCGTCCATACAAAACGGCAATTTCATACTTTAACCCCTAATAATATATAATCGCAATTAAATTATCCTACAGGCATTACATAAATTTAAACTCTTTGTTTTTTTTTGTTATTATTACAACAAGCACAAGTAAGCAAGCAATATAACTTTTTCAAATCGAGATAAGCGATTTTGAAAAAACTGATCAAAGTGTCATCTTCCGCCATGATAGTTTTTGTTGTTTGGTATTGCTATTCTAATAAGTTTATTTTTGTTTAAGCCATTAAACGAAGCCATTTTAAAGAATTTTGATGATAACAAAGTGTTGTAGGTACGAGTATATTGCCCTAACTTTTGGCAACGTGTACAGGTTCTGGACCTAGCCTCCATACAATTTGGGATATCTCCTTTAAAGGTCAGCATTCTGATTTAGTGGTGATATTATAATTCTAAATAATCATCTCTGCTTCATCGTTCAAGCGCTTACGAAATGAATCGTGTACTTATACAGCAGGTTGAAGCGATACTTAAATTATTTCTTAACATTGTCTTCCTCGTCACGGTCAACAATGGAAATCAATCAAAGTTTTTCAATCACGCGCTAAAACAACAGATGCTATATCAGATAATATCTCCATTTTAACTTGATGTTTGTTTTACTTCGAGTTCAATGCGTTGCTATGGGTAATATTTCAAGTTGGAATTTTTGTTAAGAAAGTATGTAATCGTATTACAGATCGAATAACTTACCTGTGACTCGGCGGAAATGGAAACTTAAATTAACAAATACTTGTTGTAGGGATAAAGCAATGTAAGTTAAAATATTTAAGACACAAATTATTTTGGTAATTTGTAAAGGTTTTATTAGTAAATCTTCTGGTTAGGAAAATAATTCAACTGAAACTTATCATTATCATTGTCATCAACACAAGTCCGCTGATGGACCTCTTTAAGTATGGGGTCTATATTTTATTTTATTTATTTACGAAAACAAATGGATTGTACTATAATCGCCTCGCTTGGAAAACTACTGAACAGACGTGGGTGAAATTCGTCACGCAGATATACTCGTATTACATGCTGATTTGGAACAAGGGCCACTTTTTATCCAGGCAAAGAGTACCTACAGTTTTTTCGTATGATAGTTATAAGTTCGAAATTCCACGTGTACGAAATAACGGGAATGCTAGGCCTTTCCCGCGATTTCTCTATTTATAATTCTCTGTTCGTACATATGCATACCGGTATTTGGTGTCAATAATTTCCATAGCCAATTTATTTGATGTGCTTCATACCTCGAATGAAAAACAGGTTCGTAGGCCTTTGGCTGTTTTTTTGTACAATTATTTAAAGTAAAAAAAAAAAAATATTTTTATTTCTTTCGCCTACTCTGAGATTTTACTAACCCAAGGTTAAGCGTGGAAAAGTAACAAATGAACTCATCAGTGACAACTCGGAGAAAAAGCTTGATCTGTTTCGACGAATTTACGGATATTGAAGGCTTGTGAAGTGACCGTGGCACGTGTGACCAGAATACTTGAATAACCTATAAATATACAATCAGATTATGAATGTGTTTGCACTATGTTGACTGGACTCCGTACGCAAAGAACCTAAGTAAACCTGTGGGTGACGCCTTCGCAGAAAAACGTTAGCAAATCAAGTTTATGTGTGTATATTAAAATGTCGTTGTACGAATATCCATAAAAGCTTTTTGACTGAAAAAAACCTAGAAAAATCTACTAATGTTGGTTAGTGATTACCGTCAGTAAATATTTATTTGGCCTAGACTAAAATTTTATAGATTTTCTTGTTTTTTTATAGACCGCTGTATCTTTTTTCATGTTTTTTTTTTCAAAAATAGTTTGATTACTAATAGGTAGGTACATTTTGGAATTAGAAAGGAACGTGATTTTTTGGCCTTAAATGTTTCAATATTAGTAGAAAAACAACTGAAGCTATGAATACGAGTATTATTTCTAGTATTCAGTTGTTTTTCCTATGTTGATTTCATTTCCGACGCTCAATTGATATCCTTGTAATCAGATTCTGTTATAAACATTCTTATTAAAAAAATTCGGGGAACCATATCGTCTGTGATAACGTATAAGGTAAAACGAGTATGAGGTTGGGAATTTAATAAGTCGTAGAAAAACATTCGGTACACGCAATCGTGATTTCTTGAAATGCTTAGAAGTCCACGTCTGCGCATCTGTTATTATTATTTTGAATACACAACGCTGGTAGACGTGCAATTCAATTATTATTAGTATGTAGACAATTTAAATGTCATGTTTCATGAAATAAATCGGGCTGACAGAGAGGGACAGGTAAAGAAAAATAATTTCTTTCTATTTTTCTTTAATTTCTATTTGACATCCAACATCCAACATACTTACAAAGTGATCCACAAAAATATTAGCAAGACTATAAAAAAAGCAGAAAACGAAGAATTAAAATTATATCGACGCCAAAAAGGTTTTCCGCTTAGAGTTATCGAGAAAGTTTACAACTATATACATATAGCCATGTACATATAAAAGAAAGTCGTGCTAGTCCACATAACTAGAGAACGGCTGGACCGATTTAAATAATTTTGTGTGTTTGGATTTGTTTTCGACGGAAATAAGATGGTAAGCATTAAAAACTATGGAAAGTTTACTTTAAAAAAAAAACTAATTAAGCAACTGTATTTTTTCATAATATTTTATTCCAACTCCGCCATATTTGTCGACAGTGACTTTAGACGTAAAATCAAATAATATTATCATCTGAGGCGATATGAAGTTTGTGGGGTCTGTTATTATAAGATATAGCTAAGAAAATGCCTCAGTAACCAGGTACTAGGTACTGATACGCCCCATTGGTCTAGTGGTTTAAATACCTGGCCAAAATCTCGGGGTCCTGGTTTCGATCGCCGAGTCGGGCACCAAGGGTTTAGATTTTTTTAACGTTGCTCGGGTTTGTGTTCACCAACCCGCATTTGGCAAGCGTGGTTATTATGTGGGATGATTCTAGGCCGTTTTTTTTTGCTTGTACGGAATCCAAAAATGTACCGAAATCATGTAATTCCAACAAATCTGAGTGTTTGCATTCTCCTTACACATTCACTTTTACCACTATAATAAGTAGAAACATGTGGCCCATAAGACTTTTGTTAAGCGCGAAATTTAGTTACCACCCCAGGTGCTCGCTCTCAACGTTTATTAAGACAAAGTCCTAGCGGCGCGGCCATTAGCTCCAAATGCAGCTCTTAGCGACCTCACCGCTGGAATTGGGACTGTGTCGCAATAAAATATACGAATAAATGTTAATGGTATGGGTTATGTGTCGAGAAGTAAATTTAAATTGAACTGTGAAAATGAATTAATGTTGTCATGTCAAACGTCACTTTATTTCTGGAAATCGGCATCTTTCAATCAAACAACAACATCTTGGAGAGGTATAGACGAGTAAGCTCTAGCCTGAAAATGCGGCGAAATGGTTCCAGTAAAGGATGGTACGGCAATGTTTTTGCTTTGCGCTCGACTTGGCGGAGGCACTGCCGTGCCCCCCGATTCTTATATGTTTCAAAAATGGGGGACGTAATAAAATGTTACTTAGAAAACATTTTTTTTTTCGTTTGGAAATTTAATTTTTTACATAGTGTTTTAATAGTTCATGTCGGTCTCTGACTTTGATTTTATCATTTAAATGTGCTAATAATTACTTAGTAATGTATAAGTTTTGTTAGAGTATTTTAAAAAGATTTTCGACAAAATAGGCCAATGTCTACCATAGCACACCCTGTGTAATGAAGGTGTTAAAGTTCTTCTGAAATTAAACCCTGTCAGGATATAGGTCCTTTGTATCTTTTAAAATATTCTCATAAAAGTATTTGTACTCTAAGGATTAACACAACAGTAAGTTCATCAAACATTGTATTTAATCATAAAATATTTCTAGACCCGTACGTTAATGACAACGGTACTATAGAGACCATAGTTTTCACTAAAAGCAAAATTTTATAACCGACCTGGGTGTCTTTTCATACAGTTTACCGTGTCGGCAAAGGTTCCATTGTGAACCTTATCACACTTAGTTAAGAATACACGTCTCTAGCTACTGGATTAATGTTCGTGACTGTACAAGTGTGTGCAATGTTCAGCAAAGTGCAAGTCTTGAAATGTACAACTAAGTGGTAGCTTTTCAACAAGTAAGGCACTAGACCTTTAAAAGCAAAGTTCTAGAATAATCTATGATTAGACATTTAATATAGGCGGCATTAAGTCCACCAATTGTACATTGTATATTTCTTTTGTTCAATAAAGTTTTAAATAAATAAATAAATAAAATAGATATTGCAAAAATGTGCAATTAAATTTATCTCTTAAATAAATTTTAAAAAGTCGATCTGTAAGAGAGATTGTTTTTAGAGATTTGTTTCTAAGAGTGATTGCGTCTGATTTTCTTATTTATTTAGGTACACCAAAAATATCTATCTTAAAGCTAGCACTGATTCGCATGAATATCAATTAAAAGCAAACACAGCTTTGACCATAGTTTGTTATCAGGAATTTTGCAATACTAAATTTTACATCAGAATTTAAACATGAAAAATTATGTCTCAGGCGGGACTCGAACCCGACTCGAACCTCTTCGCAAGCCGGGCGCGGCGCTTTACCAATTTAGCCACCGCGCCCGGCATGCGAGGAGATGCGTGTACGAGTCCCGCCTGAGACATATTTCTTTAATTTGATATAATAATTACAATCAAATTGCTTATATATCATATAAAGTGTTTAAATTTTACAATTTACATTATTCATATTAGGTACGAGTATATGCTTTTAAGTAAGTAGACGGTTATTTAGTTAGATAATAAATAATCTTTTAAAAATACCGTGTATACGCGACGTGAGGGAAATGAGGGATCAAGAAAGGGAGGTATTAAATAATTTAATATACTTATTTACAAGTGATATTTTACTACGTACGTGTTGAAAGCGAGAGAACAATGACAATAACCATCTAAGTTTCACCTTTAATTGCATCAAAAACGGTTCAGGCGTTTTTAAAAAAACAAAAAAAATTGTTAGTATGGAAAAATGACTTTTCTCGATTTCGTCCATACAAAACGGCAATTTCATACTTTAACCCCTAATATATAAGAGTGTCCTGGACACAATGCGTAGGTTGAAGTTTTAACATTAAAACTTGCGCTGTGTTTCAAAATATGTAGCACTTACATATACAGGATGAAATTCTAACAACTTTCCAAAATTTTTTATATGTGTTCAGTATCGTATTTAGAGCCTATTAATGAAGTAAAAAATGTCAATCAAGTTGTCACCCGAAAATATTTCTCGCGTTATAGTTTTCAATTTTTACGGTCCTAGACCTGTTAAGGTATAAAGGGAAAATCAAAAACTTATGAATAGTATTGTAATGAATGAATGCGATAAACATCGCGTAAAAAAGTGTTACTATGCCATATCAAAAGTTTTAGATTTTTGGCGGACATGTTCTAAGTATTATAACTTGACATTTTTGTACTGGGCTATACCAAAAGAAAAAATATGTCATTTGATTTTTGCCTCGTAGATGGCTATATTAAAATTTGGAAAGTGGTTAAAATTTCACCCTGTATTTTACACTAGTGTTAGGTAATTTTTAGTTTTCCAAATGCACTAAAACAGTACGATCTGGCTTTTGTCTTTCTGTATTATTAAGAGACTTCGAATGAAAAAGTATTACAAGCCTATTTTAACATACGCATGTAAGTCCTAATTAATTGTAAGTGACATTTTGAGGCCAAATACAAAAATCTTGGGAACTGTAATTATATTTATAAGATTATTTCTTATTACTAGTATTGGAAATAAGCTACTGTGTTGCGAAGAAAAAAAATTTTTTTTTTTTAGAAATACTATCTTTACTTCTTAGTATCTAAATGCACTATTATTAACAAACCTACCTAACATGTAAACAAATAAATGACATTTAAAGTTTATTCCCCGCTAGTAATTAAATTAATAAACAACAATTAACTTACATTTTTTGACACATGACATGTCATAATAACCTTTAAAAAAGTCTATCGAAAATTATGAAATCAACCTAAAAAGAGTTTTATCGTTCTATTACACTTTCTACTAAATTAAATTAAATAAACAATATATTTTTCTTTACAATATTGTTACTAAAAATGTATAATTTAGACGACCTCCGTGGTGGAGTGGCGTACACACCGGTTATCAAGGTGTCGCCTGCTCTGAGGTCCCGAGTTCGATTCCGGGACGGGTCAATGTAGGAAAAAGTGTTTTTCTACATTTTCTCGGGTCTGGGTATTTGTGGTACCTTCGTTGTTTCTGGTTTCCAAAATACGAATGCTTTAAATAGTTATTCAAATTGGGATCAGAACAATGTATGTGATGTTGTCCACATTTATTTTATAATTTACTAGCGGACTCGACAGACGTCGTCCTGTCTTAACTATGAAAATTAATTTCAAACTGATATAATTAATTAAAAAAATATTTTCGATAAGTACAAATTTATTTATCGACATTGCAAATGCTAACCGCACTGGAAATTATAGCCGTTTGCAGCACGCATTCTGTCTATGTTACGTCAAACGCCATAATTTTACATTAAAAAAGTTTAAATTGTCAAAAGCGCTAAGGTTACATTACAAATAATTTTGTATTGTGATTAAAAGTTTTCTTAAATTTTCTAATTACCCGCGCAATATTCTTAATTTTTTCTTTCATAAGAACACTCTTCTGACCAAAACAAACAAAACAAAAAAGTGCAGTATACCAACAATTTTGTGTTACAGTGCCGGTAAGTATAAAAAAAAAAAAGTGTGGCACTCGGAGACTGCCGCGATAAAGCTATTGCATAGCATTTTTATCAACTTATGCAATTATAAAACTAAAAAGTATTATCGCTGTGCTGGTCGGAGTGGGGGGGTGTTAGGTTATTTTCGTTACGGAATTTCTGGATTCGGTCTCCACTCTCAAGGCCCGCGATAGAAGCTATGCAATAGCCGGTCGGAGTGAGGGGTGTTAGGTTATTTTCCTTACGGAATTTCTGTATTAGGTCTCCACGCTCAAGGCCCGCTATAGAAGCTTTGCATAGCTTAAAAATAATTAGCGAAATTGGTCCAGCCGTTCACGCGTGATGCGATAACCAAGGGAAATAAAGAATCATTTTCATATTTAGATTTCTTTATAAGAAAAATTGTTCTTATTGCACTTCATTGTTTATTCTTTAGCTATATGCAGTTTCCTTGAGTTTATAGGTAGTTTATGTAGGTACAGCAGGTACTTTGTATTAGTTTTTACCTACAATTTTCTGTTTTTTTAAAGATTTAAAGTTACTTCATAATTTCAGCCAAACAATGCCCACTGCTTGACATAGACCTCCCCTAAGAACCTCTATAACGGTCGGACCCGCACCACTAGCATCCAGCGGTTTCACGCAACCTTCACCAGATCGTGGGTCTTAAGAGTACCCCGGGCCTATCCACAGATGGTCATCCGGAGCAACTTTTATTCAGCAGGTTCTCTATGTTCTAATTTCGCAGAATATTAAGTTTGATTCAAGCATCAGTCTGTGATGTATACTATTTTTTGCTCCCTCTACAAATGAACTTACTCGTACTTCGTTCTTTCATTTACTTATAAAACTATGTTTTATCGGCAGTGTCTCGTAACATGTTATATTGTTACTAACTTTTATTTCTAAAACTAGAAGGTAGAGCTCCATTTGGACTGAAGAATGCCCTCACATTACGGCAGCAGCTCACGGGTTAATTGTAATAGCCGCATTAATCGCTGATGCCAGGTGCAAAACTAACGTTTTTCTTTAGATAATTACAAGAATTAAATAAAATTGTGTTTACAGTCCCATGTCGAAAAAGTTTTAAAACCTTCTAGGATTCCAAAGTCAACAATTGATATTGTGATTTTATTTACTTTTGACAATCTGTAAAAGTAGGGCACAGGTTTTGACATTTTAATAATATGTTAAGATTTTTGTCATTTAAAATAATAATTAATAATCGCTCAATTAATTTGAAATAATAAAATTGACATTCACATGCCCGCTAGGGCGATTTACACTGATTCATTCTGTACAAACCAATATCATTGTAATTACGTGTATCTTGTGAATAAATAATGAAAAAAAAAACAATAAAACCGATTAGCCTTGTAACAGTAAAAGTAACGGCCTATACTTAACTATCCCAGTGCAGGGAAAAGGCCTTCATCATTGAATTCAAGTTACAATAGCAATGATGGGTACAGGCATGATCACCACGCTTGCCAAATGCGGGTTGGTGATCACAAACTCGAGCGACGATCGAAAATTCGAAACTTTTTTTTATTGCATGATCCGGGGATCGAACCCGGGACCCGGGTATTCAAACCACTAGATCAACGAGGCGTTACAGTACTTTGTACTATTATATTCGGTAATAGTACCAGAAGTCTGTAATTAGGTCACGCCGACGAAGTGGTTCAATAAATTCTCGATAAAATATAGTTTTAAGGGTGTGTTCACTTTACCTAAATTTGGGCATGTTCTTTTTCTCGTTATCCCATGGTATGGCATGTTGTTGCATGGGTCTTTCAAAGACGTTGTGGGTGTATCCGTACTATTTTTCGATTCAGGGATTCATTTGTAAGTTCCTTATAATTAGGTTTTGATGTTCCAATTTTGTTAAAGTCAAATGACAAGACACGGTAGCTTTATCGTCAACAAAACTTAAAACCTTCTTTAATTACGTAGGTTAGCAGTTCACAAGTCAGATGCCTTACTGTTAAACGTAACAGTTCATTCTTAACTTGATTCAACATTCGAATCTGGCGTTTATATTGAAGTATAAAAACAAGAAACGCAATCATTTGCATGAGCTTTTAACTTTTTAAAACGAAATTTAAGACATCAAAAGTCAAATAAATGTTGTGGTTAATTTCTTGTTATTTGCAGCAGTTGAACTAACTAAATAATTTTAGCCAATATTTTTTAATTAATCTTAAAAAGGCACACGGATGAAGTGTTTTTATCGTTATTATAATTAAAATGCTAAAGGACATTCTCCGTCTTAACAGTGCGTTTTGATTATGTTCGTTAAACTCGGCCATGTAAAGTATAATCATCACGCTTACCAAATGCAGGTTGGTGATCACAAAGCCGAGCAAAGTTCGAAAATTCCAAACTTTATGCTACCCGACCTGAGAACCAAACGCGGGTCAGTGGGATGTTGTCCGGTATAAAAATTACTGGACCAGCGGGTCGGTGCCAGTTAGTGTATCAATAAAAGAATAGGCTGAGCCAGCGAATGACCGAGTTTCGTTCACCTCAATCCAACCTCGCCTAGGGCTTCGCGGTCACGCAATCGTTTACGGGTTATTTCACACATTAGTTAATATTTTGTGGGAAACCACTCAATTGCTTCCGTATACAAGGTTAGTAAACATTTTTTTTACTTTTAAATTAATTACATTTGAAAATAAATATGATTTAACGGTAATCTGTTTGGAACCCTTTGACCAATGTCGATCACTTAAAACAGTGCGAGATATATGGTGCTCTAAATGAAAAAATACTATGTTCTGTTATATTAAACAAGTCGTTGGTCTACTGATCTAAATACCGGGCTGAGATCTCGGGGTCCCGAGTTCGATCTCGGGTCGGGCAACCAGAAGTTTCGAATTTTCGAACATTGCTTTGTTTGTGATCACCAACCCGCATTTGGCAAGCGTGGTGATTATGCCAGTATCCTATATTGCTATGGTAACTTGAATTCAATGATGAAGGCCTTTTCCTTGCAGTACGATTACAGGCTGTTACTTTACTTACCTACTCGCGGCCTCGCTCGCACACTTTAGAGGGGTTGTCTCCACCGATCTCGAGATCAGATCGAGTTGGCCACGGATCTCGCCGAGTTGTATCCACTGATACCGGGATCCGTTTCCATCAAAAAATTATGAAATGTTTTTATCCACTGATCTCGGTATCCGTGGCTACACAAAAAAATATATAATACTTTTCGAAACTGATCCCACCGCACATAGTATCTAGAAAAAAAAATTAAATTGTTTTTTATATCAATTTATTAAGGTTCAAAAGAAGAAGAACGTAAATTTAAAAAAAAAACATAGCTTAAGTAAACTGCACAGATGGGAATACTCACGAAACAGAGAAACATAAACAAACAATTATTTAAATTGGTGGAAATGTACATAATATTAGGTATCAAAAAGTTAGAATTAAACCAAAAATATTCATCTTCGTCATTATAGATAGAAAATATATGTATAGAAGATTCTTTTATATCTATCTTCTATATCCATCTAAATTAATAAAACTGAATCACTGAAATGAATTTCTGGTTATGAATTTCGATCAAATGCACCAAATTAGAAATTTGGTTTTTTATTGTGTTTGTTTTTGTCAGGACGAGGTTTGTATAATACGAGGGCGGGTCAATAAGTCCGTGACTTTGGGAATAAAACACAGATTTTTTGATAAATAAATCATTTTATTTTTCAACGTAGTCTCCCTTGAGCTCTATACACTTTGTCCAACGCTTCTCCAATTTTTCCAAAAAATATGATTTGTCGAGGTCCTCAAAATAGACCTTTGTTTGCGAGATGACTTTATCATTGGAGTCAAATCTTTTTCCACCAAGCCATTTCTTCAGGTTTGGGAACAAGAAGTAGTCACTCGGAGCCAGATCTGGAGAATAGGGCGGATGAGGGAGCAATTCATAGCCCAATTCATGGATTTTTGCCATGGCAACTGCACATGTGTGCACCCTTGCATTGTCTTGGTGGAAAAGAACTTTTTTCTTGGCCAAATGAGGTCGGTTTTTTTTTCAAATCGTCATTGAAGCGGTCCAATAAGTTGGCATAATATTCCCCATTGATTGTTCTTCCCTTTTGAAGGTAGTCAATGTAAATTATCCCACGTGAATCCCAAAAAACAGTCGCCATAATTTTATTAGCTGACAAACCCACCTTGGCCTTCTTTGGCGCTGATTCACCCTTAGAAACCCACTGTTTTGACTGTTGTTTGGTCACTGGTGTGTTGTGATGGATCCATGTTTCGTCCACGGTTACAAAACGGCGCAAAAACTCCTTCATATTGCGATTAAACAACGCCAAACCTTCCTGTGAAGTTGTTACACGATTGCGTTTGTGGTCGACTGTGAGCAAAC
The DNA here is from genome assembly GCA_949315895.1 of Anania crocealis. Taxonomy (NCBI): domain Eukaryota; kingdom Metazoa; phylum Arthropoda; class Insecta; order Lepidoptera; family Crambidae; genus Anania; species Anania crocealis. The sequence goes on along the minus strand of OX438867.1, from coordinate 17,325,255 downwards.
GCGGCACCCATCTTGCGGAAAGGTTTCTCATACCCAAGTGATCTTTCAAAATTAAAACCACTGAGCCATGCGAGATCCCTACGGCTTTCACAATCTCTTGCACTTTCAATCTTCGGTCGGCCAACACCATATCGTGAATTTTTTCGATTGTTTCGGGTGTAGAGACCTCAACTGGGCGTCCAGGACGTTCGGCATCTTCAGTGCTTGTACGGCCACAATGAAATTCAGTAAACCACTTTTTTACCATTGAAATCGATGGTGCAGAGTCCCCATAGTATTTATCAAGCTTAGCCTTGGTCTTGGTAATGGTTTTTTTTCGCAAAAAATAATGCTTAATAAGCACACGAAATTCACTTTTTTCCATTTATTCCTCATATTACTGGGTAGTCTGATAAAGATAGCTGTCAGACACAAACTAACTGACGCAGCAAGTTCAAATTTTGGTAGGAGTCAACTGAGAGATACCTGTTGCCAGGAGTAGTGTTGCTTTTTCGGTAAAGAGGTCAGAAATTCAAAAAGTCACGGACTTATTGACCCGCCCTCGTACATATAACATGAGTAAGTAAATGTTGGGAGAATGACGTACAGTTGTTCAGCCAGCCAGTAGTAGTTGCCAGCTTTAAATAGACAATAGGACGTCATTATTACTAATATTATAAATGTGAACGTTTGGATGAATGTTTTTACTCAATCACATCAAAACGGCTGAACAGATCCAGATAACATCCGTTATAATGATAGATAATATGCTGGAATAATAGCACATAGGTTAATATTTATCTCTGAAACAAGTATGGTTAGGTTTCCCACGCATTAAAGTACCGGGAAACAACTAGTATTAATAGTATAATACTAGCGATGCTTGACATTAATGACAGAGACCGATCACTAAAAAGCATTGGGTAATGAGCGCTTCAATGAATTAATTATTGATATTAAAATGTTTTGTGTTTACGGAAGTGTTATATTTTCTTAGCCCGTACAGTCGTGGGCTAAGAAAATACAATACGTACTAGTTCTTCGGAAATTTTGAAAAGGTATTTTCATATACATATATTTTCTTACGATTAATATTTTCTTAACTTTTCCAGGCAGTGACCGACTTTTATAGTTTTATTCTCCAGTTGTTCTAACACATATACGAGTATTATCCATCTATTCCGAGAAATATACTTTGCTGCCTTAGGCATAACATCATCATCCATAATTTGTTTCGAAGCCCTTTTAGCATCATTTTCTAATACTTTTAATAACATCATTAAGGTTGGCTGTTTTTTTGCTATCATATTATTTAACTTCCTATTCCACGCTTCAGTAACATTATTTGTACGGTGTAATTCCTTGTTTACATTCCAAACCTGCATCCAGTCGGCTGATGTAAGCCATTGGTTCATCATGTAATTGATGAAGTCATCTACCTCTTTCAATGGATTTCCAGTAATAAAAGCGTTTTCCGTTATGTATGCCCAAGCGTCATCAATATACTCCATCGGATGTAACAGTAACACAGAGCTGAGGGCGACAGTTCTTCTAATTTCGCTACATTTTAAGAGGTTTAGCTCTTTTCCCTTTTTCCATATAGCTTGTGTAAAGTGGAAATAGCAGCCTTTAATTTGCGCTTGTGGAAATTCTTCTTTTAATGCTGCTATAGCTGCTAGCTCAAAATCTAATGTGAATTTGTTGGGGGCAAAATTTGGCAATTTTGATTTTATTATTTCGTATAGGCGTTTATACGCTTCCTTGTTTCTTCTGCTTAATAAAGCGTATATGATAGGGACTACATGTGTTCGACAACTCGTACTGCCAGCGTCACCCATTATTGTGTATAGTTCACTAAAATGTTGAGGACAGCTCCTGAATGTTCCATCAACGAAAACATGTTTGAAGATGCCAATAAGACTTCTCAAATCGGGAGAACAAAAGATCAAAATTCTTAATGAATCGTCTTGATAATCATCGAGCATAAATTTATCAAAGAGCTTTGGAATTTGTACTTCATTTAAGTTTTTAAAGTGCATTTTAGTCACCCCTGCTGCTTTATTGCGAATTTTGTAAAATTTGCTTCTATGAGTATCCAGTTTGGGTGGCTTTTCAATGAGCGACATCCCTGAATCTTCGTATTCTGCAAGAGCTTCATTATAAACTGTAGACACCTTCTCCGGTGTAGAAATTATTTTATTGCGAACCTTTTGCATTTTTTGTGCCCAGTCATTTTTTACAAGATTTGGTTGACATGCTGTGTGCGCTTGCTCTCCTGATATATTTCCTTCCTAAAATAAATGAAGACGATTAAGATTTTTAAAATGTTATTTTATTTTATTTTACACACTTTTTTGCATACAATTACATACAAAGATTACATACAAAGATAGTACTATTGGTGGACAGAAGAATGGTGGTGTTATTATGTGAATAATGATTATACAAAAGAGTGAAGTTGATACTCACAGAACTAATGCTTAATGCAACTTTACATTGTTTCCTCCAATCCACACAGCGCCAGTTTGTTGAATCATTTTTATTCACTCGGCGTTTGGAGTACTGATAACCAGCTCTAAGTAGCTATAACTATGCCTCCATTTCGATCAACAAACGTCAACTCTGGTGTATAAAATCTACAGCGAAAACAATAGAAAAATGATAACCTTCGAAATAAATCATGATGTCAAATTTGAATCTTGTCTTGGACTAAAAGTAAGCGGGTTTTAAAATGAGTTTTTAATAAACTGACCCAAACAAACTTATTTATATAACTAGCGGCCCGTGCCGGCTTCGCTCGGGTGGACCCGTTAAGTTTTAGTAAGTATCTCTAATCTTTTCTAGCAATAAATATAGCCTATGTCACTCAGGGCTTTCTAATGGTGAAAGAATTTTCGAAATTGGAACTGTAGTTTTTGAGGTTATTCATTAAAAACATACAGACACACAAAAATACAAATATTTTCTCTTAATATTTTTAAGTGTTGATTTATTTAAATAAAAATGTAAAACGAAGTGTATGTACGCGCATAGCTTAAGCTCGATTGCAACGAATTCCAAAATCGTTTGTAATTTTGAGTTAGTATGGAAGAAAATGTTTGATTTATACAAAATCTTTAATGACGAAGACGAATATTTTTGGTTTAATTCTAACTTTTTGATACCTAATATTATGTACATTTTCACCAACTTAAATAATTGTTTGTTTTTGTTCCTCTGTTCTGTGAGTATTCCCATCTGTTTAATTTACTTAAGCAATGTTTTTTTTTTAATTTACGTTCTTCTTCTTTTGAACTATACTACTGAACTGTACTTTTCACATCAAGTACTCTATTTCACCTTCCCCTTCCTCTATGTAGTATCCAATGCCCAACAGTTGTCTGGAAGAAATCGCTGTTGGCGATAAGACCGCCGAAGTTGTACAACCTTTTGTTTTAATTATTTACTGTAATTTGTATTTTTATTTCTGGTGTGCAATAAAGAGTACTCTATCTATCTATCTATCTACCTTAATAAATTGATATAAAAAACAATTTAATCTTTTTTTGTAGATACTATGTACGGTGGGATCCGTTTCGAAAAGTATTATATATTTTTTTGTGTAGCCACGGATACCGAGATCAGTGGATAAAAACATTTCATAATTTTTTGATGGAAACGGATCCCGGTATCAGTGGATACAACTCGGCGAGATCCGTGGCCAACTCGATCTGATCTCGAGATCGGTGGAGACAACCCTACTTTAGATCTTCTTTTTAAGTTTTTAGCCCTAATGCCAAATGGCCCGCGTGCGTTTATTTAAAACTTTCATCCCCTAGGTTACCCGCGTAGAATTTTAGAAAACGCTAAAACTCCGTAACTCATCATTTTCGCCGTAATTCATACGAAATCTCATGCAAATAATAATATGTCCAAAGAGTAAAGTTTTATACAAATTTTTATCCCCTATTCTACTGACTTAGGGTTGATAATTTAAAAAAAACTTCATCCCTAGGATTTTATCATATTACATACATACATATTATCACGCCTCCTTCCCAACGGGGTAGGCAGAGACCAAGGCCTTCCACTTACTACGATCCTGGCATACATCTTTCGCTTCTTCCACATTCATCAATCTTTTCATGCATGCTCGTCGGTTTAGAGTACTCTTGACCTGACCTTTCTTCAGAACATCCCCGATCTGATCGTGATAAGTTCATCTAGGCCTTCCTCTTCCAACGCTCCCTTTCACACTCGTCTTGTAGATCTGTCTAGTCATTCTTCTCTCATGCATCCCCTCTACATGCCCAAACCATCTAAGCATCCCTTTCTCAATCCGTGTGACAATATCTTCTTTCACACAACGTTCTCTTATCACACTATTTCTTATCCTGTCACTCAATTTCACTCCTAACATACTTCTTAGCGCTCTCATTTCTACTTTATTTATCATATTATTATGAGGAATTCGTATGCGAAATTTCAATTTTCTAGCCTTAAAGGTTTGGCATGTGTATTAGTTAGTACATCAATCAATCACTTTTATCTTTTCAGTAGATATACACGGTTCATTTTTAACCACCTGTAATACGAAGCCCACATTATGTTACCATTGTGTACATATTGGCAGTGTTATTTTAATAATATTACCAAAAATATATTTTTTACAATATTAAAAATTGGTTCAGCCATTTATCCTAAAACAAGCTGTGACGCGCACAGATGTAGATGTGTAGGGTCCATTCAACCGGGACCCCGCCGCAGCAAAATAGTACGTCTGTGCGCGTCACAGCGTGTTACAAAATTAGAAGTCTCAATTAAAATTTAATATTTCTGCAAAAAATATTTTTATTCAAACAATAAATAACACTGCCATGGTGTTATACTTAATGGTCCAATAACGTGGCCTTCGTTTTCCAAGTAGTTTAAAAAACACGGTGTAAAAAAAAATATAGATAAGATTGAACAACGAATGTTATGATTTGTTAAAGTACGTGTTATTCAAGACAAAAAAAAAATGCAATATTCTAAATGACAATTAATAATAGTACGGTAACATTTTCACTTCGTTACTAAGTTACGTAGGTACCTGTGGCATAGCGACTTTCTCTGGATTTCTTCTTTCGTAAGTTACTTATTGTTATTTTCCAAACTGAGTAAGGTTGTTCCCGTGACTGGAATAAATTCTAACATAACTTCGAGAGTCCCGGTTTTAAATCGTAAGAAAATGGAATGGTTTGCATCTAGTGATGCTTAGCTGCTCATTGACTATCGACTACTACTCAAGTCTGTTGGTAAATACATAAACATGATTATCCTTTGTTTCTTTTTTTTTACTAATAATATTTTACGACTTAAAGACCCACAAAGCCGACTATTTGGCTTGCTTCTATGAGTCTCTGAGTAATCTTAGTAAATCGAAGAATTAAAGCAATCTTAGTACATTAAACTAATTAATCTACGTGGCTACAAAAGGCCTATTTAAATAGCCTCATTGTTTCAACATTTTTTTAATTAAGTACGTAAGGTAGACGTTTCTTTATTGTTCTATCTCCGTAATACTTACCTTACGGCCGGTCCTAATAGCCTATATATCTTCAGTTTTGGCATATCGGAGATAGAAAGCAACTTCTGTCTTTGTTTCTCTGGACGGCAAAATCAGAGATAGAAACTGTTTCCTATCTCCGAATTGTCAAAACTGGCGATAGGTTGATTATTGTGACCGGCCGTAAGGCATTTCCAACTTATCAGCGGATAATAACATTTATATCCAAGTAGCGGACCCGACAGACGTTGTCCTATCTTAACCATGAATATCGATTACGAATTGGTTTAATAAAAAAAAAATTATGTACCCATTGTTTATTATTATTATGCATTATGATATACAACATTCTTGGTTATTTTTGTTCTGGCGGGCATATAAATAGTTTTTTTGATATTCCGACACGGTAACAGGCGACATATTACTGGCCATGTGCAAATTCAGTTTTTTTTATCCCCTATTTGACGATTCCTCAATCTATTACAGCGTTATGCCTATAATATAACTGCAAAGAGACGTTAGCCAGGGCGATACACAGGGTGAAATTTTAACCACTTTCCAAATTTTTTATAGGCGTTCAGTATCGTATTTAGAGTAAAAAATTTATAAAGCAAAAAATCCAATTTCACCCAAAAATATTTTTCGCAATATAGTTTTCAATTTATACGGTCCTAGGCCTGTTAAGGTATAAAGGAAAATTAAAAACTTATGATTAGTATCGTAATTAATGAATGAGATTCGCATCGCGTAAAAAAGTGTTGCTAGGCGGCCATATCAAAAATTTTAGATTTTGGCGGACATTTTCTAAGTTCTTTACCTTGACATTTTTGTACTGTGTTACACCAAAAGAAAAAATCCGTCATTTGTTTTTTGTCTCGTAGAATAGTATATTAAAATTTGAAGAGTGGTTAAAATTTCATTCTGTATATCTCCGAAACTATTCAAAGCTGCGTTAGACCATATTTTCAAACTATAAGATTGGACAGGACTTAGCAGGAACATGAATGGCGAGTTGACATTTTTGAATGATACAGGTCTTATTGCTGTGATCTGAGAAGACCTAAATACATTACTCACAGTACTAGTACTATTTTCCTGGTAGTAAAAAATACTTCGTACTATCTTGTAGTAATTTACGACAGGATATAAGCCTATTGTCATATGGGCTAGATCTGTCCTCAAGCAAACGATATAGGCAAGTCCAATGCAAAGATGGATGTTAGTGTCGCGTGACCAATCGTCATAGAGACCATTAGAGGAGGCCTTTATCCAGCAGTTAGCATCGTTTAGCTGAGGTGATGATGATGATTTCATTACTTGCACTTATCAGCTCCTTCCCACGTTAACGTGCAAAGTATGTCGGGCAAGATAATAAGATAATATCCATAAGAGGAGGCCACAATTGTTAGATAAAATAGAATTCGATAAAACTAGATAAAAAAAAAACATTCATTTTAATACTAATCTGCATAACTTTTGTACGACTTCAACAAATACATCGAAAACTGTTCAACTGTATACGAGGGCGTCTATTTATGTATCTGGAACTTCCGGCAATGAATAGCAACCCCTGTGTAGGTATAATAAAGCTTAGTGATTAAGCAGTAGAGTTTAATTAAAAAATGGGGTTGAACGAAAGCTCAAATAGGCTAAAAGGCTTAAGAAATCCTTTTTTTTTCATTTCAGATGGTCAAACAGACAACCAAAGTGTGTTAAGGCAATTTTTTTTCTGTTTCATCAAAGTTTTTGGTCATGGTAACAACTTTCACACAAAATTTTGCATTAAGTGTCTGTAACACTTCAAGCTATTAGTTGTTTGTAAAATATAATATCGATGATGACTATTTATTTTTTATTCGTGTCCCATCACTATTAGCATTCTGTCGACTGCTCTTGAATCGCTCTATTGTGTTCGTGCAACTTCTTTCCAAAACTCTGGTTAAGCTTTGTGAACCATTTGTTTGAAGTTTCGTGTATTCTTGTTTTCAACCAACGACGTATCCGCTTCGTGTGCAAAATATGAAAAGTCGGGTCACCTATCGATGTTTCTGGAAAGTTCCTTAAAGATTTAGTAAAGTAAGATACGTAAAAGAACGGAACGCTCTATTGTCCAGTGGTTTCAGTACTGGATCTCGGGGTCCTGGATCTCGGGGTCCTGGGATCGATTCCCGGGTTGGGTAACAATAAATTAAAATATTCGAATATTACTTGAGTTTGTAATTACCATCCTGTATTTGGCAAGCATGGTGGTCTGTACCCATTGCTGTGGAAACTTGAATTCAATGATGGAGGCCTTTGCCCTGCAGTAGGATGATTATAGGCCGTTAATCTAAGTTTGATTAATCTGAAGTAATGAGCATGGTGACATCAATTGAGTTTATAGGAAACTGACAGATTAAGACAGGATTAGCCTTTTTTAAGGAAACGTTAGAGAAAAGATAAGGGCTCAAAGTAAATTAATATAAAATAATGTGTACGAAAAAGGGACTAAACCATACTTATAAAAAAAATGAGGAAAAGAACACCGCGATGAACAGGGATACCATCAAGAATGACGGGCAGATATAAAACGTATTGCCGCGCTCAACGTTTGTTAATTGTTTTTATAATCAGCCTTTAGTTATTATAGCACTTGTTTATGTTTAAATCAGAAACAGCGAAGGTATGTGGGTACCTTACACACCCAGATCCAAGAAAATATTTTTCTTTATATTCACCAGGCATAAAACTCTGACTAAATCTTAGAGCGACCCCTTGAACCACTCGATCGGAGTTCGTCAATTACTTAGTTTTCATGTGAGGTGTTTCATTATTTACTGTTAATTACAGTTTACTCTTCCTAGATAGAGCATTATCTACTTGAGAAAACACACCTGCATTCTTTTATAGTATTCTTATTGATACTCTCATCAAACATTATTCTCCCAACTATTGGGTTACGCTTATTATGAACTTTTTTTTTTCAGTATTTCCATGGTTCTCGTTTACGTCTCTTTTTCAAGGAACTTGCCGACAGAGCTGCTTTTCTTAATTAAGTTCGTTAATGAAATAAAAGTTGCAAACGAAACGCTTTCAGGACCAATCAAATGTTTCAGCTCTAGAAAGTTCTTATTGTCTTAATTTATGCAGTCAAATGTATTTATTGCCTAATAAAAATAGTTGTAGATATATTTTTTATATCATGCAGTGATTTAGAAAAAGGTCTGGCTGCAATATTTGTAGCAATCACAGAAAAAGGAAAATTTTGTTTAGTAATTCTAAAATATTGGTAGCTTTATGATTCCGATGATATTGTACAAATTTTTAATATTGAACCAATAATTTTTAATAAAAAAACCGGCCATGTGCGAGTAGGACTCGTGCACCTAGGGTTCCGTACAAATCTGTAGGTATAGAAGTTTGATGATGTTACAGCTCAAAAGTATAATAGACCTGAGTATTTGATATTATGAATTTCAATTTCATACCTCTTGAGGTTCATGAGGAAAGGGGTAGTAAGTTTAAAATTACTAAAAATATTAAACTTTATGATGATGTAACTAAAAATTCACGGTTTTACGTTGCTTCGTACCAAATTTCAAGATTCTGAGTTCACGGGAAGCACCCTGTAGGTTTTGATTCCTTTGCGGGTGTTGAAAATTTGCAGCTTAAACGGCTTTGTCTTTTGATTGCGTTGGCTTAGAAGTTTGATTTTTTCACAGCTCCAAGGAACCTGAGTATCTTCTATATATAATATATATAATATATAAAAGAAAATCGTGTTAATTACAACACTTATAAGTCGAGAACTGGTGGATCGATTTTTCTGATTTTGGTGTTTTTGAATTTGTCTTTGTCGGGAATAGGATAATAAGCATTAAAAAAACATTAAAAAGTTAAATATTAACAAAATTTATTTCTTTATAATGTTTTCCAACTACGCGATATTTGATGACAATGACATCTAAAACGTCAAATTCAAATAGGCGTTACGAAGTTCGTGGGATCCGCTAGTTTGATATAAATTCCAGCTTGATTCATCCACACATTCTTGAGAAAAAGGGTCTTGAAAGACAGACAGACGAACAGACGGATGAACAACAAAGTGATCCTATAAGGGTTCCGTTTTTTTCCTTTCGTGTTACGGAATCCTAAAAAATACCACACACGTCTGTAGTATGTTGATCCTACTATAAAATGTATGGTCGATTTAAATAACAATAAAAGGCAGACGCTTCAAATATTCACAGAATATTTACTTGTAAGTAAATTGTTCACTTCAAGACTAAACAAATAAATTAACGTACGAAACCCTTCAATCCGGCTTCGTCATCGTCGTTCACGTCGTTCACGTCAACATCGTCTGTCAATGGGGGCTATCGCTAGTGAATTTGCCACTAGAGGCGCTAGTGTCGCGTGAGGTCCAATATCATTTACTTTGGCTACTGGTTTTAGCGGAATTTGTTGCATAAATTATAATTTCTTTAATTTACCTGCTGGAAAGTGATCTCCTTCGTAAAATATGGCAAATATGGATTATTTGGCGATTAATGTGAACGCTTTAAAAGCGAAATTAAGAAAAAGCGCAAAAATAGGCGGCCTCAAGAGCAACTATTTCAGAAGTTAGTTTGTTGATATCAAGATAGTTATTTATAAACAATATAACCTTAATTAGATTCAAGATATAACATATTGTTTCGGCGCCAATCGCCTTTGACAGCTATACCTCCGGACCTCAGTCAGTACTGTGGCGCCAACTGGTGAGCAAAGAAACGGTAGTCCCCATTACTATGATTGGTGTACTAGAAAACCAGTCATACTACTTTCATTCGATCATTTAGTTAAACTTGAAATTTGTAAGAGTGAGTATTACTGGTCGGCGTTTTATTGTCAACATTCTTAGAAACAGTTTCACAGAGCTTACTTAAATCTATAGCTTTGTTTGAAGTTCACAAAGATACTATAAACATAAATAAACAAGAACCATACTCCTTAGCAATGAACATAAAAGGGTTTATTTTAACGAGTTTATAGTAAAACACCTAGAGAACGAGCGTTTGGTGTTGGTTTATAAACTTCAAACGTTAGTGTGACTACGAGTACAATAATTTGTTTGTGACACAGGTTCCGTTAGTCTGGTGTTTTAAAAACCGGGCCAAGATCTCTAAGTCCCGTATTCGATTCCCAGGTCTGGCAACAAAAGGTTCGAATTAACGAACATTCCTCTGGTTTGTGATCATCAACCCGCATTTGGCAAGCGTGGTGATTATTCCTATACCCATCATTGCTATGGTGACTAGAATTTGATGATAGATGCGTTTTCCCTGCAATGGGATGACTTCGTCCGCGTCCATTTCTGTTATTCTGATCGCGATTAAGAAGTTTTTAAAAGAATATAGCCTAAAGCCTTCCTCGATAAATGGACTATCCAACACATAAATATTTTTTCTATTCGAACCAGTAGTTCTAGAGATAAGCGCGTTCAAATAAACAAACAAACTCTTCAGCTTTATATAGTTTAAACTAGCTGTTGCCCGCGACTTCGCCGGCGTCAATTTCTGTTATTATGATCGCGACTATTTTTGCAACATTTTTCACTGATGCTTCGCTCCTATTAGTCACAGCGTGATGTTATACAGGGTGAAATTTTAACCACTTTCCAACAAATGACATATTTTTTCTTTTGGTATAGCCCAGTACAAAAATGTCAAAATAAAGCATTTAGAAAATGGCCGCAAAAAATCAAAAAAAATTTGATACGGCGCCTAGCAACACTTTTTTTTACGCGATTCGCATATTATTCATTTATTACGATACTATTCTTAAGTTTTTGATTTTCTTTTTATACCTTATCAGGTCTAGGACCGTAAAAATTGAAAACTATATTGCAAAAACTATTTTCGGGTGAAAGCTTGATTTACATTTTTTACTACATTAATGGGCTCTAAATACGATACTGAACGCTTATAAAAATTTTGGAAAGTGGTTAAAATTTCATCCTGTATAGCCTTAAGCCTTCCTTTATAAATGGACTATCCAACACATAAATATTTTTTCAATTCGAACCAGTACTTCCTGAGATTAGCTCGTTCAAACAAACAAACAAACAAACTCTTCAGCTTTATAATATTAGTATAGATTTAGATTACATATTCGTATTTTACAATAATACCTATCATTCAACTATTATCTTAATATCATAATAACGAATCATTCAATACAATAGTCTATAATTATTTTTTAAATAAGAATTTTCATAGAACGAAGAGAATGAATGGCGTACAAACATTATCGAATTCTTTTTCGCATAACGAGAAAATTTACGAACAAAAAGTGGATGTAATTGAATGGGAGATTGCCTATTTGTGCACGTATAATGAAAATTGCACGATACAAATTAACATTTCGCAATCGGAGAAAAACTCGCATAAATGGAAAAGATTTGCGAATACAAAATCAGAAATCAGTAGTCGGTTTTTACATATTATTGTAATTGCAAACGCAACATTTGAATGAAAAAATATTTACTTAACCATTCTTGAAATTTGATTATAATATACTTCTAATTAAATTAAAGTACTTATTAAATTAAGTATTAAAAGTAACTTTAGTGTCATACGTGACCGTTTAAGATTTTTTCCTCAATTTAACGAGTTATTTATAACATCAGTATATAAACTTGAAAAATTCTGTCTCAGGCGAGACTCGAACCCGCATCTCCTCGCATGCCGTGTGGCGCTATACCATTAAGCCACCGAGACACAGCGACTCAGCGCGAAGTTTTCAAGCATATTCATATCGCTGTAAGCCAGCGTTGTTTTATCAAATGTTAGGAGTATGCACACTTAACAACCGAAAGAAACATATTTGCAGATGTTTGACAGTCAGTTAGGATGAAACAGCTATTTATATACTTTTCAACTAAATTGCAATTATAATAACAGTATATAAACTGAAAAATTATGTGTTTAGGTATTCATATAATCAAAAGTTTTAAATTTTTGTTTGTATCGGAATTATATGCCTCAGGATAATTATGGATTGACCACGAATGTTTTATGAAGTGTTAGAAACATCAAGGTAAATCAAAATTAAGTGAAAAAATCCTAATAGACGCGATTTAAATCCGTAAATTACTTTTTCAATTCAATTTACAATGTTCGCATAGATTTGTATTTAGTTTAAAGCGTTGTGCAGTCGTTTCGATATTAAAAAAGATTGCAAGAATCTCTACATGATAAGCCGATATTGACATATGTATTTGTCTTGTTAGCCCAAGTTTATTTTGGAACTTCATTGAAAATGTGTTGGTACATACATTGCTTAATATCAGTTAGATTTATATTATAAACTTAATGCATAGCAATATATCACATTACAATGTAAATAACATATTGTTTGCTTCAAGGTTTTTTTTATCAGTTATGATTCGGGTCATTCAAATTCAAATTCAAATAGTTTATTGCATGTCACATTAATAGTAGGGTAAGATAGTAGGTACATATGATAGTAGCTAATGTGACGCCCTGCAAGGGCATGGCAACTTTTGGCAAATATTGAGAGGGCTAACTAAGTTAAACAATAATATTACTAATTAACACAGATAAAATTATAAAAATTAGTTAAATCAACATTAACAGACATAAACTCGAGCTAACACTCACATAAAATATTCCTTTACTATTTATTTATAATCTATAAAGAGAGATGATGAAGCAGTTATTTATTTGTAATGATTATTATTCGTTATCTTTATCTCCAAAAAATTCCTGTATATTGTAGTAGCATTTACTAATGAGAAATGTCTTCAATTTTTTGTTAAAAGTTGTGGGCTTTCTTGATTTTTTATGTAGTTTGGAATGTGGTTATATATTTTTATAATCATGTAGTGAGGGCTGGACGAGACTAATTTTAAGTTAGTGAAAGGGACATTTAGTTTATTTAAGTTTCTATTATTTCGTTTTGTATCTTTTAATTTTACATAAAACTCTGGATGTTTTCTAACGAATTTACATGCTTCAAGTATGTAGATTGATGTAAGGGTCAATATTTTATATTTTACAAAGTGGGCTCGACATGATTCCATTTGGTCTATATTGGTTAGTATCCTGAGGCACTTCTTTAGTGCAATAAAAATTTTGTCTACATCACAAGAGTTCCCCCAGAGGATGATACCATATGTAAGACTGGAATGCGCGTATGCATAGTATGCTGTAAGAGCAGTTTTAAAATATGTTACTCTTTTTAGGTGTTGTAGAGCATACGTGAAGGACGACATTTTCTTCAGTAAATGTTGGATGTGGTGTTTCCAATTTAGATGGGTGTCTAAGTCTATCCCCAACATAGTAGCACTATCAACGGTTTTTAGTTTTGTATTATTAAATGTATAGGAAATTTCGAATATAGTTTTTTGGTACGGTTTAAATAAGATAATTTTAGTTTTATTTAGATTAAGTTGTAGATTATGTATTTCTAACCAATTTTCTATGTTTTCTAAAGTTTTATTTAATTTATTTTCTAATTCGTTATAGTTTGAGCAGGAGATCAGAATAGTAACATCGTCTGCAAAAAGGGTGCATTTTTCCTCCAGCACACTTGGGAGATTATTAATATAAATTAGAAACAACATACAAGCCAAAACGCTACCCTGAGGGATAGAGCCAGTGACATGTATCCTTTCCGATCTTGCATTTGTTATTTTCCCAGTGTTTATTCATCATCAACATCATCAAAAGTATTCCCTCGTAGAGTTAGACTCACCAGTTTAAAATCAGTTTTATTTCTGCAAATAGGCCCCAGGAGGCGCTTTTACACGTCCCAATATTTAAACCTACCACTGCTTCGGGACAAGTCTGGGCTAGTGCCGAGAAGATGCTCCAAGAAACTCGGTCACTATTGTCAGCCTCTTTTTAAATAAATTTTTACAAGGTAAGGTAATTTTTACAAAGTTTAAGCAAGTACGAGCTGGGACAATTTAATACCATAAATTTCTATCATTTAAATAATCATTAACAGTGTAATAGCCCTTTTTCATTAAGATAACTTTGACATACGATTTAAGTTTATGTACAGGGAGTTCAGCAATACCCTGTGGTAATTTGTTGAAAATACGAATACAATTTCCCATAAACGATTTTCCTACTTTTCGCAGTCTGAAGCCTGGAACGGTGAGTTTATCTTTATTTCTCGTATTAAAATTGTGTACGTTACTTTTCTTAAGAAATAAATGTATGTTCTTACGAACGTAAATAATATTCTCGAGAATATATTGAGAAGACACTATAAGTATATTAATATATTTGAAGAGCTCTTTCAGCGAGTCACGGGGTCGAAAGCCGTAAATAGCCCGTACAGCACGTTTTTGCAATATACAAATTGACTCAATATCTGCCGCTGAGCCCCACAACAGAATTTCGTATGACATTATGCTATGAAAGTAGCTAAAATATACTAATCTTGCCGTTCCAACATCAGTCAATTGCCTTATTTTTCTCACAGCATAAGCAGCAGAACTAAGTCTTCCAGACATCCCCCTAATATGAGCACCCCATTTCAAATGAGAGTCTACGGTTATACCTAAAAAAGTAGTAGAATCTACAAAGTTTAGTGGTTCATCTTTAACAATTATATGAGTGGCAGCAAACCTTACGTTGGGCATCGTAAATTTAACACATTTTGTTTTATTTGCATTTAGTAAAAGATTATTTGTTGTAAACCAATGCAATAATTTAGAGAGGGTATTGTTAACATCGTCAAATGAAGATTTGCTGCTCTTAGTTTTAAAAATCATTGATGTGTCATCTGCAAACAATACCAATCATTTATATAAATTAAAAACAGCAGGGGCCCTAATACTGATCCCTGTGGGACACCCATAACAAGGGCCGACCCTGAAGATTCAGCTCCATTTATGCAAACCTTTTGAATTCTGCCTTGAAGGTAAGAACTTATTAGATCCAAGGAATCATTCGATACACCATCTTATTTAGTTTGTTTCTTGTCATAAAAAATACAAATGAAAATCAAAGGGCATAATTTTTTTGGTACTTATAATGAATATATAATGAATGAAGTAGGATGGCAGAGGTGG
Source organism: Anania crocealis (assembly GCA_949315895.1). Lineage (NCBI taxonomy): Eukaryota > Metazoa > Arthropoda > Insecta > Lepidoptera > Crambidae > Anania > Anania crocealis. The sequence goes on along the minus strand of OX438867.1, from coordinate 17,309,680 downwards.
AGGGCTTTGACGGGAGTTTTATGTGACTCAAGAATGCCGATTAAAACCAAAGGCAACATCTATAAGACCGCAGTCAGACCAGCTATGACGTACGGTGCCGAGTGCTGGGCTTTGAAGAAAGCCCACGAACACAAAATGCACGTAGCCGAGATGAAGATGCTAAGATGGGCAGCAGGTGTAACTCGACTCGATAAAGTGCAAATGAGCACATCAGAGGAAGTTTTAAAGTAGCGCCTATAGCAGAAAAACTCACTGAAAGCCGCCTACGATGGTTCGGACATGTCATGAGACGCCCTGAAGACCATGTCGTGAAACAGGCCCTAGCACTGCCAAATTACAGGAAAAGTAGAGGTCGTCCACTGGCCACCTGGTGGTCCACAGTAGCCAAGGACTTAAAGCTTGCCCAAGCGTGCATTTCGACAACCCAGGACAGACTGTCCTGGCGCCGCAGAACGAGGAGAGCCGACCCCAAATAATGGGAAATGGCTAGGACAAAGAAGAAGAAGAATGAACTGACACACTTTATATACAACTATATTCTAGAGACTAAAAGCTATCATTCTGCATAACTTTAAGATTTTTAAAGACCTCCGTTTTAGTAATAAATAATAATGTATTAACCTAATCTGTATGCGTTTCCGAACCAAAGTTAGGAGTTTTACTCGGCCTAATGACAATTATTAGACGGCATTCAGCTGTCAAAAATGTGTTTTTATAAGGTTTGTGCGCGGGAAAAGAAAAAAATGGCCTTTTTTGAGTTTCATGACATTACAGAATGACTGAATTCACTAATAATAAGGCAGCATGGACTCAGACCTTAGCCTGTTCCGAAATAAACAGAAAGTAAAAACAAATATTTTTCTGACAGCAACATAACAATACAATAATTGTTAATGCAAATATTATTAGTGTTGAGCTTTGATTTATAGCCATAATTTGCTCTTAAATACTGCGTCTAATATCATCGCTTGTGTGTATGTACGAGTGAAAATAGTAAAAATCAAGTTGTAGTAGATAGTGTTAGATTCGTATCCCAAAATACCTAGTGCATTCAATGAGATATTTTATGTTCAACAAAATTATAAAACTATGTTGATACATTGTTTTAAGATATGTGTTTCATTTTACAATAATAGTCCACTGCCAGACAACTACACGACAATCATGTTTTGGTATATAAATGCAAAATAAGACAAAGCTGTTAGCTGTAGTTAAACATAAAGTTTTTATTTATTAATCACGGTTTTCTACACATTTTTGTATAATAAATAAATAAATAATAAATAAATATTTAAGACATGCCTCACTGGGCCACACAGAGTCATCTAGTCCCAAATTAAGCTACTATGAAGTACCATGTCGTATGGGGTACTAGACAACCGATAAACTTACATATATACTTTTTTTTTTGTAAATACATGCTTATAATACATAGAAAACACCCAGACCAGTACAAACAGACATGTTCATGCACACAAATATTTGTACTGTGCGGGGATCGAACCCGCGACCCATAGCTCAGAAGCAGCGTTTACTACCGCTGATCCAAATGGTCGTCATTATTAGTCGTATCGTCGTATATTAGTTTAAAAACTGTTATAGGTACGGTTCCTGCATAAATTTTCCGGTCTTGAATATATTTCTTGCATGCATACAACAACAAAAATATAGGTACACAATTAATACAATAAAATAATAATAGCAAATTATGATTGTACGAATCGTATGACTGATAGATTTGACGACAGAGTACTTGACGACAGACAATTCTTTTTTTAATCGCTGCTATCTCTAATAATTTGCTATAAATGAGCCTAAAAGATATTTTTATTTTGAGTAAATTAATTAAAAAACTGAGGTATTTAAATTAATAAATCAGGCATCAATGGGTTCGTAAAAATTTATTCTTACACCTAATTTAAATCAGTGCCAAGTTTAGTTTTAGTACCAAGCTCCATAGTAAAAAAATTATGTACTTCAGCTTTAACAAAGCGGTAAGAGCTATTTATGTCGTCAATTCACTTATTACTAAAAATATGTTGCAATTTATGAATGTACTAGATAATCTGATTCGATTTTAGTTCATAGGCTATCTACATTTAAAACATCTTATAGCCTGCCTAACCAGAAACACATGTTCCGTCTTGCATTTCCAATGCACAAGTTCGCACCATTTCAATTAGCCGTTACTTTAAGATTTTTCGTCCCGAGATTATATCCGTGTGTGTATAATCTGTGCCGCCCCTTGTCCCGGCGGCAGAGTGACGCGGGACCGCACCGCGTTCGGACGGACCCGGGTAACCGTACGGCAGTTACGGACGTGACCGGACGATATCCGGACAGTGATAGTGGGTGTGTGATATGGATGTGAACGTTTTTGTTGTAAGTATTTTTCGTGTTTGTGTATCTAATTTATTTCGTATTTCGTTAAGGTTTGGTTGATTGGTAATGGTGGATTAGGAATGATTTTCGGGTTAAAATGATAATGTGAATTAAGAAATACAAAATTTGATTGAGTTTTAAATTGTTTTACGTATATTTTCGATTTGTATTTAACTTTGGGTTAGGTACACAGTGGGATAGGTATTCTTATGACGTTAATATTGTAGGAAATATAGTATTATTCAAAAGCTTTCTCGTGCTACATTTCTGGATAATGTTGCAGTAAAAGTCAGATAAGGAACTTTTGCGTTTCAAATATTATTGAAAAATTCAGTAGTGGAATGAAATGGAAAGTATTAATTATTTATGATACGGAGACAATAATCATACCATTAATTATAAATCAAAGTTTCGTATATTCGTATAATTTGCCAATGAGAGTTTGTTAGAAAACCAATTATCATCTAAAATTAAAATATTTGGAATATTTTACCTGATAAAAAATTTAAACCTGAGCTTAAAAAAATCTAATGTGGGATCATAAATGTTGTTTTTAGAATAAGAATAAGAATATCACAGGAGTCAGCCGTGATAACTATTAGGCTTGTCGATAGCGCAAAAAAAAACAAATGTACGAAAATAGCTCGCACATCAGTAAACAGGTTATCTGCAATATAAATATTTTATAATTTGCACGACCTTTATAAATCTGAAAAAATTTATGAAAAAATAACTACAAAATAATATATAACATTATGATTGTAAATATTATTTTCATCTGAGAATTAGGTACATATGTCCCATTTTAATGCTAAGTTTTCCCTTCGTAGCACTCTCCATTAATTTATGTTTATCGATAAATAATGCATCATAGCTCATAGCATAGAGTAACGCCCCGTTGGTCTAGCTAGTGGTTAAAATACCGGACCAAGATATCGGGGTGCCGGGTTCGATCCCCGGGTCGGGCAACAAATAGTTTCGAATTTCCGAACGTTGCTCGGGTTTGATCACCAACCCGCATTTGGCAAGCGTGGTGATTATTATGCCAGTTCCCATCATTGCAGTGGTAACTTGAATTCAATGATGGAGGCATTTTCCCTGCAATGGGATGATTGTAGCACAGTCTATAAAAATAGACTGTGATTGTAGGCTGTTACTTTACTTTTTACTTTACGTGATTGTCAGTAATTTCATTCTTGGCACTGGCTCAAGATTTATAGCTTATTGCGAGTCAAAAGTACCTTTTAGACCAACAAGAAAAACCTTGAAATCGGGTCCCCTGGCGCAAAGTTATGATTAATAAAATAAAATTGTGGTTCCAAATACGAATCCGAAATTACTTTCTTAAATTTACAAAAAAAAAAGTTTCCTCACTCTTTTTAAACATTTTTAAGTGTTCGCATAAACCTACATATAATTTATTCCCCTATGAATGGGAGATGAATCCGTTAATTTGTGTTTCAATTCAAATTGTCAAATTATTTTACGTGAAGCACTCGTACCTTAAGTATGTTGAAGGTTTACGAGTTATTGTTATACACAACATAAGTTATAAGGAAAGTTATTTGCACCAGCAAAACCCCACTTAGAGAACTATAAAAAGGTTCTCAACCTTTTACTACTGTAAGTGTTAAGTTGGCTGACTGCCTGGATATAAGTTCAGATGAAAGCAGGAACAAGTCACAATTTTCTTTTCTGTAAAAATTTCGTAAAAATTAGCTGTGTCAAACAATGAAACGAATAATATGGTCCCAGAGATTCAAAGATAAATTTATTGCCTTGACCACGGTTTTTATACACATAAAAAAGCTAGCGACATCTATATTTGGAAACTAGCTGTTGCCCGCGACTTCGTACGCGTCAATTTCTGTTATTATGATCGCGATTATTCTTGTAACATTTTTCACTGATGCTTCGCTCCTATTGGTCGCAGCGTAATGTTATATAGTCTAAAGCCTTCCTCGATAAATGGACTATCCAATAAAAAAAGAATTTTTCAATTTCAACCAGTACTTCCAGAGATTAGCGCGTTCAAACAAACAAACAAACTCTTCAGCTTTATAATATTAGTATAAATAAGCTATTCAATGCAAGCAACCTACGTTGCTATTTTACAGATGGCGCTGTTAAACAAGCTATTTACGCTTCTTGCCAGTCAAATTTTTTCCTGTAAAACTATTTTTCCACCCTTTGGGATTTTTTGTTTTACATTCAATAGGGACTTAATTTGAGATTACACTACTCAGTAAAATATTACATAAGCTCTCATCCATTTTCTATTTTTTTTTAAATAAGTTCTGATATTGACGCAATTTTTTCCATAGTTATTTCCCTTTTTTTCGGATAGTTAATTTAACATAAAATATGATTCCTTGATTACAATAAACATTTATGTTTATTGTAATGAAAAATAAAACAATTTCCATATATACATACGGAAATTGTTTTTTTTTTTGGAGCACTTATTCACAATAACTCGATTGGCCCATTTTTCACGCAGAGTCTCATCTCATGGATAAGCTGCGGCCATAATATCATCCCCCGAGGTAAATGTCTATTAATTCAGGAGATCCTAGAATCCAAGATGCAAACCTGGGTCAAAGTCTCCAGTACCCTAATGTTTAGGGAACCGGGAGTTGACTCCACTAATTTTTAAGCTCTTTCAGTAGTTTTCAGATTCCATCAGGGTTCAATGACCCAGGAATAGGTAGTAAATACTTTGACCGGTCAATTGGTTTAAATATAAGGTGCCAATGCTTATTTCGGGAATAAGAAGTATTTCGTGTTGTCCAGAAAATTCCATTCTGAACCGGGGTGTTTAATGAATAAATAAGGGATATAAATACACTCAAAAAACAAAAGACAGGCACGAAGTGAAAATTCAGATGTTCCTTCTTTATAGTGTAATCAAGGCGTATTTCTTAAAATTGACCACGCTTAAATTACGCCGTTGATAGAGTTCAAAAAATTTTGTCGGAACTATACAACCAATTATTGATCGACGCGCAAAATCTTTTTATTCGATTATTTTGGCTCTTAGCATATTTGATCTTTCATGTTAAATGAGTACAGAAATAATATAAAAGATATTTGATTCGATTCAGCGATAAACAAGCAATACTTTTATCCTCGGAAATTAATAACATCTCCGCAAACAATAATGGAGGCCGAATAATACGACATAAAACTAATGAAGCAAGAATGAGAGCAATCGACCGTTTGTTCTATTGCTCTCGTATTAATGTGTCGCACCAGATTTTGGTCGTTAAATCTCTTCTTAATAATAAAGATTTACATTCCCTTTTAACGACATTCGTTGTTTCGATTTTGTTGCGCTGAGGACGTAAATGCGTAAAGGCACTCAATTGAGATTACGACCTTTTTACTTATTGTAAGTTCCAGAGAAGAGTTTTGCTGACTTTTTATAATAAAGGTTTATAAAAAGTCAGCAAAGTCATCATAATACTTATAGTAAAAGTAAATTATTTATTAAGTAATACTTATTAATCTTACACCCGTATTTATAAACAAGTCTAAGTAATAACTTGACTAAAAGTAATCATTTATGTGACAAAAAGTGTAGGATCGTAGAAGGGAACAACATAAGCGTCTATAATTGTCTTTGTATTAATTACGTCGTTCAAATGGTGTTGTTTTTACATTTCCATCGTAGTTGTACTCGTCGAGGCTGCTGCGACTTGCGTGAATCATCTTTCATAGCAATTTTTCTTTTTGATAGTGCGCCTTTTACCTCCTGCTGCCCTAAATCTTCAACAGTACTCAAAACTTCCTTTTTATAAAAATATTACTTACTGTAACATTTAAAATCAAATTTTTCCTCTGGTGTTCTCTCAATTACGGCGTTTGATCCAGTTTTTGCCATTTTTCTAGAGTCCTCGGTGACAGATGTCCTTTCTTTTTAACTTCTATGTTGCCATTTCTAATTCCATAAAAAGATGTGACATTTTCCGATGACATTTAATTGACCAATAGTTTTTTATTTTCGAAAATGTCCGACTTTGGTTGGTCCACTGCTGCTGATCTTCCTTTTTCACGTCTTCCGTTCATTTTCCGATGTTAGACGCCAAAACCAAATTCTTTACAATTCTTACGTCTTTTGATTTTTCTAGAAATTTCTTTGGACGAGCCATCAAAACTCGGGGAAGGGAATAACATAAGCGCCTTTGATCGTCTTTGTATTTCTTAATTAATTATGTCGTACATATTATGTTCATTAAAGAAAGATAAATCTTTAAATAAAATCATGAAACGTCTTTCCCCATTCGCCGAGATCCTTCAAGTCTCTTGAATACTCTGCCTTCTCAGTTTCTTTTATCATTCTAACATTGTTCTACTCTTGTTTGTTCACTCTTATCAATCAAACCATCTTCGTATCTCATCGTTCATACCGATCAATCACTCTCTAAGTCTCTTTTAATCATTCATTTATACTTACAATACCAATTAATTCCTTAATCAACTTATTACTAAAAGTGAGAACCATTAAAAGTAGGATTCTCAGCTAAATAGTATGACTATTAATATGACCCATTTCCTTCTCTTATGCACTAGGCACTTACACCTTAAGTTATGACTTCCTTAAGAAATAAGTAATTACTTCCATATAAATACGGGTGTTTATGTTACTTAATCATGCCAGAACAGTTGAACGGATCGGGATGAAATCAACAACTAAAAAAAAATATTGGCTTCTTTCTATCCCGAAACATTTTACGTTTTCCGATAGTGTGTTCTAATTGATAATTATATGTACCCAAATTTTGTTTAGTTTGGTTTGGGTAAGACAGCAGTTTTCAAAAAGTTTGAAAAACAAGATTTAGTTCAATGTGCTGAAGTTTTTAAAAAGAGTAATTCAACTCAACAAGAAAATATCACCAACGGCATCCGTTTTCTTCTTTCTATGTACGGAGCTCATAAAAAAACTACCTGTTTAAATAGGCATCCATATGCATGTTTCGTTAAAAATAATAAAAATAAAAAACATGTTCAATTAGCTTGTCTTCCTGCAACCTCAGTTGCTGCTCATCAACATCTTTTTCGGGTATATAACCAAGTTCAAGTGTGGCTCGGTTATCACCTAGACCCTACAGACGGGTTGGAAGTTGGTCAACAATATATTAGAGCCAGTTCAAGCTTTACTCCCACCTGGGCTGGAAAAACTGCTGAACACAATTTTTGACAGCGTTGTTCTGCAGCTTGATATTTCTCGTGCAATCATCATAGCCATCAAATACGACAGTAACTCTGGAACCAAAATGTCGACGTACTTAATGAACGTATTTATGAATTTATGAACGAATTTAGAAACGGTGGCTCGTAGGAAAAAAATATTGTCTTTTATAGATAATTTTACTATCTACAATTTTTGTATAAGGTACTTTTATGATAAAAATTACCGTTTTGCTGAAAATCTTGAAAAACTCATTTTTTTTTTACCTTTGACCTTGAATAAAAAACTTCCATACACGGGAATGATGGAGAACTTTTAAATATTATTTATAATTATATTTTGAACAATTTAACTGATTTTCAGCTTGTTGGGATTTTATGTACCTTCACTCTAATTTTTGGTCTAGATTGACCGGACTATATGTGTCCCGCCCACTGCCAATTCAGCTCCGCAATCATTCTTCGAATGATTTTGGTTGAGGTCGGTTTCTAAATCTTCTCCTACACGTCCAATCGTCCCATCTATTGAAATCAACAAATCTGAAAAGCATTCTTCAAGCAAAGTTTGTTTTACAATTTTACTTTTTAACCATAATAATATTACGAGTGCCAGCAATTTTTCAAACAAAAAATGACACTTATTTTTTTGAAGTTTTGCAAAAAAACTGGCGACTTCCACAGCTACGGAAGCAAGTTCGCAACTAGTTTCATACTTTCTTCTTGTTATCTTTCCTCTTAAGTTTTAAAGTAAAAAACGTTCTTTAAGCACTCTCTGCAGCTGAGTCATTGAGAAGAAAAAGAGTGTTAAAAAATTAGGTGTAAATGTAATACTTAAATCGAATTTTTTGCCTTATATTCGTGCTTTCAAATTATCATGTATTTGTTTACCCACTTCCAAACTAATAGAAAATTTACATAATTTTATTTTTCCAAGTTTTTTTTGTTTGCTACTCGTATTATATTTGTGTCCGATTAACACTACTTGGTGAAAGACGTAAACATCTTTCTAGTAACTGATTTTCATGTTAATTGATGTTTTGAACTATTCGACATTACTAAGCGCTAGTGCATTACTTTAACTGTCACTGTCTACTCCTCATTTTAGTGTCGACAGCAATTAGCGCGCTTTTTATCCTGTACTAGCTGTTCCCCGCGACTTCGTCCGCGTCAATTTCCGTTATGTTCGCGATTATTTTTGCAACATTTTTCACTCATGCTTCGCTCCTATTAGTCGCAGCGTGATGTTATATAGCCTAAAGCCTTCCTCGATTAATGGACTATCCAACACAAAAAGATTTTTTTAAATCGGACCTATACTTCCTGAGATTAGCGCGTTCAAACAAACAAACAAACAAACAAACAAACTCTTCAGCTTTATAATATTAGTATAGAAATAGATTCGAGCTGATTAACTAATATTATGTTATAATTATCTCAATAATTGAATTCTCTCTTAATTGACTCGTTTAGAAATGTTTTAAATACATTTGAAGTAAATAATGTTGCCCTCGTTACGTTTTCTTCTAATAAGAGATTCGTCGTTATGTTTCTTTTGTATTCTCAAAACAAGGTTATTACGATTAAAACCCTTATGTTTTTGTGTCGTCATACAAACACAACTTGGGATGGAAATATTTTCACCGAACTTTTGAAATCCTTTGTATGTTAAATACTCAAAGAGACTTTGGTCCTATTGTTACTTAAATCCTCTCGTAATGGAAAATATATAATATAACTAGCAATATGTTTCGCATATTTATCTATTGACGTAAACTTTTACTTTTAACGAAATAATTCAAGGTCTAGTGTGTAGAGGCCCTATCATCTTAGTACGCTCCAGGGCCTCTAATTTAGTAAATATTTCCTGTTTACTGTATGTGGATATTTAATTATTTATGATTGTTCAAAATGTATGAAGTTATACAAAATAGTGCCGGACTTTTTTCATTCAAAATTGAAAACCCGTGCATGTCGGGACGGACCGCTAGTTTTATCTACAATCCACCACTTAATTACCCACTATATAGCGTACTTACTAGATATACAAATGTATCAGTGGTTCACAGATCCGGCTTCATGAATAGGGTATTAAATTCATCTTATTGTAACCGGGTCGTTTGATCCCGATTCCCGAAATATCTGGATTGGACGGAACCCTTGCGATTATATTGAGGAGATGGAGTTAACTATGCATTAATTTTGTGGACCTTTTAGCTATTGTTGCGTGTTAGAACTATTGGCCTAATTAATAATAACATAGTATTGTTTGCGTCTAAAAATATAACAGAAACTGACATGCTTTAATAGATTAATAATAGTTATCAATATAAAATTAAAAGTTAGAAACAAGCTTTTATTGCTTGCGCAAAAATAAAGAAAAACTTTTCCTTTTATACCATGACTAGTAACTTGCATTATTGTTTAATTTATACGATAAGTGCAGTTTATAAGTATTATTAATGCAATATTTTATGTAAGTATTTAGTTTATGTTAATCATTACAAACTGAAATATATATTTTTTTAGCACACCCTAGGTTTTTAGGCTAAAGCCGTTATACATAATAAATAATGTTATAATAAATAAATAAAAAATAAATAAATGTGGACAACATCACATACATTGTTCTGATCCCAATTTAAATAACTATTTAAAGCATTCGTATTTTGGAAACCAGAAACAACGAAGGTACCACAAACACCCAGACCCGAGAAAATGTAGAAAAACGCATTTTTCCTACATTGACCCCATTTCCTACATTCCCGTCCGGGAATCGAACCCGGGACCTCGGAGCAGGCGACACCTTGAAAACCGGTGTGTACGCCACTCCGCCACGGAGGTCGTCAGTTGTTATGTAAATGGTATAGCAAGCCGAAACCAGTCTATATTAACATAAGATGTAAATAGTATAGTGAATTCAGAAGTTTGATATCATCATTTTTTTATCATTTTTAGGGTTCCGTAGCCGAATGGCAAAAAACGGAACCCTTATAGATTCGTCAAGTCTGTCTGTCTGTCCGTCCGTATGTCACAGCCACTTTATTCTGAAAGTATTAGCATTACACAGTTGAAACTTGGTAGATAGGTGTATCCTGTCAACCGCTTTACGATTCTCATACAAGTCATAAAAAATAATTATATTTAAGGGCTAGGCTTTCTCCCATAAAATGAACTAAAAAAAAAAAAATTACTCTGACCTACGCGTATTGGGTATCTATAGTTAGGTCTTTTAAAATGACATAGAGGTTTCTAAAACCATTTTTTCCAAAAGTCTAACGTTTGGAAGATAGACGCTTCCAAAGTGGTAAAATGAGTGTCTAACTTTCAAACTAAGCAAGTGAAAATTTTGAAAAAAATACATAATATAGATCTTAACAAATACTTTCAACGAAAATTGGTTTGAACGAGATCAAACGAGTAGTTTTGGAGATCTAACACATTTTCAACAACCGCAAATATAACTTTGTCTTTTATACAAACACTATGAAAAACAAAGTTATTTTTGCAGTCAACAAAATATTGTGGTATTTTAGTAAAAGTTGGTACGGAACCCTCAGTGCGCAAGTTCGACTCGCACTTGGCCGGTTTTTTTTCATACAAACTAAAATTTTGAGATTCCGATTTGTAGGTTTTTTTGTATATTAAATTTCTTACTTCACTGTAGTTTTAATATGCATATTATTTTAACATAGGCCTGTTTCGGCGTCTTGCATTTTCTAATTGAAAAACAACTAACACACAGAGGTGTAAAAGTAACGAAAAATTTCGTACCCGTATGTTACTTTTGATACCTCATTAATAACACATTGCGGAACAACAAATAGAGTCATATTCCGTATGTGATATCATACATAAAGTATGATATCAATGAGTCGCATCAATCGTAATATGTAGATAAAAAACTTCTAAATTACAAAATTAAAGTGCATTTTTGTTTTTTTTCAATTATCCGAATAAGGCACGTATTCATAAAACATACGATCAGCAAACGTTAGAACACACGCATCAACAGTACTTTCGCGACCTAATACGGAAAATCCTAGTAACGAAACGCATTCGTGAGTAACGATTCGTTACTCGGTACTACATGGAGTACCCGTTACTCAGTACCGAATACATACGGTTTGTTACAGCTCTAACACAATCGGTTAAGTATTAATTGATTGCTGGGTCATCTTTAAGCTTAGAACTGTTAACTATTCAAATAGTTCAATACATTAAGCATATTTTATAACGACAAGTAACATTTTCAAACAGATTTTTATTCGATACAAATCCACTCGCATTTTTCAATTTGACTGTTCCGACTAACTTTATAAACAACTTATACCCGAAAGTACTTCGTCTGAATCCCGGGTCTTATGTCGTCTTAACCAGTTTTCTGAGCGTCCCATATCGGCCGATGTTGTGAGTTCTGCCATCGCGCAACCGCACGCTTGAAGAGATATAAGTGTGGCCACACTGTGGGCGGGAAGATAGGAAAATATATTTTGTTAGTTTTTTTTAATCGATTTTTTAGTATAGGGTTTTCTATCTAAAGTCATTGACATGAGGATCAGCAAACTGAAAAGGTTGTGATCTGACCGTACCGATGGTTCCTGGGGTCTTGAGTCCAAGAACGCAACTCAGCAAGCGTAGCCTAGGTCACCCTTCAAGGTGGAGTAACGGCTTGCGAAAAGTATAAGGAAGCTGAATACGACAAGCTGAAAACAGGAACAGAGGCATCCTGCAGTAGACTGTTATACTTTTAATAAAGATGATAATAAGTTTTCGATACAACTTCATTCATTCATGTTCATGAAAGTCTAGATTAAAGACATTTGTTTATTTAATTAATTTTATTAATAAATTTGGACAGCCAAGGAAATTCACATTAGTAAATTACTTACTTATATAAATTTTGTTTGGTGATACTTACGATACGTAAATTTTTTTTACTGGCGGCCACATCATTCACAATACGGAGGGAGTTAGGTTTAAATAAAAAACCTATTAATTACAATTAATGTAAACTTAAAATTTTGATTGACATAATATAAACATGTATATGAACCATAACCATATAAATAGGACTACACCTCCCCTTATCAACTCCGTTATCCTTGCCTTGAATTGAGCCAAAGAGTCACGAAAAATGTCGACACCGCCACAACCTATTATAAGCTTCAGGCAAGTGATATGAAGCAGCATGAGTCTGAACGTTGGTGCGCGCTATAGGCTTACCAAATAATAGGAGTGGGTGACGTGGTGGTTGGCGAGGAACTCTAATAAAAATACTGCGGAGAAGCGGTGGACAGTCCACTACGTTTTTAACTACCTTATAAAGAAAAGTTAGGTCTAAAATTTTTCGTCTAGTAAGAAGACTCATCTTGAAGTGTTGGAGTTGCTGAAACATTCTACGCTTGTGAGTTTGATTGCGACCAAGTTCTGTTGGTTTAATCCACTATGATCACCTGGGATATCACCTGGGTGATTTAATTCTAACATTTTTGTCTCCTAAAATCACCTGCTGTCATCTCACATGGGTGTTCAAATTCCACTTAAGTAAAAAAAAATGTTTTTGTTTCCTCTAATCACCTGCGATAAATAAAGTGACACGATTAAGTTAGTTATGGCATCGCCTATGTTTGGAAGTGGCCGTCGCGTCGTTTGGTTGCGATAAAAAAGATTTTATGAAATATTAATTCCATTTTACAAATGATCGTAACTGTTTTTGTTTAATATTTGAAAAAACGGCTCAGTTTAGTTCTTTATTATTTAAACGGCAATTATTCAGATTAATTCAACACAAAATTGAAAGCTTTTATATGTAAATACGTACAAAAAAGGATAAATAGCCGCGATAAAACCCAGCGGTACTTTTGTTGTCGGCACCGTTGCTTCGTATTTTATTTTGGCACGTTATTTACAAGGCACCAGTAATTGCTTCCCCCTTTGTTGTCGATTTTTGTTTAAAAAGCCCAAAGACTGGGCATTGGTAGGGCGGCCAAATGGTCGCAGTTATTCAGGACTATTGGACGGTCGTAATTTTTTAATTAATAAAACGTTCTAATTTACACTCGGCTGTTGCTATTGCATTCTTTTCATAATGTTTGTTTTTACACAAATTATGAGTCTGATTTTTATGATATTTTTTGATTTTGATAGTTCTGTCAAAAGGTTGTACGCTATTTATTATTTAAATAAAACAACGGATTTCGGGTGATGGTTTCAAGTTCCTAATTCCATACGTACAAACTCCCCGTAAGTTCCAAAATTATAAAATTGAATTAAAAAATATTCATTAATTATTAATTACATAACCAACTAATTATGATTAGTAACAATTAAATTTTTAAAACGATATTAAATTGCTGCATAAAATTTCATTAAAAACGTGTGGACTTAAAGTAGTCCTCGATTGGTCACCCCGTCTGTAGCCAAATGTTGGTTTGTTTTTCAACTGTAGCTATGCGACTCAAGGGAATTATTTGAAAGGTTTTTTTTCGTGAAACAATGAAAATAATTCCAATGGACCACTGTATCAAAAAAAGCTTTTTTTATTTTAATAAGCTTATCAGAGTTTATTCTTTGCAGTATTATTTGAACATTTTATGGGTTTGAATTGAGCTGAAGTTAGCTTTCCTTTTCTTAGCGTGGAGATAAAACTGCTTAGTTTTATGAGTTGATTATATTTTAATTTAAATATTTCGGATTTTACACTGGGAAGATGTCATGCAAATATCGTCTGGCAGATAGTAAAGCAAAGGATATTAAACATGACAAACCTATAAACATCATATTTAAAATAATTCAACAGGCAATAACATCGTTAGCTCAGAGGAAGAGCATTCGCCAGTAAAACAATGTGACGTAGGTTCCCTTAAAAAGTCGATTAATATTTAAATTTAATTGCATTTGTTTTGCTAATTTCTTTATCTTATTTCATTGTAATAATTTATATAATAAGTATAGTGATAATCAACCGCTGGACACATGCCTCTTCGAAAGTAAGCTTTGACATAATTGCCAAACTTGCCAGAAGTTGACAGTCGTATTTCGTTAGAGATAAAAAAAGAAAAGCCATTGTTGTCTTTTGACAGTACTCTTCCTACAGAGAGTCTTTTTTATTTACTATACCTACAGAGAGTATTACTTCGGGCAGATTCAGCAACGCTAATAAATTATCATCAAGATCTTCGTAGATCTATCAACATAAAATATATTATTCTCCCAAAGATACTTAAGTTTATATTGAGAACTTGATGACAGAGGTCTTGTTGATCTTTAGTGCGCAATTGGAAAAGTTGTGGGCATAAAATATTTTACTACCGAATTCCTTATTAGGTTACGCTAACAACTTGGAACTTTTATTATACGAGTACTTTCCCTTTCAAGATCTTTATGAATTTCATATTGTATATTGATTGCTGGAAATCTGGAAGACGTGATAACAGTAGAAACTGGATTAAACCAGTCACCTGATTAGTTTCAATTCTGACTGGAATTACCCGCATATAAGGGGTTAAGACAAAATATTATGTTAATCGTAAGATTTTTAAACTTTCTTGATGCATTGTTACACATAAAACTTATCACTGAACCGGGATTTACAATGCAATGTTATAATTTATAGGTAAAATCGTATTTACCTTCCCGACGTTTCGATCCGATTGCACGAATCATGGTCGCGGGCAGACTGGGCAATACGATTTTACCTATAAATTATAACATCGCATCGTAAATCCCGGTTCAGTGATAAGTTTTAATCGTAAGATGTGTTGAACATTTAAAATTGTGTTAATTTAATGCTTACAGGTGCTCACGTAAATATAAAAAAAAAATCGTTAATACAGTTGGAAAAAGTAACCAAAATAATAGCTTAATAGAGATATGAATAGCCCGCTAATTTCATGGCTGCACGGCCTAAGCCGAAGTTTACTGGCGCGGGTCAGTAGTGAATTTGTCTTACATTGAAGCGCTAACTTCGAGCCGACAAGTTTGGCACCCAGCCCGCCCCTTTGCTCACATAGTACAACATTAAAATAATAAAGCCTCTGTTCTTCACTAACTTGCCAAAGGAAATGCCTTTGTTCAAGTTTTTGAACGGTCGAGTTTTGATATTGTACCAAAGTTTTCTTATCTACCTAGAGTTCTTTAGAATGTACGAAAGAAAAATGGCTAGATTTCTTTAACTACATATTAGCAGGTAAATTAACTACGTCTTTTACTCTCAAAACTCACAAACACAATAGTAGCGCACACATTTCAAATCAGCTAAACCTCATATTTTCAAACAAGGTTTCAAAAAATATCTGTATAAAAGGGGACAATACAAGGTATTTATAGATAGGGACCTAAAACTATAGTCTTTAAAACCGACCAAAAAATTCGAAATTTAGAACATATCAAAATAGTTTAAAAAAAAAATCGGCCAAGTGCGAGTTGGACTCGCGCACGAAGGGTTCCGTACCAAAAGGGCCAAAAAAACGGGTATGTTGTATTGGAGCCCCCCTTGAATATATATTTTATTTTGTTTTTAGTATTTGTTGTTATTGCGGTAACAGAAATACATAATTTGTGAAAATTTCAACTGTCTAGATATCGCGCCACTTGAGATACAGCCTGGTGACAGAGCGACGGATAGACGGACAGACGGACAGACAGCGAAGTCTTAGTAATAGGGTCCCATTTTTACCCTTTGGGTACGGAACCCTAAAAAATGTTGTACGAGCTGACAAATGAAAGGGCTAACTATACCTGTTTTTTCGTGTTTTGTGCGGATGCCATATGTCCACTCTTAAAATTTGAACACTAGAATCTCCTCCCAGAAGAAGGTTTATCTTAAATAGCTATTGCCCGCTACTTCGTCCGCGTCAATTTCTGTTATGGTCACGATTAAGAAGTTTTTAAAACATATATCATATAGCTTTCCTCGATAAATGGAGTATCCAACACATAATTATTATTTTTATTCGAACCAGTAGTTCCAGAGATTGGCGCGTTCAAACAAACAAACTCTTAAGCTTTATAATATTAGTATAGATTTGTAAAATATGATACATTATACTTAAGCTCCGAAAATAGCTGCTGTCAAATCCTATCCCACTCTAAAATATCCAATCACAGAACCCAAGAAATTCCTCTAACCTTGCTTTTATAAGGGTCGCCAAAACAGCAATCACCATGCATTTTGTATTCTCCATTTTATTGTTTCCGCAACACCGGCAAGATTTATGCGTTGCTGGAGTTCCAATCTAATACTTCTCCGAGCGAAACTTGGACACCTTGCTACAAGCCGGTGCCAAGTTTTAAAGTTTAGCCAAGGCATGAGGTGATAGATCAATCGAGAATTCGATTTCCTTAAAAGCGCTTTCAGAATGGCCAAGTTGATAGAAAATGATTTAAAAGTTTATTTTGTAATGAAATTGAAATACTGTCGGAGAGTTAAATGTTAACAGTTTTATAAGGTTTTTCATTATTGTCATCAGCATTTAGGATTCACCTCTGAGTATAGACCTCCCTTAAACAGTAACAACCCATTTTCGCTCACTGCTGAGCACGGGTCTCCCTCCTATTTAAGGAGAGGGCTTAAGGCCTTAGTACCACCATGCTGGCCTAGTGCGGGTTAGTGGACGGCGCGGGCGACGCTGTGGCAACATCACCCCGCCATTGGACGTTTCTCAAGCCGCCCGCAGGCCTCCAACTGGGCTTAACGACTGTTATCTCATGATAACAGCCGGGACCGACGAGTTTACGTGCCCTTCAAAGCACGGAAGCGCTCAAGGTATGATGCCACAAACGGTCACCCATCCAACTAGTGACCGCTCCCATCGTTGCTTAACATTCGTGACAGAAACTGATCACGAAGAAGCATTGGGCTATGAGCGCTTCAAGCCTCCCTATACCATGCTAAAACACGCAATTTACTTTACCTTTTGCATCTAACAGATTCTCCCAATCGTAACTAGGTCACCGGACGGTAGGCTTTTGCTGCGCCTTCCAATTTATAGGTACAACTCTAGATTATTTATACCTACTTCAATAACGTAAACGTAACTAATAATTATTGTCTATTCTTCAAGCGATGTGGATTACCCTGTTGGTAATGGACTTTACTTTGCTAATCTACGATAAGTAGCAATCAAAGTAAGGGTGTCCAGACCCTTCCTTGATGATTTTGAGCCTATTTCAGAATACAATGGTAAAGACCTAGTTCCATTGTTGTGGGCCATCACTGGTAAAATACTGCTGCAAGATTTTTAGGCTCCGATTAAATAGGAATTTGATAAGTCACGAAGTTTGCCCATCGCTTAACTGAACCCCATAAATACCTGATAAATCTATTATTAAATTCCTACTTTCCTATTGAGGCCACTTGTTAGACAGACCTCCTCTGATACGCGGCTCATTACCTTTCGATAATTTTACTTGTTTAGCTTGTGTGGTGCCGATCTGAAATATTAAGAAGTAGTCCTCTTTCATTAAAGTAGTTTATTTTGTGATTTTACTTTGAAGACAAGGAATGTGATAGACAGATATAGGAACACCAAACAAATTAGCACCCAAAATCGATTGAGAGCTTGACAATTCAGGCGGTCTATCTCAAATATTATGTCCATACATTTAATATTTCCGTTAACAGCCCCGACCGACCCGTTTTAGCAGTGTGAAATGTAATTAATTGAATATCTACTATTTAGGTATCTAAGTTTTTTTAAAGTAAACATTCCATCAAGTTCTTACTGAAATAAATCTCAATAAAATGATGTTTTAAGATTTTAAAAATACAATGGTAGAATCCATCGTCTTTTTCGTCTAATACCCGAAGCCCTTTCATTAACAGGCCACTTTGTTAAATTCGAGCAAAATTAAATCAACCTCACCGATACGGCAGTGCGGCTGGCGAAAGGCCAGAATTTCACAGCAAACTGTACTATGAAGCAATCCATGTTTTGCTCAAGGAACGACCCGATTTAATAACCCTCACTCCCCCTCTCTTTCGCTCTCACACCAAGCCTACGTGCGAACGAACAGCGCAAACTCATTTCGTCCCGTTCTTCATTTAGGCACGCTGCAGTAGAGCTAGTACCATTAATATTGTTTTAGATCGTTGGATTCGCGGTCCATTGGCTCTTAGACTATTTTCTCGATAAGAATGCTTCAGTGGTCATCCTAGTTTTCGATTCCGTGACGCGAATTTTGTAGACTTAACAGAAAATTACGTCCAAACCTTCAGAGGACCTGAACCGTTTAAAATTAATTTATTATCCGCGCGGTCAATGTTCAATTTAAAATCAACTCTATGAGAAGATGAAATCCAAGCAAAAGTTGCCAGCTAAGGCTTTTGTGTAAGATAATTTCGTTGGATCAACTTTGGGAATTATTACAGTTCAAATGATACTTGTGAATTTAGCAATTCGAAATTGAGATATGCTAAGTTTTATTGGACATTATTTTGGAAGTTTTGTTTTAATTATACTTGTTACATAAAAGTTGATGGGCGGGAAAGAATTAGGGTCTTTGATGGAATGCTTTGTTGCCTTTTGTTTTAATTAAAATGGAAGTAACTGTATATAAACTTGAAAAATTACGTCCCGCCTGCGCTATAATTTTTCAAGTCTATATGCTGATATTATAATTACAATTTAATTGCTAAAATATCAAATAAAGTAAAATAAAAGTAAGTTTACTTCAGTAGGTCAATCTGTATGGTTTGCTAAAAGAAAGTAATTGTTATATGCGTCATGTAGCTAGTTGCAAGCTTTGAGTACCTACTATGTAAGTTAAGTGTTTTTGCTTGACTATTAAGAAACAAATCTTGAGATAATCTGCAAGTTCCAAGTTGACTACTACTCTACAAAGTATGAAATATTTATAACATGTACTACTATGACATGTACTACTTAACCTACTAACCACTTTGCAATGATAGGCGTTGTTATCCAGCAATAGAATATTTATGTAGATTGTAAACATTATTTTTGGCTTAAGGGGATATCATCCGGAGTCAAATCTTATGAATCGCCAAATATAGTATAGACCTCTGTGTATAGGTTTTTAAACTCTCTTGGTACATTTGTTACACATCATTTTAAAACTAAATCAAGATTTATTGCAGTATTGATTATTTAAAGGTAAAATACTAAACTTTCCTAGAGTTTGAATCTGACTGCACGTATCATCATGGTCGTGGGCAATCCACTGTATGTTCTGAAATGTCGGTACGTACCTATCTATGCTAATTGCTTGAAAGCGAGAGTTAATATCATGAAAAAGCAGTGATTGCGCTTAATGTGTTGTGTCGTGTTAAATTGACTAAATATTTCAATAACTGTTCTTTAAGCAAATAAATTGCTAGTGTAAATTGAAAATAAAAATCCTTGAATGAATAATAACTTAATTAACTTCATAACTTAAAGGTGTAAAACGATGAGGTAGGTACTTATTCGGACTTGATCGAAAAGTGACGGGAGAACCATTCAATAACATAAAACTGTGAAGATAACAAACTGATTCACTAACATCAAGTGACTCATACGTAGATAACAAATATAAATATAAATTTTGTAGATACATAAGGAAAAAGAAATCATCCGAGTTTATTTATTCAATAATTTATCTTCCACCCAAAAGGCAGTCATATTTGCAGTTCTGGCCATTGGTCAAGCGATCACGTCCGTAGCTCTTTATATTAGTGATGTGATCAAACTTCGATGCCTGGTTTGTCGATAAATGACAATAAAAATAACAAATTGCGATAGTATCGAAAAAATTCTTAAAAACTTTAAAAAAAAATAGTTTAATACAGTTCGTGTAGATAGTGTTGCATGTGTAAAAATGTAAGAGCAGACACCCTGCGTTGGGAGATTGTGAGTTCAAAGTTCTGTTGATGCAATCAGAAGCCTTTAGGCGCTCTGTGATAACTTCTTAAAATGTGTTTTCTGGATATGACTAATTCTGTTTTGGACCACTTCTTGTTACGCCCGGTTCTAGTAATGACTGCTTCTGTTTTTGACCGTTTCGTGCAGTGACTATAATTACAGTGAACACAAACAAGTAAACAAAAAAAATCAAGATATAGAAAACTCACCTTTTATTTACAGAAATTTGAACATAAATATTTTTAATAACGAATGACAATACTCGTACATACAGTGTGAACCAAAAATAACGAGATATAAAAAAAATTAAAAGATTTTTGTAGCACAAATATTTTAAAGGATATTAATATTTGAAATCTCTTTCTGTTCAAGTTGTTCAAAAAATTAAAAGATTTTTGTAGCACAAATATTTTAAAGGATATCAATATTTGAAATCTCTTTCTGTTCAAGTTGGTAAAAAATTATTTTTAACAGTTACTTATCGAATTTTACATCTACAGCCCTTCGATTTTTTTTCGGAGTATTATAGAAGCTTTATTATTATATGGTCGTAATGTATTGCTGGTTTCTTCAAACTAGCTACAAATGCGAAGAATGCAGGTTTTCTTAGTACGAGTATTCTTGCGTTTAGCCGTTTGTGCCACCCTTCAAGCGGGTTAGTGGCTGTGGACCGGTGTCGCTCATATGCACAACTAAAAAATTTTGGACTCAGTTTTAAAATCCATTGCTCTTCAAAATGTTTCTTTATTAAACCATTTCATCCTTTATGGGCGCAAAATTTACTATAGAAAACCATGCGTATGAAATTCTAATAAATGGTAACAAAGGCAACAAAGATGTCATTCTTGCAGTTTCCATTTTAATAATGTGATTATGCAATTAATTACATAAATTCACGGTCGAGTAAAAAAGAAGGAGAACCGGGAGTAACAAGAAGTGGTTCAAAACAGAATTAGTCACATCCAGAAAAGGACATTTTAAGAAGTTGTCACAGAGCGCCTAAAGGATCAAAAGTATTTTTTCGAAGATATTTTAATAAAACTTATAAAATTTTTATTACTTTAAATAGTAAAAGAACAAATATTAGCAAATTATGAAATCACGGATAGCAAAGAGGTGCCAAAAAAATAAAATCAACTAAGTAATTTTTTTTTTAATGCTGTCGCACACTTCACATTATTTTGCGAGCGAATTCAAATTGAAAGTACCGATCTAGTCGATACTATTTCCTACTGATAATAAATTTATCGTAATGAATAGTTTCACAACACATCATTCAACCTACCCTAGTAATTGTGGCTTGCTATAACTCGGTTAGTCGCACCACATCCCGGTATCGTGTGTAAACTGATTTCCTCGCAATTCCGATCGTGTCTTTTGCCGCTATTTCTGCAGGTATTGCAATAATCGTTGCCGAACAGCTTGCCCTCTGGTATTACTAGTATGTGAGTAGACGTCACTGTTCTTAATCGAGTTTAGGTAGCAGTGTGAAATAAAATAATAGGATTATCTACTTAAGCACACACTTCAAAGTATCTGTGTAAGTGTGCGTTCAAATTTGGATTAGGAAAACATTGTGCACGTCACGTTACCTATGGTCTCGAAGTAAGGAATCGACTTCCTAACCTTATTGAGATATTAGTTCATCATTGCCAGATCAGTCAATTACCAAATTAACTATTTTGCCTAGTAGGTTTGACCATCGCAGTTCGGTCTGCGGCGGAGAGAAGATTATTTATTATTTTTTTAAACAAATATCGCTACAACACGACATTATCAAGGTCTCGCAAAACCTTTTAACGGGTTTGACTGCGAGTACAGTGGCACTCAGATTATACATAATATTACATAATACTTTAACTCCTATTATTTGATTAAACAACACAAATAAAAAGTTGCTAACAACAAAATATTGCTAACAATAAAATGTTACCTAACCTAACCTAACAATAAACTTGTTTGATGCTTTTGTCCATCTTCTTCTGGCAGTACTCCTTTGGTCACTTCTTATGGCACCCAAAGAACGAAAAGGGATAATACTGTTCCATTTAAAAGATAAAATCTTTCGCAATGCAAATACATTTGATGGAGACTGTTAACAGTCATGGACACGTGTCCACAATAAATATTAGTTCTAAAAAAAAGTTTGCACTTCAAATATAGTCAGCGTAATGTTTGGATTTTGAGTTCTGCAATAGAACTACAATAAAATTATCCTTATGTAATAATATTTAATTTTGGTCTAGGCAAAAACTTTTTCCGTCAGGCTTATTTTGTTTCTAGTTCAATTATGAACTAGTTTTATCCTGGTCTAACTAATGCGGCCATTTTTTTTAATAAGTTTGGAGCAATAACGACCTGGTTGGCGGTCAGGTGGTCCAACGATACGAACACTGGTTGGGTTAATTTAGAAAATGTTTTATTTAAATTGGCTTGGGTCTGGAAAGGGCAGGTGGGCTTATCCATGCTTTCGAAGGCACGTAAAGCCGTTGGTTCCTACTTTTTTAGTAGAATATAGTCGTAAGAGTAGTAATAACAAGTCGCGTAAGAAGCTTGTAATCGGCTGCTTAGGAAGCCCTGACACCAGATTATCTTTGAAGGATTATCACACGACACGAAGAAGTTTGGTGTAAATGCTATTAGAGTACATAGCTAGACTACGTACAAAGACAACCTATTCTAAATACCTATATGACTAGAAATATAAAAATATGTTGTCAATGTGTAGTGTCCCGGAATTAAGAGGAGACATAGATGATAAAACTTTTTAGAGGAAAAAATATTTTAATGTATTAATTTTAATGAATTTTACATAAAGCAGCCATACTCAAGTGGCAAATTGACATATAATATCTAATTAGATAACTTATATTATAAGTTATATCTAATAGAAGTGATGATATTGAGTAGAAAAGAGGTTTTGCTATATTCTTGCCGGCCAGTCTCCTATTAGTCAAGTAGATTATTTAAAATTTTTGGTAGGGGACTTGTACGATAGTGTACATACTTGGATGATAGTGTACTTAGAGGCACAAACACAAGCTAGCGCACCCAAAAACGCGATCTGCATTGTGTCGACGTAATTGTCGACCTTAACGACCTCCGTGGCGGAGTGGCGTACACATCGGTTTTCAAGGTGTCGCCTGCTCCGAGGTCCCGAGTTCGATTCCCGGACGGGTCAATGTAGAAAAAATGAGTTTTTCTACATTTTCTCGGGTCTGGGTGTTTGTGGTACCTTCGTTGTTTCTGGTTTCCAAAACACGAATGCTTTAAATAGGGATCAGAACAATGTATGTGATGTTGTCCACATTTATTTATTTATTTAATTGTTATGTAATGGCCACTAAAGTACGTATTTAATAAATTACCGAACGAAATTGATTAAGAGACTTATTCAATAGGAAACTATTGCATTTGTTAGCTGACAAATGTTTTTATACAGTTAAAAACTTTATAACGCATAAATTGTAATATTAATATTTAATTTTATTATTTATTATGTTACAATTTTAATGACTATGACAATTTGATTTAATGTATTTATTATTATTACTTTTATTATTGTATTTTGGAAATTATTATTAACTTAAATGATTAGTTCTATTTGTACGGACATTTTAATATTCATATGCCAGCTGCTGGTGAGATAAGCTTGTACCACATCTAGCTGTAACATCTCTATTGTTTTATTTTCAAATTCAAATCATTTATTTCAGACACACACGAGTCCACATGGCATAATTAATTATTAGAAACGAAAAGTGAAATAAATAAAGTAAATAAAGTTGCGTCAGTCACGAATTACAAAACAAATAACATTAAAAACACGTAAAAATATATATATACCTAAATACAAAAATTAAAATTACCTAATGTGCAGCTGAACCCACCTCATAACAAATGGACAGTCCACTCTTTCAGCAACAACGCGCAAAATGCTATTAGTGCCCCCGCGAACACGGCTCAGCATCGAGGCGGCTCGTTTCCGGAGGATGGCTCCATGCCATCTGTGCCATCTGTGCGAGCCTTCGCAAACATACTTGACGCGCTGCAGTACCGCGGTAGCCCTAATAACACTCTGAACGCGTTGTTGTATTGGACTCGAAGGGCGTTGATTGTCTTCAGCGTATAGCTTACCCAGAGGTTACACGTATAGAAAGACTGACAGAAAGCCTTAAAAAGTATCACCTTAACGGGTTCTGAACAACGTGCAAACCTGCGAGCCAGCATATTGCTTCTTACAGCCAACGCCCTCCGCTCCCTTTCGATGTCCTCATTATCAGACTGGTCAGCCGTCACCCAATGGCCCAGATACTTAAAACGCGTGACTTGTTTAAGTGCCACACCACCCAAATAGACAGGGGGTACAAGTGTGAGCTTGTGATCGCGAGACTTAAACATCATAAGTTAACTTTTATTGGCGTTGTATCTAAGCCCATGGGCTTCGGCATATTGCTCACATATTTTAACAAGTTTTCGAATGGCACTTATTGAGGGAGCCAGCAACACCATATGTTTTAACCTTATCTCTATGAATAAAATATTTTGAATTTGAATTTTGAATTTTGAATAGAATTTTTCATGTAAGTAACATTTACCATGCTTTCTTAATCCTTTTTGAAATTGAACAGTATTCCTCTATTGGTGCCGTATAAGCGACTAAAGAATTGAAAGTAGATGATGTGTCTTCTTCTACAACTATTCAGGATAGGCTGATGATGATGATATTTGAATACAAACCTTGACGTGAGAAAAAACGCTAGGAGAGCTGCTAAACAAATACATTCGTATGTTATACAATACAGTCGATTGTTAGCCTGATAATATTGGATTTTGAATAGAGCCTTCATATATACTACATATTATCTTCACATTTGAACGCTTTTTGCATATACTGCTAATTCAAACGCAATAAGCTATTTAATTGTTTAAATGATAATTAGGTTAAATATCAACTACATATCGTAATTAAGCGTATTAAGCCACTTATTTCAGAATAATGAAATTTTAATCTGAGTCAGTAAATCCGTGTGATATTAAAGCGGACTTGATTTCGGGTGGTACATTTGACCCGCCATCAATATCAGCTATCTGACGCAGATTCATCAACGTTACTCATGTCCCGTCTCACCATACAAACATATTATATATTTATTCATGTGATATTATGCGATGTATATCATACCTACATTTATTTCCAAATCATCGAAGTTTATGTACCTGTTATTCGTAAATGTTTACACAGGATGAAATTTTAACCACCTTCTAAATTTTAATATAGCAATCTACGAGACAAAAACCAAATGACATATATTTTCTTTTGGTATAGCCCAATACAAAAATGTCAAGATATAGCAATTAAAAAATATCCGCCTAAAATCTAAAATTTTTAATACGACCTCCTAGCAACACTTTGTTTACGCGATGCGCATCTCATTCATTCATTATGATATTATCCATAAGTTTTTGACTTTCCCTTCACACCTCAACAGGCTTAAGACCAAAAAAATTGAAAACCATGTTGCGATAAATATTTTCGGGTGAAAACTTGATTTACATATTTTACTTCACAAATGGGCTTCACAAAGATGATTAAAAAGTCATTCTGTATCTATTGATTTGGCCATTTTGATGCCTTAGGCTAAAGTATCAATAATCAACAATCAAATCTGCAAGTCTATGTAATGAAAGAAGATGGCCGCTTATGTTGCCCTTCCCATACATTCGAAAAATGGAAGCAAAAAATCATACCTATAAGATACTTCCCGTCGACCTACAATCATTAAATTTGGCAAAGCAATATCTTGTAGGATAAGTCTTGGAAAAACATCCGAAAACCGTGAGTTTGTTGCTACATTAATGTCATCACAGTATTTGCGTGGTGTGACTAAATTCTCAGTGCGAGAGTCCGATTCGCTTAGATATGATTGAAACATCTTCTTCATCTGAATAGAATATTTATTGCCAAGTTATACATACATACATATTATCACGCCTCCTTCCCAACGGGGTAGGCAGAGACCAAGGCCTTCCACTTACTACGATCCTGGCATACATCTTTCGCTTCTTCCACATTCATCAATCTCTTCATGCATGCTCGTCGGTTTAGAGTACTCTTGACCTGACCTTTCTTCAGAACATCCCCGATTTGATCGTGGTAAGTTCGTGTAGGCCTTCCTCTTCCAACTTTCCCTTTCACACTCGTCTTATAGATCTGTCTAGTAGTTCTTCTCTCAGTCATCCTCTCTACATGCCCAAACCATCTAAGCATCCCTTTCTCAATCTGTGTGACAATATCTTCTTTCACACCACAACGTTGCCAAGTTCTAACCTAATGTAATGCAGTTTACCTGTAATTCCTGCACTAGGCTTTCAGGCCTGATTCGTAAGAATCACGATGAATTTGATTGCTTAAGAAAAGTAATTATTTTAAATTTAGATGAAATAGTTTCTATCATTACAATTAAATCTACATGTCATAATATTACCTTCAACAAAAAATTCAATTAAAGAAGCGCTTGTGTGTGTAAATGGGTTTACTATTGTTTAACAAAAAACGTGTGAAAAAGAACACTTTACACACAACGTTTAAAAAACTAATCATATGACAAACTTTCATTTTGCAAATATTTTGCTTTAAAAATAATCGTTTGACATAATACAGGTTTCGCAAATGTATTACTTAGGAATTATTTCAACTGTTAAAATTTTATTTTAATAATGTTAACATGACTAAATAATTCGTTTGCCAAATTATTGATTTTACAAAAAGTTAGTAGATAAATGATTAGTGTTTAAAAATTTCTATTTTTTGTCTATTATTGGACGTGTGAAATGCGATAAAACGAAATATATCAGTGACTTTTTTATGCCTTTTTGAGGCGCTCGCCGGCCGCTGCGCGGCACGTTCGTTACGCTCTCTCGCCTTCACGCCTTTGTATGGTCACTGTTCTAACCTAACCTAACCTACACTTTTTGTAAACTACTAGACTTTTAAGGCAATTAAATAACATGAACACACATTTTGCTTTCCGTTACGAGTTAAAAATCTATTTTATAAATACCTAAAATCATCACACTTAATGCACTATGCTTTTGTCCTACATGGGTTGGACAGATTGTGGTATTAACGTAGATTTTGGTAAATAAAATATTTACCAAGCAATGCATTTTGTCAAATGTTATTTATGCTTTACGTCGTTTTGCCACCTGTGAAAAACGTAATGTGAATGTTTAAAAAATAATCAATTTGTAAAATAAGTTTTAGCATAATGACTTTATTTAGTAAATATATTGTCTCATGAGTAGTTTATTAAACAATAGTTTGTAATATGATAAATATTTATCAAGTATATGTACACATGACACCGTGTGAGTCTGTGAATGTATGTGCACGTGTGCATGTGGGTGCGAGTGGGTGGATATGTCTAAACTGAAACTTTCAGAACATCTTCAGTCTCATCAGAATCCAAGTCGATGGAAGATTTTGGACATGTCTCTTTTTTTCATATAGTAGAAAGCATTATAAGTTACTTAAGCCAAGGAATTTATTAACTAAACTGAAACTTTCAGAACATCTTCAGTCTCATCAGAACTCTAAGTTAATGGAAGATTTTGGACTGGACATGTCTCTTTTCTTCATATACTTGAAAGCATTTTAAGTTACTTAAGCCAAAGAATTTATTAACTAAACTGAAACTTTCAGAACGTCTTCAGTCTCATCATAACTCCAAGTCAACAGAAGATTTTGGACCTGTATCTTTTCTTCATGTAGTTTAAAGCATTTTAAGTTACTTAAGCCAAGGAATCTCCAAGTCAACAGAAGATTTTGGACCTGTATCTTTTCTTCATGTAGTTTAAAGCATTTTAAGTTACTTAAGCCAAGGAATCTCCAAGACAACAGAAGATTTTGGACCTGTATCTTTTCTTCATATAGTTTAAAGCATTTTGAGTTTCTTAAGCCAAGGAATGCTTTAAATCTGTAAGAAAAGTTTGTTTTTAGCATAAGAGTTCGGTGTCCAAAGACTCTTTTTCTGAACCTACCCTGCTCCAGCAAAGTAATGGCTATTTTGTGCATGTTGTCTTGCATTAATTGCCATATGTTTCGGATGTATGTTTATTTATTTCATGAATGTTCAATGCCGCATTTAACAAGCGTGACAATCAAACATGGGAATTTTGATTTTATTTCCTTTTAGCTATAAACATACGAGTAAAGTGTTCTGTGTAGTTTATTTGTTTTTGTATTCATCGAGTGCTCGTACAGTCAGTCAACAATACGTCAATTGGTACTATTGGTAGGCATTGGAATTGATTGTATGTACAATTAAATGTTTAACAGGCAAATTTGCGATGTTGTAAAACAGATTTGTATGGTATACTGGAAGTATTATCTTTGACATGGTCATGTTGTAGTGTACCCGTTTTGCCTTTTGTGCCTACCAATAAGCCAGTATTAATACCATATGGATGTCATTAAAAGCTACTTGAGGTGTAAATACTTCCAGAAGAAGACCGGGAGCACTGGCGTCTTTTCTCCAAATATGATAATTCTGCCAAAACCAAAATCTGAACGTCATAAAAGGTGTTTTTAGTATTAAGCTGATTATGTTTCTAAAATGATTAAATAAGCTAATTATATGTATAACTGGGTTGCCACATGATAACCTTGTTAAATATCGTTGTCATCAACGAAAGTTGTATCTGCCCGAAATTAGCAAACGTATCAACCCGCTTATCCGTAGCCAAGAATAATAGGCACATGATGCTCGGTGTACGTTACATTGGACAAAAGTAGTACTCTCTCAATAAGCGCTTGTTCACGGTACGAGCGGTTGCGGGAGCAGATTTGCACAGCTAAACCTTTGTTATCACTATCAGATTGCACCCGTCCAATTCTGGATGAAAATTTCCCCAAAAGAAGGGGTTTGCCATAATCGTCATGCCTGGCAATCAACTTTGCAATCTGAGTTAGGTTTATGGTGGACATAAGACAGTACTTCCCGTCTTTTTTAGTAGTCCTTTGATAGCTCATTACCATACGCTACCATGACCAGGGCCCCAATTCCGCTAATTTACAAATGGCTCAATAGAATCGCAATTGCATCTCAATTGTATATTTTGACACATTTATTATGGTAGTAATGTCAAAATATACGACTGAGATGCAATTGGGATTCTATTGAGCCAGTTGTAAATTAGCGGAATTGGGGCCAGAAAAGATGACGTAATCCTGAACTACAATAAACAGCCACTTTCCGTCCACTGCTAGACGTAGGCCTCCTTCAAGTTACGCCAAAAATCTCTATCCGGAGCTTTACCCATCCATCCGCTGCTAACAGGTATCCTAAGATCATTTATCCATCGAGTTGCAAATCGTCCTACACTACGCTTACCTTAACGCGTTTCGCGTCCGCTCCCGCCTCTACGTGACTTTGTTCATATTATTGACTCGCTAACGTTCTGAGCCTCTAATAGAGATCCATCAACAGCCCAGGCAGATGCCACCTAATGATATTACCGCACAAATTAATGACACAGCTATCCAATTAGGCACGTTATAATTACGAGTGCTGGGTTTGCGTAGCGCCATCTGAAATGTGAAAAGCTTTATGGGTTGGGAAAGGAACACTTCATTAAGCTACTAAAAAAACATTTTGTATTTGAACTGAGATAATGATAGACTTAACTTTATCGTTAGGGATCGCTTTGATTATTTTGTAGACTGCAGATATTATACTAGACAGTAAGCAATAATAATTAATATTTTTATCAGGAGAAGCGCACAGCATCGTTATATAGCAATTACCTACAAAAAATATTTAATGAATACATTTTTTTTTTTTTTACACATGTCCATATTTCTTTAGTGTAATTTACTTTATAATTAGTTCGGTCTAACCTTAGAACTAAAGGGCTTAGATGGAATAAGATAACCTAAATTTGGGGCTTGGACCAGTAAAGTAAGGCGCAGTAAACTTACTCTCAGTTAATAAGATTAATTAATGATGTGGCCGGTAGTTGCGGAGTTTTAATTATTGAATACTTAGATGTATTTCGTGACTTTGTACTCGTGGAAATTAAAAATTTAAGCGGGAACGATATGTTTAAAGTAGATTATGTATAATTAAGGATTTTTATCGACTGAAAAAATATTATACATTTGGTACATAATTTAAACCGTTTTTAAAAAGATGCTAGTTCTGAGGGTGGAACATAACTATTTGCGAGGCAGGCACCATGACATCTTTCCTCAACGGTTTAAGTAAAATATTTTTATTTGAATCACTAAATTAGAAATAGAAATAGAAAATCTTTACTGCTATAATTAATGAAATCTACCCGTGACCATGAACGCTGTAAAGGGTTCGAAACGTCGGGTTAACGCGTCCTAAATCCGTAAAATTATCTTTCATTTCAATGTATATTGTTCGCGTAAACTCAAGAAAACAGTAATGAAATTTGTACCTATTTAAATATTGCATGATTTAATTTTTTTTTTTTTTAAAGAAGAACTCTTTGCCGCAATTTTTTTAATACTATTTCAACTGTCCTGCTTTATACGACGCCTGTTACGACCTGCCACCTATGACGACAGCAGTGAATAGCAACAATAGTTATCAAATGTTCGTAAGGATCTATAATAGATTTAAGGACGATATAAAGAATTTGACATTAAATCCATTTAAAAGAAAATTGAAATCCTGGCTCTTATGCAGTTGTTTCTACTCTATTGACGAATAAACACTGCTTAATTAACTACTCTAATCTAGGCTTGCCTTTTTATGACATTTAAATATTTAATTCTAATTTTAATGAACATAATATTCTTTATATGGCTTAAGTAACGCAAGTGTTGTCTACCGTGCAGATTTTTTGTTGCTTTTGTCCGTGCTTCACTCTGTGGCTCCAACGGAAGACCAGCGTTGTGTGCCCGTGCACACAACATACGCTGAGATGGATGCCTTTTTGTCGGGACCTTGAGACTCGTATACTTGTCCTACTTGTTGTGTTCTTGTTTTGGTTGTTTGATTGACTCTTTATGTTGTCATTATTATTATTTTTTTGCTTTTACCTCGTTTTTTAATGTAATTTTTTTTTCTCTGGGTCTCGTCAAATAAATAAATGAATCTGAATCTAAATGAATCTGTATTAATTAATTGACTGCGGCTATTATTATAATTTAAGTGACATTTGTACTTTGAGTTTGATATGAATATCCGTTTATCTGTTAATATTGAAATTGATAACTTTAAACATGTATTTTTTTTGCATGCCATTGTCTGGTAAAAGGTGATCAACTGCTTCTAATTCAACATCTGTATGTGTACCACTTTTTATGCGAAATAAAGGAATTTGAATTTGAATTTGACGCAAAAAATTGAATAATTGTGTGGTTCTTATCAATTTTCTGTGCTGTTCTTATCAACTTTACTGTATTCGCATCATTTGTGGTTGCTGCGTCAACTTTCGTCTATTATTCTAAACTTCATCCCTTGAGGGTTTTCATATTTGGTAATGATACAACGAGGGCTTCTAATTATTGTAAATAGGCTTATAAATAAAACAGAACAATTTAAATAAACCTTCGAAATACATTTAAGTTCACTTGTCTCATGATTGTTTGACGCCAACCGTAAAGTGGATTCGGGTTCCTTCTCATCATTTCGTATAATGTTCTGTCAGAATTTGTACCACTTTATATGAAAAATTATGCATACTTTTTTTTCCCATAACGAATTTTACAGTAATGATTCCTCGTGTAACGTTTAATGGCGTCTTAACCTAGAGCATAAATATTACAAGTCATACATTTATGTTAGGAGGATCTTGTGTTCTCTAAGTAAGTAGTCAAAATTGGTCAGCTTCTTATGGTCACTGGGATTTGAATCCTCTGATATTCCTTAATTTATACTAAGTACCATTGCCTTCTGATAAATCACACTTATTTTCTATTTTTTTCTTAATTTTAAACCATTTACTGGATTATGTTATTTCTATACAGACAACAGCCCGTCAACCTACCACAAAACGTGAAATTTTCTTAATTGATATGAGCCATGGGTCGCGGGTTCGATCCCCGCACAGTACAAACATTTGTGTTCATGAACATGTCTGTTTGTACTGGTCTGGGTGTTTTCTATATATTATTAGTATGTCTTTACAAAAAAAAAGTATATAAGTAAGTTTATCGGTTGTCTAGTACCCCATACGACAGGGTACTTAATAGTAGCTTAATTTGGGACTAGATGGCTCTGTGTGGCCCAGTGCGGCATGTCCTAAAATCTCTACTTGTTGGACTTAAAGTTGAAAATCAATTCATGATTTTGATTGATCTGCCGTTGTCTGTATTAATTAAAATTATCTTCAAATCGTAGCATTGCTGTCTTTAAAATCTGTTTCGTGTGTTATAAGTCGTATAGAAACATTAATTCCTACAACATTTTTTTATATTATATAATCTTATTGCTATATCCATACAAACTTATTTCTATACTATATTAATTTTATCTAAGAATATACTAAAAACACTTTTTGACAACACATAAAAAATACTGAAAGATTGCATTTTCCAATGCAAAAGCTTTATTCGAAGAATATAAGCATTTCTTGTTTTGCTGATGCTAAATTATACGGCATGGCTGTATTTCAGTCAGCTCTTAAGTGAAACAGTAATATTAGTATTGGCAAAAGATTTATAACTTGGCAATGTTTGCTTTTGTATGATTTATTTTACCTAAAATGGACACGTTTGTGGTAGCCAGACGAATGCTTAAATGAAATGTGTACACCAGTACATAGTTAATACATTATTGGATTTATAAAGCAAGAATGATAAATTTTTGCATGGATTTTTTGAGTTGCAATATCTTGATAATCATGTTTTAATTTGAGACAGATTGTAACTTTATAATTATATTTTATTTTTTACGTGTTTGATTGCATTTAAATTCACACATAACAAATTGTGTTTCTGCTCGATTTCTAATAACCTGTGTATTTCACTGTTGTATATAAGTACTTCTTTGTTTATTACAATTTTATTTTCTAGTTTCCGCAATAGGGTAAGCTTGTCCCATTATTACATTATTAATAAATTAAGTTATTTTTCTAAATAGGCTTTGAGAGGGTTTTATTAGGATACGATGTATGCAACGCTTAAAGTGTTGGACACCACCTCCTAAGTAAAACCATATAAACTTCGAAAGTGTTCCTAAGAGAACTTGCTAAGCCTAATAGGATTGGAACTCTGGATAGTTTTCGACTACTTTGAATGGTTTCGAACTAGTCAGACATGTCCTTTGTTCAAGGTTCTTGAATTCTTAGAATGTTATTCATTTACTTACTGCTGCTATTTTAATTTATTTACGTTACACGATGAACTTGTAATTCGTTGACCAAATAGGAAATTCTCTTATGTTTGGTATAATGCTAGCATTCGGGCTATTTTGAGGGCTGAAGAATTGGCTTTTTCTGTTTCGAAATTGCCCTTTATTAGAAAATTCCTCACAGTTCCAATTGGCCTCCTCACGTAAGAGAATGCGTTTCTTGGAGTATCTGTTTCAATTGTTACCAAGCACCCATGGTCTCTACTATAGCTTATCTCTTCTTCAGGCTCTGCAAAAACAGAGTTGTTAGATTTAACAATTTGTTTAGATAAGCTTTCTCTTCATTGCTTCTTGCTAAATATCTTCTCATTTATATTTTATCAAGGTGACAGTTAGATGTATCCCACAAATTTCTTTCTCCATCAGCAATGAGTAATTAATTTGATTTGATATCATCTTTCTCTTGTTTGGAGTCACTTTTACCCTGTAAAGCCTTCTGACATTGTCAATCTCTATCCGTATCTTACTTTCAGCACTAAAATGGTTGATTTCCTTATAACACTGTATTTATTTTTGTTATATAGTATTTTTGTTGTCTCATTCAACATCTGGTCAATCTGCACTGGCCACAGACATTGGCAATAAAAATTCAATCAATAAATGATAACAGTTAATATAATGTGATACAAATTTACGCTGTTAAAAAAAAATCATTGATGTGGGTCGATATTATATTAAATTAATTTCGTCAGTGTTCGTTTAAAGTTGTCTCATTGTATCTCCAAGAGTCTCACTTCTTTTCATTCAGAGATTGTGGGATAAAATGATATTTTGTATTTAAAATCTAATACCTACAGCTTACGCTTATAAGCTCAGAATCCAGTTCTCTGGCAGTTTTAAAGCAGTAAATTAAAGTGCAATGTAAGTGGGCTCGAGATGCATACAACTACAATACTTTTTTAACTACTAAAGTAACGAAAAAATACTCGGCGCCTTGCTGCTTTGGTATTTGTGACTGCATAGCACGACCTCATTGACATTACCCATTTGCAGCTCCAACAGTGCTTAGCGCTATTCTCTGGATAGACAACATGCATATAAATTAGACGACGATAAAATTAAAGTTCGTGCACCAAACTTGAGTCACGAACGCGACTAAAGCGAGAAAATTTCGTTGCAAACTAAATAAGCTGGGGAAGGACATCGGACACAATTTGGTTTTAGTTGGGTTTATGACGCATAAGCTGAACATCGGTGTTGCATTACAAGTGTGATGTAATAGGACTTTTGCTATCATGTAAAACGCATCGGAGATTAATCTGTATTACATAGACATAAGCCAGTAAGTTTTAATCAAATCCCAACCCACTTGCCTTTAAAATAATAAGCTAAAAACAGTCCACAGCTAGACAGGCATTTCTAATCGCCTACTTTCACACCAAATCAAACGAAACCTAAAAATACTCTTTCGAATATAGCATCGTTTACGTTTAGTATACAGATAACAGAAAATAAGTATTTTATTTAAGTCAAGTAAAACAAAATTTAACATCCTTATACTGATTTAAACTTTCATGGTCACTATCGGACGAACTTCCGTGATCATGGCGCTTGCAACAGTGTGGAAATATCGGTAACTTATATAAACAAAGTACATGGTAGAAATCCCCAAGTAACTAATTTAAAATTATTAGTAGGCCGTCAAGCAAAGAGTCATGAATCATCGATTGCAAAGGAGACATTTTTTTTTTGTATGGCGAATGGGCCCACTAAAAAATTGTGACGTATAGTAATGAAACATATATCAAATTGTTCCTTAAAATGTCTAGAAAACATTAGCAATATTAGTATTTCTTTATCTAACGGGAATATTCAGAAAGTAATCCAAACTCAAATGACATAACCTCAAAACTTCTTACTGGTTTTATTTGATTATTTGCATACACAATGCTATTTATATTAAAGATATACATGTCTTAGCTAAGAATCAAACCCACCAGCCCTTTGCTGACTAAGGTGAATCATATTATTTTATAAAAAATATAGCTATACTTACGTAATATTCTAAATAGAGTTCAGAAGGATCAGTGATCAATAACAATATTATGTAAGTACCTACCTACAGGTTAACCACATATACGTGTACTTAGAAGGAGAAGTATAAAAATAAAACAACAGACAAATCAAACCAAAGTACATTTAATTCTAAGAATCATCATTTTCGAAATCGTCTATCAGTAACAGTACCTCATCTGGTAGCATGCCAAAGATAAAGACCACACAATGGACATCACATGTGCACAACAACCGACAGTGCGTCTGCCTTCCAGACAATTGCAACAGTATCCAGCAAGTGCAGCTCTAGTGTTAGAAATTAATTGGTTAGGGTTATCTAGAATCCTAAACGAATAAACGATTTCTTATTCTTAATCCTAAATATAATAAGTTATTCGACTAGTGTCTTGTCTTGATTGTATCCTAGCACGAAGAAGATAATTATTCAGACGAATTTAATGGACAGGTTGCCGGTACACTTCAATTCTGTACTCTCCATTGGCTCTGACATGTTCTCCATAATAAGTTTAAGCACATTTTCAGTCGTTTCTGAAAGTAATTTTCTTTGCACATTCCATTGAAATCTCACAGCACAGTTTAGTGAAATAGGAGCTGTACTTGATGCCATTTTCCTCTATTTTCGTTAAAAATAAGGAAAAAATCATAGAACATAAATACTCAGTTCGAAACAAACAGAAAGTATGAATGACTCTCACTCCACTCACTTCTGTCAATGTCTGTGATAACTGTCAAACATCAAGACGGAATTTCGTTCCGTTCCACGGCTTTATTAAATTAACATTTTAGCAAAAATCTTAAAAATTGAATCAAAACATTATTTACTGAGATTCCATTTATTTAGAATAAATAAAAGTAGATTAAATGTGGTCCAAACATTATCTTCTAATTAAAATCGTTTATTTTATTTTTATAACGATCCTTTTACACGGATTTTATAGTAAGACCTTGACACAATAAGTTATCTATGCTTTGACTCCAAAATGGATGAATGTCGTGTTTTAAAAAAAGTCAATACAACGCATTTTTAAATTGATTTTATGATTCCGGTTTCGTTTAAAAATGATCTTTTGTCTAATCGTCTAAAAAAATAAGTTATTATTTTAGGATACAACGACATCATTATACGGTACCGTTGCTACTGGGCCCAAAAAAAATTGTCTCCTTTATTACGTCTTTAATTAATTTTGACGCAGAGTTCTGAAATGAGCTGTTCATTACGCTCCTCTGTATAAGACCTCTGCGGCCTAACTAGCCGCAGACTAATTTAGTTAGGCTTGGACATATTAAATACTTAGTATTACGAACTAGCCGGGTCAAAGCACCCAATATTAGTATTGCAGCATTCCTGCCGCAGAAGCAAATGATCTACAGTATTTCAGAGCATTAATACAACTAGCCGTAATGAAGTTTAGTGGTCGAGCTTAGCAATTTCTGTTTAGAATTCTAAAACAACAATTATGATTGTTTCACTACATAACATTTTTGGTATTTCAAGTTCTATGACATGCTTTTAACTCTCTCTTTTGATTGCAATTAACATATACCTAGTTAAGCATTCCTCGCTGTCATTTTACGTGGATACGTTATGATTTTGATGCAGTTTTTTTTATTTTATTTTAGATTCTAAGTGTTGTTTCTTTTAATATCATCAAACATATAAGAGATTGTTGGTGTAGTTATGTTTCTCTTTTTCATTATCTGCCATTACTGTGTGCAAGAGGTCGCTTCTAGGCAGATACTTGTATTGATATAGTAAAGTAACAAATTAGCGGCTTCAAGTTTATTAGTTCAGTAACAACGTATTATTATTAGCTGATATTAAGAAAAAGCGGTGTGTCTCCGACGGAACTACTTCGCCACCACCGTCATGAACACGGCGAAAGACGAAATATTTAAAAAATATTTTGATGCCAAAACTACATGAGATGCAGTAAATGTAAACCGCCTTACAAAATCTAACTTGTTCTTTAAACTGAACAACTATGAGAAATAATTATTGATTAAAATTTGTAAGTAAATCAGCTGGCTAACTTTATTCTAAAATATAGTCTTCCCTTACGTTCCATATTGAAGTCCTGTAGATGATACCGCAACCAAATTTGCATTTTCCAAACTGCAGTTCACTTCATTAGTGTACCTAGTGGTTTTAGTTGCTACCACGGCTAAATTTCGTCGAAGGCTAATTTAGTTAAGGGACACATTAATAATATTCCAACGCTACGAGCTAGCCAGGTCAAAGCACCTGAAATGAAGCAGGGGTCTGCTCCGTTCATTTTAGGAGGTTTAATGAATTTTCACTTAATGATCGTTCACACAGCGGAAACTCATTAAGCTGATTCTAAACAATTCTAAGATTTAGTGCAAAGCGCCTAATTGTACGAGTGACAGCGCGGTAAACTGTCCGTTCAATTTTCAACTTAAAATACGACGCGTAGCGGATGAAATTGGTATGAGTCGATTTGGTCTGTTGTTTATTCCTTTTACATATTCTTGAGTCGGTACCAAAAAAAAGTTTTAAAATGTATTCCTTATCTCTATTTTTTTGTTACGGTGCTTTGTTTTTGACAAAATTATTATCATTACATAATATTTATAAATGTGAGCATGTTGGCACAAAACAGAATAGCACTACCTCTTCTCGCCAGAAGAAGTCGAGCAGCAGCGTCTTTTATTCAACAAAGCTTTGATTACCAACTAGATAAATTATTTAGGAAAATAACTAAATATCACATACGAGTATACCAATTCCTCAAAACTCAAATTATACCTATAAATCAATAAAACAACATACATATTATACGCATAAACGGCATATACACAAACCCGTACCTACTATCAAACTTATTTATCTATACTACATAATTTTGATAAACAGGGTTATTCTCAAAGCTACTTAGACGTTAATATACACCGACCACAAACTGACGTTAATACCACCGCCATCCCTTTGAACGAATGCCACTCATAGGGAACATGGCATCTTCACTCCTTTGTGTTCATGTTATTAAACAACTCGGAATCTGACGACTGATCTTCATTAGGCACTTAGCGAGATTGGGCAGTAAAATATACAACGCTTAAGTGACTATTATTAGTTACAAGACTTTGAACATCTTTGTTTATTGACCTCGGAATACCCTTTGATATAGGCCTCTCTTGTTACAGGTTTACACGTGAAAGACACATCGCTGATATGAAATGGGCATTCGAGCGATACGGAGCGGATGCTGGCTGATTTTACTTCTGATAAATTTTTCTGGAAGCGACTGGTTGAACTGTGCAAATATCCAAGAATGTCGTTGCAAATGGTCCTCCGGAAAGAAAACTGCGTCCTGCGTCACGGCGGGCCTAAAACGAGTACCCCATTTGGCAGCCGACATCCAAGTCCTAGACCTCCACGGAAACCAGTTAAGGACATTAGAGCAAGACGCCTTTGCCGCTATAGGTCTATTAAACTTGCAACGAATTAACCTCAGTTCGACGAACCTCCGATCATTACATTCGAACGCATTTAGAGAGCTTCGAATACTCATAGAAGTGGACTTGTCTCAAAACGAGTTACACCAACTATCGCCTGATACATTCAGAGGAAACGATCGATTACGACTGCTTGTCCTCAACGATAACCCTCTGACAACATTAGTTGCCGAGCAGTTCCCTCCGTTACAACATTTGAAAAGGTTGGAACTTTCCAGATGTAAGCTTCACACTATTAATCCTTTTGCATTTGTGAACCTACGTGCGATAGAAACTATTCACGTACATCAAAATCTACTGGCGTATCTTCATCAGAATACATTCAACTTACCTGTTTTGAAAACTTTAACGTTGTCAGACAACCCTTGGTACTGTGATTGTAGATTAAGGGAATTTCACGAATGGTTTTTAAGCAGCAACCTGGGGAACGAAGACGTGTTTTGTGGAGGTCCTGAAAGAAAAGCTCAGCTTTCATGGCGCACCATCAAAGGTACAGACATGGTATGCCCGCCAAATGCTGTGTCTAGTCCGACTGTAATCAGGACTGAGTCAGGAGCTGATATTACATTTGGATGTTTTGCAAGCGGAGATCCGAAACCTTCTTTGACGTGGTCTTTCCATAATATTGATATTACCAATTCAACGTATAATGAACATAGTGATATTCTTATTTATAAGTATCAGACGGACCATTTTGACGAGTATAGAGACGATTACGTGAACAAAAGTGCTCAGTGGGTTAATGTAACTGTAACTAACATTACAAGTGACTTGTCGGGGGAATGGAAATGTATCGCTAAAAGCCCGGTTGGGGAAGCGGCTGCGTATTTGACAATATTTTTACCTAAAGCAAGGACAGCTACCGCTCGTGTAGCCCCAAACTATTCAACATTCTTCATTCTGGGAGGATCCATGCTAGCGATGACTGGTGCTGGTTTCGTAGCTGCCTGTGTCTGTTGGAAGACAAGACGCCGGAGAGTACCACCAAGCAGAAGTTTTACAGATCAAGAGAAAAAATTACTCGATACTTCTATAGCGGCCAGTTGCGATAGGACAAGCGCAGATTTAGGTTCTTCTTCTTATGGTTTCGAAATGCTAGATAGATCTATGTCGTTGGAGAGTGAAGATACCCAAAGATGTATGGAGCCAGTTCAAATAACGATAGAAGGTCCTCCTGGTTCATTTCCTCCGCCACCTGCTGAGTTTGCTCTGCCGGCCCCATATGGAAATATTTTTATATCGGTTCAAGTTTCCGGGCATAATGACGAGTATCCAGATTTATTGGGTGGAGGGGCAACCCTGCCAAGACGAAGTAGGACTTGTTTTTTAAAGTCAGCTTATGATAACATGGGTCCTAGAATAACTGCAGCTGGTAGTTCAACCTGGTCCCTTCCTGGTGCCAATGGTGATAATATAAGAATTGAGAATGATATTGACACTACTATGCCATTGTCAACTTTTTCAACTGAATTTACCGCTCTGTAAAAAGTAGTTCTAAAAGCAACTGTAAATTATATGTAATATAATGATCATATTTTAT
Source organism: Anania crocealis (assembly GCA_949315895.1). Classification (NCBI taxonomy): domain Eukaryota; kingdom Metazoa; phylum Arthropoda; class Insecta; order Lepidoptera; family Crambidae; genus Anania; species Anania crocealis. The sequence goes on along the minus strand of OX438867.1, from coordinate 17,268,824 downwards.
TCGTTAGCTTCCTTCTAGAGAATTTTATTACCTGTATGCACCAACGATTACATAAAAATAACTTTGATAGGCAGAATAATATTTTCCCGCAATAATTTACTAAATAGTTGTTATTTTAAAATATATAATTTCATATTGGTTTATCATTAAAAATTATTGCATTTCTGTAGTAAAAATTCCTTGGGAGGAAGGTAGCCGATATATTAAAATTTAATTGAACTTTGAATTCAATAAATTTATTGATTTGCGTGTGTACAATACAATGAATTATATTAACATATCAATTCGTAGTTAAATCAAAAGTTTATGTTAATCGTTACTTGTTGAGACTTGAGATAGATAAACATGTCGTCGCGCGCGTATACCTGGCAACATTATAGTTTCTAGTTTAAATCTGTAGTACCGGTAATGACGTAACAATTATCTGATTGGTTGATTTGTAAAGTGCCAGTGAACGCAGTGTGGTGGCGCTAGTATCGTTTTGGCGCCATTACACGAGGACAGAGTCGATGGATTCATTTTGCTCTTTCACTTTACTGCGGACCACCACCGTGAACAGTCACATCCTCGAACCTGTCACGTTCACCGTCACTACCTACTGTACCTACCTGTGATTCTGAAATACAACGTGATTGGAAATCTGCGTTTCCCTGAGTTATCCCGACTATGGAACCCCCACCACGAGAGGACGGTGTCGAGCAATCTACCGCTCCGCCGCCGCTCCCGCCGTCATCAGAAGTGGGATACGCTCATGCCTCATCATCGGATACCCTCTGGCAGCTGCTGCTCGAAAAACAGAACCAGAATATGATACGCCTGATTGAAGCCATACGGCCGCCATCTTCTGTGACAATCGAGTTGCCTGAATTCAATCCTGATCTGACGGACGCCGATCCACAATCCTGGTGCTCGACTGTGGATATCTGCCTCACCGAACGGCCTATGGAAGGAGGAGCTCTAATTATTGCACTGAGTAAGGCTTTTAAAGAATCATCATCAACATGGCTCCCTCAAGTTGCACACCCGGGAATGACATGGCAAGATTTCAAAAACCTGTTCTTGGCGCGCTACGATACTGCTGAAACTTGCGCCGCCACCATTATTCAGGTGAATAATAGCCGACCTAAAGAGGGAGAAAGCCTTGCCGCATATGCCAGTCGTATAATAACGTCACTAATGGCCAAATGGAAGGACATGAAGTCTGAAGAAATCGCCGTTTCATATGTCCTCGCACATCTGGCACAAATTAATGGTAGAATCAACCGCTTAGCATTTACAACGGACATTAAAACAAGAACGAAGCTAATCCAGGAAGTGCAAGCGTTTTCTCTTAAACGCAAGCAAGAAAAAAAAAACACGGATACCCTCAGAAATGAAGCAAAACGAAACAGAATGAACTTCACTTCACGAGATGTAAACAAACCGATTCAGTGCTACAATTGTCATAAAATTGGGCACAGATCGGTCGACTGCAACACTAGAAGTAACAAACCGCACGCGCCGACGTCTTCGAGCTCCACTCAAGATCCGAAGAAGTTCGTGACCTGCTACCGTTGCGGAGAAAAAGGCCACATCGCTCCCCACTGCAGCAAGAACGGAGGCAACGGAGTCGGCGCGCCTGGCAAGGGCGCAAGCACCGTCGCCGGCGCTGGAGTCAGCGGTGCTGCCAGCGGCGCTGCGCTCGAGCGACGGGTCAACGTCTGCGAGATCAGCGGCGTCCGAGGCGAACTTACACAATCTGGTGAGTCGTACCCTTTTTATTTTGATAGTGGCGCTGAGTGTTCTCTTGTGAAGGCTAGTATAGCAAACCGGTTTTCTGGAGTGCGTAGTTTAACTAATGTGCGTTTAACAGGCGTCGGCAACGCCCATATCCATTGTACCGAACAAATTACTAATGTGGTAGGTATAGACGGGCATTCCCTACATTTGCAATTTCTTATCGTTCCGGACGGCAGTATGCCGTATATCATGATCGGTTCAGATGTTTTAAACTTGGGAGTGAACGTTAATTTATCGAGTGCACGGCTTACAATTACTAAACCGGTTAGTTTTTGTAGTGCAATTACGGAAATAGATTTGCATTCAATCTGTACAGACATCTGCGGCGCGTTAAAAGATGATCTTGTTAATTTGTTGACGGAGTTTTCGTTTGCCTTTATTGACGGTTTGCCACAGACGCGAGTGACAACTGGTGAATTGAAAATTCGACTTAAAGACCCGACGCGTACCGTGTATCGCCGTCCCTATCGTCTCAGTCCGCAAGAGCGAGATTTAGTGCGCGCTAAAGTTAACGATAACTATTGAATGCCAACATAATTAGACCGAGTAATTCTCCCTTCGCTAGTCCTATACTACTCGTGGATAAGCGTGACGGAACGAAGCGTATGGTGACTGATTACCGCGAATTGAATGAGAATACGTGATCGTGTTAATTGACGCGTTTACAAAATTCGTGCTTTTATATCACACTCTACGTATTGACACTCCCAGTGCTATTAAGGCTTTGAAGTCTAGTGTCTCCCTTTTTGGTGCACCCACGCGCTTAATAGCTGACCAAGGTAGATGTTTCGCGAGCAAAGATTTTAAAGATTTTTGTGAATCAAGCGGCATTAAGTTACATTTGATCGCGACAGGTTCGAGTCGAGCGAACGGTCAAGTGGAGCGCTTGATGAGCACGTTAAAGGGAATGCTTACCGCGGTAGAGACTTCTGATAGGTCATGGCAAGATGCACTCGAAGAAGTCCAGTTAGCGTTAAATTGCACCGCGAAACGCGTAACTAAAGCGAGCCCACTTGAACTCATGATTGGTCGCGTAGCACGTCCTCTTAATCTTTTGACGGCTGACGATACCGAAAACGAGATCGATATTACCGAAGCAAGAGAACAAGCGGCCCACAATATCGGAAAGAGTGCAACTTACGAAAAATCTCGTTTTGATTGTAATAAGGCAAAATTTGATAGGTTTGTTGTAGGTGATTTAGTCCTCATCCAAAATGAGGAAAGGAATCAGACTAAACTTGACCCTAAATACAAGGGACCTTTCAAAGTTCTGGAAGTCCTCGAAGGTGATCGTTATACTTTAAAATCTTTGACTAATAACAGAAGTTATAAATACGCTCACGATCGCCCTCGAAGAATGCCTCAAAGTACCGTTCCTATTGAACTTAATGTTTATGACATAGATTCTAAATCTGATAGTGAGTAAGTTATTTTATTTGCCTACACACACACACACTTAGTTTATTTTGTTTGGTTACGTATGCTACGGTCCCGGCGTTTTCGTAACTGCGGTCCTGTGGGAGACCGATCAGGGCGCGAGGTGCGACCTGGGCCGTGGCAGCGGCCAGTCTCGTTAAGACAACATACCTCCAACGTAGTTGTAACTGGGACTCAATTTTTGGTCGATCAGGGCGCAATGTGCGATTGGAGGTGTGGTGTAGTGAACGGCCTGTGTGCTTTGTGGATGGTCCATGGGGACCTAGTGATAAGTCCATGGGGACTTAGTGGTTGGTCCATGAGGACCTGTTTGTAAAGGGCAACTTACTACCAATTTCTGAGACATGTTTGCGTCTTTAAGTGTGTTCGTGTGTGTACATATTGCTTTGTTCATTGTTCATATTGTGTTGTGTTTACTGTTGAGGCTTTCTTCTGGATTTTGTTGTGATCTACAACCCTGTAGTCAGGGTAAGCCGAGCGTTCTGTCATTCCAAGGTATTTTTTGTTGCAGGTATACTCGAGGACGTGTAACCAGTCAGTATGGCCGTGTCGTCGCGCGCGTATACCTGGCAACATTATAGTTTCTAGTTTAAATCTGTAGTACCGGTAATGACGTAACAATTATCTGATTGGTTGATTTGTAAAGTGCCAGTGAACGCAGTGTGGTGGCGCTAGTATCGTTTTGGCGCCATTACACGAGGACAGAGTCGATGGATTCATTTTGCTCTTTCACTTTACTGCGGACCACCACCGTGAACAGTCACATCCTCGAACCTGTCACGTTCACCGTCACTACCTACTGTACCTACCTGTGATTCTGAAATACAACGTGATTGGAAATCTGCGTTTCCCTGAGTTATCCCGACTATGGAACCCCCACCACGAGAGGACGGTGTCGAGCAATCTACCGCTCCGCCGCCGCTCCCGCCGTCAAACATATTTCTGTTGATCCCAATTATTCCAATGACTGAATTATTGTATGTATACGAATCAGCTGATTGTGTTACTGTATCAATATGTTAGAATTTTATTATAAAGTTTTATTCTGTACTAATACTGCTTCTTTTTATACTTTATGAAGTTTAGACAGTTTTATATAATGATTTTGTTGATTATACAAACATTGTACAACTTAGATTAAATTAGATTTGTAAGAGTTTTTGATCAACAATCGTTGCTTTAAAATCTATGAGAGAATAAAAGAGTGCAACTTATACATTTGTTTGATTATTTTAACAATAATGATGTCTCACATAAGATCCGAAGTAGTCAGTAGTGTATAATTTAATATTATCAGTTTTAAATAATATTATCAGTTTTAAATAGCATTATATACGGGTTGGTTAACATTAAACGACACCACAGATAATATAATACTAACGACACTAATTCATGGGCTCATTTAATTTAAATAAATCTATACTAATTTATAAAGCTAAAGAGTTTGTTTGTTTGTTTGAACGCGCTTATCTCAGGAAGTACTGCTTCGAATTGAAAAATTATTTTGTGTTGGATAGTCCATTTACTTAGAAAGGATTTAGGCTATATAACATCACCCTGCGACCAATAGGAGCGAAGCATCAGTGAAAAATGTTGCAAAATAATCGCGATCATAATAACAGAAATTGACGTGGACGAAGTCGCGGGCAACAGCTAGTCTTATATATATAAAAAAGAAAGTCGTGTTAGTTACTGGAGAGTAAATAACTGGAGAGGGCCGATTTTTATTATTTTTGTGTATTGGAATTTGTATTTGACGCGAATAGGCTAATATATATTAAAATCATTGTAAAGTTAACGTCAGAAGTAGATCAATGAAATGTTTTTCTTTAATTTTTTTCCAACCTCGCCATGTTTGATGAAAATGACATTTAAGACGTCAAAATCAAGTTTCTCACAATCGTTCTCAATAATCCATGCAATCATAGCGAGATAACTAACACGAACTACAAAACATAGTTAGTTTTTGAAACAATTTTTGAATGATAAAAAAATATATACACCGTGGAATTTTAACCACCTGTAAAACGAAGCCCACGTTATGTAAACATTATATATAACATCTTGGCAGAGTTATTTTAATTTTTTTACCAAAAATTTCGTTATTTAAATATTAAATATCGGTTCAGCTATTTATTTTGAAACACGCTGTGACGAACACAGATGAAGCTGTGTAGCCATTCATTCAACCAAGAGCCCGCCGCAGCAAAATAATACGTCTGGGCGCGTCACAGCGTGTTACAAAATAAAAGTCTAAATCAAAATTTAAATTTTTTTAATTTTTTTTTTCGTAAAAAATAATAATACTGCCATGATGTTATACATAATGGTCCAATAACGTGGGCTTTGTTTTCCAGGTGGTTAAAAAAGCACGGTGTATACAGGATGAAATTTTATCCACTTTCCAAATTTTTTATAGGCGTTCAGTATCGTATTTGGAGCCTATTTATGAAGTAAAAAATGTAAATCAAGTTGTCACCCGAAAATATTTTTCGCGATATTTGTTTCAAATTTTACGGTCCTAGACCTGTTAAGGTATAAAGGGACAGTCAAAAACTTATGAATAGTATCGTAATTGAATGATTGAGATGCGAATCGCGTAAAAAAAGTGTTGTTAGGCGGCTGTATCAAAAATTTTAGATTTTTGGCGGACTGCGGTATACCAAAAGAAAAAATACGTCATTTGTTTTTTGTCTCGTAGATTGATATATTAAAATTTGGAAGGTGGTTAAAATTTCACCCTGTATATGTAGATATAAGGATTTGTATTTTGAATCCTGCATAGATCCAATGTAATGCCAGACACAAGAATTCATACTTCGATTCATAGATGCGTTGTTTATAAGGATGTAAGTATGACCGTTTGATATTTGTGGGTTGAAATCGCAATCAACTAGAACCACCCATCAATGAAGCTTGGTAGACCAAGACGTTGTAGGTAAAGGTATGAAGGAAATTTAAGTCCTTTTCAAAGGCCTGGCACATACAAGGGTAGGGCGCTAAAAAAGAGGGAAGAGAGTACCCTGTATATGTTAGTACAAAATAACCTTAGTTATCGATGTATCTTTTGGGTTTGCTAAGCTGAAGTGCCGTTCAAAACAGTTAAGGTGTTTGGTTCTCATGCACCGAAATCTATTGGCCTGCTGACATAAAACTCTGGATCAGCTAAATTAATGTTTTGAATAACTGGCCAGGTTGGTTTCGGAAATGTTTTATTCGGAAGATTTTTCACTAAATTATTCATGATAATGACTTCAGAGTTAAATGTAAAATCATTATATAACGAAGTACATATTATATAAATTTTTCCCTTGCAATTGTTTTCTCGTTGGCCTACACCATAAATTACTCCTTTGCATTTTTCTCTTTTGATCCCTAACAACTGAGCGGCGTGTTCGGTTATAATCGAAATTTGAGACCCTTGATCCACTAGAGCTCTTTATGTGTACTATGTTCCATTTGCTGCTTGAACTTTAAGTTGAGCTGTAGCTAGTAGTATTTCCGAGCAGTGTCTCGACCCACGTGTGACGTCATACTCATACTGTTTTCGCCTGTTTGTCTCGAAGGAGTGGGCGCCTCCGTCGAAGGTTTGAGGTACTAGAGCTAAGTGCTGTCCCCAATTGATTTAATTTTATTACTTCTAAACAAAATCAATTCTCAAAAAACTAGGGGGTATATATCGGAATGCCTAATTATTTGTACTCCTAATTGTCATTGGCACACAAACTATTAGCCTAAAATTTTTTCTCACATTTTTACTTTTCCTAAACGTGTTTAGCCTATTTTTACTACGCCTTACTTTATATCGCCGTATTATACTTTCCCAAAAGCGACATTTAGCCGAAATATTATAACGCCTACCATTTAGTTCCAAATTTTTATTCGTAGAAAGTTAAAAACTTTATCAATATTTGAAATAGCCATGCATGCATGCATGCATGCTTGCAAAGAAGTAAGCATGCATGCAAGCAAGCAAGCAAGCATGAATGCATGCAAATAAGCATGCATGCAAGCAAGCAAGCACGTATGCAAACAAGCAATCATGCATGCAAATAAGCAATCATGCATGCAATCAAGCAAACATGCATGCAAATAAGCAATCATGCATGCAAACAAGCAATCATGCATGCAATCAAGCAAACAGGCATGCAAACAAGCAATCATGCATGCATCCAAACAATCAGACTTCCGTGACGGCTTCGGCGCTGCGGGGCTCCGGCGGTCCCACGCGTGCTAATCGTCGCAGATGGCTTACGCTCACCACCGCAGCTTCGGCTTTCTGGCCGGCTGGGCCGCTCTGCTCCTCAGCCCGCGGGCCGCCTCGCCCCTCCGCGCCTACGTGCTTTTGAATTACACTCTAGGGCAGACAAGACTGCTTGGGGTCGGTTTGTGAGCGATTCGTTTCTTAAACATTTTCGGGTTAAAAAAAAATAGAGCGTAATGCCAAAAAAAAGATGCTAATACATTTTAGTGCTTTCGATATTAGATACACTGAAATTAGGGTTTTCAATTTTTAGACTAATTTATAATAGTGCGAAAACAACTGTTACTCGTAGACTAGACAATAATTATACGTTATAAGTTTAGGCCAATACGGTTCGGTCAAATGAAATTAGGACTTTAAATTTTAGGCGAACCGAAGGGCACCCAAAACTAGGACAGTATCATTTTAGCAAATTACCTATAGTATAAATTAAAATTTATTGAATCACTGTTAACTGCTTGTCATTTCTGGCATCTTCTGTATTGAACCTACATTATTGCTAAAAGCGGTGCTTTTGGTGTTAGCGACAAATTCGACTTTATGAACAACTAAATGAAAAGTTTACTGTGATTCTATAAATACAAAAGTAATTTGCTAAAACGATACTGTTCTAGTTTTTTGAGAATTGATTTTGTTTAGAAGTAATAAAATTAAATGGGGCAATTGGGGCAGCACTTACCTCTAGACAGTAGTCCCCTTAAACTGATGGGGAATTCGGCAGCACTTACCTCTAGACAGTAGTCCCCTTAAACTGATGGGGAATTCTTAAGTGGCGACTGCGAACTGATCCAGCAGAAGACTTTTGAGGATTGCGGTAATCAAACGCGATTATCGACTATCTCCGTGGTTAGCTCGCTACACACAAGTTTTAAAGGTGTTACTTGCTCTAAACTCCCGGGTTTGGGTTATTCCTAAAGGTCCACGGATCTATTGTTTTCAAAAAACGTAAGTTCATACTTTGATTGCCAAGAGGTCCACGACATTAAAAATAAAGAAGCATTTTCTTTCCCAGCGGGTCCATGAGAATATTTGGTACAGTCAACAGTAAAAGCTGGGTATTAAAATGATTATTATAAAATAAAATAAAAGTGACTAGATAAACAAGGAGTCTTTATTGTTGTGTCAGACTGTCTTTGGAATAGATTTAAAAGGGAGTCAGTTTTGATAGAATCAATATTATAAATCATCTCATCTTACACAAAAATAGTCTTGTATTTTAGTGTAAGATAATTTACAATGATCATACTCGATACTGTGATTTTTTAATGTTATGCCTATTATAGTTAAGAAAAAAAGACTTACAATGTTATACCTAAACTGTGATTTTTTAATGTTTTAAACTATTTTTATATCTGTTATGACACAGATGAACTCCTTGAATTAAACATCTTTGAAGTAGGTATACTCTAAGAACGATTTACCAAAAAAAGACGTTCTGGCGATTCAAGTAGCACAAACTCTCGATACCAGTGAGTTTGTGTTGTTTATGCTGATTGTACTTTGATTAAGTCTCGTGGACCTATTGGGAAGTCAAATATGAAAATTTAAAAATACCTTTTTAAACTTCATGGACCGGTAGGAATAGAGGAACAATAGAGTCGTGGACCTTTGGGAATAAACCCCGGGTTTGATTATCGAACGGGTCATAATTTAAAAAAGTAAATTTCTTTTTTCTGGGTATTTCAGGTGCTTTTGGTGTTTCTGGTTTCAACAACACAAGCACTTTAAATAGTTCCTTACTTTGAAAACAATGCATGTGATGTTGTCTACATTTGTCTCTTTTTTGACTGCGTCACGTTTCGATCTGTTGCACCGACAGAAGAAAACATCATTACTTAATGTCACCCAAACGACAACCAAAAGCGTTATAGTGACTACTAGCCCTAAATTGTTCCAATGCAGCAGGTTAAAATATTGAGACGTGTAAAAGCGCCTGCCTATTTGCAGAAATAAAACGGATTGTACTGATTTTACTTTCTACTTCTACTATTGTCACTTCGTAACACCATCGTACCATGTTTTGTAAATGCGAGTTACTTTAACCCTTTCGGGTAACGTTGGCCAAAATCAAAAAAAAGATTGAATTTACTGCTATTTTTTTTAAGTAAAACTACTCAAAAAAAATAGCAGTAAATTCTAGATTTTTAGAACAAGTTAAGTATTGGCCTTTTAGAATGTTTTATGACTGGAACTCTTACGTTTAACTACTAACTTGCTTATTCAGTAAATTTATAAAGCCAAGGCCTATGTAGCATTAAAAAATACAATAAATTTTTTAGGGACAAAGTAAACTGATAGGGCTAAAGTACCGCATTTATACTAAAATTAACATCTATGCAGGAATCTAAAGAAAGAAATATAATTCATTTCGTCTCGTCTTCTCTCGTCCAGGAACACCCGTCAAGAATTCCTAGCGCAGTTTCAATTACCTACCCCATTTCTCGGTGCCCAATTGTCGTATAAGCATACAACCAAATCGCGCTGACGTTTCAATTTGTATAAAATAATGTATGTCGTTGCGAGGCGCTAGGCGTCCGAGCACGAACGCCCCGCGCATACAAAGCGGTGGTAACCAAATTTGGTGCTACTTTGCTGTTTTATACGTGGATTTTGTGCTAGGCTAACAGTTTTGCGACTCTAGCGAAATTCGGGACACCTCTTTTGGTAAAGTATTATACATAATTTTTGATAAATTTTGGTATATTTACTACAAAACTAGCTTGCCCCGCCTTCCTACGCGAGAAATGTAATATGTATTATCTTACGAATTCTTGGAATGAAAAATAGTTAACGACTTATTCTCAGACCTAGTGGATATACACAAAAAAAAAGTGTAATACGCAGTCGAACCGTTTCGAAAAGTTTGGTAACAAACACTGCGCCACGAGAATAAATAATAAATTAATAAATAAATATTTCAGACATGCCACACTGGGCCACACAGAGCCATCTAGTCCCAAATTAAGCTACTATTAAGTACCCTATCGTATGGGGTACTAAACAACAGATAAACTTACTTATATACTTTTTTTTTGTAAATACATACTTATAATACATAGAAAACACCCAGACCAGTACAAACAGACATGTTCATGCACACAAATATTTGTACTGTGCGGGGATCGAACCCGCGACCCATGGCTCAGAAGCAGTGTTTACTACCGCTGATCCAAATGGTCGTCATAAATGAATCGAAAATAGAATGTTATAAAAAAAAAGTTAGTACTTAAGAGTTAAAAGTGACCTAGTTATTTTACTTAGGTGCTCGACCTGTGGACAGTCCCCACTGTCGGCTATGATCTGTAGGACATTGTTGCGGCTGCCACAAACTCGCCCCAAAAGTGAACCGGTTTTTTTGCGCAGTATGGCCGGGAAACTGTCGACGTCTGCGTGAGAGAACATGCTTGAGGCACTACAGTAGCGTGGCAGCCTCAACAATGCCCTGAAGGCATTGTTGTATTGAATACGCAGAGGGTTATACGATTTCTGGGTGTAACTGACCCACAGACTGCTCGAATAGAATGACGTGCAATATGCTTTAAAAAGCGTTATTTTAACCGGTACTGAACATCACATGTTAGCCCTGACACACAACGCCCTGAGCTCCTCTTTCTCTAGATCTCTGTCATCTTTTAGATCTTCCGTTCCAATGTGACCAAGATACTTAAAATGTCTCACTCTAGAGAGAGGTGACCCATATAGGAAAATCGGTGGTACACGATCTGGAAGTCTGTTTCCAGCTTAAAAAACCATGTACTCTTCTATTATAAACCAAGCCATGAGCGTTTGCGTAGGCTTCACAGACTGTCAGTTATAATAGGGGTTAAAGTATGAAATTGCCGTTTTGTATGGACGAAATCGAGAAAAGTCATTTTTCCATACTAACAATTTTTTAGTTTTTTTAAAAACGCCTAAACCGTTTTCGATTTAATTAAAGGTGAAAGTTATAAAGCTACGCATTATAGTATTTAAATTTCTGAAAATCAAAATATATAATACAAATATACTTAATTGAAGCAAGAAGGTCAGCTGACACATTGTAAGGGGTCTTTTCAACGACTTCCTTTGAAGTAATAGGCACTAGTATTGCATTTTTTTTTTAGTCAAAAGTTACTTTATTTAGTTTTTGATACAATACAAAAAGAATTACGCAATAATATGACTATACTTAAGAGCTATAAACAAAATAAAAAGTGGGAAAATAATCAGCAATTTCATACTTTAACCCATTTTATTAACAAATAAATACTATAACGAATCAAAAACCAATTTTTGTACCAAATTTTATCAAACTTGGTTCAATGTTTAGACGTGAAAACATAACAGACAGAGTAACTTCCGTATTTACAAAACTAGGTAAGTAAGGTTTTAATTTTCAACCCTACAAGTAACAATTATATAGATATCAAAATAACTAAGGAAATTCGTTTTATTAACTTTTTAGTATAAGTAACAGAATTAAGTACAGTATTGTTTTAATTAAGTTTCACTATACATTTGAAGTATTTGCACATAGTCTGGGTTGTTCGCTTTGTGTCAGGACTAGTTAAAGGACATGAGTAAATATGATACGGTATGTGTGATCCGGTCAAAACAGGCAATTAAACATTCAATTCCAGTAGACAATGATCTCCATTGCAGCTTAATATTGAATAAAATATTAATTGTTTCTCTTAACAATTCTGGTTCTTACATTTACTACTTCTTATTTTATTCTTATTTTAATCCCTCAACCCCCAGGAGGCATGCGCGTGCCGCGATAACAATTGATTTCAATTGTGTCTGGAATAACTCACGATCGAGGGATTAATAAGCAAAAAACAGTAATATAGCCATAAATAGAGTAAACTTTATAAGAATGTTATTTATTTTACCTTAAAATTAAAATTATTTGGGTATTTTTTCACAAGATAAAGGCGTAAGCACGTAGTAATATTAAAAAGATTTTGGGTTCGAGTCCCACCTAAGGCAGGATTTGAAAGTGTTGTAGGTATTTTAAATTTATACCAGGAATCTAATTGCTTAACGTGGTTTTTTTTTTTTTTTTTTTTTTTTTTTTTTTTTTTTTTTTTTTTTATTAAATGACAGTAACAATATAAACACAATACAGTTTCAAAAATACCATGAAACCTGATTAGGTTTGAATTGGCATTTACATTCGAAGCTACAATTAGTAAAAATTTATATTAATTACATCGTTCAACGAACATTTAGTAGTAAGTATTAATAAAGTAAGATAAAGAAAAAAGGAATAATTAACATCCAACACACGAAACCCAATAACGTTCAACAGATTGTAAAGGCTACAAAATGCAAGCAAAAAAGGTACTATCGAAATTGGTGAACATAAATCAGGGAGTAAAAATTAAGGGACTATCAAGTCGATGTAAAAACTTGACCAAGTCGCGGCGGGCGCAGCGGCCCGGCCAGTACCTACGCATAGTTACGTCTCGTTCGCACATCAACACATCACCGCTACTGTCCACTAGCCCACGCGCCCTGCGCATGCACTGGCCGAGCCGACTGATAACAACACGGAGACAAGTTTAGCTGCATGCACGTTGTAGGTACATACAGGATGATGTATGTTTTGTAAGTTGGAATGTGATGGGGTGTATTGAATACATTTACTAATAATTAAAATATATATATATACCTGTACATTATAATTACACAAAAACTAATTATTAGATCCAATACGTTCTATGAAATATTTCCTTAACTTATGTTTTACATTTTTTTCATTTAGTGTTTCTCTCCAATCCACAGGCAGTTTGTTGTACAATCTTGGCATGAGATATTCACGTGTCCTCTTACCATAGAAATTGGTAGTTTTTGATAACGTGTTAGTATCCATGTCATTCTTCCTGACTCGTCTAGTAGGAATATTATGGCTTATTGGACGAAGAAACTGTTGTTGCTGTGATCCGGAGAAATATTCGGTTAGTAGGGCATATTCAACCTTTTCATGAACCGGTAGGACCTCACAGTAATTAAATAATGCATGATAATTATCTCTAAAACTATTTTTTACCTTTTTTGGTACTATTAATTTGAGCAATCTTATTTGTAAGTCATATATTTTATCGAGGTAAGTTTTGTAGGTACGGCCGTAGCTAGTGATACCGTAAGCAATAATAGACTCAGCCAACGAAACATAAAGGTTACGAAGTATTTTAAACGGCACTTTGTATTTCAATTGGTACATCTTAGACAACAGAAGTCGCAACCTATCACAGATCATATCAACATGAGGCGCCCAGTTGAATCTATCATCAACAGTTAGTCCAAGATATTTGGCTTTTCTAACCTGCTCAATAGTATTGCAACTAGTGGTAGTGGAGGTGCACCGAGTTCCTTTAGACCTGTGTAGGCACGCGTGGTCGTGTGCTACTAACTGTACACTATCCAAGTCACGAATGTTGTGCGCAGATCTGACACTACCAACTAATCCAGTTGGGTTTTGTCAGCATTTAGGACCAGACCAGCATCATGTGACCACATGCTTAGCGCTGTAAATTCATCTTGCAACCTCTGCATTGCCACCTTTATATTGCTATCGGCTGAGATGAGGCACGTGTCGTCCGCGAATTGGTATATTTGACAGTATTTTATAACATTCTTGGCATCATTCACGTACGTTAGGTAGTGCAAAGGACCAAGAACCGATCCTTGAGCAGTGCCCATTTTCACATCAACAACCTCACTTGTTGCGTCACCAACTCTAACTCTATATCCCCTATCTGTAAGGTAGTCCTTGCACCATGCCAGCAATGGCCCGCGAATCCCAGTTGCGTCAAGTCGTTCAATTAGCTGGTCGTGTTTGAGCGTGTCGAAAGCTTTGCTGTAATCTATAAAGAGAAGAAGCACATGTTTTCTACTATCAAGATGAAAGTTAATTGAATCAGTAAACTCAGTGAGGAGCAGGGTAGTGCTTTTTTTAGGCTGAAAACCAAATTGTGAGCTACTCAAAATTGTATTCTTCTCATAGTAGCAATATATTTCAGCTGCAATATATTTCTCTACTATTTTATTTATGATAGATAAGAGTGAGATGGGGCGATAATTCGAATACTTATTTTTTTCACCTTTTTTATATACTGGCCTTACCATTCCATTTTTGAGGTCTGCTGGATATTTACCTTTCGCCACACTTGCATTAATCAGATTTGTTATTGCACTTGTGATCCGGTCGCCTAGAGATTGAATGTCCCTAACTCGTATTTTGTCTAACCCAGGTGCTTTTTTAGGATTAAGAGACATAATGAGTTTAGAAATGTCTTTCTCTTTAGCTTTTCTAAAGAGCATTGATGTATCTGCAATAGGTAGGTAGTCTTTTTTATCAAGCATAGCTTGGTTACATTTGGGAACAATGTTACTGACGGAGTTCTGAAATTCCGCAGCAAAGTTTTTTACTAAAATTTTATTGCTATTTGTGTATTTACTGAAGGCCTTTTCTATTATATCTTCTATCGATTTGGTAATCTTTCCTAAGAGATTATTAAGTATTTGCCATGACTTCCTAGAATCATTCTTATTTAGCATTAGTTTATCAGCAATATATTTGTTTCTGGTTTTCTGGACTAATTTATGAGATTTATTTCTTAATCTATTGTATTCTAATCTTATTATTCGATTTGTCGGATCATTTAAACACTTAATAAAACATTCATCAGTCTCAGCGCACTTTTTCCTAATTTTGCTATTAACCCATCCTTTCGTATTACGTCTCGAGGTCTGAGTAATTCTTTTCGTGTATTTGGAACTGTCATACGCTCTATTAAATTCACCTTGAATAAAATCGTATATTTGGATTGGGCAGTTCATCGACTTAGTTGATTCCCAGTCCACTTTATTTAACTTTTCGTGCAAAGTTTTCCTATTCATACAGGTTACCAATTTTGGAGCATGCTGTATATGTCGTACCCCGGCCATTGTGGCTACTACCATTCTATGATCCGCTAGTACAGTACCGAGCGCCGCCGAGTAAAGTTCTTCCGTGCTACTGCGAATAAAAATATGGTCAATACATGATCTGGTCACTTTACCTTTGACCATTTCCACTCTTGTGTAATCAGAAATAGTGCACTGGAGGCCTTTCTCGGATAAAAGGTTTACGTAACGTTCGGAAATGATTTTATTGTCTTTTAGGTCAATATTTATGTCTCCTAAAAGGATGAAATTTTCGTCGCAACTGTGTTTGTTAAGTATGTTAGGAAGTTCTGTTTTTGTGAATATATGTTTGCTAGTGTCGGGGGGCTTATACAAAGCACATATAATAGCAGTGAAGTCGTGAGATGTTGTGATTTTACCTATTAAGCATTCACTATGTAAAGTGTGGTGTGTGAATGTAGTAAATGAGTGGTTTTGACGAATATATAAAATAATACCCCCGCCTTTACGTTTTTTTCTTAGATTAGTGTACATTGTGTAGCCCTTAATAGTAAACATAGAACTGAGATTATCTGAGATATTTACTTCAGTTAGTGCTATGACATCAATTTGATTTTGATATTTGCTTATATGATAAATTAATTGAGGGTAATATTTAACTAGTGATCTAATATTAGTATGCAACACAGTAAAGTTGTTTTTTCTTGGTATACATGAAAAGTAGGTGTCTAAGTTAGGACAGTTAAACATTTCAGAATTGTCTGTTGTGTTAGCCATTTTTATTCCACTTAAAGATATAAACCGAGTTGTGTTAGACGATAAGTAGGTACCTTAGGATAACAGGTTTTTTATATCTTCTTGGAATCGAATCACCTTGATTTTGCTGTTGTCATCCTGTCGCACTAGGATTTTTCCCTCTGCACTGGTCCAGATGTACTTATATTTATCTGCTAGTTGCTGCTTCGTTTCGTATAACAGGGTTTTGTTGTATGTAGTTAGCGCGTGTCGAACAACTACTTGGTTGAAAACATTATTGGTGGGGCGTGTAAACAGCTACACCATGTACACACGGCGGCACATCAGACTATACATGTTGACCTTGAGACCGCCTTTATGCCCTACGTAATAGAAGCTGTTATCGCAGTTCAACTGTTTAACTTGATGTGCTGTCGAGTGTACATACTTAGCGGGGCGGTACTAATCATAACCAAAAATTACGCTGTGAAGCGGACAGAAGAATATAATTATCATGTAATGTCGGAAAAATAGAATACAAACGAGATAATTATTATTGACTTCCAAAAAAAAAACACTATCAATCAGGCACAAGTTATGAAAGCCCACCAACCTGCGTAAAAGTCCGAATTCCCCTGTATTCTGTATCTCGTCGTTACGCCGTAACACCTTTCGTGGATTCTTCTTGAAAATGCGCTATTTTCGGTAAGTTTGGAAATAAAGTATAATAACAATTTTTTACAGCATGCGCAAAGACAACCGTCTTTGCGGTCCCTATGGTGTAGCTGAACAACAAGTACGGCGGGAATCAAAATGTTCCTAATTAACAATGCTATCGCTTTGGAAGTCAATAGAACTACTACTGAAATTTAAAAAAAAGTGATAGCAACGCTCTACCAAATTTAAAGAACTAGATGGTACCCGCGGCTTTGTTTGCGTTAGATTCCTATGATGATTAAATAATTATTCTTTACCACGGGATTCGTTTTTAAGGATGGAATGTGGACCATGTTATTTATGACTCCTAGGCGACCACTGCACAAAAAATCATGACGGTGCTTTCAACATGAAAACTAACATAGTAATCCTAAATTGAAATGAAAGATAGTTTACGGATTTAGAACGCGTTTATTTTTGATTTAACCCGACGTTTCGAACTCAAGAAAACAGTATAGTAATCCTACATAAATTTTTGTACGAAGATCAAAATTCGACGACAGGTTTTACATAAAACTGATGTTTACTCTATCTAAGACCATGACAAATCGTACATAAATTATGAACAGGAAAATATACTTAAAGAAAGTACCTACAGAGAATTCCCCGATGATCGAATCTCACTTAAATGTAAGTTTTAATACTAAAATTATATTTTAAGTGGGATTCAATAATATAAAAATGGAAATAAGACTTTACTAAACTACAAAAACTACGAAGTAAAAACTAACTACGACTAGTGACTGGCAGGTTTGTCGATACAAGCTGGACAGTTAACCCAAGTTATTTCCTAACTCGCATCGCCTATTTTAGATTTCAAGTCGATTTACCGATTAAACTTCGATTTAAGAGACTTCCGACCGAAAGGAAATACGAGATGTTTGCCCACCAGAAATGTTAAAAATTTGATGTTATCCAAAAAATACAGTTGAGATTTAAAAAATAACACAAAGTGTAACTTGATGAATCTTAAGAGATTATAATGGAATCTTATTCCTTAAGAAATAATGCTTTTAGTTTGCTTGTTGGTAATGTGTTTCTAAGAAGTACAGACGAATACTTTGACGTAGTGCCAAAGGGTTGAGCGACTTTACATGCTGACAATATAAATTCCTAGACGTTTGTATGTTTTACTTTTGTTCAAGCTAATTTTTGTTGGCCAAAAAATTTGATATATTTTAATTGTTACCTGTTTTTATGTAATAAAGGGTATTTGAATTGTATTGTATTGTTTTTTGAGCCACCTTTTCCTGGCCTGTGACGTGATCTGTTTTTACGACTTCCATCTAGGACCTCCACCTACCCCTTCCAGTCCCAAGCCAAGTTAGTAAAGATTGCTTCCTAATTTTACTGACTGGTACTCACCCGTAGTTCAGGTTCACACTGATCAGGTCATCAAATTACAAATGAAAATGCCAGTCTATCACTCAATACTGTGTTTAAGATACAGTCAACTAATGTAAACATAAGGCTGACGATAATAAATACTTACTACGCTATCACAGTCCTAAATAACTTTCGGCAGTTCTTACAAACACTTATTAGAATACTTAATACAGATTGTTTTTCACTTACAAACTTCTTCGTATTAATTACTTTTTGTTCAATAAATATACCCTTCCCTCCACAGCCAAGAGTTAGCATTTAAATTGAACTTAACTTCACTAACTTAGTTTTGGACTCACATAACTTGAGGGTACTGAGAAATTAAGTGAATTAACATTTCATCAACTGGCATTTAACATCTCTCTCTCCCTCTCTTCTTAGATGTTTACATTTTATGTTTAATACTAATTTTCTCCTTTTCCAACTGGCCTTTTCGGCCAGTGACTCTGTCTGCTTAGCAAATGTACTGTATTAATAATTTAAAGGTAAAATAGTATTTATCTTCCGGACGTTTCGATTCGATCACTAGAATAAATACATCAAAAATTAAAAATTAGATTTAAATTTAATTAATTAAGTAGTTGATTGTATTCGTTACAAACATACAATATTGCAAATCTTTCCACTTTCTAAAATTAATCTAAACTATATAATTATCTAGAAGCATTTGCAGACGCTCACTAGCCACCTAGTGAGCGTCTGCACAGAGATGTTACGTTCAGAAATCTGCTTAAAAGTGTCAGACTGTCTACATTTTTGTGTCGGTATTTTTTGGTGAAATTGTAAGCACTTTCCAAAATTTTTATATGCGTTCAGTATCGTATTTAGAGCCTATTTATGAAGTGAAAAATATGAATCAAGTTGTCACCCGAAAATATTTTTCGTGATATAGTTTTCAATTTTTACGGTCCTAGACCTGTTAAGGTATAAAGGGAAATTCAAAAGCTCATGAATAGTATTGTAATAAATCAATGAGATGCACATCGCGTAAAAAAGTGTTACTAGGATGCCGTATCAAAAATTTTAGATTTTTGGCGGACATTTTCTAAGTGCTTTATCGTGACATTTTTGTACTGGGCTATACCAAAAGAAAAAATACGTCATTTGTTTTTTGCCTCGTAGATTGCTATATTAAAATTTGGAAAGTGGTTAAAATTTCATCCTGTATTGTTTAACTTGTTACTCAAAAATGATTGGTAAAACTGAAAAGCTATGTTTACACAGCGTCAAGACCACTTGCCAAAATAGTACTGTGGAGTAAATTTTCATAAAAACCCTCATTGCTGGACAAAGTTCGTATACTTATTAATTAACATTTGTTGGTTGTTTATTTTGATACCGAACTTGATATAGCGAGGAAAATATTTTTTAAAAGCAATTTTATGTGAAAGTTTATTAGAGTTTTCGGTCTTAAACCGTAATTTGTATCTATAAGCTACTAAGCTGTTTTGACAAAGGTTGGGAACGTTGTAGGCAATCATCGAGGGTCCGCCAATTTATTTCAGGCAGTCTGTATTGACAACAAGATTAATGACCTTGGTCCTAGGCTATGTTCGCATCAACCGTAGCCCAAAATGAACGGCTAACTTCATTTAGGATAAGCTAAAAAAAGATAAGAAGAGTTGATATGAATATACGCTACCCTTAATAATAAAATGAATAAGTCAACATTGCTTGCTATTGGACAAGTCAAGTTTAAATAATATATTTAGATGTTGTATAACGGGTGTAAAAAAATCAAACGCATATCCGAAAACCACATATTGTCCCCATCACTAGGATAATTTTTTTCTTTAGGACCATACCTGGGAAACAGCTGGTTCCGAAGATATTGAGGGTCAAAGTCACAATTTTGTTTTCCATTTTATTACAAAATTCCATTCTATTATTTTGTTCACAACAATGATATTTAAAAAGTAATAGATATGTTACATGCGCTCTCAATATGCGTCCCTAAAACGTCACAATTGTGACGTCTTTTCAAATCCATCATACAATATGGATGCCAAGGCGAAAGAGAAAGTAATTGTTCTTTTCACGAGTATGACAAGGACAAAATAAGAATTACGCATGTGTGCAGTTGTTCGCAAGCGGCACAGATATTTCGATAGTTTTGTAAGGGCTATCTATACTTTTTAAATATCATTGGTTCACAATAAGGCTTTTTTAATTACAATACGCAATGTACGGCTCAGTGCGAACGAATTTTTGAACTTAGCAGCCATCTCCAGCGCAGCGGTCTACGTTCCGGCTGCTATACATTGCGCGGCTATGTATTTTAATATTTTTTGAGATTTTAATATTCTATGTAAGCGAGGTATTTTATGACATTCTGCATTTATTCTTTATATAAACTTTAAGTGTGGTATCACTAAAAGTTTATGCAAAGAATAAGTGAGAATGTCAGCAGTGATATATTTGTAAAAAGGGGTACAAAGTTTTCACGTATAAAATAGTATTAACGGTTACGGTGAGTGAAAAATCACAGGATACTCTGTGTAAGTATACCATCTTCTAAAAACACTAGTATCCTATCTGCTTTGCTAATTATTCTTCTCATTAATTTTTAATGTTATAACAATCGTAGAAAAAAAGAGCCATCGCTGAATAATTGACAGTTGATAAATACGTATAACTTTAAATAAGTTTTGAGAAGGTGGGATATACCTCCTAGTGGTCCACCCTGGGCAACGGCATCTTTGGGTTTCTGACCAATGATGACGGCTAACAGATCCCTCTGCGGTGTTAGGCTTCGTAAGAGGCTGCCTGGATGCTACCACTCTCCTGCCGGAGTCCAGCGCCAAACAGTTTATCTGTGTTCCGCTGGTGTGTGTGAGAACTAGTGCCTCTGGGTAAGCTCGCTCCATCTTAGGCATTTTCTTAACCGTAGAGTTAAGTATGTAGTCAAGAAAGAGCAAGCCTACTGTATATATAAAAAAAAGTACTGTCGTTGCAACACTTGATTCTGTCGGCGAAACTTCCATAGGTGAATTCTGACGGCAAATCTCCCATAAACGAAATGTCCTATCGGCGATCCCTCGAAGAACGGTGGGAGATTGGATTCAACTGAACGAGACAATTTAAACACGGTTCTCTTTAAAAGGCTGTGTGTTCTCGTTTAGCTACAGATTAATGATGAACGATCTAACTTGAGATTTATTTTTATACAGATATGCAGCTAAGTGATTTTGGAGCCTCAAAGGAAAATTGGCAGTTTTTTATTATGGTTTTATAAAAAGAAATATGTTAGTAGAGTTAATAATGTTCCTTTACTTTGACTAAATGATATTTCTGATAGATTACGTATTAATGCTCATAAGCTTCAGAAGTATAACGTGAATGAGTTTATTGATGTGGTAATAGGATTGATATACGATAGACAGCCAAATGAAAACGAACTAAAAGTAACTATTTAATGCTCGTTAATAATTGGTTGGCATCAACTTAAAAAAAGTAAAGTATAAGGAAAGTAACTGCCTATAATCATTCTACTGCAGAAAAAAGGCCTCCATCATTGAATTCAAGTTACCACAGCAATGACTGGAACAGGCATATTCACCACGCCTGCCAAATGCGGGTTGGTGAAAACAAACCCTAGCAACGTTCGAAAATTCGAAACTTTTTGTTGCCCGACTAGGAACCTGGGACCTCGAAATCTTGGCCTGGTATTTAAACCACTAGACCAACGGACAAATCGACACAAAAGTTGTACCTTATTTTATAGATACTAGCTTTTTGCCTCTACACGTGTTGATGTTAATTAGGGCTTTCATATATTGGCTAAGGAGAAATAGTAGCTAGATATATAGAATAAAGATAATAAACATAACATATAGAATAAGATAATATGAGAATGTAATTTGCCGACAAACTGCATAGCAGTTTGGCAAAGACTAAGTTTGTGTAATATTGTAATTTTTCTGAAAGAAATAAATAAATAAATAAAAAAAACGTTGGTTGGATGACGCAGGCGGATACTGCCCGGGAACGGGCGGTTAAACGAAATAATAGAAATTTAAACAAGCTTAGGGTTCCTTTCTCCAAATTAAAATTGTTTTCATCTGGTCCTCTCAGTATGTTAGTAAAAAATTATAATAATTTACCAAATATTTTTTAACAATAGACTAAAATAAAAATGCGAATTAATAAATATTACTAAAATTTTTATGGTAGTAATATTTATTAATTTACAAGTATTTTTTGATGATTAGTCGGATAGATAAATTTTGGTAATTCGATGTTTTAATACAATTATATTTTTTACCTAAATTAAATCGTTACACTAAGAAATATATTTTACGTAGCTAAGCAGCTGGCACTCATTTTTGCCATGCTCTTACAGGGCGTCACATATAGGTACCTATACCATTATTGTTCCTAATGTATTCAATCATTAATGTAATGTGACAATGTGCAATAAATGAAAAATTGTAATACCTGTGCTCAGCAGTAGAAATAAAATAGCCTATGTCCTTTCTCAAGTTCGAATCCATATTTCTATAAAATTTCATTAAAATCGGTTGAGAAGTTAATACATGAAAGCGTAACAGACAAAGATGATTTGGGTTGGTGGGATCTACCTCCTAGTGGTCCACCCTGGGCAACGGCATCTTTGGTTTTCTAACCAATGATGACGGCTAACAGATCCCTCTGCAGTGGTAGGCTTCGTAAGAGGCTGCCTGGATGTTACCACCCTCCTGCCGGAGTCCAGCGCCAAACAGTGCCTCTGTGTTCCACTGATGTGTGAGAGAACCAGTACCTCTTGCTAAGCTCGCTCTATCTTAGGCTTCTTCTTAGCCGTATAGTTAAGTATATAGTCAAGAGCAAGCCAGTTATTTATAAAAAAATATTTTTGCATCTTTGGTATTAGTAAGAAATTTGCGCCTTACCAAATATTTGTAAAAAACATCACTTAGCTACATTTTGCCAGGTTGAAGCTTAACAAACTCCTCCTTTTGGAAAAACCTACATGTCCAGTAGAATAATATATCCCGATGATCATGATAGCCATAGTGGTAACAAATCAAACTCTGCATCTTAGGTAATCATCATCTATATTAATGACTAGCTGTTGCCCGCGACTTCTACCGCGTCAATTTCTGTTATTATGATCGCGATTATTTGTGCAATATTTTTACTGATGCTTTGCTACTATTGGTCGCAGCGTGATGTTATATAGCCCAAATCCTTCCTCGATAAATGGACTATCCAACACAAAATATTTTTTTAATTTGAACCAGTACTTCCTGAGGTGAGCGCGTTTAAACAAACGAACAAACTCTATAGCTTTATAATATAAGCAGGTATAGATAGTAATTTAAATTAATATTTTTAAGACATGCCACACTTGGCCACACAGATCCATCTAGTCCCAAATTAAGCTAATATTAAGAGGCTATGGGGGTACTAGATAACCGATAAGCTTACTTATACTTACAACCTTTTTTTATAAATTATATTTATAGGTACATAGAAAAATACCCAGACCACTACCAATAGGCATTTTCAAGCGCACATAAATTTATACTGAGCAGGGATCAAACCGCGAACCATGACTCAGAAGCAGAGTTTACTACCACTGATCCAACTGGTCGTCAGTCAATAACGGCTGCAGGCAGAACTAGGTAAGTTGAAACCCAAATACCAATAAACTTTTATGACTTTTAAATTCAACAAATCTAAATGCTAACCAGACGCGATCTAAATAAAGCTAGATAATAAACAGGTGATGTTACTGATGCATCAAACGTACATAATCCTGATACAGAATAAAACATAGAAGTATTTTAAGCCATGGCAAAATTTTTAAAACTGTCACTTACAGTCAATTCAATTAAAAAGTGACTTTATCCAATGGCTTTGTAATGAAGTTTCATTTCGGAAAATAATGGAAGAGGATTTGCAATCAGCCCACTGCAGGGGAAAGATCCATCATTGAATTCAAGACACCCTAGCTATGACAGCACAGTACAAATATTTGTGTGCATAAACATGTATGACTGTTTGTACTGGTCTAGGTGTTTTCTATGTATTATAATTATGTATTTACATTTAAAAAAAGTATTTATGTAAGTTTATTGGTTGTCTAGTACCACATACGACAGGGTACTTAATAGTAGCTTAATTTGGGACTAGATGACTCTGTGTGGCCCAGTGAGGCATGTCTTAAATATTTACTCATTTATTTATTAATTTATGATGGGTACAGGCATAATCACAATACTTGCTAAATGCGGTTCATCATAAACCAAAGCAATGTTCAAAAAGACTAAACTTTTGTTCCTCGACCCGGTAATCAAATCCAGGCCCCAAGATCTTGACCCGGTATTAAAACCATTAAACCAACCAATTAAACAGATCTTTATGAAAATAATTAATTAAGTTTAAAATGATGGAGAAAATTGGGAAATTGTTTAAAATAAAAGACATCTAGAGATCAAAAAGGTGGTGTTATTATGTTGCAAAAAGCTGTCACTACTTCACACAAAAAAGAGCACATTGTAAATCTTATTAATTATTATTTTTATAGTCAAGTCAACTTGAAGGTTCTTCTATGTTTTCCGTTCCCCACTTTTCGCTTTATTTATAGTGACAATAGCTCGTAAACTAGAACAGGGAATAGAACCCGCACCCGAGTATTTCCGTAATGAAATCAAATATCAGGGGAAATCATACCGTTTTATTAGCTTAGAATAAATTGTGGCCATACAATCCAATTAACGTGGAAATTGTAAACTTGTGGGAAATATTAAAACATTTAATCAATCTTAGGACTTCTACATTAATCTTAAATTTGAAGCACGAAGAAAATATTCCGTAATTCTTGTGAAATATCGCAAGAACTGACGAAATACGAGTATATTAGTGCCATATAAGTAAAAACTAAAACCATCTGGCCATTATCATCATCCCTGGACTTAAACTACCTATGGTTATATTGTGGATATCATATCGCAAAGAAACTTCAAGGTAAACTCTCTCTATGGTTCGCGAAGTAGCAGATCATATTTAATAATATTCCAATAAAGCTACTATATTTGACACGGTCTCTTTTCCTAGAAAGTTTCAAGATTTCAGAAACAAAGTGTAAGGCATAAGGAAAGTACTGACAGTTCGAATTGCGACAAATCTTATAGTGCCTCCTTTTTATTTTCTATTGACATATCTATCAGAAATTCTCAGTCTTTGATCTCAATTGAAAGCAATAGATATGTTTGAGATTTCTTGAATACGTCCATACAGTTAAGAACTGGATGTTATATTTCTTTTGTATTGGTTTTTGTTAGGTGTGTTATTTTTTGGAGAGAGACAAAAATAGTAATTTATTTCCAATTAAGATTCTGTTCACTATACATTGGTGGTTTAGCTCGGATTAGTAACATATTATTATTCCAATCAGACACAAATAATAGTGCCAAGTACCTGTATAATACCAAGTACCTCCTACTGCTAGTTGTTTAGGATTTATTTTTATAATAATAAAAACAATACTTACAATCTAAAAAAACTGCCTGAAATTTTCAAATGTATACAGGTATTGTACATTAAAACAGTATCCACGTTGGGGAAACTTTGCGAAAATTCCAAGACATACAAAGCTTTTAGGCTTAGCGCCGGAACTTTTACGATCGTTTTATGTAGCTACGATATTATAACCTAGAGCCTAGGGCTCTCCCTACAGGCTCTATGTAAATTGAACGATTTTAACACAATACAGTTGATACCAGAAGGGATTTCAAAGTTAAGAAATATGCATCGAATACAGAGCCTACTCCTTTTTAGAGTTGGTATATAATCATTGTCGTTTGACTTTTAAACGAAATTTCTCTTTTCATATCAGTTCAGCTTCTTTAGGCGGCCATGGTGACTAGATAACTTTACCAGTGTTGTATCTCCGAAGTTGTGACTTACTCGTATATCAAAAGATTAACCTTAAAAGTAAAATTTTGTTATTGGTGAAATACAGTTTAATTAGGTATATAATAATAAATTGATGAAATTATAATTTTTGTAAATAAGACAACGCATAGTTATTTCGTGAAATAAATTTATCTTACAACGTATACATCAAAAGCAACAAACAATAACATAAAATTTAGTTACACACATGGCAGAGATAAGTTAACGAAGTAAAAGAGACGCAGTCGATTTTTAAAGAGTTTTTATGAATCCCAGGGAGATATTTTACTGTCGTGGTATTGAGTATACTGTTTAAGATGCTATTGTGATATTGTTAAGGTTCAACGTTGTTAAGTTACGTTATGTTGGTAAACAGAGAGTTCTACGAAGGACTATTAATGAATTTCAAATTAGTCCAAACTCATTTCGTATAAGTTCTTAGAAGTGTATTGTATGTATAATTTACAAGGAACAAGAGTAAACAATTACAGCTTTAAAAAACAATTACTTACATAGCCTCATGCGGTGCTAGAAAAGAAAAAAACTGAAATACATACTACCGTCGTGAGGTGCCTGCACATAAAAATAATAGCTTGACCTTTACTCTTCCTATGGGTGTCGTAAGAGGCGACTAAAGGTGTACTTTCAGAGGAATACGTGACGTCTTCTCTTCAACATTGGCCAAACTGTCATCGTCGGCCCGCCTGCCAAGCGTGGCGATAATGGCAAGGGCGTCTTCGTCCGCGTTGGAATCGGCTGCTTTGGAACTCCTGGTTATATCGCGTTACCGATTCCATCATTCTTCTTAGATATCACAGATTTTTACACTGATACAACAGGATACTACTCGTAGTTCAGTAGTTTAGGCTTGGAAGCGTAATAGACCGACAAACAGAGTTACCTTCACATCTATCCTAATATTATAAAGCTGAAGAGTTTGTTTCTTTGTTTGTATGTTTAAACGCGCCAATCTCAGGAAGTACTAGTCCGATTTGAAAAAATCTTTTTGTGTTGGATAGTCCATTTATCGAGGAAGGCTTTAGGCTATATAACATCTCGCTGCGACTAATAGGAACGAAGCATCAGAGAAAAATGTTGCAAAAATAATCGCGATCATAATAACAGAAATTGACGCGGACGAAGTCGCGGGCAACAGCTAGTTCTGAATATATTGAGGATAATCATGTTATGAGATAACAGTTCAAACATAAATAAATATTATAATTCATTAAACCATATTGTCATCCTATTTTTCATTATTTTTTTATATTGGTTAAGTTGGTGATCGCAAACAATCGACGATCGTAGCCGTTTGCCGATTCAAACTTTGCGTTTTTTGTTACAATTAGATGATAGTAATTTTATCTTTTACTCTTAACCACTAAAAATCAGCGTCGCAGTTTTTTTTATTATTATTATTATTATTATTTAAGACATGCCTCACTGGGCCACACAGAGCCATCTAGTCCCAAATTAAGCTACTATTAAGTACCCTGTCGTATGGGGTACTAGGCAACCGATAAACTTACTTAATATATACTTTTTTTTTGTAAATACATACTTATAATACATAGAAAACACCCAGACCAGTACAAACAGACATGTTCATGCACACAAATATTTGTACTGTGCGGGGATCGAACCCGCGACCCATGGCTCAGAAGCAGCGTTTACTACCGCTGATCCAAATGGTCGTGCAATTATTGTTATAATTTTTTTGTAAATTTAACCTTTTTCGACGACTTGACGACTTTACAAAAAATCGTAGCACCAAGTTGTTGTCAAACATTGTGCATGTTTTTTTATTCATAAACCAATAATATAATATAACTCAACCATGTTAGTACAGGTAAACGGGTCGGAATAAATATTGACATGGAAATAGATTATAAGTTAGATTATACTCTTTCCAATCGTTTATTTAACTTTTGACACATCACGCACATAAAGTTTTGTAATAATTTTTGATACAATGTACTACAGGGAATACTGTACTTCATGGACGGGCTCCGCCCACTTAGAGATGGGTCATTTGTGATTAATTACCACAGACTATAAAACGGTTTTGAAATAAATCGATTATCGACTATATTAATAAAACATACAATAAAATTATTGTGATTATATTTTATATCAAATCTGTTTTAATGCATAAATAATTTGCGTAATAAAAACAGTTCCATCGTACTCGTACCTAGTAATGGGATCGAATTTATTCGCTGCAAATTAATGAATCTAAAATAATCGTTTAGACTTACAGCTGTAGTTGGTTCAAATAAAAAGCATGTGAATGAACTGCGGTACCTACTTGTAATGAACAGGTGCGAAATGTTGAAATTAATAGTAAAAATAATGAAAATGAATGTCAAAATAATGAGTGTGTTAAATCGATCATAACTTCTTCATGAATAAAATCGATCGATAAAAGAAATCGAATCGGTAACGGGTCAGGGTATCACTATTTGATTATGTATTAGAGCTGTCAAAAGTTAAATAAACGATTGGAAAGGGTATAGAACACAAGCCATTTGTTATCCCAGTAAATTCGTGGAATAGAGTAATAGAGTTTTCCATAAACGCAGTAGAGGGAAATAGCTAGTAAAGATTTAAAAGTAACAACTCCCTTTTTTTAATTAGAATAAAAACGCATGTTCAAAATAGCTGTTACTACCTATGTCATTTACATATATAACAAATCAATAATTTTTGCTGGTTAAATCCATCCAATTATGTTTAACTGAAATATTTAAAATTCACTTCGTGTTAACAATTGTAATAGCGTTTTAACGCATTCAAATCACTAAACAGCTGTATTGTGGGTAGTTACGACTTCATATTGCTGCTATAACCATGCAATGTTAAAAACATACGAGCTAATATTGTTTAATACTCGGCTACATCCATCTGTCTATTATTAGTATACCGGGTACACCAGAACATGGAGCAGCTGATGCTATGGGATAAAGTATCTCATATAAACAAAAAAAGAATTTTCGGAAAATACCGTTCCGTTGCTAAGTTGTTAAAGGTCAAAGATTCATAAATAACCTTCACAAATTACGGCACTGTAGGTGAATTTAAAATTTAAATGTAGTACTTTCAATTTGAGAAACAGTAAAATAAGTAATGCAGAAAAAAATATCCTTGATACTAAATTTAGCGAAACAATTAGTAGTTTTGTAATATTTTTTATTCTAATTGTCAAATCTTACTACCCAGCTCCCGGCCTACGCAGCTACGGTTGCCAAGAGTAGGAATTATGTAATAATCCTCCTTTTGGAGAGGCTATGTCCAGCTGTGGACTATGACGGGTGATGATCATGAACAGCTAACGCAGTATTCAAATTTAAAATTATGCAATGTGTTAGGTCAACGAAAATTACAACAGGTCCGGTAAAAAATGTGGTATTATTTACTTTTCGATAAACATTTTTGAACAAACTGGTTCCTGAGCTTAGTTTTAAATTGTAAATTTTCAGGATACTGATACATTGTGTTTTCTTAATGTAACGTAATATATACTGGTTCTCGCTTGTATCTAACACCCAAGACTATTATTATACTAAATATTTTAAAGTTACCTCTAAAACCGCGGCGATTCTGACCATCACACAGCTCCGTATGTTTCCAGCTCACTATCGCTTCCAGCAAGCGTGCTCCTCAATAAAAACTAACAACCGGCGCCGGGTGATAAGGCCGCTGCTGTGGTAAATATTTTGCGGCCAAGAATAAGAAGTCATGAAGCGGCCAGTGACTTGTTATGGTAACGTGTATTTGCATATTTAGGTGCTGAAAACACTATAATCCTGTTTATTTTGGGTTATATTGTAGTTTAATGTTGCCTAGACGTATAATGATATAGTGGAATTTATTGCGTAGATTTAGGCTAAGATTTAAAATAAAACGGTAAAAAGAAAAAAACTGTTTTATTATCATCAACATAATCAGGCCTAATCGTTCTAAAGCTTAAAATGTCCAAAAGACACATCATAATAACCCATTCTGAAAGACTTGTTGGCAGTTCAAGTTCGTCCAATTATGAATAGAAGGTGCTTTGTTAGTTGCCTTATACAAGACCTATAGGATATTTTACTTGAGTTCGTTAACTATTGGCAAATGGTGCACTTAACGGAGATTGGATATAATTTTTAAAACACAGTACACTGACTCATGAAATATTTTTGCCCATATTCTTAATTTACTTCGCTCATAAATAATGTGAATTTAATTTGTTACAGACATTAGAAAAAATAAAGCAGATTTACCTTTTATAAAATCTGCAAATATTTAGTCATAGCGTGGCAGTTGCAACTATACTTAAGACTGCAAGATTTCTAGCAAAAAGTAATTAACCATTTAAGTAATTGATGTTTTTAGTAGTCAAATGTTATCTTTAAATGAAAACTGTATTAAGTACGCTTATGAAAAAGCAAAATTAAAAGGGTTAAACTAAAAAAAACTAATAAATGAAGAAAGTTTGCATATCTACCTACTGTGCTAGTTTCGGAATTAAATTTGAACTTAATTTACCTACTTGTTATTTTGTTGTTATATTGTCAAAACGTTGGAATATTCAAGTCGGAACATGTAACGTATTGCTATCGTTATATTAGGGGTTAAAGTATGAAATTGCCGTTTTGTATGGACGAAATCGAGAAAAGTCATTTTTCCATACTAACAATTTTTTAATTTTTTTAAAAACGCCTGAACCGTTTTCGATGCAATTAAAGGTGAAAGTTAGATGGTTATAAAGCTACGCATTATAGTATTTAAATTTCTGAAAATCAAAGTATATAATACAAATATACTTAATTGAAGCAAGAAGGTCAGCTGACACATTATAAGGGGTCTTTTTAACGACTTCCTTTGGAGTAATAGGCACTAGTATTGCATTTTTTTTAATCAAAAGTTACTTTATTTAGTTTTTGATACAATACAAAAAGAATTACGCAATTATATAACTATACTTAAGAGCTATAAACAAAATAAAAAGTGGGAAAATAATCGGCAATTTCATACTTTAACCCCTATTATTAACCAACATCTTATGACAGACTTTGTTTACTTTGTTGCTATAAGTAACTACTTCGTTTTCGTCTTTAACATCTTTAACATCCAAGCTTGTTATTTCATAAATAGCTTTGTCCTACCTACCCTTTGTTGCCAAGACTTAACTTAGGCTTACAATCAAAGCGTTACACAACCAAAATTATACGAAGCATACCGTCTTAACACAGTCTTAGATGCGGACAATAGTAAAGCGGATGCGGCAGCGGCCCAACCGCGTTTCCGGCAAAATGGCCGGCGGTGGCGCCCTCTACTGTGTGTTATTGAGATAGTTTTAACACTATGAAGTTGATGCAGTAGGATCACTTATTTTGGATAACATACCCACATGTACAGATAGATAGGTTTACATTATAATATGCGCGCATGCTACAAGAAATCAGACATTTATTGACGTTGGCAACATGAGGATCAGCACACATATTTTTTGTGAACAATCAAGCTTTACTTACCTTAAAATTATACGCAGGTAAAAGATTCGCAACGCATCTTCTCTTAGGTCAGCACTCAGATTGGCGTATGTCAACCAGACCTACTCACAAGGTTTAAATTTTTCATGCTATTCTGATTGTTCGGCAGAAACAAATATCGCGTGCCGTATGTAAAGTAACAGCCTATAATCATCCCACTGCAGGGAAAAGGACTCCATCATTGAATTCAAGTTACCACAGTACTGGCATAATCACCAAATTACCACGCTTCCCAAATGCGGGTTGGTTATCACAAACCCGATCAACGTTCGAGAATTCGAAACTTTTTGTTGCCCGACCCGGGATCCAAATCTAAGATTCCGTATGTACCTTGATAAAAAGGCCTCTATGTGGTATTTCTAGAAATACAGCCCGACGAAAGAATCGTATATCATTGCTGAGCTCTTTGTTAAATGAGGTAGCTTATACCATAATGATTATATACCATAAGGTAATAGTGGTAAATAAATCAGTCATTTCACTGAACAACCCATCCTCGCCCACTGTTGAGCACGGGTTTCTCACCTTCTTTTAAAGGTGAGTTAAGGCCTAAGTTCCACCACGCTAGCCTAGCGCGGGTGCCAAGGGCGACGCTGCGCGCTGTGAAACATAACTTTTTTTTTTTACGCGAGGAAAATGCGTTGCGCATCATCACCGCTGCCCCGGGGGAGGGCAGGGCGGTATGTGGGACTCCCGGCGCCCTGAAAAGGGCGCTGCTCCTGGGAATGGGACCCAGGGGTATACCCACTAAAAACCTCGTGTCGCCCGCCGCGCTGACTGACAGCAGGGTCTGTGGTTACTCGACAGTCCACGGACCCCGTGGCAACATAACCTGCCGTTGGATGTTTATAAAGCCGCCCGATGGCCTTTAACAGAGCATAAAACTACTGTTATCTGTGTTCTCATTACAACATCATGACTTTCGACTGCACAAGTATGGTTAATAGAAATATAAGTGATAGACTTCTGCATAATAAGCTCCTACTGCAACTCATTTTATTGTACTTTACAGTAAGGTTTATTTTGTGTCCTGTAAACATTGTTACGTTTCGGCAATGTGGGCAAACACGGAAGTGTTCTCGAAACTTGATTTTATAAGATACCGATCTGGAAATTTGAATTATCATCATAGAATACATGGAGTTCCATGTTTATTAAATGAAATTCGACTAACACATTCTAAAGTAGAACATTGTACAGTGGCCTGTATATTTAGGCTATATTTTTTTGTTGCCGTTGGTCTAGTGGTTTAAATACCGGGCCATGATCTCGGGGTCCCAGGTTCGATTCCCGGGTCGGGCAACAAAAAAAGTTTCTAATTTTCGAACGTTGCTCGGGTTTGTGATCACCAACCCGCATTTGGCAAGCGTGGTGATTAAGGCAGTACCCATCATTGCTGTGGTAACTTGAATTCAATGATGGAGGCCTTTTCCCTGCAGTGGGATGATTATAGGCTGTTACTATGTACTATGTACTACTATGTATATTTTTGTTATAATAATAAACCTATAAAGTTCTTAAAGTTCTTTATTGCATCATGTTGTTTAAAAGATGTAAATTACAGATTTTCAACTACATGAGGGTGTTTTTAGCTCCAGCTTTTAGGCCGATGCATGTGCTGACGTCGGTATTAAAATTGTAATGATAATTTAATCTTTTATCCGGCATCGTCAAAAAAATTTTGTCTTGCTAAAAAAAATTAGGTTATTAACGTTGCTTTGGTAAATTATGTAAATTCATCATAACAATATTTCACCACTCTTGATGCATAAATGTATAGTATTCCATGTCATTCTTGTAATATAATTAAAAATATAATCAAGTGTTAAAAATTCAACCTGAAAAACAATAGTGATATTCCACAAGAATGTGTCTTAAGGTCCCTTAGTAGTAACGATCTATAATCAACTCCCATCAAATCCCGCTGCCAAGGCAAAAGCCTTCATCATTGACTTATATATCCATATTTCATCCATTATTACCATAGCAATGATGGGTCGCTTGTATATTTTATATTTGCGAGAATGCACTTTATGCTGATAATGTTATTTACTATATAATATTAAAAACAATTACTGAAGAATATTACAGCACAAAAAAAATTAACCTGTGGGATTAAATTTACCCCAGATAATACTGCTAACGGGTATTATTTTCTTTAAGCAAAACCAGAAAAACTTTAAAGGAATACATCAATCAATTTTCCTCCTACAAACGTTTATTCAACATAATTCTCAGTCCTTGACAAAAAATAACGAAGTTATTAGTTTCAATCCAAGATGTTAAGATAAACTAGCTCACCCGAGATCAAAGGAGTAACCCTTTTCGAAAAACTGTTATTTATTCAAGAGTTCAAAAGGTAGAAATCCGAAAGCAATGAGAACACCGTTTCTACGATAACGTAAACCATTTTTTTATTATTTTGTTGGTAGGTAAGTACTCGTTCCTGTACGTAGTGACAAGCAAATTGTTACTTGACCATATTTTCAATCTACAAAATATTTGTGTAACTGTAAAAACTGTGCTTAATTTAGGTATGTAATAGATATTTGATTGCAATAACAGTATTTAAACTTTTAAAATTATGGCTTAGGCGGAACTTGAACCCACCCGCATTTCCAAACATACCGGGCGCAACGCTTTACTATTTTTCATTTTATATTATTTAGCCGCGCTCCGATATAAGAAAAACCTCGACGCGGTGTTGGGTACTAATAATTCTATTAACTGTACTGTATGCATTTTTGAGGGAGGGCAATCAGTGTTAGTGCGGGTAGTGTGGTGAAGGTACCTAGGTCAGTGTTATCAAGCGGAAATCATTAGCAAAATTTTTCAAAATCCATATTTAGTTATGGATTTCTGCAAAGTAACGCCCGAGTCATTTTTTTTTTCTCTTATAAGTGTAGTTTTTTTACATGGGCATTTTCATACCTGCTTACATTTTTGCTCTCAAGGTTATAAAAAAACATTAGTTAACCCTTTTTCCACTTCAATGTCCGCCCCCACTTCAGTAGGTACATGAACTCTTTGATCCTGATTTCGAAGTCAATCAGCCGTAAATCTATGGGTTAAGTGAAATCACGCGCACCGAACCAGTTCACACGAAATAACGGCCAGCCACTGTTAACCCTTAGCATTTTGACCTGCTTTAGCCTAACAAGAACAGCCATCACGGATTCTTCATAATTACCACACGTCACTATAAATTGCTGTGATGCGTTCGATGGCAAGATAAATGTATGGCTTATTTTGTGATTTCGAACAGTCCACTTTGGAGTACATTTCTAAAATACGATATTCAGAACATTTCTCATAAGATAACTGTTCACGTGTCGATGAGGATAAACAATAGACTAAACTATAACTACACCAACTGTAAGTAAGCACTAAGCTACGATTGTTGTCAACCAAATTAAAAAAACGATCGCCAAACGTGTGATGTATTCCTTTCTAATACCAAAACCCAATAGCAATGGTATTTGTTTAATATCGCTTTTATTTTTTATTCCTAATGAATACCACTCATATACGAATCCCAAAACAAATCAAATGGTATGAGATACAGTATAATAAAAATGCTTTTAATCCCTCAACCCCCAGGAGGCACTCAGGTGCCACGATAACAATTGATTTCAATTGTGTCTGAAATAACTCACGATCGAGGGATAATATGTTATAAGTAGTTTTTATTTAAACAAAATCAGTTTCCAAATTGAAGTGTACCACGAACGAAAAAATTATTACAAACAACAAATTGCTAAATATTTACTTATAAAAAACTTTGAAATATCACAAAAAAACAACTTTAATCAAAAATAGGAACCGGCTCACCTGTTAAAGCAGGTAAAAAAAATATATATCTAGCGTTTATGCTACTTGTAAGTAAAAATGCCAGAATAATGTGAATTTAAGGTTTATCATTATATTATGGTCATAATAATAAATTATTACAAAGCTAAATAAATTGTTTCTGTGACTGTACCCGAAGATAACTTTTGGTATTCGTTGGGAATAGATTTGGTACTTAATCCAAATATTTAAATTTTGGTATTCGTTGGGAATAAAAAATAAAAGCGATATCGAACAAATATCATTAGTATTAGTTTTTGGTGTTAGAAAGGAATACATCAAACGTGTTGCTAAGCGTAAAACTCGAGAACTCAAAACCAATTCAGATTTTTATTAATACTTTTTAAAAACGAAAATTTAAGTCG
The DNA here is from genome assembly GCA_949315895.1 of Anania crocealis. Classification (NCBI taxonomy): domain Eukaryota; kingdom Metazoa; phylum Arthropoda; class Insecta; order Lepidoptera; family Crambidae; genus Anania; species Anania crocealis. The sequence continues at coordinate 17,232,963 of OX438867.1, read as the reverse complement.
CGTAATAACCGTAATATGTACAAGAAAAATAGTGAAAAGAGTACAAACTAAAAATTAAACTTTCCAATAAACCAAAACAAACTATTATTATTTTGACGTCAATCGAAACAAAGCTAAAGCGCACTAGGATTAGAATACTAAATTTATATACTTTATTTGATATTTTAGCAACTTAATTGCACTTAATAAAATAAATAAAATAAAAAAATAAATTATAATATCAGTATATAAACTTGAAAAATTTTGCCTCAGGTGGGACTCGCATCCGCATCTCCTCGCATGCCGGGCGGGCGCCATACCATTAGGCCACGTGTCTCGGTGGTTCGAGTCCCACCTGAGGCAAAATTTTTCAAGTTTATATACTGATATTACTAAATTTATATCTTCATTCTGCCAAACTAATAATGGCGTGTAAATTGTTAAATTAATTAAACTATTCCTTTAGACATTTCCTGTCTATAATGTATTTCAAAGTGTATAAATAAATGTAACTTAGTGATGCAACGAATACTACTTTTACGAATACGAATATCTCGCCATGCTAATAAAAGAAATTTTCAATTCAACTTCAACTTCTTTCAATTCGCAGAAAATAAATAAAACACTCTCTTGCTTGACTTGTGCTCACGACTAACAAATGAAATGAACTAAAGGAAGAAAGGAATACATGAATAAATCCATGGTTCGTTATCGTAATAATAGGGAAACTCCCGGAGCCGCGGGAACTGTATAAACTATGGCCGGGGAGTCCCCCGTCGCATTGTCGTTGTGGTTAAGGGCCTCTGCACACGTCTTATTTTTACGCGCGATTTTCAAATCTGCAGTAAATAGTCACGTACAAAAAAATATTTTTAAAATATTCGTCTTAGTATTCGTCGAATACGAATATTCGGTAAATGTCTACTATTCGGCGAATACGAATATTCGTATTCGTATTCGTATTCGTTGCATCACTAAGTAAATATTAAGACGAATGAATTTAAAAAATCACAAATAACGGCTGTATTCGTTTTACTGTGACCACAACATGGAACTCACAAAAAGAATTTGTCAACTTTCTGATCAAGGTTTCCCTATAGGACAAAGTATTTCTAACTTAAATGAAAATTGTATACGGAATGTTAATATTTGGGTAAAGCCTTTCAGTTTTTACTTGACAATAAATTGTTCGTTAACGGTTCGAATTCTTTATAAGGTATTTTCCTTTTTGAAACAAATTTTAGGTATTTATTATATTATAATTTTGTTTTATTATATTAAAATATTAGGTAAAACACTAGCATTGAAGTATCATCTATTTGATATAAAATGTCAACTTAGTTTTGGCGACATCCGTAATGTATAGTGGCAAACGTATGTAACGTGGTTTTCAAGGTGTCGCCAGCTTTGAGGTCCCGGATTCGATTCCCGGACGTATTAGTTTTTAATTTGTCGGGTTTTCGTAAAAATATCGTTCCTTAAATAAAAATTTTATTAGAGGTCGTTAAAAACAAGTCTCTATATATATTGCCTAATTCATACATGTATTTATGATAGACTTACATATTACATACCATACCTATATAGTAACAAGTTTTGTATAAACATTGAAAAAGGATTATCGACTAAGCACTCATTTAATTTGTCACACATCCCCCTAATGTCAAATGTGAAAGAATGTTGTTGTCTTCTCTCATTCAACAAAATCATAAACATTTTCCTGAACATTGACATATAGCCTTCATCCCTACTGTTGTCAATGATAGCCATAAGGCATGCGTCAATGACCCTATCTACAAAGAAATTTTTTGAATGTATGTTTGTGATATGGCTCGCACAGAGAGCTTTAAAAGCGTCCTCACTGATGAACTTTTGATGTCTCATTATAATATCACCAATCATATTACTTGCAATGAATAATGCATTCTTGATAAAAGTTGAGTGAATCCCATCTATCTTCTTTATGGCAGTTTTCCTTACTATAAAGTGACAATCATTAGACTTCATTATGGTTAAATTCTTGTAGAAAATTTTAGGAATTGAATTTATATCATTTATTTCTTCAACTATCAATAGATTTGACTTGTCTGTTGCAGATTTTGTGTGGTGCGGACCACCAAAAGCAATTCCTGTAATAAATATTTTCTGCTGGTTATCTACAAGAGTATTCATTTTTATAGGAATACATGCGACCATGGAATGAGTTGTTCTTGTGCCTATTGACGTGTTGTATGTCCCTGATATTCTACTATAAAAATTACCTATTTGGTCCATGACCAATTTCTGAATAAAATTTGTCCAACCATTTTTCCTCAACACTCCCCATCACACATTCTCCAAGCAAATTTTTCTGTGCCATTTTCATATATAATGGTTCAAACCATTTAGGATATTGTTTATTTTGTATCTTCTCCCTTTCTGGTTGGGTGAGATTTTTCATTTCTGCATTGTGAACCTTTCCCTTTTTCCCTATCATCAATGTATCTTTGATGTTGGCATCCAACTCTTCCCTATTAGACATTTTATTCAAATCAATAAAGCCAAAGTGTTTATTCACTTTATTATTATCGAGCCATTTCTCAATCAGTCCTCTGACAGCAGCAATTAATTTTACATCCCCTTCAATTAGAGGTAAACCACCTGCCATTTTTAATATAAATTCGTCAACGGCATACAAATCATTGTGGTCTTCAAGCTCTGTAGATTTGCAGTAAAAGAACGGTGTAATTTTCCCCTTATATGTACATGTTTCATTATGCTCTTCCTCCAATGGTTTTCTCAACAACTTAAAAAGTATTTCTGGTGTAATTGGTTCAATATTAAATCCACTAGTATCAACATCGCTTATATCTACTTGCTAATTAATGTTCCCTTCAAACAATCCTATCATTGATTTGAATAATAGTTTGTCAATAGGGGTTTCATCATATACTCTATCTTCAAGCCTTAATATTTTCATAGTAGCTCGTCTTTTTATTAGAAAGTTATATGCTTAACTAGTTCCCGGCATCTCATCATCTTTGTTGTGCAAATCAATAAAATGTTCATTTAAGTCTACTGTGATTAATTAGGTGTGGGATCCCGTATTTACGTTTTTTGAATACTCTTTCAAAACCTCATCTAGACTTACTGTAGTTTTCAATTCTATGAATTTATCTTATTCACCCCCAACATTCCCCACTTTTTGCAAAGTAGTTTTGGACGTCAGAAGCTGTAGATAGACCTTCTAACACAATATAACGATAATCTGAAACACGGGAATCACTCAACAATTCTTTTTCAGGATCGTATTCATCATCTGAATAGTCGTCAGTTGGCATAAAATCAGCTTCGTCACCACTTTGACACTCATATTCTTGATCAAAATCCACATGTGAAGGCCCTGCAATAGATTCTAAGTCTGTCCTAGGCATTTTTGCTGGTGGCCCTTCCCTCAAATTTTCTGTTGTTTTCCTCTTTAATGATTGGATCATTGCTTCTTCTAAATTTTGGGAGGGTTCCAAGTTTGCAAGTAATATGCAGAGCATATCATGACATAGTGACCTCTCTCTCCTTTGCCAATTTTCCAATTCCCAATGGTTTGATTACTGACCATGTCTTTCTATAAATGATAAGGGATATAATGTTAGATCAGAGGCTAATTTCTTATAATTTTCATCACCCATTTTTCATCTATATTAAACGTCTGTTATTGCTGCAAACAGTACCATCAGTCTCGTCAGAGGCAGCCTAGAAAACTGATAGACGAAAAAGAAATCACCAATTTTTGTTCGTTATATGATTGTTGTCAGTTATTTTTTGCTTGTCGCCGACTCAGTTGCTCTCTTATTCAAAATTTTAAATAAATTAAAACAATCGAATAAATAAAATGCTTTTAAAGTAGTTTACCTTTGTCAGTTACAATATTATAAGTAGGCACTTAATACCTTCGTTGTTTCTGATTTCCAAAATACGAGTGCTCTAAATAGTTACTCAAATTGGGATCAGAGCAATGTAGGTATTAACTGTTAACAGTAATACTGATATAAAGAGACTTATATTTAATAAAACAAAACCTCCTTTTTTGGAAGTCGGTTAAAAATCGCACGGTGCGTTCATTAGCAGATCCCTCTCCAAACGCAACATTGATATTGCGGGCTGTTTCTGCCGCGTTACTTCCGCGTCGGAACTCGTACTCAAAAATCACTCGAATTTTCGCAGTATCCATCTTTCTTGTCTAAGTTAAATAACAAAAACAATTGAAAGTCGATATTCAAATGTTTCACATTTTTTAAAAGAAGAACATTATAGAAACCATGTGAAAAAAGTTTCATTAGAAAACCTCAAACCATGAAGATTCTATGTCAATTCAAAGAACCTATTACAATTAAACGGCAATTTCATATTTTAACCCCTAATATCTTCATTCTGCCAAACTAATAATGGCGTTTAAATTGTTAAATTAATTAAACTATTCCTTTAGACATTTCCTGTCTATAATGTATTTCAAAGTGTATAAATAAATGTAACTTAGTGATGCAACGAATACTACTTTTACGAATACGAATATCTCGCCATGCTAATAAAAGAGATTTTCAATTCAACTTCAACTTCTTTCAATTCGCAGAAAATAAATAAAACACTCTCTTGCTTGACTTGTGCTCACGACTAACAAATGAAATTAACTAAAGGAAGAAAGGAATGAATGAATAAATCCATGGTTCGTTATCGTAATAATAGGGAAACTCCCGGAGCCGCGGGAACTGTATAAACTATGGCCGGGGAGTCCCCCGTCGCATCGTCGTTGTGGTTAAGGGTCTCTGCACACGTCTTATTTTTACGCGCGATTTTCAAATCTGCAGTAAATAGAGTCACATACAAAAAAATATTTTTAAAATATTCGTCTTAGTATTCGTCAAATACGAATATTCGGTAAATGTCTACTATTCGGCGAATACGAATATTCGTATTCGTATTGGTTGCATCACTAAGTAAGTATTAAGATGAATAAATTTAAAAAATCACAAATAACGGCAGTATTCGTTTTACTGTGACCACAACATGGAAGTCACAAAAAGAATTTGTCAACTTTCTGAGCAAGGTTTGCCTATAGGACAAAGTATTCCTAACTTAAATGAAAATTGTATACGGAATGTTAATATTTGGGTAAAGCCTTTCAGTTTTTACTTGACAATAAATTGTTCGTTAACGGTTCGAATTCTTTATAAGGTATTTTACTTTTTGAAACAAATTTTAGGTATTTATCATATTTTCTGTTTATAATTTTGTTTTATTATATTAAAATATTAGGTAAAATTACTAGCATTGAAGTATCATCTATTTGATATAAAATGTCAACTTAGTTTTGGCGACATCCGTAATGTATAGTGGCAAATGTATGTAACGTGGTTTTCAAGGTGTCGCCAGCTTTGAGGTCCCGGATTCGATTCCTGGACGTATTAGTTTCTAATTTGTCGGGTTTTCGTAAAAATATCGTTCCTTAAATGAAAATTTTATTAGAAGTCGTTAAAAACAAGTCTCTCTATATATATTGCCTAATTCATACATGTATTTATGATAGACTTACATATTACATACCATACCTATATAATAACGAGTTTTGTATAAACATTGAAAAAGGATTATCGACTAAGCACTCATTTAATTTGTCACACATCCCCCTAATGTCAAATGTGAAAGAATGTTGTTGTCTTCTCTCATTCAACAAAATCATAAACAATTTCCTGAACATTGACATATAGCCTTCATCCCTACTGTTGTCAATGATAGCCGTAAGGCATGCGTCAATGACCCTATCTACAAAGAAATTTTTTGAATGTATGTTTGTGATATGGCTCGCACAGAGAGCTTTAAAAGCGTCCTCACTGATGAACTTTTGATGTCTCATTATAATATCACCAATCATATTACTTGCAATGAATAATGCATTCTTGGTAAAAGTTGAGTGAATCCCATCTATCTTTTTTATGGCAGTTTTCCTTACTATAAAGTGACAATCATTAGACTTCATTATGGTTAAATTCTTGTAGAAATTTTTAGGAATTGAATTTATATCATTTATTTCTTCAACTATCAATAGATTTGACTTGTCTGTTGCAGATTTTGTGTGGTGCGGACCACCAAAAGCAATTCCTGTAATAAATATTTTCTGCTGGTTATCTACAAGAGTATTCATTTTTATAGGAATACATGCGACCATGGAATGAGTTGTTCTTGTGCCTATTGACGTGTTGTATGTCCCTGATATTCTACTATAAAAATTACCTATTTGGTCCATGACCAATTTCTGAATAAAATTTGTCCAACCATTTTTCCTCAACACTCCCCATCACACATTCTCCAAGCAAATTTTTCTGTGCCATTTTCATATATAATGGTTCAAACCATTTAGGATATTGTTTATTTTGTATCTTCTCCCTTTCTGGTTGGGTGAGATTTTTCATTTCTGCATTGTGAACCTTTCCCTTTTTCCCTATCATCAATGCATCTTTGATGTTGGCATCCAACTCTTCCCTATTAGACATTTTATTCAAATCAATAAAGCCAAAGTGTTTATTCACTTTATTATTATCGAGCCATTTCTCAATCAGTCCTCTGACAGCAGCAATTAATTTTACATCCCCTTCAATTAGAGTTAAACCACCTGCCATTTTTAATATAAATTCGTCAACGGCGTACAAATCATTGTGGTCTTCAAGCTCTGTAGATTTGCAGTAAAAGAACGGTGTAATTTTCCCCTTATATGTACATATTTTTTATTATGCTCTTCCTCCAATGGTTTTCTCAACAACTTAAAAAGTATTTCTGGTGTAATTGGTTCAATATTAAATCCACTAGTATCAACATCGCTTATATCTACTTGCTAATTAATGTTCCCTTCAAACAATCCTATCATTGATTTGAATAATAGTTTGTCAATAGGGGTTTCATCATATACTCTATCTTCAAGCCTTAATATTTTCATAGTAGCTCGTCTTTTTATTAGAAAGTTATATGCTTAACTAGTTCCCGGCATCTCATCATCTTTGTTGTGCAAATCAATAAAATGTTCATTTAAGTCTACTGTGATTAATTAGGTGTGGGATCCCGTATTTACGTTTTTTGAATACTCTTTCAAAACCTCATCTAGACTTACTGTAGTTTTCAATTCTATGAATTTATCTTATTCACCCCCAACATTCCCCACTTTTTGCAAAGTAGTTTTGGACGTCAGAAGCTGTAGATAGACCTTCTAACACAATATAACGATAATCTGAAACACGGGAATCACTCAACAATTCTTTTTCAGGATCGTATTCATCATCTGAATAGTCGTCAGTTGGCATAAAATCAGCTTCGTCACCACTTTGACACTCATATTCTTGATCAAAATCCACATGTGAAGGCCCTGCAATAGATTCTAAGTCTGTCCTAGGCATTTTTGCTGGTGGCCCTTCCCTCAAATTTTCTGTTGTTTTCCTCTTTAATGATTGGATCATTGCTTCTTCTAAATTTTGGGAGGGTTCCAAGTTTGCAAGTAATATGCAGAGCATATCATGACATAGTGACCTCTCTCTCCTTTGCCAATTTTCCAATTCCCAGTGGTTTGATTACTGACCATGTCTTTCTATAAATGATAAGGGATATAATGTTAGATCAGAGGCTAATTTCTTATAATTTTCATCACCCATTTTTCATCTATATTAAACGTCTGTTATTGCTGCAAACAGTACCATCAGTCTCGTCAGAGGCAGCCTAGAAAACTGATAGACGAAAAAGAAATCACCAATTTTTGTTCGTTATATGATTGTTGTCAGTTATTTTTTTCTTGTCGCCGACTCAGTTGCTTTCTTATTCAAAATTTTAAATAAATTAAAACAATCGAATAAATAAAATGCTTTTAAAGTAGTTTACCTTTGTCAGTTACAATATTATAAGTAGGCACTTAATACCTTCGTTGTTTCTGATTTCCAAAATACGAGTGCTCTAAATAGTTACTCAAATTGGGATCAGAGCAATGTAGGTATTAACTGTTAACAGTAATACTGATATAAAGAGACTTATATTTAATAAAACAAAACCTCCTTTTTTGGAAGTCGGTTAAAAATCGCACGGTGCGTTCATTAGCAGATCCCTCTCCAAACGCAACATTGATATTGCGGGCTGTTTCTGCCGCGTTACTTCCGCGTCGGAACTCGTATTCAAAAATCACTCGAATTTTCGCAGTATCCATCTTTCTTGTCTAAGTTAAATAACAAAAACAATTGAAAGTCGATATTCAAATGTTTCACATTTTTTAAAAGAAGAACATTATAGAAACCATGTGAAAAAAGTTTCATTAGAAAACCTCAAACCATGAAGATTCTATGTCAATTCAAAGAACCTATTACAATTAAACGGCAATTTCATATTTTAACCCCTAATATCTTCATTCTGCCAAACTAATAATGGCGTTTAAATTGTTAAATTAATTAAACTATTCCTTTAGACATTTCCTGTCTATAATGTATTTCAAAGTGTATAAATAAATGTAACTTAGTGATGCAACGAATACTACTTTTACGAATACGAATATCTCGCCATGCTAATAAAAGAGATTTTCAATTCAACTTCAACTTCTTTCAATTCGCAGAAAATAAATAAAACACTCTCTTGCTTGACTTGTGCTCACGACTAACAAATGAAATTAACTAAAGGAAGAAAGGAATGAATGAATAAATCCATGGTTCGTTATCGTAATAATAGGGAAACTCCCGGAGCCGCGGGAACTGTATAAACTATGGCCGGGGAGTCCCCCGTCGCATCGTCGTTGTGGTTAAGGGTCTCTGCACACGTCTTATTTTTACGCGCGATTTTCAAATCTGCAGTAAATAGAGTCACATACAAAAAAATATTTTTAAAATATTCGTCTTAGTATTCGTCGAATACGAATATTCGGCAAATGTCTACTATTCGGCGAATACGAATATTCGTATTCGTATTGGTTGCATCACTAAGTAAGTATTAAGATGAATAAATTTAAAAAATCACAAATAACGGCAGTATTCGTTTTACTATGACCACAACATGGAAGTCACAAAAAGAATTTGTCAACTTTCTGAGCAAGGTTTGCCTATAGGACAAAGTATTCCTAACTTAAATGAAAATTGTATACGGAATGTTAATATTTGGGTAAAGCCTTTCAGTTTTTACTTGACAATAAATTGTTCGTTAACGGTTCGAATTCTTTATAAGGTATTTTACTTTTTGAAACAAATTTTAGGTATTTATCATATTTTCTGTTTATAATTTTGTTTTATTATATTAAAATATTAGGTAAAATTACTAGCATTGAAGTATCATCTATTTGATATAAAATGTCAACTTAGTTTTGGCGACATCCGTAATGTATAGTGGCAAATGTATGTAACGTGGTTTTCAAGGTGTCGCCAGCTTTGAGGTCCCGGATTCGATTCCTGGACGTATTAGTTTCTAATTTGTCGGGTTTTCGTAAAAATATCGTTCCTTAAATGAAAATTTTATTAGAAGTCGTTAAAAACAAGTCTCTCTATATATATTGCCTAATTCATACATGTATTTATGATAGACTTACATATTACATACCATACCTATATAATAACGAGTTTTGTATAAACATTGAAAAAGGATTATCGACTAAGCACTCATTTAATTTGTCACACATCCCCCTAATGTCAAATGTGAAAGAATGTCGTTGTCTTCTCTCATTCAACAAAATCATAAACAATTTCCTGAACATTGACATATAGCCTTCATCCCTACTGTTGTCAATGATAGCCGTAAGGCATGCGTCAATGACCCTATCTACAAAGAAATTTTTTGAATGTATGTTTGTGATATGGCTCGCACAGAGAGCTTTAAAAGCGTCCTCACTGATGAACTTTTGATGTCTCATTATAATATCACCAATCATATTACTTGCAATGAATAATGCATTCTTGGTAAAAGTTGAGTGAATCCCATCTATCTTTTTTATGGCAGTTTTCCTTACTATAAAGTGACAATCATTAGACTTCATTATGGTTAAATTCTTGTAGAAATTTTTAGGAATTGAATTTATATCATTTATTTCTTCAACTATCAATAGATTTGACTTGTCTGTTGCAGATTTTGTGTGGTGCGGACCACCAAAAGCAATTCCTGTAATAAATATTTTCTGCTGGTTATCTACAAGAGTATTCATTTTTATAGGAATACATGCGACCATGGAATGAGTTGTTCTTGTGCCTATTGACGTGTTGTATGTCCCTGATATTCTACTATAAAAATTACCTATTTGGTCCATGACCAATTTCTGAATAAAATTTGTCCAACCATTTTTCCTCAACACTCCCCATCACACATTCTCCAAGCAAATTTTTCTGTGCCATTTTCATATATAATGGTTCAAACCATTTAGGATATTGTTTATTTTGTATCTTCTCCCTTTCTGGTTGGGTGAGATTTTTCATTTCTGCATTGTGAACCTTTCCCTTTTTCCCTATCATCAATGCATCTTTGATGTTGGCATCCAACTCTTCCCTATTAGACATTTTATTCAAATCAATAAAGCCAAAGTGTTTATTCACTTTATTATTATCGAGCCATTTCTCAATCAGTCCTCTGACAGCAGCAATTAATTTTACATCCCCTTCAATTAGAGTTAAACCACCTGCCATTTTTAATATAAATTCGTCAACGGCGTACAAATCATTGTGGTCTTCAAGCTCTGTAGATTTGCAGTAAAAGAACGGTGTAATTTTCCCCTTATATGTACATGTTTCATTATGCTCTTCCTCCAATGGTTTTCTCAACAACTTAAAAAGTATTTCTGGTGTAATTGGTTCAATATTAAATCCACTAGTATCAACATCGCTTATATCTACTTGCTAATTAATGTTCCCTTCAAACAATCCTATCATTGATTTGAATAATAGTTTGTCAATAGGGGTTTCATCATATACTCTATCTTCAAGCCTTAATATTTTCATAGTAGCTCGTCTTTTTATTAGAAAGTTATATGCTTAACTAGTTCCCGGCATCTCATCATCTTTGTTGTGCAAATCAATAAAATGTTCATTTAAGTCTACTGTGATTAATTAGGTGTGGGATCCCGTATTTACGTTTTTTGAATACTCTTTCAAAACCTCATCTAGACTTACTGTAGTTTTCAATTCTATGAATTTATCTTATTCACCCCCAACATTCCCCACTTTTTGCAAAGTAGTTTTGGACGTCAGAAGCTGTAGATAGACCTTCTAACACAATATAACGATAATCTGAAACACGGGAATCACTCAACAATTCTTTTTCAGGATCGTATTCATCATCTGAATAGTCGTCAGTTGGCATAAAATCAGCTTCGTCACCACTTTGACACTCATATTCTTGATCAAAATCCACATGTGAAGGCCCTGCAATAGATTCTAAGTCTGTCCTAGGCATTTTTGCTGGTGGCCCTTCCCTCAAATTTTCTGTTGTTTTCCTCTTTAATGATTGGATCATTGCTTCTTCTAAATTTTGGGAGGGTTCCAAGTTTGCAAGTAATATGCAGAGCATATCATGACATAGTGACCTCTCTCTCCTTTGCCAATTTTCCAATTCCCAATGGTTTGATTACTGACCATGTCTTTCTATAAATGATAAGGGATATAATGTTAGATCAGAGGCTAATTTCTTATAATTTTCATCACCCATTTTTCATCTATATTAAACGTCTGTTATTGCTGCAAACAGTACCATCAGTCTCGTCAGAGGCAGCCTAGAAAACTGATAGACGAAAAAGAAATCACCAATTTTTGTTCGTTATATGATTGTTGTCAGTTATTTTTTGCTTGTCGCCGACTCAGTTGCTCTCTTATTCAAAATTTTAAATAAATTAAAACAATCGAATAAATAAAATGCTTTTAAAGTAGTTTACCTTTGTCAGTTACAATATTATAAGTAGGCACTTAATACCTTCGTTGTTTCTGATTTCCAAAATACGAGTGCTCTAAATAGTTACTCAAATTGGGATCAGAGCAATGTAGGTATTAACTGTTAACAGTAATACTGATATAAAGAGACTTATATTTAATAAAACAAAACCTCCTTTTTTGGAAGTCGGTTAAAAATCGCACGGTGCGTTCATTAGCAGATCCCTCTCCAAACGCAACATTGATATTGCGGGCTGTTTCTGCCGCGTTACTTCCGCGTCGGAACTCGTACTCAAAAATCACTCGAATTTTCGCAGTATCCATCTTTCTTGTCTAAGTTAAATAACAAAAACAATTGAAAGTCGATATTCAAATGTTTCACATTTTTTAAAAGAAGAACATTATAGAAACCATGTGAAAAAAGTTTCATTAGAAAACCTCAAACCATGAAGATTCTATGTCAATTCAAAGAACCTATTACAATTAAACGGCAATTTCATATTTTAACCCCTAATATCTTCATTCTGCCAAACTAATAATGGCGTTTAAATTGTTAAATTAATTAAACTATTCCTTTAGACATTTCCTGTCTATAATGTATTTCAAAGTGTATAAATAAATGTAACTTAGTGATGCAACGAATACTACTTTTACGAATACGAATATCTCGCCATGCTAATAAAAGAGATTTTCAATTCAACTTCAACTTCTTTCAATTCGCAGAAAATAAATAAAACACTCTCTTGCTTGACTTGTGCTCACGACTAACAAATGAAATTAACTAAAGGAAGAAAGGAATGAATGAATAAATCCATGGTTCGTTATCGTAATAATAGGGAAACTCCCGGAGCCGCGGGAACTGTATAAACTATGGCCGGGGAGTCCCCCGTCGCATCGTCGTTGTGGTTAAGGGTCTCTGCACACGTCTTATTTTTACGCGCGATTTTCAAATCTGCAGTAAATAGAGTCACATACAAAAAAATATTTTTAAAATATTCGTCTTAGTATTCGTCAAATACGAATATTCGGTAAATGTCTACTATTCGGCGAATACGAATATTCGTATTCGTATTGGTTGCATCACTAAGTAAGTATTAAGATGAATAAATTTAAAAAATCACAAATAACGGCAGTATTCGTTTTACTGTGACCACAACATGGAAGTCACAAAAAGAATTTGTCAACTTTCTGAGCAAGGTTTGCCTATAGGACAAAGTATTCCTAACTTAAATGAAAATTGTATACGGAATGTTAATATTTGGGTAAAGCCTTTCAGTTTTTACTTGACAATAAATTGTTCGTTAACGGTTCGAATTCTTTATAAGGTATTTTACTTTTTGAAACAAATTTTAGGTATTTATCATATTTTCTGTTTATAATTTTGTTTTATTATATTAAAATATTAGGTAAAATTACTAGCATTGAAGTATCATCTATTTGATATAAAATGTCAACTTAGTTTTGGCGACATCCGTAATGTATAGTGGCAAATGTATGTAACGTGGTTTTCAAGGTGTCGCCAGCTTTGAGGTCCCGGATTCGATTCCTGGACGTATTAGTTTCTAATTTGTCGGGTTTTCGTAAAAATATCGTTCCTTAAATGAAAATTTTATTAGAAGTCGTTAAAAACAAGTCTCTCTATATATATTGCCTAATTCATACATGTATTTATGATAGACTTACATATTACATACCATACCTATATAATAACGAGTTTTGTATAAACATTGAAAAAGGATTATCGACTAAGCACTCATTTAATTTGTCACACATCCCCCTAATGTCAAATGTGAAAGAATGTTGTTGTCTTCTCTCATTCAACAAAATCATAAACAATTTCCTGAACATTGACATATAGCCTTCATCCCTACTGTTGTCAATGATAGCCGTAAGGCATGCGTCAATGACCCTATCTACAAAGAAATTTTTTGAATGTATGTTTGTGATATGGCTCGCACAGAGAGCTTTAAAAGCGTCCTCACTGATGAACTTTTGATGTCTCATTATAATATCACCAATCATATTACTTGCAATGAATAATGCATTCTTGGTAAAAGTTGAGTGAATCCCATCTATCTTTTTTATGGCAGTTTTCCTTACTATAAAGTGACAATCATTAGACTTCATTATGGTTAAATTCTTGTAGAAATTTTTAGGAATTGAATTTATATCATTTATTTCTTCAACTATCAATAGATTTGACTTGTCTGTTGCAGATTTTGTGTGGTGCGGACCACCAAAAGCAATTCCTGTAATAAATATTTTCTGCTGGTTATCTACAAGAGTATTCATTTTTATAGGAATACATGCGACCATGGAATGAGTTGTTCTTGTGCCTATTGACGTGTTGTATGTCCCTGATATTCTACTATAAAAATTACCTATTTGGTCCATGACCAATTTCTGAATAAAATTTGTCCAACCATTTTTCCTCAACACTCCCCATCACACATTCTCCAAGCAAATTTTTCTGTGCCATTTTCATATATAATGGTTCAAACCATTTAGGATATTGTTTATTTTGTATCTTCTCCCTTTCTGGTTGGGTGAGATTTTTCATTTCTGCATTGTGAACCTTTCCCTTTTTCCCTATCATCAATGCATCTTTGATGTTGGCATCCAACTCTTCCCTATTAGACATTTTATTCAAATCAATAAAGCCAAAGTGTTTATTCACTTTATTATTATCGAGCCATTTCTCAATCAGTCCTCTGACAGCAGCAATTAATTTTACATCCCCTTCAATTAGAGTTAAACCACCTGCCATTTTTAATATAAATTCGTCAACGGCGTACAAATCATTGTGGTCTTCAAGCTCTGTAGATTTGCAGTAAAAGAACGGTGTAATTTTCCCCTTATATGTACATATTTTTTATTATGCTCTTCCTCCAATGGTTTTCTCAACAACTTAAAAAGTATTTCTGGTGTAATTGGTTCAATATTAAATCCACTAGTATCAACATCGCTTATATCTACTTGCTAATTAATGTTCCCTTCAAACAATCCTATCATTGATTTGAATAATAGTTTGTCAATAGGGGTTTCATCATATACTCTATCTTCAAGCCTTAATATTTTCATAGTAGCTCGTCTTTTTATTAGAAAGTTATATGCTTAACTAGTTCCCGGCATCTCATCATCTTTGTTGTGCAAATCAATAAAATGTTCATTTAAGTCTACTGTGATTAATTAGGTGTGGGATCCCGTATTTACGTTTTTTGAATACTCTTTCAAAACCTCATCTAGACTTACTGTAGTTTTCAATTCTATGAATTTATCTTATTCACCCCCAACATTCCCCACTTTTTGCAAAGTAGTTTTGGACGTCAGAAGCTGTAGATAGACCTTCTAACACAATATAACGATAATCTGAAACACGGGAATCACTCAACAATTCTTTTTCAGGATCGTATTCATCATCTGAATAGTCGTCAGTTGGCATAAAATCAGCTTCGTCACCACTTTGACACTCATATTCTTGATCAAAATCCACATGTGAAGGCCCTGCAATAGATTCTAAGTCTGTCCTAGGCATTTTTGCTGGTGGCCCTTCCCTCAAATTTTCTGTTGTTTTCCTCTTTAATGATTGGATCATTGCTTCTTCTAAATTTTGGGAGGGTTCCAAGTTTGCAAGTAATATGCAGAGCATATCATGACATAGTGACCTCTCTCTCCTTTGCCAATTTTCCAATTCCCAATGGTTTGATTACTGACCATGTCTTTCTATAAATGATAAGGGATATAATGTTAGATCAGAGGCTAATTTCTTATAATTTTCATCACCCATTTTTCATCTATATTAAACGTCTGTTATTGCTGCAAACAGTACCATCAGTCTCGTCAGAGGCAGCCTAGAAAACTGATAGACGAAAAAGAAATCACCAATTTTTGTTCGTTATATGATTGTTGTCAGTTATTTTTTTCTTGTCGCCGACTCAGTTGCTTTCTTATTCAAAATTTTAAATAAATTAAAACAATCGAATAAATAAAATGCTTTTAAAGTAGTTTACCTTTGTCAGTTACAATATTATAAGTAGGCACTTAATACCTTCGTTGTTTCTGATTTCCAAAATACGAGTGCTCTAAATAGTTACTCAAATTGGGATCAGAGCAATGTAGGTATTAACTGTTAACAGTAATACTGATATAAAGAGACTTATATTTAATAAAACAAAACCTCCTTTTTTGGAAGTCGGTTAAAAATCGCACGGTGCGTTCATTAGCAGATCCCTCTCCAAACGCAACATTGATATTGCGGGCTGTTTCTGCCGCGTTACTTCCGCGTCGGAACTCGTATTCAAAAATCACTCGAATTTTCGCAGTATCCATCTTTCTTGTCTAAGTTAAATAACAAAAACAATTGAAAGTCGATATTCAAATGTTTCACATTTTTTAAAAGAAGAACATTATAGAAACCATGTGAAAAAAGTTTCATTAGAAAACCTCAAACCATGAAGATTCTATGTCAATTCAAAGAACCTATTACAATTAAACGGCAATTTCATATTTTAACCCCTAATATCTTCATTCTGCCAAACTAATAATGGCGTTTAAATTGTTAAATTAATTAAACTATTCCTTTAGACATTTCCTGTCTATAATGTATTTCAAAGTGTATAAATAAATGTAACTTAGTGATGCAACGAATACTACTTTTACGAATACGAATATCTCGCCATGCTAATAAAAGAGATTTTCAATTCAACTTCAACTTCTTTCAATTCGCAGAAAATAAATAAAACACTCTCTTGCTTGACTTGTGCTCACGACTAACAAATGAAATTAACTAAAGGAAGAAAGGAATGAATGAATAAATCCATGGTTCGTTATCGTAATAATAGGGAAACTCCCGGAGCCGCGGGAACTGTATAAACTATGGCCGGGGAGTCCCCCGTCGCATCGTCGTTGTGGTTAAGGGTCTCTGCACACGTCTTATTTTTACGCGCGATTTTCAAATCTGCAGTAAATAGAGTCACATACAAAAAAATTTTTTTAAAATATTCGTCTTAGTATTCGTCGAATACGAATATTCGGTAAATGTCTACTATTCGGCGAATACGAATATTCGTATTCGTATTGGTTGCATCACTAAGTAAGTATTAAGATGAATAAATTTAAAAAATCACAAATAACGGCAGTATTCGTTTTACTATGACCACAACATGGAAGTCACAAAAAGAATTTGTCAACTTTCTGAGCAAGGTTTGCCTATAGGACAAAGTATTCCTAACTTAAATGAAAATTGTATACGGAATGTTAATATTTGGGTAAAGCCTTTCAGTTTTTACTTGACAATAAATTGTTCGTTAACGGTTCGAATTCTTTATAAGGTATTTTACTTTTTGAAACAAATTTTAGGTATTTATCATATTTTCTGTTTATAATTTTGTTTTATTATATTAAAATATTAGGTAAAATTACTAGCATTGAAGTATCATCTATTTGATATAAAATGTCAACTTAGTTTTGGCGACATCCGTAATGTATAGTGGCAAATGTATGTAACGTGGTTTTCAAGGTGTCGCCAGCTTTGAGGTCCCGGATTCGATTCCTGGACGTATTAGTTTCTAATTTGTCGGGTTTTCGTAAAAATATCGTTCCTTAAATGAAAATTTTATTAGAAGTCGTTAAAAACAAGTCTCTCTATATATATTGCCTAATTCATACATGTATTTATGATAGACTTACATATTACATACCATACCTATATAATAACGAGTTTTGTATAAACATTGAAAAAGGATTATCGACTAAGCACTCATTTAATTTGTCACACATCCCCCTAATGTCAAATGTGAAAGAATGTCGTTGTCTTCTCTCATTCAACAAAATCATAAACAATTTCCTGAACATTGACATATAGCCTTCATCCCTACTGTTGTCAATGATAGCCGTAAGGCATGCGTCAATGACCCTATCTACAAAGAAATTTTTTGAATGTATGTTTGTGATATGGCTCGCACAGAGAGCTTTAAAAGCGTCCTCACTGATGAACTTTTGATGTCTCATTATAATATCACCAATCATATTACTTGCAATGAATAATGCATTCTTGGTAAAAGTTGAGTGAATCCCATCTATCTTTTTTATGGCAGTTTTCCTTACTATAAAGTGACAATCATTAGACTTCATTATGGTTAAATTCTTGTAGAAATTTTTAGGAATTGAATTTATATCATTTATTTCTTCAACTATCAATAGATTTGACTTGTCTGTTGCAGATTTTGTGTGGTGCGGACCACCAAAAGCAATTCCTGTAATAAATATTTTCTGCTGGTTATCTACAAGAGTATTCATTTTTATAGGAATACATGCGACCATGGAATGAGTTGTTCTTGTGCCTATTGACGTGTTGTATGTCCCTGATATTCTACTATAAAAATTACCTATTTGGTCCATGACCAATTTCTGAATAAAATTTGTCTAACCATTTTTCCTCAACACTCCCCATCACACATTCTCCAAGCAAATTTTTCTGTGCCATTTTCATATATAATGGTTCAAACCATTTAGGATATTGTTTATTTTGTATCTTCTCCCTTTCTGGTTGGGTGAGATTTTTCATTTCTGCATTGTGAACCTTTCCCTTTTTCCCTATCATCAATGCATCTTTGATGTTGGCATCCAACTCTTCCCTATTAGACATTTTATTCAAATCAATAAAGCCAAAGTGTTTATTCACTTTATTATTATCGAGCCATTTCTCAATCAGTCCTCTGACAGCAGCAATTAATTTTACATCCCCTTCAATTAGAGTTAAACCACCTGCCATTTTTAATATAAATTCGTCAACGGCGTACAAATCATTGTGGTCTTCAAGCTCTGTAGATTTGCAGTAAAAGAACGGTGTAATTTTCCCCTTATATGTACATGTTTCATTATGCTCTTCCTCCAATGGTTTTCTCAACAACTTAAAAAGTATTTCTGGTGTAATTGGTTCAATATTAAATCCACTAGTATCAACATCGCTTATATCTACTTGCTAATTAATGTTCCCTTCAAACAATCCTATCATTGATTTGAATAATAGTTTGTCAATAGGGGTTTCATCATATACTCTATCTTCAAGCCTTAATATTTTCATAGTAGCTCGTCTTTTTATTAGAAAGTTATATGCTTAACTAGTTCCCGGCATCTCATCATCTTTGTTGTGCAAATCAATAAAATGTTCATTTAAGTCTACTGTGATTAATTAGGTGTGGGATCCCGTATTTACGTTTTTTGAATACTCTTTCAAAACCTCATCTAGACTTACTGTAGTTTTCAATTCTATGAATTTATCTTATTCACCCCCAACATTCCCCACTTTTTGCAAAGTAGTTTTGGACGTCAGAAGCTGTAGATAGACCTTCTAACACAATATAACGATAATCTGAAACACGGGAATCACTCAACAATTCTTTTTCAGGATCGTATTCATCATCTGAATAGTCGTCAGTTGGCATAAAATCAGCTTCGTCACCACTTTGACACTCATATTCTTGATCAAAATCCACATGTGAAGGCCCTGCAATAGATTCTAAGTCTGTCCTAGGCATTTTTGCTGGTGGCCCTTCCCTCAAATTTTCTGTTGTTTTCCTCTTTAATGATTGGATCATTGCTTCTTCTAAATTTTGGGAGGGTTCCAAGTTTGCAAGTAATATGCAGAGCATATCATGACATAGTGACCTCTCTCTCCTTTGCCAATTTTCCAATTCCCAATGGTTTGATTACTGACCATGTCTTTCTATAAATGATAAGGGATATAATGTTAGATCAGAGGCTAATTTCTTATAATTTTCATCACCCATTTTTCATCTATATTAAACGTCTGTTATTGCTGCAAACAGTACCATCAGTCTCGTCAGAGGCAGCCTAGAAAACTGATAGACGAAAAAGAAATCACCAATTTTTGTTCGTTATATGATTGTTGTCAGTTATTTTTTTCTTGTCGCCGACTCAGTTGCTTTCTTATTCAAAATTTTAAATAAATTAAAACAATCGAATAAATAAAATGCTTTTAAAGTAGTTTACCTTTGTCAGTTACAATATTATAAGTAGGCACTTAATACCTTCGTTGTTTCTGATTTCCAAAATACGAGTGCTCTAAATAGTTACTCAAATTGGGATCAGAGCAATGTAGGTATTAACTGTTAACAGTAATACTGATATAAAGAGACTTATATTTAATAAAACAAAACCTCCTTTTTTGGAAGTCGGTTAAAAATCGCACGGTGCGTTCATTAGCAGATCCCTCTCCAAACGCAACATTGATATTGCGGGCTGTTTCTGCCGCGTTACTTCCGCGTCGGAACTCGTATTCAAAAATCACTCGAATTTTCGCAGTATCCATCTTTCTTGTCTAAGTTAAATAACAAAAACAATTGAAAGTCGATATTCAAATGTTTCACATTTTTTAAAAGAAGAACATTATAGAAACCATGTGAAAAAAGTTTCATTAGAAAACCTCAAACCATGAAGATTCTATGTCAATTCAAAGAACCTATTACAATTAAACGGCAATTTCATATTTTAACCCCTAATATCTTCATTCTGCCAAACTAATAATGGCGTTTAAATTGTTAAATTAATTAAACTATTCCTTTAGACATTTCCTGTCTATAATGTATTTCAAAGTGTATAAATAAATGTAACTTAGTGATGCAACGAATACTACTTTTACGAATACGAATATCTCGCCATGCTAATAAAAGAGATTTTCAATTCAACTTCAACTTCTTTCAATTCGCAGAAAATAAATAAAACACTCTCTTGCTTGACTTGTGCTCACGACTAACAAATGAAATTAACTAAAGGAAGAAAGGAATGAATGAATAAATCCATGGTTCGTTATCGTAATAATAGGGAAACTCCCGGAGCCGCGGGAACTGTATAAACTATGGCCGGGGAGTCCCCCGTCGCATCGTCGTTGTGGTTAAGGGTCTCTGCACACGTCTTATTTTTACGCGCGATTTTCAAATCTGCAGTAAATAGAGTCACATACAAAAAAATATTTTTAAAATATTCGTCTTAGTATTCGTCGAATACGAATATTCGGTAAATGTCTACTATTCGGCGAATACGAATATTCGTATTCGTATTGGTTGCATCACTAAGTAAGTATTAAGATGAATAAATTTAAAAAATCACAAATAACGGCAGTATTCGTTTTACTATGACCACAAAATGGAAGTCACAAAAAGAATTTGTCAACTTTCTGAGCAAGGTTTGCCTATAGGACAAAGTATTCCTAACTTAAATGAAAATTGTATACGGAATGTTAATATTTGGGTAAAGCCTTTCAGTTTTTACTTGACAATAAATTGTTCGTTAACGGTTCGAATTCTTTATAAGGTATTTTACTTTTTGAAACAAATTTTAGGTATTTATCATATTTTCTGTTTATAATTTTGTTTTATTATATTAAAATATTAGGTAAAATTACTAGCATTGAAGTATCATCTATTTGATATAAAATGTCAACTTAGTTTTGGCGACATCCGTAATGTATAGTGGCAAATGTATGTAACGTGGTTTTCAAGGTGTCGCCAGCTTTGAGGTCCCGGATTCGATTCCTGGACGTATTAGTTTCTAATTTGTCGGGTTTTCGTAAAAATATCGTTCCTTAAATGAAAATTTTATTAGAAGTCGTTAAAAACAAGTCTCTCTATATATATTGCCTAATTCATACATGTATTTATGATAGACTTACATATTACATACCATACCTATATAATAACGAGTTTTGTATAAACATTGAAAAAGGATTATCGACTAAGCACTCATTTAATTTGTCACACATCCCCCTAATGTCAAATGTGAAAGAATGTCGTTGTCTTCTCTCATTCAACAAAATCATAAACAATTTCCTGAACATTGACATATAGCCTTCATCCCTACTGTTGTCAATGATAGCCGTAAGGCATGCGTCAATGACCCTATCTACAAAGAAATTTTTTGAATGTATGTTTGTGATATGGCTCGCACAGAGAGCTTTAAAAGCGTCCTCACTGATGAACTTTTGATGTCTCATTATAATATCACCAATCATATTACTTGCAATGAATAATGCATTCTTGGTAAAAGTTGAGTGAATCCCATCTATCTTTTTTATGGCAGTTTTCCTTACTATAAAGTGACAATCATTAGACTTCATTATGGTTAAATTCTTGTAGAAATTTTTAGGAATTGAATTTATATCATTTATTTCTTCAACTATCAATAGATTTGACTTGTCTGTTGCAGATTTTGTGTGGTGCGGACCACCAAAAGCAATTCCTGTAATAAATATTTTCTGCTGGTTATCTACAAGAGTATTCATTTTTATAGGAATACATGCGACCATGGAATGAGTTGTTCTTGTGCCTATTGACGTGTTGTATGTCCCTGATATTCTACTATAAAAATTACCTATTTGGTCCATGACCAATTTCTGAATAAAATTTGTCCAACCATTTTTCCTCAACACTCCCCATCACACATTCTCCAAGCAAATTTTTCTGTGCCATTTTCATATATAATGGTTCAAACCATTTAGGATATTGTTTATTTTGTATCTTCTCCCTTTCTGGTTGGGTGAGATTTTTCATTTCTGCATTGTGAACCTTTCCCTTTTTCCCTATCATCAATGCATCTTTGATGTTGGCATCCAACTCTTCCCTATTAGACATTTTATTCAAATCAATAAAGCCAAAGTGTTTATTCACTTTATTATTATCGAGCCATTTCTCAATCAGTCCTCTGACAGCAGCAATTAATTTTACATCCCCTTCAATTAGAGTTAAACCACCTGCCATTTTTAATATAAATTCGTCAACGGCGTACAAATCATTGTGGTCTTCAAGCTCTGTAGATTTGCAGTAAAAGAACGGTGTAATTTTCCCCTTATATGTACATGTTTCATTATGCTCTTCCTCCAATGGTTTTCTCAACAACTTAAAAAGTATTTCTGGTGTAATTGGTTCAATATTAAATCCACTAGTATCAACATCGCTTATATCTACTTGCTAATTAATGTTCCCTTCAAACAATCCTATCATTGATTTGAATAATAGTTTGTCAATAGGGGTTTCATCATATACTCTATCTTCAAGCCTTAATATTTTCATAGTAGCTCGTCTTTTTATTAGAAAGTTATATGCTTAACTAGTTCCCGGCATCTCATCATCTTTGTTGTGCAAATCAATAAAATGTTCATTTAAGTCTACTGTGATTAATTAGGTGTGGGATCCCGTATTTACGTTTTTTGAATACTCTTTCAAAACCTCATCTAGACTTACTGTAGTTTTCAATTCTATGAATTTATCTTATTCACCCCCAACATTCCCCACTTTTTGCAAAGTAGTTTTGGACGTCAGAAGCTGTAGATAGACCTTCTAACACAATATAACGATAATCTGAAACACGGGAATCACTCAACAATTCTTTTTCAGGATCGTATTCATCATCTGAATAGTCGTCAGTTGGCATAAAATCAGCTTCGTCACCACTTTGACACTCATATTCTTGATCAAAATCCACATGTGAAGGCCCTGCAATAGATTCTAAGTCTGTCCTAGGCATTTTTGCTGGTGGCCCTTCCCTCAAATTTTCTGTTGTTTTCCTCTTTAATGATTGGATCATTGCTTCTTCTAAATTTTGGGAGGGTTCCAAGTTTGCAAGTAATATGCAGAGCATATCATGACATAGTGACCTCTCTCTCCTTTGCCAATTTTCCAATTCCCAATGGTTTGATTACTGACCATGTCTTTCTATAAATGATAAGGGATATAATGTTAGATCAGAGGCTAATTTCTTATAATTTTCATCACCCATTTTTCATCTATATTAAACGTCTGTTATTGCTGCAAACAGTACCATCAGTCTCGTCAGAGGCAGCCTAGAAAACTGATAGACGAAAAAGAAATCACCAATTTTTGTTCGTTATATGATTGTTGTCAGTTATTTTTTGCTTGTCGCCGACTCAGTTGCTCTCTTATTCAAAATTTTAAATAAATTAAAACAATCGAATAAATAAAATGCTTTTAAAGTAGTTTACCTTTGTCAGTTACAATATTATAAGTAGGCACTTAATACCTTCGTTGTTTCTGATTTCCAAAATACGAGTGCTCTAAATAGTTACTCAAATTGGGATCAGAGCAATGTAGGTATTAACTGTTAACAGTAATACTGATATAAAGAGACTTATATTTAATAAAACAAAACCTCCTTTTTTGGAAGTCGGTTAAAAATCGCACGGTGCGTTCATTAGCAGATCCCTCTCCAAACGCAACATTGATATTGCGGGCTGTTTCTGCCGCGTTACTTCCGCGTCGGAACTCGTATTCAAAAATCACTCGAATTTTCGCAGTATCCATCTTTCTTGTCTAAGTTAAATAACAAAAACAATTGAAAGTCGATATTCAAATGTTTCACATTTTTTAAAAGAAGAACATTATAGAAACCATGTGAAAAAAGTTTCATTAGAAAACCTCAAACCATGAAGATTCTATGTCAATTCAAAGAACCTATTACAATTAAACGGCAATTTCATATTTTAACCCCTAATATCTTCATTCTGCCAAACTAATAATGGCGTTTAAATTGTTAAATTAATTAAACTATTCCTTTAGACATTTCCTGTCTATAATGTATTTCAAAGTGTATAAATAAATGTAACTTAGTGATGCAACGAATACTACTTTTACGAATACGAATATCTCGCCATGCTAATAAAAGAGATTTTCAATTCAACTTCAACTTCTTTCAATTCGCAGAAAATAAATAAAACACTCTCTTGCTTGACTTGTGCTCACGACTAACAAATGAAATTAACTAAAGGAAGAAAGGAATGAATGAATAAATCCATGGTTCGTTATCGTAATAATAGGGAAACTCCCGGAGCCGCGGGAACTGTATAAACTATGGCCGGGGAGTCCCCCGTCGCATCGTCGTTGTGGTTAAGGGTCTCTGCACACGTCTTATTTTTACGCGCGATTTTCAAATCTGCAGTAAATAGAGTCACATACAAAAAAATATTTTTAAAATATTCGTCTTAGTATTCGTCGAATACGAATATTCGGTAAATGTCTACTATTCGGCGAATACGAATATTCGTATTCGTATTGGTTGCATCACTAAGTAAGTATTAAGATGAATAAATTTAAAAAATCACAAATAACGGCAGTATTCGTTTTACTGTGACCACAACATGGAAGTCACAAAAAGAATTTGTCAACTTTCTGAGCAAGGTTTGCCTATAGGACAAAGTATTCCTAACTTAAATGAAAATTGTATACGGAATGTTAATATTTGGGTAAAGCCTTTCAGTTTTTACTTGACAATAAATTGTTCGTTAACGGTTCGAATTCTTTATAAGGTATTTTACTTTTTGAAACAAATTTTAGGTATTTATCATATTTTCTGTTTATAATTTTGTTTTATTATATTAAAATATTAGGTAAAATTACTAGCATTGAAGTATCATCTATTTGATATAAAATGTCAACTTAGTTTTGGCGACATCCGTAATGTATAGTGGCAAATGTATGTAACGTGGTTTTCAAGGTGTCGCCAGCTTTGAGGTCCCGGATTCGATTCCTGGACGTATTAGTTTCTAATTTGTCGGGTTTTCGTAAAAATATCGTTCCTTAAATGAAAATTTTATTAGAAGTCGTTAAAAACAAGTCTCTCTATATATATTGCCTAATTCATACATGTATTTATGATAGACTTACATATTACATACCATACCTATATAATAACGAGTTTTGTATAAACATTGAAAAAGGATTATCGACTAAGCACTCATTTAATTTGTCACACATCCCCCTAATGTCAAATGTGAAAGAATGTTGTTGTCTTCTCTCATTCAACAAAATCATAAACAATTTCCTGAACATTGACATATAGCCTTCATCCCTACTGTTGTCAATGATAGCCGTAAGGCATGCGTCAATGACCCTATCTACAAAGAAATTTTTTGAATGTATGTTTGTGATATGGCTCGCACAGAGAGCTTTAAAAGCGTCCTCACTGATGAACTTTTGATGTCTCATTATAATATCACCAATCATATTACTTGCAATGAATAATGCATTCTTGGTAAAAGTTGGGTGAATCCCATCTATCTTTTTTATGGCAGTTTTCCTTACTATAAAGTGACAATCATTAGACTTCATTATGGTTAAATTCTTGTAGAAATTTTTAGGAATTGAATTTATATCATTTATTTCTTCAACTATCAATAGATTTGACTTGTCTGTTGCAGATTTTGTGTGGTGCGGACCACCAAAAGCAATTCCTGTAATAAATATTTTCTGCTGGTTATCTACAAGAGTATTCATTTTTATAGGAATACATGCGACCATGGAATGAGTTGTTCTTGTGCCTATTGACGTGTTGTATGTCCCTGATATTCTACTATAAAAATTACCTATTTGGTCCATGACCAATTTCTGAATAAAATTTGTCCAACCATTTTTCCTCAACACTCCCCATCACACATTCTCCAAGCAAATTTTTCTGTGCCATTTTCATATATAATGGTTCAAACCATTTAGGATATTGTTTATTTTGTATCTTCTCCCTTTCTGGTTGGGTGAGATTTTTCATTTCTGCATTGTGAACCTTTCCCTTTTTCCCTATCATCAATGCATCTTTGATGTTGGCATCCAACTCTTCCCTATTAGACATTTTATTCAAATCAATAAAGCCAAAGTGTTTATTCACTTTATTATTATCGAGCCATTTCTCAATCAGTCCTCTGACAGCAGCAATTAATTTTACATCCCCTTCAATTAGAGTTAAACCACCTGCCATTTTTAATATAAATTCGTCAACGGCGTACAAATCATTGTGGTCTTCAAGCTCTGTAGATTTGCAGTAAAAGAACGGTGTAATTTTCCCCTTATATGTACATGTTTCATTATGCTCTTCCTCCAATGGTTTTCTCAACAACTTAAAAAGTATTTCTGGTGTAATTGGTTCAATATTAAATCCACTAGTATCAACATCGCTTATATCTACTTGCTAATTAATGTTCCCTTCAAACAATCCTATCATTGATTTGAATAATAGTTTGTCAATAGGGGTTTCATCATATACTCTATCTTCAAGCCTTAATATTTTCATAGTAGCTCGTCTTTTTATTAGAAAGTTATATGCTTAACTAGTTCCCGGCATCTCATCATCTTTGTTGTGCAAATCAATAAAATGTTCATTTAAGTCTACTGTGATTAATTAGGTGTGGGATCCCGTATTTACGTTTTTTGAATACTCTTTCAAAACCTCATCTAGACTTACTGTAGTTTTCAATTCTATGAATTTATCTTATTCACCCCCAACATTCCCCACTTTTTGCAAAGTAGTTTTGGACGTCAGAAGCTGTAGATAGACCTTCTAACACAATATAACGATAATCTGAAACACGGGAATCACTCAACAATTCTTTTTCAGGATCGTATTCATCATCTGAATAGTCGTCAGTTGGCATAAAATCAGCTTCGTCACCACTTTGACACTCATATTCTTGATCAAAATCCACATGTGAAGGCCCTGCAATAGATTCTAAGTCTGTCCTAGGCATTTTTGCTGGTGGCCCTTCCCTCAAATTTTCTGTTGTTTTCCTCTTTAATGATTGGATCATTGCTTCTTCTAAATTTTGGGAGGGTTCCAAGTTTGCAAGTAATATGCAGAGCATATCATGACATAGTGACCTCTCTCTCCTTTGCCAATTTTCCAATTCCCAATGGTTTGATTACTGACCATGTCTTTCTATAAATGATAAGGGATATAATGTTAGATCAGAGGCTAATTTCTTATAATTTTGATCACCCATTTTTCATCTATATTAAACGTCTGTTATTGCTGCAAACAGTACCATCAGTCTCGTCAGAGGCAGCCTAGAAAACTGATAGACGAAAAAGAAATCACCAATTTTTGTTCGTTATATGATTGTTGTCAGTTATTTTTTGCTTGTCGCCGACTCAGTTGCTCTCTTATTCAAAATTTTAAATAAATTAAAACAATCGAATAAATAAAATGCTTTTAAAGTAGTTTACCTTTGTCAGTTACAATATTATAAGTAGGCACTTAATACCTTCGTTGTTTCTGATTTCCAAAATACGAGTGCTCTAAATAGTTACTCAAATTGGGATCAGAGCAATGTAGGTATTAACTGTTAACAGTAATACTGATATAAAGAGACTTATATTTAATAAAACAAAACCTCCTTTTTTGGAAGTCGGTTAAAAATCGCACGGTGCGTTCATTAGCAGATCCCTCTCCAAACGCAACATTGATATTGCGGGCTGTTTCTGCCGCGTTACTTCCGCGTCGGAACTCGTATTCAAAAATCACTCGAATTTTCGCAGTATCCATCTTTCTTGTCTAAGTTAAATAACAAAAACAATTGAAAGTCGATATTCAAATGTTTCACATTTTTTAAAAGAAGAACATTATAGAAACCATGTGAAAAAAGTTTCATTAGAAAACCTCAAACCATGAAGATTCTATGTCAATTCAAAGAACCTATTACAATTAAACGGCAATTTCATATTTTAACCCCTAATATCTTCATTCTGCCAAACTAATAATGGCGTTTAAATTGTTAAATTAATTAAACTATTCCTTTAGACATTTCCTGTCTATAATGTATTTCAAAGTGTATAAATAAATGTAACTTAGTGATGCAACGAATACTACTTTTACGAATACGAATATCTCGCCATGCTAATAAAAGAGATTTTCAATTCAACTTCAACTTCTTTCAATTCGCAGAAAATAAATAAAACACTCTCTTGCTTGACTTGTGCTCACGACTAACAAATGAAATTAACTAAAGGAAGAAAGGAATGAATGAATAAATCCATGGTTCGTTATCGTAATAATAGGGAAACTCCCGGAGCCGCGGGAACTGTATAAACTATGGCCGGGGAGTCCCCCGTCGCATCGTCGTTGTGGTTAAGGGTCTCTGCACACGTCTTATTTTTACGCGCGATTTTCAAATCTGCAGTAAATAGAGTCACATACAAAAAAATATTTTTAAAATATTCGTCTTAGTATTCGTCGAATACGAATATTCGGTAAATGTCTACTATTCGGCGAATACGAATATTCGTATTCGTATTGGTTGCATCACTAAGTAAGTATTAAGATGAATAAATTTAAAAAATCACAAATAACGGCAGTATTCGTTTTACTATGACCACAAAATGGAAGTCACAAAAAGAATTTGTCAACTTTCTGAGCAAGGTTTGCCTATAGGACAAAGTATTCCTAACTTAAATGAAAATTGTATACGGAATGTTAATATTTGGGTAAAGCCTTTCAGTTTTTACTTGACAATAAATTGTTCGTTAACGGTTCGAATTCTTTATAAGGTATTTTACTTTTTGAAACAAATTTTAGGTATTTATCATATTTTCTGTTTATAATTTTGTTTTATTATATTAAAATATTAGGTAAAATTACTAGCATTGAAGTATCATCTATTTGATATAAAATGTCAACTTAGTTTTGGCGACATCCGTAATGTATAGTGGCAAATGTATGTAACGTGGTTTTCAAGGTGTCGCCAGCTTTGAGGTCCCGGATTCGATTCCTGGACGTATTAGTTTCTAATTTGTCGGGTTTTCGTAAAAATATCGTTCCTTAAATGAAAATTTTATTAGAAGTCGTTAAAAACAAGTCTCTCTATATATATTGCCTAATTCATACATGTATTTATGATAGACTTACATATTACATACCATACCTATATAATAACGAGTTTTGTATAAACATTGAAAAAGGATTATCGACTAAGCACTCATTTAATTTGTCACACATCCCCCTAATGTCAAATGTGAAAGAATGTCGTTGTCTTCTCTCATTCAACAAAATCATAAACAATTTCCTGAACATTGACATATAGCCTTCATCCCTACTGTTGTCAATGATAGCCGTAAGGCATGCGTCAATGACCCTATCTACAAAGAAATTTTTTGAATGTATGTTTGTGATATGGCTCGCACAGAGAGCTTTAAAAGCGTCCTCACTGATGAACTTTTGATGTCTCATTATAATATCACCAATCATATTACTTGCAATGAATAATGCATTCTTGGTAAAAGTTGGGTGAATCCCATCTATCTTTTTTATGGCAGTTTTCCTTACTATAAAGTGACAATCATTAGACTTCATTATGGTTAAATTCTTGTAGAAATTTTTAGGAATTGAATTTATATCATTTATTTCTTCAACTATCAATAGATTTGACTTGTCTGTTGCAGATTTTGTGTGGTGCGGACCACCAAAAGCAATTCCTGTAATAAATATTTTCTGCTGGTTATCTACAAGAGTATTCATTTTTATAGGAATACATGCGACCATGGAATGAGTTGTTCTTGTGCCTATTGACGTGTTGTATGTCCCTGATATTCTACTATAAAAATTACCTATTTGGTCCATGACCAATTTCTGAATAAAATTTGTCCAACCATTTTTCCTCAACACTCCCCATCACACATTCTCCAAGCAAATTTTTCTGTGCCATTTTCATATATAATGGTTCAAACCATTTAGGATATTGTTTATTTTGTATCTTCTCCCTTTCTGGTTGGGTGAGATTTTTCATTTCTGCATTGTGAACCTTTCCCTTTTTCCCTATCATCAATGCATCTTTGATGTTGGCATCCAACTCTTCCCTATTAGACATTTTATTCAAATCAATAAAGCCAAAGTGTTTATTCACTTTATTATTATCGAGCCATTTCTCAATCAGTCCTCTGACAGCAGCAATTAATTTTACATCCCCTTCAATTAGAGTTAAACCACCTGCCATTTTTAATATAAATTCGTCAACGGCGTACAAATCATTGTGGTCTTCAAGCTCTGTAGATTTGCAGTAAAAGAACGGTGTAATTTTCCCCTTATATGTACATGTTTCATTATGCTCTTCCTCCAATGGTTTTCTCAACAACTTAAAAAGTATTTCTGGTGTAATTGGTTCAATATTAAATCCACTAGTATCAACATCGCTTATATCTACTTGCTAATTAATGTTCCCTTCAAACAATCCTATCATTGATTTGAATAATAGTTTGTCAATAGGGGTTTCATCATATACTCTATCTTCAAGCCTTAATATTTTCATAGTAGCTCGTCTTTTTATTAGAAAGTTATATGCTTAACTAGTTCCCGGCATCTCATCATCTTTGTTGTGCAAATCAATAAAATGTTCATTTAAGTCTACTGTGATTAATTAGGTGTGGGATCCCGTATTTACGTTTTTTGAATACTCTTTCAAAACCTCATCTAGACTTACTGTAGTTTTCAATTCTATGAATTTATCTTATTCACCCCCAACATTCCCCACTTTTTGCAAAGTAGTTTTGGACGTCAGAAGCTGTAGATAGACCTTCTAACACAATATAACGATAATCTGAAACACGGGAATCACTCAACAATTCTTTTTCAGGATCGTATTCATCATCTGAATAGTCGTCAGTTGGCATAAAATCAGCTTCGTCACCACTTTGACACTCATATTCTTGATCAAAATCCACATGTGAAGGCCCTGCAATAGATTCTAAGTCTGTCCTAGGCATTTTTGCTGGTGGCCCTTCCCTCAAATTTTCTGTTGTTTTCCTCTTTAATGATTGGATCATTGCTTCTTCTAAATTTTGGGAGGGTTCCAAGTTTGCAAGTAATATGCAGAGCATATCATGACATAGTGACCTCTCTCTCCTTTGCCAATTTTCCAATTCCCAATGGTTTGATTACTGACCATGTCTTTCTATAAATGATAAGGGATATAATGTTAGATCAGAGGCTAATTTCTTATAATTTTGATCACCCATTTTTCATCTATATTAAACGTCTGTTATTGCTGCAAACAGTACCATCAGTCTCGTCAGAGGCAGCCTAGAAAACTGATAGACGAAAAAGAAATCACCAATTTTTGTTCGTTATATGATTGTTGTCAGTTATTTTTTGCTTGTCGCCGACTCAGTTGCTCTCTTATTCAAAATTTTAAATAAATTAAAACAATCGAATAAATAAAATGCTTTTAAAGTAGTTTACCTTTGTCAGTTACAATATTATAAGTAGGCACTTAATACCTTCGTTGTTTCTGATTTCCAAAATACGAGTGCTCTAAATAGTTACTCAAATTGGGATCAGAGCAATGTAGGTATTAACTGTTAACAGTAATACTGATATAAAGAGACTTATATTTAATAAAACAAAACCTCCTTTTTTGGAAGTCGGTTAAAAATCGCACGGTGCGTTCATTAGCAGATCCCTCTCCAAACGCAACATTGATATTGCGGGCTGTTTCTGCCGCGTTACTTCCGCGTCGGAACTCGTATTCAAAAATCACTCGAATTTTCGCAGTATCCATCTTTCTTGTCTAAGTTAAATAACAAAAACAATTGAAAGTCGATATTCAAATGTTTCACATTTTTTAAAAGAAGAACATTATAGAAACCATGTGAAAAAAGTTTCATTAGAAAACCTCAAACCATGAAGATTCTATGTCAATTCAAAGAACCTATTACAATTAAACGGCAATTTCATATTTTAACCCCTAATATCTTCATTCTGCCAAACTAATAATGGCGTTTAAATTGTTAAATTAATTAAACTATTCCTTTAGACATTTCCTGTCTATAATGTATTTCAAAGTGTATAAATAAATGTAACTTAGTGATGCAACGAATACTACTTTTACGAATACGAATATCTCGCCATGCTAATAAAAGAGATTTTCAATTCAACTTCAACTTCTTTCAATTCGCAGAAAATAAATAAAACACTCTCTTGCTTGACTTGTGCTCACGACTAACAAATGAAATTAACTAAAGGAAGAAAGGAATGAATGAATAAATCCATGGTTCGTTATCGTAATAATAGGGAAACTCCCGGAGCCGCGGGAACTGTATAAACTATGGCCGGGGAGTCCCCCGTCGCATCGTCGTTGTGGTTAAGGGTCTCTGCACACGTCTTATTTTTACGCGCGATTTTCAAATCTGCAGTAAATAGAGTCACATACAAAAAAATATTTTTAAAATATTCGTCTTAGTATTCGTCGAATACGAATATTCGGTAAATGTCTACTATTCGGCGAATACGAATATTCGTATTCGTATTGGTTGCATCACTAAGTAAGTATTAAGATGAATAAATTTAAAAAATCACAAATAACGGCAGTATTCGTTTTACTGTGACCACAACATGGAAGTCACAAAAAGAATTTGTCAACTTTCTGAGCAAGGTTTGCCTATAGGACAAAGTATTCCTAACTTAAATGAAAATTGTATACGGAATGTTAATATTTGGGTAAAGCCTTTCAGTTTTTACTTGACAATAAATTGTTCGTTAACGGTTCGAATTCTTTATAAGGTATTTTACTTTTTGAAACAAATTTTAGGTATTTATCATATTTTCTGTTTATAATTTTGTTTTATTATATTAAAATATTAGGTAAAATTACTAGCATTGAAGTATCATCTATTTGATATAAAATGTCAACTTAGTTTTGGCGACATCCGTAATGTATAGTGGCAAATGTATGTAACGTGGTTTTCAAGGTGTCGCCAGCTTTGAGGTCCCGGATTCGATTCCTGGACGTATTAGTTTCTAATTTGTCGGGTTTTCGTAAAAATATCGTTCCTTAAATGAAAATTTTATTAGAAGTCGTTAAAAACAAGTCTCTCTATATATATTGCCTAATTCATACATGTATTTATGATAGACTTACATATTACATACCATACCTATATAATAACGAGTTTTGTATAAACATTGAAAAAGGATTATCGACTAAGCACTCATTTAATTTGTCACACATCCCCCTAATGTCAAATGTGAAAGAATGTTGTTGTCTTCTCTCATTCAACAAAATCATAAACAATTTCCTGAACATTGACATATAGCCTTCATCCCTACTGTTGTCAATGATAGCCGTAAGGCATGCGTCAATGACCCTATCTACAAAGAAATTTTTTGAATGTATGTTTGTGATATGGCTCGCACAGAGAGCTTTAAAAGCGTCCTCACTGATGAACTTTTGATGTCTCATTATAATATCACCAATCATATTACTTGCAATGAATAATGCATTCTTGGTAAAAGTTGGGTGAATCCCATCTATCTTTTTTATGGCAGTTTTCCTTACTATAAAGTGACAATCATTAGACTTCATTATGGTTAAATTCTTGTAGAAATTTTTAGGAATTGAATTTATATCATTTATTTCTTCAACTATCAATAGATTTGACTTGTCTGTTGCAGATTTTGTGTGGTGCGGACCACCAAAAGCAATTCCTGTAATAAATATTTTCTGCTGGTTATCTACAAGAGTATTCATTTTTATAGGAATACATGCGACCATGGAATGAGTTGTTCTTGTGCCTATTGACGTGTTGTATGTCCCTGATATTCTACTATAAAAATTACCTATTTGGTCCATGACCAATTTCTGAATAAAATTTGTCCAACCATTTTTCCTCAACACTCCCCATCACAC
Source organism: Anania crocealis (assembly GCA_949315895.1). Taxonomy (NCBI): domain Eukaryota; kingdom Metazoa; phylum Arthropoda; class Insecta; order Lepidoptera; family Crambidae; genus Anania; species Anania crocealis. The sequence goes on along the minus strand of OX438867.1, from coordinate 17,198,625 downwards.
ATTCTCCAAGCAAATTTTTCTGTGCCATTTTCATATATAATGGTTCAAACCATTTAGGATATTGTTTATTTTGTATCTTCTCCCTTTCTGGTTGGGTGAGATTTTTCATTTCTGCATTGTGAACCTTTCCCTTTTTCCCTATCATCAATGCATCTTTGATGTTGGCATCCAACTCTTCCCTATTAGACATTTTATTCAAATCAATAAAGCCAAAGTGTTTATTCACTTTATTATTATCGAGCCATTTCTCAATCAGTCCTCTGACAGCAGCAATTTATTTTACATCCCCTTCAATTAGAGTTAAACCACCTGCCATTTTTAATATAAATTCGTCAACGGCGTACAAATCATTGTGGTCTTCAAGCTCTGTAGATTTGCAGTAAAAGAACGGTGTAATTTTCCCCTTATATGTACATGTTTCATTATGCTCTTCCTCCAATGGTTTTCTCAACAACTTAAAAAGTATTTCTGGTGTAATTGGTTCAATATTAAATCCACTAGTATCAACATCGCTTATATCTACTTGCTAATTAATGTTCCCTTCAAACAATCCTATCATTGATTTGAATAATAGTTTGTCAATAGGGGTTTCATCATATACTCTATCTTCAAGCCTTAATATTTTCATAGTAGCTCGTCTTTTTATTAGAAAGTTATATGCTTAACTAGTTCCCGGCATCTCATCATCTTTGTTGTGCAAATCAATAAAATGTTCATTTAAGTCTACTGTGATTAATTAGGTGTGGGATCCCGTATTTACGTTTTTTGAATACTCTTTCAAAACCTCATCTAGACTTACTGTAGTTTTCAATTCTATGAATTTATCTTATTCACCCCCAACATTCCCCACTTTTTGCAAAGTAGTTTTGGACGTCAGAAGCTGTAGATAGACCTTCTAACACAATATAACGATAATCTGAAACACGGGAATCACTCAACAATTCTTTTTCAGGATCGTATTCATCATCTGAATAGTCGTCAGTTGGCATAAAATCAGCTTCGTCACCACTTTGACACTCATATTCTTGATCAAAATCCACATGTGAAGGCCCTGCAATAGATTCTAAGTCTGTCCTAGGCATTTTTGCTGGTGGCCCTTCCCTCAAATTTTCTGTTGTTTTCCTCTTTAATGATTGGATCATTGCTTCTTCTAAATTTTGGGAGGGTTCCAAGTTTGCAAGTAATATGCAGAGCATATCATGACATAGTGACCTCTCTCTCCTTTGCCAATTTTCCAATTCCCAATGGTTTGATTACTGACCATGTCTTTCTATAAATGATAAGGGATATAATGTTAGATCAGAGGCTAATTTCTTATAATTTTGATCACCCATTTTTCATCTATATTAAACGTCTGTTATTGCTGCAAACAGTACCATCAGTCTCGTCAGAGGCAGCCTAGAAAACTGATAGACGAAAAAGAAATCACCAATTTTTGTTCGTTATATGATTGTTGTCAGTTATTTTTTGCTTGTCGCCGACTCAGTTGCTCTCTTATTCAAAATTTTAAATAAATTAAAACAATCGAATAAATAAAATGCTTTTAAAGTAGTTTACCTTTGTCAGTTACAATATTATAAGTAGGCACTTAATACCTTCGTTGTTTCTGATTTCCAAAATACGAGTGCTCTAAATAGTTACTCAAATTGGGATCAGAGCAATGTAGGTATTAACTGTTAACAGTAATACTGATATAAAGAGACTTATATTTAATAAAACAAAACCTCCTTTTTTGGAAGTCGGTTAAAAATCGCACGGTGCGTTCATTAGCAGATCCCTCTCCAAACGCAACATTGATATTGCGGGCTGTTTCTGCCGCGTTACTTCCGCGTCGGAACTCGTATTCAAAAATCACTCGAATTTTCGCAGTATCCATCTTTCTTGTCTAAGTTAAATAACAAAAACAATTGAAAGTCGATATTCAAATGTTTCACATTTTTTAAAAGAAGAACATTATAGAAACCATGTGAAAAAAGTTTCATTAGAAAACCTCAAACCATGAAGATTCTATGTCAATTCAAAGAACCTATTACAATTAAACGGCAATTTCATATTTTAACCCCTAATATCTTCATTCTGCCAAACTAATAATGGCGTTTAAATTGTTAAATTAATTAAACTATTCCTTTAGACATTTCCTGTCTATAATGTATTTCAAAGTGTATAAATAAATGTAACTTAGTGATGCAACGAATACTACTTTTACGAATACGAATATCTCGCCATGCTAATAAAAGAGATTTTCAATTCAACTTCAACTTCTTTCAATTCGCAGAAAATAAATAAAACACTCTCTTGCTTGACTTGTGCTCACGACTAACAAATGAAATTAACTAAAGGAAGAAAGGAATGAATGAATAAATCCATGGTTCGTTATCGTAATAATAGGGAAACTCCCGGAGCCGCGGGAACTGTATAAACTATGGCCGGGGAGTCCCCCGTCGCATCGTCGTTGTGGTTAAGGGTCTCTGCACACGTCTTATTTTTACGCGCGATTTTCAAATCTGCAGTAAATAGAGTCACATACAAAAAAATTTTTTTAAAATATTCGTCTTAGTATTCGTCGAATACGAATATTCGGTAAATGTCTACTATTCGGCGAATACGAATATTCGTATTCGTATTGGTTGCATCACTAAGTAAGTATTAAGATGAATAAATTTAAAAAATCACAAATAACGGCAGTATTCGTTTTACTATGACCACAAAATGGAAGTCACAAAAAGAATTTGTCAACTTTCTGAGCAAGGTTTGCCTATAGGACAAAGTATTCCTAACTTAAATGAAAATTGTATACGGAATGTTAATATTTGGGTAAAGCCTTTCAGTTTTTACTTGACAATAAATTGTTCGTTAACGGTTCGAATTCTTTATAAGGTATTTTACTTTTTGAAACAAATTTTAGGTATTTATCATATTTTCTGTTTATAATTTTGTTTTATTATATTAAAATATTAGGTAAAATTACTAGCATTGAAGTATCATCTATTTGATATAAAATGTCAACTTAGTTTTGGCGACATCCGTAATGTATAGTGGCAAATGTATGTAACGTGGTTTTCAAGGTGTCGCCAGCTTTGAGGTCCCGGATTCGATTCCTGGACGTATTAGTTTCTAATTTGTCGGGTTTTCGTAAAAATATCGTTCCTTAAATGAAAATTTTATTAGAAGTCGTTAAAAACAAGTCTCTCTATATATATTGCCTAATTCATACATGTATTTATGATAGACTTACATATTACATACCATACCTATATAATAACGAGTTTTGTATAAACATTGAAAAAGGATTATCGACTAAGCACTCATTTAATTTGTCACACATCCCCCTAATGTCAAATGTGAAAGAATGTCGTTGTCTTCTCTCATTCAACAAAATCATAAACAATTTCCTGAACATTGACATATAGCCTTCATCCCTACTGTTGTCAATGATAGCCGTAAGGCATGCGTCAATGACCCTATCTACAAAGAAATTTTTTGAATGTATGTTTGTGATATGGCTCGCACAGAGAGCTTTAAAAGCGTCCTCACTGATGAACTTTTGATGTCTCATTATAATATCACCAATCATATTACTTGCAATGAATAATGCATTCTTGGTAAAAGTTGAGTGAATCCCATCTATCTTTTTTATGGCAGTTTTCCTTACTATAAAGTGACAATCATTAGACTTCATTATGGTTAAATTCTTGTAGAAATTTTTAGGAATTGAATTTATATCATTTATTTCTTCAACTATCAATAGATTTGACTTGTCTGTTGCAGATTTTGTGTGGTGCGGACCACCAAAAGCAATTCCTGTAATAAATATTTTCTGCTGGTTATCTACAAGAGTATTCATTTTTATAGGAATACATGCGACCATGGAATGAGTTGTTCTTGTGCCTATTGACGTGTTGTATGTCCCTGATATTCTACTATAAAAATTACCTATTTGGTCCATGACCAATTTCTGAATAAAATTTGTCCAACCATTTTTCCTCAACACTCCCCATCACACATTCTCCAAGCAAATTTTTCTGTGCCATTTTCATATATAATGGTTCAAACCATTTAGGATATTGTTTATTTTGTATCTTCTCCCTTTCTGGTTGGGTGAGATTTTTCATTTCTGCATTGTGAACCTTTCCCTTTTTCCCTATCATCAATGCATCTTTGATGTTGGCATCCAACTCTTCCCTATTAGACATTTTATTCAAATCAATAAAGCCAAAGTGTTTATTCACTTTATTATTATCGAGCCATTTCTCAATCAGTCCTCTGACAGCAGCAATTAATTTTACATCCCCTTCAATTAGAGTTAAACCACCTGCCATTTTTAATATAAATTCGTCAACGGCGTACAAATCATTGTGGTCTTCAAGCTCTGTAGATTTGCAGTAAAAGAACGGTGTAATTTTCCCCTTATATGTACATGTTTCATTATGCTCTTCCTCCAATGGTTTTCTCAACAACTTAAAAAGTATTTCTGGTGTAATTGGTTCAATATTAAATCCACTAGTATCAACATCGCTTATATCTACTTGCTAATTAATGTTCCCTTCAAACAATCCTATCATTGATTTGAATAATAGTTTGTCAATAGGGGTTTCATCATATACTCTATCTTCAAGCCTTAATATTTTCATAGTAGCTCGTCTTTTTATTAGAAAGTTATATGCTTAACTAGTTCCCGGCATCTCATCATCTTTGTTGTGCAAATCAATAAAATGTTCATTTAAGTCTACTGTGATTAATTAGGTGTGGGATCCCGTATTTACGTTTTTTGAATACTCTTTCAAAACCTCATCTAGACTTACTGTAGTTTTCAATTCTATGAATTTATCTTATTCACCCCCAACATTCCCCACTTTTTGCAAAGTAGTTTTGGACGTCAGAAGCTGTAGATAGACCTTCTAACACAATATAACGATAATCTGAAACACGGGAATCACTCAACAATTCTTTTTCAGGATCGTATTCATCATCTGAATAGTCGTCAGTTGGCATAAAATCAGCTTCGTCACCACTTTGACACTCATATTCTTGATCAAAATCCACATGTGAAGGCCCTGCAATAGATTCTAAGTCTGTCCTAGGCATTTTTGCTGGTGGCCCTTCCCTCAAATTTTCTGTTGTTTTCCTCTTTAATGATTGGATCATTGCTTCTTCTAAATTTTGGGAGGGTTCCAAGTTTGCAAGTAATATGCAGAGCATATCATGACATAGTGACCTCTCTCTCCTTTGCCAATTTTCCAATTCCCAATGGTTTGATTACTGACCATGTCTTTCTATAAATGATAAGGGATATAATGTTAGATCAGAGGCTAATTTCTTATAATTTTCATCACCCATTTTTCATCTATATTAAACGTCTGTTATTGCTGCAAACAGTACCATCAGTCTCGTCAGAGGCAGCCTAGAAAACTGATAGACGAAAAAGAAATCACCAATTTTTGTTCGTTATATGATTGTTGTCAGTTATTTTTTGCTTGTCGCCGACTCAGTTGCTCTCTTATTCAAAATTTTAAATAAATTAAAACAATCGAATAAATAAAATGCTTTTAAAGTAGTTTACCTTTGTCAGTTACAATATTATAAGTAGGCACTTAATACCTTCGTTGTTTCTGATTTCCAAAATACGAGTGCTCTAAATAGTTACTCAAATTGGGATCAGAGCAATGTAGGTATTAACTGTTAACAGTAATACTGATATAAAGAGACTTATATTTAATAAAACAAAACCTCCTTTTTTGGAAGTCGGTTAAAAATCGCACGGTGCGTTCATTAGCAGATCCCTCTCCAAACGCAACATTGATATTGCGGGCTGTTTCTGCCGCGTTACTTCCGCGTCGGAACTCGTATTCAAAAATCACTCGAATTTTCGCAGTATCCATCTTTCTTGTCTAAGTTAAATAACAAAAACAATTGAAAGTCGATATTCAAATGTTTCACATTTTTTAAAAGAAGAACATTATAGAAACCATGTGAAAAAAGTTTCATTAGAAAACCTCAAACCATGAAGATTCTATGTCAATTCAAAGAACCTATTACAATTAAACGGCAATTTCATATTTTAACCCCTAATATCTTCATTCTGCCAAACTAATAATGGCGTTTAAATTGTTAAATTAATTAAACTATTCCTTTAGACATTTCCTGTCTATAATGTATTTCAAAGTGTATAAATAAATGTAACTTAGTGATGCAACGAATACTACTTTTACGAATACGAATATCTCGCCATGCTAATAAAAGAGATTTTCAATTCAACTTCAACTTCTTTCAATTCGCAGAAAATAAATAAAACACTCTCTTGCTTGACTTGTGCTCACGACTAACAAATGAAATTAACTAAAGGAAGAAAGGAATGAATGAATAAATCCATGGTTCGTTATCGTAATAATAGGGAAACTCCCGGAGCCGCGGGAACTGTATAAACTATGGCCGGGGAGTCCCCCGTCGCATCGTCGTTGTGGTTAAGGGTCTCTGCACACGTCTTATTTTTACGCGCGATTTTCAAATCTGCAGTAAATAGAGTCACATACAAAAAAATATTTTTAAAATATTCGTCTTAGTATTCGTCGAATACGAATATTCGGTAAATGTCTACTATTCGGCGAATACGAATATTCGTATTCGTATTGGTTGCATCACTAAGTAAGTATTAAGATGAATAAATTTAAAAAATCACAAATAACGGCAGTATTCGTTTTACTGTGACCACAACATGGAAGTCACAAAAAGAATTTGTCAACTTTCTGAGCAAGGTTTGCCTATAGGACAAAGTATTCCTAACTTAAATGAAAATTGTATACGGAATGTTAATATTTGGGTAAAGCCTTTCAGTTTTTACTTGACAATAAATTGTTCGTTAACGGTTCGAATTCTTTATAAGGTATTTTACTTTTTGAAACAAATTTTAGGTATTTATCATATTTTCTGTTTATAATTTTGTTTTATTATATTAAAATATTAGGTAAAATTACTAGCATTGAAGTATCATCTATTTGATATAAAATGTCAACTTAGTTTTGGCGACATCCGTAATGTATAGTGGCAAATGTATGTAACGTGGTTTTCAAGGTGTCGCCAGCTTTGAGGTCCCGGATTCGATTCCTGGACGTATTAGTTTCTAATTTGTCGGGTTTTCGTAAAAATATCGTTCCTTAAATGAAAATTTTATTAGAAGTCGTTAAAAACAAGTCTCTCTATATATATTGCCTAATTCATACATGTATTTATGATAGACTTACATATTACATACCATACCTATATAATAACGAGTTTTGTATAAACATTGAAAAAGGATTATCGACTAAGCACTCATTTAATTTGTCACACATCCCCCTAATGTCAAATGTGAAAGAATGTTGTTGTCTTCTCTCATTCAACAAAATCATAAACAATTTCCTGAACATTGACATATAGCCTTCATCCCTACTGTTGTCAATGATAGCCGTAAGGCATGCGTCAATGACCCTATCTACAAAGAAATTTTTTGAATGTATGTTTGTGATATGGCTCGCACAGAGAGCTTTAAAAGCGTCCTCACTGATGAACTTTTGATGTCTTATTATAATATCACCAATCATATTACTTGCAATGAATAATGCATTCTTGGTAAAAGTTGGGTGAATCCCATCTATCTTTTTTATGGCAGTTTTCCTTACTATAAAGTGACAATCATTAGACTTCATTATGGTTAAATTCTTGTAGAAATTTTTAGGAATTGAATTTATATCATTTATTTCTTCAACTATCAATAGATTTGACTTGTCTGTTGCAGATTTTGTGTGGTGCGGACCACCAAAAGCAATTCCTGTAATAAATATTTTCTGCTGGTTATCTACAAGAGTATTCATTTTTATAGGAATACATGCGACCATGGAATGAGTTGTTCTTGTGCCTATTGACGTGTTGTATGTCCCTGATATTCTACTATAAAAATTACCTATTTGGTCCATGACCAATTTCTGAATAAAATTTGTCCAACCATTTTTCCTCAACACTCCCCATCACACATTCTCCAAGCAAATTTTTCTGTGCCATTTTCATATATAATGGTTCAAACCATTTAGGATATTGTTTATTTTGTATCTTCTCCCTTTCTGGTTGGGTGAGATTTTTCATTTCTGCATTGTGAACCTTTCCCTTTTTCCCTATCATCAATGCATCTTTGATGTTGGCATCCAACTCTTCCCTATTAGACATTTTATTCAAATCAATAAAGCCAAAGTGTTTATTCACTTTATTATTATCGAGCCATTTCTCAATCAGTCCTCTGACAGCAGCAATTAATTTTACATCCCCTTCAATTAGAGTTAAACCACCTGCCATTTTTAATATAAATTCGTCAACGGCGTACAAATCATTGTGGTCTTCAAGCTCTGTAGATTTGCAGTAAAAGAACGGTGTAATTTTCCCCTTATATGTACATGTTTCATTATGCTCTTCCTCCAATGGTTTTCTCAACAACTTAAAAAGTATTTCTGGTGTAATTGGTTCAATATTAAATCCACTAGTATCAACATCGCTTATATCTACTTGCTAATTAATGTTCCCTTCAAACAATCCTATCATTGATTTGAATAATAGTTTGTCAATAGGGGTTTCATCATATACTCTATCTTCAAGCCTTAATATTTTCATAGTAGCTCGTCTTTTTATTAGAAAGTTATATGCTTAACTAGTTCCCGGCATCTCATCATCTTTGTTGTGCAAATCAATAAAATGTTCATTTAAGTCTACTGTGATTAATTAGGTGTGGGATCCCGTATTTACGTTTTTTGAATACTCTTTCAAAACCTCATCTAGACTTACTGTAGTTTTCAATTCTATGAATTTATCTTATTCACCCCCAACATTCCCCACTTTTTGCAAAGTAGTTTTGGACGTCAGAAGCTGTAGATAGACCTTCTAACACAATATAACGATAATCTGAAACACGGGAATCACTCAACAATTCTTTTTCAGGATCGTATTCATCATCTGAATAGTCGTCAGTTGGCATAAAATCAGCTTCGTCACCACTTTGACACTCATATTCTTGATCAAAATCCACATGTGAAGGCCCTGCAATAGATTCTAAGTCTGTCCTAGGCATTTTTGCTGGTGGCCCTTCCCTCAAATTTTCTGTTGTTTTCCTCTTTAATGATTGGATCATTGCTTCTTCTAAATTTTGGGAGGGTTCCAAGTTTGCAAGTAATATGCAGAGCATATCATGACATAGTGACCTCTCTCTCCTTTGCCAATTTTCCAATTCCCAATGGTTTGATTACTGACCATGTCTTTCTATAAATGATAAGGGATATAATGTTAGATCAGAGGCTAATTTCTTATAATTTTGATCACCCATTTTTCATCTATATTAAACGTCTGTTATTGCTGCAAACAGTACCATCAGTCTCGTCAGAGGCAGCCTAGAAAACTGATAGACGAAAAAGAAATCACCAATTTTTGTTCGTTATATGATTGTTGTCAGTTATTTTTTGCTTGTCGCCGACTCAGTTGCTCTCTTATTCAAAATTTTAAATAAATTAAAACAATCGAATAAATAAAATGCTTTTAAAGTAGTTTACCTTTGTCAGTTACAATATTATAAGTAGGCACTTAATACCTTCGTTGTTTCTGATTTCCAAAATACGAGTGCTCTAAATAGTTACTCAAATTGGGATCAGAGCAATGTAGGTATTAACTGTTAACAGTAATACTGATATAAAGAGACTTATATTTAATAAAACAAAACCTCCTTTTTTGGAAGTCGGTTAAAAATCGCACGGTGCGTTCATTAGCAGATCCCTCTCCAAACGCAACATTGATATTGCGGGCTGTTTCTGCCGCGTTACTTCCGCGTCGGAACTCGTATTCAAAAATCACTCGAATTTTCGCAGTATCCATCTTTCTTGTCTAAGTTAAATAACAAAAACAATTGAAAGTCGATATTCAAATGTTTCACATTTTTTAAAAGAAGAACATTATAGAAACCATGTGAAAAAAGTTTCATTAGAAAACCTCAAACCATGAAGATTCTATGTCAATTCAAAGAACCTATTACAATTAAACGGCAATTTCATATTTTAACCCCTAATATCTTCATTCTGCCAAACTAATAATGGCGTTTAAATTGTTAAATTAATTAAACTATTCCTTTAGACATTTCCTGTCTATAATGTATTTCAAAGTGTATAAATAAATGTAACTTAGTGATGCAACGAATACTACTTTTACGAATACGAATATCTCGCCATGCTAATAAAAGAGATTTTCAATTCAACTTCAACTTCTTTCAATTCGCAGAAAATAAATAAAACACTCTCTTGCTTGACTTGTGCTCACGACTAACAAATGAAATTAACTAAAGGAAGAAAGGAATGAATGAATAAATCCATGGTTCGTTATCGTAATAATAGGGAAACTCCCGGAGCCGCGGGAACTGTATAAACTATGGCCGGGGAGTCCCCCGTCGCATCGTCGTTGTGGTTAAGGGTCTCTGCACACGTCTTATTTTTACGCGCGATTTTCAAATCTGCAGTAAATAGAGTCACATACAAAAAAATATTTTTAAAATATTCGTCTTAGTATTCGTCGAATACGAATATTCGGTAAATGTCTACTATTCGGCGAATACGAATATTCGTATTCGTATTGGTTGCATCACTAAGTAAGTATTAAGATGAATAAATTTAAAAAATCACAAATAACGGCAGTATTCGTTTTACTGTGACCACAACATGGAAGTCACAAAAAGAATTTGTCAACTTTCTGAGCAAGGTTTGCCTATAGGACAAAGTATTCCTAACTTAAATGAAAATTGTATACGGAATGTTAATATTTGGGTAAAGCCTTTCAGTTTTTACTTGACAATAAATTGTTCGTTAACGGTTCGAATTCTTTATAAGGTATTTTACTTTTTGAAACAAATTTTAGGTATTTATCATATTTTCTGTTTATAATTTTGTTTTATTATATTAAAATATTAGGTAAAATTACTAGCATTGAAGTATCATCTATTTGATATAAAATGTCAACTTAGTTTTGGCGACATCCGTAATGTATAGTGGCAAATGTATGTAACGTGGTTTTCAAGGTGTCGCCAGCTTTGAGGTCCCGGATTCGATTCCTGGACGTATTAGTTTCTAATTTGTCGGGTTTTCGTAAAAATATCGTTCCTTAAATGAAAATTTTATTAGAAGTCGTTAAAAACAAGTCTCTCTATATATATTGCCTAATTCATACATGTATTTATGATAGACTTACATATTACATACCATACCTATATAATAACGAGTTTTGTATAAACATTGAAAAAGGATTATCGACTAAGCACTCATTTAATTTGTCACACATCCCCCTAATGTCAAATGTGAAAGAATGTCGTTGTCTTCTCTCATTCAACAAAATCATAAACAATTTCCTGAACATTGACATATAGCCTTCATCCCTACTGTTGTCAATGATAGCCGTAAGGCATGCGTCAATGACCCTATCTACAAAGAAATTTTTTGAATGTATGTTTGTGATATGGCTCGCACAGAGAGCTTTAAAAGCGTCCTCACTGATGAACTTTTGATGTCTCATTATAATATCACCAATCATATTACTTGCAATGAATAATGCATTCTTGGTAAAAGTTGAGTGAATCCCATCTATCTTTTTTATGGCAGTTTTCCTTACTATAAAGTGACAATCATTAGACTTCATTATGGTTAAATTCTTGTAGAAATTTTTAGGAATTGAATTTATATCATTTATTTCTTCAACTATCAATAGATTTGACTTGTCTGTTGCAGATTTTGTGTGGTGCGGACCACCAAAAGCAATTCCTGTAATAAATATTTTCTGCTGGTTATCTACAAGAGTATTCATTTTTATAGGAATACATGCGACCATGGAATGAGTTGTTCTTGTGCCTATTGACGTGTTGTATGTCCCTGATATTCTACTATAAAAATTACCTATTTGGTCCATGACCAATTTCTGAATAAAATTTGTCCAACCATTTTTCCTCAACACTCCCCATCACACATTCTCCAAGCAAATTTTTCTGTGCCATTTTCATATATAATGGTTCAAACCATTTAGGATATTGTTTATTTTGTATCTTCTCCCTTTCTGGTTGGGTGAGATTTTTCATTTCTGCATTGTGAACCTTTCCCTTTTTCCCTATCATCAATGCATCTTTGATGTTGGCATCCAACTCTTCCCTATTAGACATTTTATTCAAATCAATAAAGCCAAAGTGTTTATTCACTTTATTATTATCGAGCCATTTCTCAATCAGTCCTCTGACAGCAGCAATTAATTTTACATCCCCTTCAATTAGAGTTAAACCACCTGCCATTTTTAATATAAATTCGTCAACGGCGTACAAATCATTGTGGTCTTCAAGCTCTGTAGATTTGCAGTAAAAGAACGGTGTAATTTTCCCCTTATATGTACATGTTTCATTATGCTCTTCCTCCAATGGTTTTCTCAACAACTTAAAAAGTATTTCTGGTGTAATTGGTTCAATATTAAATCCACTAGTATCAACATCGCTTATATCTACTTGCTAATTAATGTTCCCTTCAAACAATCCTATCATTGATTTGAATAATAGTTTGTCAATAGGGGTTTCATCATATACTCTATCTTCAAGCCTTAATATTTTCATAGTAGCTCGTCTTTTTATTAGAAAGTTATATGCTTAACTAGTTCCCGGCATCTCATCATCTTTGTTGTGCAAATCAATAAAATGTTCATTTAAGTCTACTGTGATTAATTAGGTGTGGGATCCCGTATTTACGTTTTTTGAATACTCTTTCAAAACCTCATCTAGACTTACTGTAGTTTTCAATTCTATGAATTTATCTTATTCACCCCCAACATTCCCCACTTTTTGCAAAGTAGTTTTGGACGTCAGAAGCTGTAGATAGACCTTCTAACACAATATAACGATAATCTGAAACACGGGAATCACTCAACAATTCTTTTTCAGGATCGTATTCATCATCTGAATAGTCGTCAGTTGGCATAAAATCAGCTTCGTCACCACTTTGACACTCATATTCTTGATCAAAATCCACATGTGAAGGCCCTGCAATAGATTCTAAGTCTGTCCTAGGCATTTTTGCTGGTGGCCCTTCCCTCAAATTTTCTGTTGTTTTCCTCTTTAATGATTGGATCATTGCTTCTTCTAAATTTTGGGAGGGTTCCAAGTTTGCAAGTAATATGCAGAGCATATCATGACATAGTGACCTCTCTCTCCTTTGCCAATTTTCCAATTCCCAATGGTTTGATTACTGACCATGTCTTTCTATAAATGATAAGGGATATAATGTTAGATCAGAGGCTAATTTCTTATAATTTTCATCACCCATTTTTCATCTATATTAAACGTCTGTTATTGCTGCAAACAGTACCATCAGTCTCGTCAGAGGCAGCCTAGAAAACTGATAGACGAAAAAGAAATCACCAATTTTTGTTCGTTATATGATTGTTGTCAGTTATTTTTTGCTTGTCGCCGACTCAGTTGCTCTCTTATTCAAAATTTTAAATAAATTAAAACAATCGAATAAATAAAATGCTTTTAAAGTAGTTTACCTTTGTCAGTTACAATATTATAAGTAGGCACTTAATACCTTCGTTGTTTCTGATTTCCAAAATACGAGTGCTCTAAATAGTTACTCAAATTGGGATCAGAGCAATGTAGGTATTAACTGTTAACAGTAATACTGATATAAAGAGACTTATATTTAATAAAACAAAACCTCCTTTTTTGGAAGTCGGTTAAAAATCGCACGGTGCGTTCATTAGCAGATCCCTCTCCAAACGCAACATTGATATTGCGGGCTGTTTCTGCCGCGTTACTTCCGCGTCGGAACTCGTATTCAAAAATCACTCGAATTTTCGCAGTATCCATCTTTCTTGTCTAAGTTAAATAACAAAAACAATTGAAAGTCGATATTCAAATGTTTCACATTTTTTAAAAGAAGAACATTATAGAAACCATGTGAAAAAAGTTTCATTAGAAAACCTCAAACCATGAAGATTCTATGTCAATTCAAAGAACCTATTACAATTAAACGGCAATTTCATATTTTAACCCCTAATATCTTCATTCTGCCAAACTAATAATGGCGTTTAAATTGTTAAATTAATTAAACTATTCCTTTAGACATTTCCTGTCTATAATGTATTTCAAAGTGTATAAATAAATGTAACTTAGTGATGCAACGAATACTACTTTTACGAATACGAATATCTCGCCATGCTAATAAAAGAGATTTTCAATTCAACTTCAACTTCTTTCAATTCGCAGAAAATAAATAAAACACTCTCTTGCTTGACTTGTGCTCACGACTAACAAATGAAATTAACTAAAGGAAGAAAGGAATGAATGAATAAATCCATGGTTCGTTATCGTAATAATAGGGAAACTCCCGGAGCCGCGGGAACTGTATAAACTATGGCCGGGGAGTCCCCCGTCGCATCGTCGTTGTGGTTAAGGGTCTCTGCACACGTCTTATTTTTACGCGCGATTTTCAAATCTGCAGTAAATAGAGTCACATACAAAAAAATATTTTTAAAATATTCGTCTTAGTATTCGTCGAATACGAATATTCGGCAAATGTCTACTATTCGGCGAATACGAATATTCGTATTCGTATTGGTTGCATCACTAAGTAAGTATTAAGATGAATAAATTTAAAAAATCACAAATAACGGCAGTATTCGTTTTACTATGACCACAACATGGAAGTCACAAAAAGAATTTGTCAACTTTCTGAGCAAGGTTTGCCTATAGGACAAAGTATTCCTAACTTAAATGAAAATTGTATACGGAATGTTAATATTTGGGTAAAGCCTTTCAGTTTTTACTTGACAATAAATTGTTCGTTAACGGTTCGAATTCTTTATAAGGTATTTTACTTTTTGAAACAAATTTTAGGTATTTATCATATTTTCTGTTTATAATTTTGTTTTATTATATTAAAATATTAGGTAAAATTACTAGCATTGAAGTATCATCTATTTGATATAAAATGTCAACTTAGTTTTGGCGACATCCGTAATGTATAGTGGCAAATGTATGTAACGTGGTTTTCAAGGTGTCGCCAGCTTTGAGGTCCCGGATTCGATTCCTGGACGTATTAGTTTCTAATTTGTCGGGTTTTCGTAAAAATATCGTTCCTTAAATGAAAATTTTATTAGAAGTCGTTAAAAACAAGTCTCTCTATATATATTGCCTAATTCATACATGTATTTATGATAGACTTACATATTACATACCATACCTATATAATAACGAGTTTTGTATAAACATTGAAAAAGGATTATCGACTAAGCACTCATTTAATTTGTCACACATCCCCCTAATGTCAAATGTGAAAGAATGTCGTTGTCTTCTCTCATTCAACAAAATCATAAACAATTTCCTGAACATTGACATATAGCCTTCATCCCTACTGTTGTCAATGATAGCCGTAAGGCATGCGTCAATGACCCTATCTACAAAGAAATTTTTTGAATGTATGTTTGTGATATGGCTCGCACAGAGAGCTTTAAAAGCGTCCTCACTGATGAACTTTTGATGTCTCATTATAATATCACCAATCATATTACTTGCAATGAATAATGCATTCTTGGTAAAAGTTGAGTGAATCCCATCTATCTTTTTTATGGCAGTTTTCCTTACTATAAAGTGACAATCATTAGACTTCATTATGGTTAAATTCTTGTAGAAATTTTTAGGAATTGAATTTATATCATTTATTTCTTCAACTATCAATAGATTTGACTTGTCTGTTGCAGATTTTGTGTGGTGCGGACCACCAAAAGCAATTCCTGTAATAAATATTTTCTGCTGGTTATCTACAAGAGTATTCATTTTTATAGGAATACATGCGACCATGGAATGAGTTGTTCTTGTGCCTATTGACGTGTTGTATGTCCCTGATATTCTACTATAAAAATTACCTATTTGGTCCATGACCAATTTCTGAATAAAATTTGTCCAACCATTTTTCCTCAACACTCCCCATCACACATTCTCCAAGCAAATTTTTCTGTGCCATTTTCATATATAATGGTTCAAACCATTTAGGATATTGTTTATTTTGTATCTTCTCCCTTTCTGGTTGGGTGAGATTTTTCATTTCTGCATTGTGAACCTTTCCCTTTTTCCCTATCATCAATGCATCTTTGATGTTGGCATCCAACTCTTCCCTATTAGACATTTTATTCAAATCAATAAAGCCAAAGTGTTTATTCACTTTATTATTATCGAGCCATTTCTCAATCAGTCCTCTGACAGCAGCAATTAATTTTACATCCCCTTCAATTAGAGTTAAACCACCTGCCATTTTTAATATAAATTCTTCAACGGCGTACAAATCATTGTGGTCTTCAAGCTCTGTAGATTTGCAGTAAAAGAACGGTGTAATTTTCCCCTTATATGTACATGTTTCATTATGCTCTTCCTCCAATGGTTTTCTCAACAACTTAAAAAGTATTTCTGGTGTAATTGGTTCAATATTAAATCCACTAGTATCAACATCGCTTATATCTACTTGCTAATTAATGTTCCCTTCAAACAATCCTATCATTGATTTGAATAATAGTTTGTCAATAGGGGTTTCATCATATACTCTATCTTCAAGCCTTAATATTTTCATAGTAGCTCGTCTTTTTATTAGAAAGTTATATGCTTAACTAGTTCCCGGCATCTCATCATCTTTGTTGTGCAAATCAATAAAATGTTCATTTAAGTCTACTGTGATTAATTAGGTGTGGGATCCCGTATTTACGTTTTTTGAATACTCTTTCAAAACCTCATCTAGACTTACTGTATTTTTCAATTCTATGAATTTATCTTATTCACCCCCAACATTCCCCACTTTTTGCAAAGTAGTTTTGGACGTCAGAAGCTGTAGATAGACCTTCTAACACAATATAACGATAATCTGAAACACGGGAATCACTCAACAATTCTTTTTCAGGATCGTATTCATCATCTGAATAGTCGTCAGTTGGCATAAAATCAGCTTCGTCACCACTTTGACACTCATATTCTTGATCAAAATCCACATGTGAAGGCCCTGCAATAGATTCTAAGTCTGTCCTAGGCATTTTTGCTGGTGGCCCTTCCCTCAAATTTTCTGTTGTTTTCCTCTTTAATGATTGGATCATTGCTTCTTCTAAATTTTGGGAGGGTTCCAAGTTTGCAAGTAATATGCAGAGCATATCATGACATAGTGACCTCTCTCTCCTTTGCCAATTTTCCAATTCCCAATGGTTTGATTACTGACCATGTCTTTCTATAAATGATAAGGGATATAATGTTAGATCAGAGGCTAATTTCTTATAATTTTGATCACCCATTTTTCATCTATATTAAACGTCTGTTATTGCTGCAAACAGTACCATCAGTCTCGTCAGAGGCAGCCTAGAAAACTGATAGACGAAAAAGAAATCACCAATTTTTGTTCGTTATATGATTGTTGTCAGTTATTTTTTGCTTGTCGCCGACTCAGTTGCTCTCTTATTCAAAATTTTAAATAAATTAAAACAATCGAATAAATAAAATGCTTTTAAAGTAGTTTACCTTTGTCAGTTACAATATTATAAGTAGGCACTTAATACCTTCGTTGTTTCTGATTTCCAAAATACGAGTGCTCTAAATAGTTACTCAAATTGGGATCAGAGCAATGTAGGTATTAACTGTTAACAGTAATACTGATATAAAGAGACTTATATTTAATAAAACAAAACCTCCTTTTTTGGAAGTCGGTTAAAAATCGCACGGTGCGTTCATTAGCAGATCCCTCTCCAAACGCAACATTGATATTGCGGGCTGTTTCTGCCGCGTTACTTCCGCGTCGGAACTCGTATTCAAAAATCACTCGAATTTTCGCAGTATCCATCTTTCTTGTCTAAGTTAAATAACAAAAACAATTGAAAGTCGATATTCAAATGTTTCACATTTTTTAAAAGAAGAACATTATAGAAACCATGTGAAAAAAGTTTCATTAGAAAACCTCAAACCATGAAGATTCTATGTCAATTCAAAGAACCTATTACAATTAAACGGCAATTTCATATTTTAACCCCTAATATCTTCATTCTGCCAAACTAATAATGGCGTTTAAATTGTTAAATTAATTAAACTATTCCTTTAGACATTTCCTGTCTATAATGTATTTCAAAGTGTATAAATAAATGTAACTTAGTGATGCAACGAATACTACTTTTACGAATACGAATATCTCGCCATGCTAATAAAAGAGATTTTCAATTCAACTTCAACTTCTTTCAATTCGCAGAAAATAAATAAAACACTCTCTTGCTTGACTTGTGCTCACGACTAACAAATGAAATTAACTAAAGGAAGAAAGGAATGAATGAATAAATCCATGGTTCGTTATCGTAATAATAGGGAAACTCCCGGAGCCGCGGGAACTGTATAAACTATGGCCGGGGAGTCCCCCGTCGCATCGTCGTTGTGGTTAAGGGTCTCTGCACACGTCTTATTTTTACGCGCGATTTTCAAATCTGCAGTAAATAGAGTCACATACAAAAAAATATTTTTAAAATATTCGTCTTAGTATTCGTCGAATACGAATATTCGGTAAATGTCTACTATTCGGCGAATACGAATATTCGTATTCGTATTGGTTGCATCACTAAGTAAGTATTAAGATGAATAAATTTAAAAAATCACAAATAACGGCAGTATTCGTTTTACTGTGACCACAACATGGAAGTCACAAAAAGAATTTGTCAACTTTCTGAGCAAGGTTTGCCTATAGGACAAAGTATTCCTAACTTAAATGAAAATTGTATACGGAATGTTAATATTTGGGTAAAGCCTTTCAGTTTTTACTTGACAATAAATTGTTCGTTAACGGTTCGAATTCTTTATAAGGTATTTTACTTTTTGAAACAAATTTTAGGTATTTATCATATTTTCTGTTTATAATTTTGTTTTATTATATTAAAATATTAGGTAAAATTACTAGCATTGAAGTATCATCTATTTGATATAAAATGTCAACTTAGTTTTGGCGACATCCGTAATGTATAGTGGCAAATGTATGTAACGTGGTTTTCAAGGTGTCGCCAGCTTTGAGGTCCCGGATTCGATTCCTGGACGTATTAGTTTCTAATTTGTCGGGTTTTCGTAAAAATATCGTTCCTTAAATGAAAATTTTATTAGAAGTCGTTAAAAACAAGTCTCTCTATATATATTGCCTAATTCATACATGTATTTATGATAGACTTACATATTACATACCATACCTATATAATAACGAGTTTTGTATAAACATTGAAAAAGGATTATCGACTAAGCACTCATTTAATTTGTCACACATCCCCCTAATGTCAAATGTGAAAGAATGTCGTTGTCTTCTCTCATTCAACAAAATCATAAACAATTTCCTGAACATTGACATATAGCCTTCATCCCTACTGTTGTCAATGATAGCCGTAAGGCATGCGTCAATGACCCTATCTACAAAGAAATTTTTTGAATGTATGTTTGTGATATGGCTCGCACAGAGAGCTTTAAAAGCGTCCTCACTGATGAACTTTTGATGTCTCATTATAATATCACCAATCATATTACTTGCAATGAATAATGCATTCTTGGTAAAAGTTGAGTGAATCCCATCTATCTTTTTTATGGCAGTTTTCCTTACTATAAAGTGACAATCATTAGACTTCATTATGGTTAAATTCTTGTAGAAATTTTTAGGAATTGAATTTATATCATTTATTTCTTCAACTATCAATAGATTTGACTTGTCTGTTGCAGATTTTGTGTGGTGCGGACCACCAAAAGCAATTCCTGTAATAAATATTTTCTGCTGGTTATCTACAAGAGTATTCATTTTTATAGGAATACATGCGACCATGGAATGAGTTGTTCTTGTGCCTATTGACGTGTTGTATGTCCCTGATATTCTACTATAAAAATTACCTATTTGGTCCATGACCAATTTCTGAATAAAATTTGTCCAACCATTTTTCCTCAACACTCCCCATCACACATTCTCCAAGCAAATTTTTCTGTGCCATTTTCATATATAATGGTTCAAACCATTTAGGATATTGTTTATTTTGTATCTTCTCCCTTTCTGGTTGGGTGAGATTTTTCATTTCTGCATTGTGAACCTTTCCCTTTTTCCCTATCATCAATGCATCTTTGATGTTGGCATCCAACTCTTCCCTATTAGACATTTTATTCAAATCAATAAAGCCAAAGTGTTTATTCACTTTATTATTATCGAGCCATTTCTCAATCAGTCCTCTGACAGCAGCAATTAATTTTACATCCCCTTCAATTAGAGTTAAACCACCTGCCATTTTTAATATAAATTCGTCAACGGCGTACAAATCATTGTGGTCTTCAAGCTCTGTAGATTTGCAGTAAAAGAACGGTGTAATTTTCCCCTTATATGTACATGTTTCATTATGCTCTTCCTCCAATGGTTTTCTCAACAACTTAAAAAGTATTTCTGGTGTAATTGGTTCAATATTAAATCCACTAGTATCAACATCGCTTATATCTACTTGCTAATTAATGTTCCC
This sequence comes from Anania crocealis, assembly GCA_949315895.1. NCBI lineage: Eukaryota > Metazoa > Arthropoda > Insecta > Lepidoptera > Crambidae > Anania > Anania crocealis. The sequence goes on along the minus strand of OX438867.1, from coordinate 17,178,069 downwards.
TTCAAACAATCCTATCATTGATTTGAATAATAGTTTGTCAATAGGGGTTTCATCATATACTCTATCTTCAAGCCTTAATATTTTCATAGTAGCTCGTCTTTTTATTAGAAAGTTATATGCTTAACTAGTTCCCGGCATCTCATCATCTTTGTTGTGCAAATCAATAAAATGTTCATTTAAGTCTACTGTGATTAATTAGGTGTGGGATCCCGTATTTACGTTTTTTGAATACTCTTTCAAAACCTCATCTAGACTTACTGTAGTTTTCAATTCTATGAATTTATCTTATTCACCCCCCAACATTCCCCACTTTTTGCAAAGTAGTTTTGGACGTCAGAAGCTGTAGATAGACCTTCTAACACAATATAACGATAATCTGAAACACGGGAATCACTCAACAATTCTTTTTCAGGATCGTATTCATCATCTGAATAGTCGTCAGTTGGCATAAAATCAGCTTCGTCACCACTTTGACACTCATATTCTTGATCAAAATCCACATGTGAAGGCCCTGCAATAGATTCTAAGTCTGTCCTAGGCATTTTTGCTGGTGGCCCTTCCCTCAAATTTTCTGTTGTTTTCCTCTTTAATGATTGGATCATTGCTTCTTCTAAATTTTGGGAGGGTTCCAAGTTTGCAAGTAATATGCAGAGCATATCATGACATAGTGACCTCTCTCTCCTTTGCCAATTTTCCAATTCCCAATGGTTTGATTACTGACCATGTCTTTCTATAAATGATAAGGGATATAATGTTAGATCAGAGGCTAATTTCTTATAATTTTCATCACCCATTTTTCATCTATATTAAACGTCTGTTATTGCTGCAAACAGTACCATCAGTCTCGTCAGAGGCAGCCTAGAAAACTGATAGACGAAAAAGAAATCACCAATTTTTGTTCGTTATATGATTGTTGTCAGTTATTTTTTTCTTGTCGCCGACTCAGTTGCTTTCTTATTTAAAATTTTAAATAAATTAAAACAATCGAATAAATAAAATGCTTTTAAAGTAGTTTACCTTTGTCAGTTACAATATTATAAGTAGGCACTTAATACCTTCGTTGTTTCTGATTTCCAAAATACGAGTGCTCTAAATAGTTACTCAAATTGGGATCAGAGCAATGTAGGTATTAACTGTTAACAGTAATACTGATATAAAGAGACTTATATTTAATAAAACAAAACCTCCTTTTTTGGAAGTCGGTTAAAAATCGCACGGTGCGTTCATTAGCAGATCCCTCTCCAAACGCAACATTGATATTGCGGGCTGTTTCTGCCGCGTTACTTCCGCGTCGGAACTCGTATTCAAAAATCACTCGAATTTTCGCAGTATCCATCTTTCTTGTCTAAGTTAAATAACAAAAACAATTGAAAGTCGATATTCAAATGTTTCACATTTTTTAAAAGAAGAACATTATAGAAACCATGTGAAAAAAGTTTCATTAGAAAACCTCAAACCATGAAGATTCTATGTCAATTCAAAGAACCTATTACAATTAAACGGCAATTTCATATTTTAACCCCTAATATCTTCATTCTGCCAAACTAATAATGGCGTTTAAATTGTTAAATTAATTAAACTATTCCTTTAGACATTTCCTGTCTATAATGTATTTCAAAGTGTATAAATAAATGTAACTTAGTGATGCAACGAATACTACTTTTACGAATACGAATATCTCGCCATGCTAATAAAAGAGATTTTCAATTCAACTTCAACTTCTTTCAATTCGCAGAAAATAAATAAAACACTCTCTTGCTTGACTTGTGCTCACGACTAACAAATGAAATTAACTAAAGGAAGAAAGGAATGAATGAATAAATCCATGGTTCGTTATCGTAATAATAGGGAAACTCCCGGAGCCGCGGGAACTGTATAAACTATGGCCGGGGAGTCCCCCGTCGCATCGTCGTTGTGGTTAAGGGTCTCTGCACACGTCTTATTTTTACGCGCGATTTTCAAATCTGCAGTAAATAGAGTCACATACAAAAAAATATTTTTAAAATATTCGTCTTAGTATTCGTCGAATACGAATATTCGGTAAATGTCTACTATTCGGCGAATACGAATATTCGTATTCGTATTGGTTGCATCACTAAGTAAGTATTAAGATGAATAAATTTAAAAAATCACAAATAACGGCAGTATTCGTTTTACTGTGACCACAACATGGAAGTCACAAAAAGAATTTGTCAACTTTCTGAGCAAGGTTTGCCTATAGGACAAAGTATTCCTAACTTAAATGAAAATTGTATACGGAATGTTAATATTTGGGTAAAGCCTTTCAGTTTTTACTTGACAATAAATTGTTCGTTAACGGTTCGAATTCTTTATAAGGTATTTTACTTTTTGAAACAAATTTTAGGTATTTATCATATTTTCTGTTTATAATTTTGTTTTATTATATTAAAATATTAGGTAAAATTACTAGCATTGAAGTATCATCTATTTGATATAAAATGTCAACTTAGTTTTGGCGACATCCGTAATGTATAGTGGCAAATGTATGTAACGTGGTTTTCAAGGTGTCGCCAGCTTTGAGGTCCCGGATTCGATTCCTGGACGTATTAGTTTCTAATTTGTCGGGTTTTCGTAAAAATATCGTTCCTTAAATGAAAATTTTATTAGAAGTCGTTAAAAACAAGTCTCTCTATATATATTGCCTAATTCATACATGTATTTATGATAGACTTACATATTACATACCATACCTATATAATAACGAGTTTTGTATAAACATTGAAAAAGGATTATCGACTAAGCACTCATTTAATTTGTCACACATCCCCCTAATGTCAAATGTGAAAGAATGTTGTTGTCTTCTCTCATTCAACAAAATCATAAACAATTTCCTGAACATTGACATATAGCCTTCATCCCTACTGTTGTCAATGATAGCCGTAAGGCATGCGTCAATGACCCTATCTACAAAGAAATTTTTTGAATGTATGTTTGTGATATGGCTCGCACAGAGAGCTTTAAAAGCGTCCTCACTGATGAACTTTTGATGTCTCATTATAATATCACCAATCATATTACTTGCAATGAATAATGCATTCTTGGTAAAAGTTGAGTGAATCCCATCTATCTTTTTTATGGCAGTTTTCCTTACTATAAAGTGACAATCATTAGACTTCATTATGGTTAAATTCTTGTAGAAATTTTTAGGGATTGAATTTATATCATTTATTTCTTCAACTATCAATAGATTTGACTTGTCTGTTGCAGATTTTGTGTGGTGCGGACCACCAAAAGCAATTCCTGTAATAAATATTTTCTGCTGGTTATCTACAAGAGTATTCATTTTTATAGGAATACATGCGACCATGGAATGAGTTGTTCTTGTGCCTATTGACGTGTTGTATGTCCCTGATATTCTACTATAAAAATTACCTATTTGGTCCATGACCAATTTCTGAATAAAATTTGTCCAACCATTTTTCCTCAACACTCCCCATCACACATTCTCCAAGCAAATTTTTCTGTGCCATTTTCATATATAATGGTTCAAACCATTTAGGATATTGTTTATTTTGTATCTTCTCCCTTTCTGGTTGGGTGAGATTTTTCATTTCTGCATTGTGAACCTTTCCCTTTTTCCCTATCATCAATGCATCTTTGATGTTGGCATCCAACTCTTCCCTATTAGACATTTTATTCAAATCAATAAAGCCAAAGTGTTTATTCACTTTATTATTATCGAGCCATTTCTCAATCAGTCCTCTGACAGCAGCAATTAATTTTACATCCCCTTCAATTAGAGTTAAACCACCTGCCATTTTTAATATAAATTCGTCAACGGCGTACAAATCATTGTGGTCTTCAAGCTCTGTAGATTTGCAGTAAAAGAACGGTGTAATTTTCCCCTTATATGTACATGTTTCATTATGCTCTTCCTCCAATGGTTTTCTCAACAACTTAAAAAGTATTTCTGGTGTAATTGGTTCAATATTAAATCCACTAGTATCAACATCGCTTATATCTACTTGCTAATTAATGTTCCCTTCAAACAATCCTATCATTGATTTGAATAATAGTTTGTCAATAGGGGTTTCATCATATACTCTATCTTCAAGCCTTAATATTTTCATAGTAGCTCGTCTTTTTATTAGAAAGTTATATGCTTAACTAGTTCCCGGCATCTCATCATCTTTGTTGTGCAAATCAATAAAATGTTCATTTAAGTCTACTGTGATTAATTAGGTGTGGGATCCCGTATTTACGTTTTTTGAATACTCTTTCAAAACCTCATCTAGACTTACTGTAGTTTTCAATTCTATGAATTTATCTTATTCACCCCCAACATTCCCCACTTTTTGCAAAGTAGTTTTGGACGTCAGAAGCTGTAGATAGACCTTCTAACACAATATAACGATAATCTGAAACACGGGAATCACTCAACAATTCTTTTTCAGGATCGTATTCATCATCTGAATAGTCGTCAGTTGGCATAAAATCAGCTTCGTCACCACTTTGACACTCATATTCTTGATCAAAATCCACATGTGAAGGCCCTGCAATAGATTCTAAGTCTGTCCTAGGCATTTTTGCTGGTGGCCCTTCCCTCAAATTTTCTGTTGTTTTCCTCTTTAATGATTGGATCATTGCTTCTTCTAAATTTTGGGAGGGTTCCAAGTTTGCAAGTAATATGCAGAGCATATCATGACATAGTGACCTCTCTCTCCTTTGCCAATTTTCCAATTCCCAATGGTTTGATTACTGACCATGTCTTTCTATAAATGATAAGGGATATAATGTTAGATCAGAGGCTAATTTCTTATAATTTTCATCACCCATTTTTCATCTATATTAAACGTCTGTTATTGCTGCAAACAGTACCATCAGTCTCGTCAGAGGCAGCCTAGAAAACTGATAGACGAAAAAGAAATCACCAATTTTTGTTCGTTATATGATTGTTGTCAGTTATTTTTTTCTTGTCGCCGACTCAGTTGCTTTCTTATTCAAAATTTTAAATAAATTAAAACAATCGAATAAATAAAATGCTTTTAAAGTAGTTTACCTTTGTCAGTTACAATATTATAAGTAGGCACTTAATACCTTCGTTGTTTCTGATTTCCAAAATACGAGTGCTCTAAATAGTTACTCAAATTGGGATCAGAGCAATGTAGGTATTAACTGTTAACAGTAATACTGATATAAAGAGACTTATATTTAATAAAACAAAACCTCCTTTTTTGGAAGTCGGTTAAAAATCGCACGGTGCGTTCATTAGCAGATCCCTCTCCAAACGCAACATTGATATTGCGGGCTGTTTCTGCCGCGTTACTTCCGCGTCGGAACTCGTATTCAAAAATCACTCGAATTTTCGCAGTATCCATCTTTCTTGTCTAAGTTAAATAACAAAAACAATTGAAAGTCGATATTCAAATGTTTCACATTTTTTAAAAGAAGAACATTATAGAAACCATGTGAAAAAAGTTTCATTAGAAAACCTCAAACCATGAAGATTCTATGTCAATTCAAAGAACCTATTACAATTAAACGGCAATTTCATATTTTAACCCCTAATATCTTCATTCTGCCAAACTAATAATGGCGTTTAAATTGTTAAATTAATTAAACTATTCCTTTAGACATTTCCTGTCTATAATGTATTTCAAAGTGTATAAATAAATGTAACTTAGTGATGCAACGAATACTACTTTTACGAATACGAATATCTCGCCATGCTAATAAAAGAGATTTTCAATTCAACTTCAACTTCTTTCAATTCGCAGAAAATAAATAAAACACTCTCTTGCTTGACTTGTGCTCACGACTAACAAATGAAATTAACTAAAGGAAGAAAGGAATGAATGAATAAATCCATGGTTCGTTATCGTAATAATAGGGAAACTCCCGGAGCCGCGGGAACTGTATAAACTATGGCCGGGGAGTCCCCCGTCGCATCGTCGTTGTGGTTAAGGGTCTCTGCACACGTCTTATTTTTACGCGCGATTTTCAAATCTGCAGTAAATAGAGTCACATACAAAAAAATATTTTTAAAATATTCGTCTTAGTATTCGTCGAATACGAATATTCGGTAAATGTCTACTATTCGGCGAATACGAATATTCGTATTCGTATTGGTTGCATCACTAAGTAAGTATTAAGATGAATAAATTTAAAAAATCACAAATAACGGCAGTATTCGTTTTACTATGACCACAAAATGGAAGTCACAAAAAGAATTTGTCAACTTTCTGAGCAAGGTTTGCCTATAGGACAAAGTATTCCTAACTTAAATGAAAATTGTATACGGAATGTTAATATTTGGGTAAAGCCTTTCAGTTTTTACTTGACAATAAATTGTTCGTTAACGGTTCGAATTCTTTATAAGGTATTTTACTTTTTGAAACAAATTTTAGGTATTTATCATATTTTCTGTTTATAATTTTGTTTTATTATATTAAAATATTAGGTAAAATTACTAGCATTGAAGTATCATCTATTTGATATAAAATGTCAACTTAGTTTTGGCGACATCCGTAATGTATAGTGGCAAATGTATGTAACGTGGTTTTCAAGGTGTCGCCAGCTTTGAGGTCCCGGATTCGATTCCTGGACGTATTAGTTTCTAATTTGTCGGGTTTTCGTAAAAATATCGTTCCTTAAATGAAAATTTTATTAGAAGTCGTTAAAAACAAGTCTCTCTATATATATTGCCTAATTCATACATGTATTTATGATAGACTTACATATTACATACCATACCTATATAATAACGAGTTTTGTATAAACATTGAAAAAGGATTATCGACTAAGCACTCATTTAATTTGTCACACATCCCCCTAATGTCAAATGTGAAAGAATGTCGTTGTCTTCTCTCATTCAACAAAATCATAAACAATTTCCTGAACATTGACATATAGCCTTCATCCCTACTGTTGTCAATGATAGCCGTAAGGCATGCGTCAATGACCCTATCTACAAAGAAATTTTTTGAATGTATGTTTGTGATATGGCTCGCACAGAGAGCTTTAAAAGCGTCCTCACTGATGAACTTTTGATGTCTCATTATAATATCACCAATCATATTACTTGCAATGAATAATGCATTCTTGGTAAAAGTTGAGTGAATCCCATCTATCTTTTTTATGGCAGTTTTCCTTACTATAAAGTGACAATCATTAGACTTCATTATGGTTAAATTCTTGTAGAAATTTTTAGGAATTGAATTTATATCATTTATTTCTTCAACTATCAATAGATTTGACTTGTCTGTTGCAGATTTTGTGTGGTGCGGACCACCAAAAGCAATTCCTGTAATAAATATTTTCTGCTGGTTATCTACAAGAGTATTCATTTTTATAGGAATACATGCGACCATGGAATGAGTTGTTCTTGTGCCTATTGACGTGTTGTATGTCCCTGATATTCTACTATAAAAATTACCTATTTGGTCCATGACCAATTTCTGAATAAAATTTGTCTAACCATTTTTCCTCAACACTCCCCATCACACATTCTCCAAGCAAATTTTTCTGTGCCATTTTCATATATAATGATTCAAACCATTTAGGATATTGTTTATTTTGTATCTTCTCCCTTTCTGGTTGGGTGAGATTTTTCATTTCTGCATTGTGAACCTTTCCCTTTTTCCCTATCATCAATGCATCTTTGATGTTGGCATCCAACTCTTCCCTATTAGACATTTTATTCAAATCAATAAAGCCAAAGTGTTTATTCACTTTATTATTATCGAGCCATTTCTCAATCAGTCCTCTGACAGCAGCAATTAATTTTACATCCCCTTCAATTAGAGTTAAACCACCTGCCATTTTTAATATAAATTCGTCAACGGCGTACAAATCATTGTGGTCTTCAAGCTCTGTAGATTTGCAGTAAAAGAACGGTGTAATTTTCCCCTTATATGTACATGTTTCATTATGCTCTTCCTCCAATGGTTTTCTCAACAACTTAAAAAGTATTTCTGGTGTAATTGGTTCAATATTAAATCCACTAGTATCAACATCGCTTATATCTACTTGCTAATTAATGTTCCCTTCAAACAATCCTATCATTGATTTGAATAATAGTTTGTCAATAGGGGTTTCATCATATACTCTATCTTCAAGCCTTAATATTTTCATAGTAGCTCGTCTTTTTATTAGAAAGTTATATGCTTAACTAGTTCCCGGCATCTCATCATCTTTGTTGTGCAAATCAATAAAATGTTCATTTAAGTCTACTGTGATTAATTAGGTGTGGGATCCCGTATTTACGTTTTTTGAATACTCTTTCAAAACCTCATCTAGACTTACTGTAGTTTTCAATTCTATGAATTTATCTTATTCACCCCCAACATTCCCCACTTTTTGCAAAGTAGTTTTGGACGTCAGAAGCTGTAGATAGACCTTCTAACACAATATAACGATAATCTGAAACACGGGAATCACTCAACAATTCTTTTTCAGGATCGTATTCATCATCTGAATAGTCGTCAGTTGGCATAAAATCAGCTTCGTCACCACTTTGACACTCATATTCTTGATCAAAATCCACATGTGAAGGCCCTGCAATAGATTCTAAGTCTGTCCTAGGCATTTTTGCTGGTGGCCCTTCCCTCAAATTTTCTGTTGTTTTCCTCTTTAATGATTGGATCATTGCTTCTTCTAAATTTTGGGAGGGTTCCAAGTTTGCAAGTAATATGCAGAGCATATCATGACATAGTGACCTCTCTCTCCTTTGCCAATTTTCCAATTCCCAATGGTTTGATTACTGACCATGTCTTTCTATAAATGATAAGGGATATAATGTTAGATCAGAGGCTAATTTCTTATAATTTTCATCACCCATTTTTCATCTATATTAAACGTCTGTTATTGCTGCAAACAGTACCATCAGTCTCGTCAGAGGCAGCCTAGAAAACTGATAGACGAAAAAGAAATCACCAATTTTTGTTCGTTATATGATTGTTGTCAGTTATTTTTTGCTTGTCGCCGACTCAGTTGCTCTCTTATTCAAAATTTTAAATAAATTAAAACAATCGAATAAATAAAATGCTTTTAAAGTAGTTTACCTTTGTCAGTTACAATATTATAAGTAGGCACTTAATACCTTCGTTGTTTCTGATTTCCAAAATACGAGTGCTCTAAATAGTTACTCAAATTGGGATCAGAGCAATGTAGGTATTAACTGTTAACAGTAATACTGATATAAAGAGACTTATATTTAATAAAACAAAACCTCCTTTTTTGGAAGTCGGTTAAAAATCGCACGGTGCGTTCATTAGCAGATCCCTCTCCAAACGCAACATTGATATTGCGGGCTGTTTCTGCCGCGTTACTTCCGCGTCGGAACTCGTATTCAAAAATCACTCGAATTTTCGCAGTATCCATCTTTCTTGTCTAAGTTAAATAACAAAAACAATTGAAAGTCGATATTCAAATGTTTCACATTTTTTAAAAGAAGAACATTATAGAAACCATGTGAAAAAAGTTTCATTAGAAAACCTCAAACCATGAAGATTCTATGTCAATTCAAAGAACCTATTACAATTAAACGGCAATTTCATATTTTAACCCCTAATATCTTCATTCTGCCAAACTAATAATGGCGTTTAAATTGTTAAATTAATTAAACTATTCCTTTAGACATTTCCTGTCTATAATGTATTTCAAAGTGTATAAATAAATGTAACTTAGTGATGCAACGAATACTACTTTTACGAATACGAATATCTCGCCATGCTAATAAAAGAGATTTTCAATTCAACTTCAACTTCTTTCAATTCGCAGAAAATAAATAAAACACTCTCTTGCTTGACTTGTGCTCACGACTAACAAATGAAATTAACTAAAGGAAGAAAGGAATGAATGAATAAATCCATGGTTCGTTATCGTAATAATAGGGAAACTCCCGGAGCCGCGGGAACTGTATAAACTATGGCCGGGGAGTCCCCCGTCGCATCGTCGTTGTGGTTAAGGGTCTCTGCACACGTCTTATTTTTACGCGCGATTTTCAAATCTGCAGTAAATAGAGTCACATACAAAAAAATATTTTTAAAATATTCGTCTTAGTATTCGTCGAATACGAATATTCGGCAAATGTCTACTATTCGGCGAATACGAATATTCGTATTCGTATTGGTTGCATCACTAAGTAAGTATTAAGATGAATAAATTTAAAAAATCACAAATAACGGCAGTATTCGTTTTACTATGACCACAACATGGAAGTCACAAAAAGAATTTGTCAACTTTCTGAGCAAGGTTTGCCTATAGGACAAAGTATTCCTAACTTAAATGAAAATTGTATACGGAATGTTAATATTTGGGTAAAGCCTTTCAGTTTTTACTTGACAATAAATTGTTCGTTAACGGTTCGAATTCTTTATAAGGTATTTTACTTTTTGAAACAAATTTTAGGTATTTATCATATTTTCTGTTTATAATTTTGTTTTATTATATTAAAATATTAGGTAAAATTACTAGCATTGAAGTATCATCTATTTGATATAAAATGTCAACTTAGTTTTGGCGACATCCGTAATGTATAGTGGCAAATGTATGTAACGTGGTTTTCAAGGTGTCGCCAGCTTTGAGGTCCCGGATTCGATTCCTGGACGTATTAGTTTCTAATTTGTCGGGTTTTCGTAAAAATATCGTTCCTTAAATGAAAATTTTATTAGAAGTCGTTAAAAACAAGTCTCTCTATATATATTGCCTAATTCATACATGTATTTATGATAGACTTACATATTACATACCATACCTATATAATAACGAGTTTTGTATAAACATTGAAAAAGGATTATCGACTAAGCACTCATTTAATTTGTCACACATCCCCCTAATGTCAAATGTGAAAGAATGTCGTTGTCTTCTCTCATTCAACAAAATCATAAACAATTTCCTGAACATTGACATATAGCCTTCATCCCTACTGTTGTCAATGATAGCCGTAAGGCATGCGTCAATGACCCTATCTACAAAGAAATTTTTTGAATGTATGTTTGTGATATGGCTCGCACAGAGAGCTTTAAAAGCGTCCTCACTGATGAACTTTTGATGTCTCATTATAATATCACCAATCATATTACTTGCAATGAATAATGCATTCTTGGTAAAAGTTGAGTGAATCCCATCTATCTTTTTTATGGCAGTTTTCCTTACTATAAAGTGACAATCATTAGACTTCATTATGGTTAAATTCTTGTAGAAATTTTTAGGAATTGAATTTATATCATTTATTTCTTCAACTATCAATAGATTTGACTTGTCTGTTGCAGATTTTGTGTGGTGCGGACCACCAAAAGCAATTCCTGTAATAAATATTTTCTGCTGGTTATCTACAAGAGTATTCATTTTTATAGGAATACATGCGACCATGGAATGAGTTGTTCTTGTGCCTATTGACGTGTTGTATGTCCCTGATATTCTACTATAAAAATTACCTATTTGGTCCATGACCAATTTCTGAATAAAATTTGTCCAACCATTTTTCCTCAACACTCCCCATCACACATTCTCCAAGCAAATTTTTCTGTGCCATTTTCATATATAATGGTTCAAACCATTTAGGATATTGTTTATTTTGTATCTTCTCCCTTTCTGGTTGGGTGAGATTTTTCATTTCTGCATTGTGAACCTTTCCCTTTTTCCCTATCATCAATGCATCTTTGATGTTGGCATCCAACTCTTCCCTATTAGACATTTTATTCAAATCAATAAAGCCAAAGTGTTTATTCACTTTATTATTATCGAGCCATTTCTCAATCAGTCCTCTGACAGCAGCAATTAATTTTACATCCCCTTCAATTAGAGTTAAACCACCTGCCATTTTTAATATAAATTCGTCAACGGCGTACAAATCATTGTGGTCTTCAAGCTCTGTAGATTTGCAGTAAAAGAACGGTGTAATTTTCCCCTTATATGTACATGTTTCATTATGCTCTTCCTCCAATGGTTTTCTCAACAACTTAAAAAGTATTTCTGGTGTAATTGGTTCAATATTAAATCCACTAGTATCAACATCGCTTATATCTACTTGCTAATTAATGTTCCCTTCAAACAATCCTATCATTGATTTGAATAATAGTTTGTCAATAGGGGTTTCATCATATACTCTATCTTCAAGCCTTAATATTTTCATAGTAGCTCGTCTTTTTATTAGAAAGTTATATGCTTAACTAGTTCCCGGCATCTCATCATCTTTGTTGTGCAAATCAATAAAATGTTCATTTAAGTCTACTGTGATTAATTAGGTGTGGGATCCCGTATTTACGTTTTTTGAATACTCTTTCAAAACCTCATCTAGACTTACTGTAGTTTTCAATTCTATGAATTTATCTTATTCACCCCCAACATTCCCCACTTTTTGCAAAGTAGTTTTGGACGTCAGAAGCTGTAGATAGACCTTCTAACACAATATAACGATAATCTGAAACACGGGAATCACTCAACAATTCTTTTTCAGGATCGTATTCATCATCTGAATAGTCGTCAGTTGGCATAAAATCAGCTTCGTCACCACTTTGACACTCATATTCTTGATCAAAATCCACATGTGAAGGCCCTGCAATAGATTCTAAGTCTGTCCTAGGCATTTTTGCTGGTGGCCCTTCCCTCAAATTTTCTGTTGTTTTCCTCTTTAATGATTGGATCATTGCTTCTTCTAAATTTTGGGAGGGTTCCAAGTTTGCAAGTAATATGCAGAGCATATCATGACATAGTGACCTCTCTCTCCTTTGCCAATTTTCCAATTCCCAATGGTTTGATTACTGACCATGTCTTTCTATAAATGATAAGGGATATAATGTTAGATCAGAGGCTAATTTCTTATAATTTTGATCACCCATTTTTCATCTATATTAAACGTCTGTTATTGCTGCAAACAGTACCATCAGTCTCGTCAGAGGCAGCCTAGAAAACTGATAGACGAAAAAGAAATCACCAATTTTTGTTCGTTATATGATTGTTGTCAGTTATTTTTTGCTTGTCGCCGACTCAGTTGCTCTCTTATTCAAAATTTTAAATAAATTAAAACAATCGAATAAATAAAATGCTTTTAAAGTAGTTTACCTTTGTCAGTTACAATATTATAAGTAGGCACTTAATACCTTCGTTGTTTCTGATTTCCAAAATACGAGTGCTCTAAATAGTTACTCAAATTGGGATCAGAGCAATGTAGGTATTAACTGTTAACAGTAATACTGATATAAAGAGACTTATATTTAATAAAACAAAACCTCCTTTTTTGGAAGTCGGTTAAAAATCGCACGGTGCGTTCATTAGCAGATCCCTCTCCAAACGCAACATTGATATTGCGGGCTGTTTCTGCCGCGTTACTTCCGCGTCGGAACTCGTATTCAAAAATCACTCGAATTTTCGCAGTATCCATCTTTCTTGTCTAAGTTAAATAACAAAAACAATTGAAAGTCGATATTCAAATGTTTCACATTTTTTAAAAGAAGAACATTATAGAAACCATGTGAAAAAAGTTTCATTAGAAAACCTCAAACCATGAAGATTCTATGTCAATTCAAAGAACCTATTACAATTAAACGGCAATTTCATATTTTAACCCCTAATATCTTCATTCTGCCAAACTAATAATGGCGTTTAAATTGTTAAATTAATTAAACTATTCCTTTAGACATTTCCTGTCTATAATGTATTTCAAAGTGTATAAATAAATGTAACTTAGTGATGCAACGAATACTACTTTTACGAATACGAATATCTCGCCATGCTAATAAAAGAGATTTTCAATTCAACTTCAACTTCTTTCAATTCGCAGAAAATAAATAAAACACTCTCTTGCTTGACTTGTGCTCACGACTAACAAATGAAATTAACTAAAGGAAGAAAGGAATGAATGAATAAATCCATGGTTCGTTATCGTAATAATAGGGAAACTCCCGGAGCCGCGGGAACTGTATAAACTATGGCCGGGGAGTCCCCCGTCGCATCGTCGTTGTGGTTAAGGGTCTCTGCACACGTCTTATTTTTACGCGCGATTTTCAAATCTGCAGTAAATAGAGTCACATACAAAAAAATTTTTTTAAAATATTCGTCTTAGTATTCGTCGAATACGAATATTCGGTAAATGTCTACTATTCGGCGAATACGAATATTCGTATTCGTATTGGTTGCATCACTAAGTAAGTATTAAGATGAATAAATTTAAAAAATCACAAATAACGGCAGTATTCGTTTTACTATGACCACAAAATGGAAGTCACAAAAAGAATTTGTCAACTTTCTGAGCAAGGTTTGCCTATAGGACAAAGTATTCCTAACTTAAATGAAAATTGTATACGGAATGTTAATATTTGGGTAAAGCCTTTCAGTTTTTACTTGACAATAAATTGTTCGTTAACGGTTCGAATTCTTTATAAGGTATTTTACTTTTTGAAACAAATTTTAGGTATTTATCATATTTTCTGTTTATAATTTTGTTTTATTATATTAAAATATTAGGTAAAATTACTAGCATTGAAGTATCATCTATTTGATATAAAATGTCAACTTAGTTTTGGCGACATCCGTAATGTATAGTGGCAAATGTATGTAACGTGGTTTTCAAGGTGTCGCCAGCTTTGAGGTCCCGGATTCGATTCCTGGACGTATTAGTTTCTAATTTGTCGGGTTTTCGTAAAAATATCGTTCCTTAAATGAAAATTTTATTAGAAGTCGTTAAAAACAAGTCTCTCTATATATATTGCCTAATTCATACATGTATTTATGATAGACTTACATATTACATACCATACCTATATAATAACGAGTTTTGTATAAACATTGAAAAAGGATTATCGACTAAGCACTCATTTAATTTGTCACACATCCCCCTAATGTCAAATGTGAAAGAATGTCGTTGTCTTCTCTCATTCAACAAAATCATAAACAATTTCCTGAACATTGACATATAGCCTTCATCCCTACTGTTGTCAATGATAGCCGTAAGGCATGCGTCAATGACCCTATCTACAAAGAAATTTTTTGAATGTATGTTTGTGATATGGCTCGCACAGAGAGCTTTAAAAGCGTCCTCACTGATGAACTTTTGATGTCTCATTATAATATCACCAATCATATTACTTGCAATGAATAATGCATTCTTGGTAAAAGTTGAGTGAATCCCATCTATCTTTTTTATGGCAGTTTTCCTTACTATAAAGTGACAATCATTAGACTTCATTATGGTTAAATTCTTGTAGAAATTTTTAGGAATTGAATTTATATCATTTATTTCTTCAACTATCAATAGATTTGACTTGTCTGTTGCAGATTTTGTGTGGTGCGGACCACCAAAAGCAATTCCTGTAATAAATATTTTCTGCTGGTTATCTACAAGAGTATTCATTTTTATAGGAATACATGCGACCATGGAATGAGTTGTTCTTGTGCCTATTGACGTGTTGTATGTCCCTGATATTCTACTATAAAAATTACCTATTTGGTCCATGACCAATTTCTGAATAAAATTTGTCCAACCATTTTTCCTCAACACTCCCCATCACACATTCTCCAAGCAAATTTTTCTGTGCCATTTTCATATATAATGGTTCAAACCATTTAGGATATTGTTTATTTTGTATCTTCTCCCTTTCTGGTTGGGTGAGATTTTTCATTTCTGCATTGTGAACCTTTCCCTTTTTCCCTATCATCAATGCATCTTTGATGTTGGCATCCAACTCTTCCCTATTAGACATTTTATTCAAATCAATAAAGCCAAAGTGTTTATTCACTTTATTATTATCGAGCCATTTCTCAATCAGTCCTCTGACAGCAGCAATTAATTTTACATCCCCTTCAATTAGAGTTAAACCACCTGCCATTTTTAATATAAATTCGTCAACGGCGTACAAATCATTGTGGTCTTCAAGCTCTGTAGATTTGCAGTAAAAGAACGGTGTAATTTTCCCCTTATATGTACATGTTTCATTATGCTCTTCCTCCAATGGTTTTCTCAACAACTTAAAAAGTATTTCTGGTGTAATTGGTTCAATATTAAATCCACTAGTATCAACATCGCTTATATCTACTTGCTAATTAATGTTCCCTTCAAACAATCCTATCATTGATTTGAATAATAGTTTGTCAATAGGGGTTTCATCATATACTCTATCTTCAAGCCTTAATATTTTCATAGTAGCTCGTCTTTTTATTAGAAAGTTATATGCTTAACTAGTTCCCGGCATCTCATCATCTTTGTTGTGCAAATCAATAAAATGTTCATTTAAGTCTACTGTGATTAATTAGGTGTGGGATCCCGTATTTACGTTTTTTGAATACTCTTTCAAAACCTCATCTAGACTTACTGTAGTTTTCAATTCTATGAATTTATCTTATTCACCCCCAACATTCCCCACTTTTTGCAAAGTAGTTTTGGACGTCAGAAGCTGTAGATAGACCTTCTAACACAATATAACGATAATCTGAAACACGGGAATCACTCAACAATTCTTTTTCAGGATCGTATTCATCATCTGAATAGTCGTCAGTTGGCATAAAATCAGCTTCGTCACCACTTTGACACTCATATTCTTGATCAAAATCCACATGTGAAGGCCCTGCAATAGATTCTAAGTCTGTCCTAGGCATTTTTGCTGGTGGCCCTTCCCTCAAATTTTCTGTTGTTTTCCTCTTTAATGATTGGATCATTGCTTCTTCTAAATTTTGGGAGGGTTCCAAGTTTGCAAGTAATATGCAGAGCATATCATGACATAGTGACCTCTCTCTCCTTTGCCAATTTTCCAATTCCCAATGGTTTGATTACTGACCATGTCTTTCTATAAATGATAAGGGATATAATGTTAGATCAGAGGCTAATTTCTTATAATTTTGATCACCCATTTTTCATCTATATTAAACGTCTGTTATTGCTGCAAACAGTACCATCAGTCTCGTCAGAGGCAGCCTAGAAAACTGATAGACGAAAAAGAAATCACCAATTTTTGTTCGTTATATGATTGTTGTCAGTTATTTTTTGCTTGTCGCCGACTCAGTTGCTCTCTTATTCAAAATTTTAAATAAATTAAAACAATCGAATAAATAAAATGCTTTTAAAGTAGTTTACCTTTGTCAGTTACAATATTATAAGTAGGCACTTAATACCTTCGTTGTTTCTGATTTCCAAAATACGAGTGCTCTAAATAGTTACTCAAATTGGGATCAGAGCAATGTAGGTATTAACTGTTAACAATAATACTGATATAAAGAGACTTATATTTAATAAAACAAAACCTCCTTTTTTGGAAGTCGGTTAAAAATCGCACGGTGCGTTCATTAGCAGATCCCTCTCCAAACGCAACATTGATATTGCGGGCTGTTTCTGCCGCGTTACTTCCGCGTCGGAACTCGTATTCAAAAATCACTCGAATTTTCGCAGTATCCATCTTTCTTGTCTAAGTTAAATAACAAAAACAATTGAAAGTCGATATTCAAATGTTTCACATTTTTTAAAAGAAGAACATTATAGAAACCATGTGAAAAAAGTTTCATTAGAAAACCTCAAACCATGAAGATTCTATGTCAATTCAAAGAACCTATTACAATTAAACGGCAATTTCATATTTTAACCCCTAATATCTTCATTCTGCCAAACTAATAATGGCGTTTAAATTGTTAAATTAATTAAACTATTCCTTTAGACATTTCCTGTCTATAATGTATTTCAAAGTGTATAAATAAATGTAACTTAGTGATGCAACGAATACTACTTTTACGAATACGAATATCTCGCCATGCTAATAAAAGAGATTTTCAATTCAACTTCAACTTCTTTCAATTCGCAGAAAATAAATAAAACACTCTCTTGCTTGACTTGTGCTCACGACTAACAAATGAAATTAACTAAAGGAAGAAAGGAATGAATGAATAAATCCATGGTTCGTTATCGTAATAATAGGGAAACTCCCGGAGCCGCGGGAACTGTATAAACTATGGCCGGGGAGTCCCCCGTCGCATCGTCGTTGTGGTTAAGGGTCTCTGCACACGTCTTATTTTTACGCGCGATTTTCAAATCTGCAGTAAATAGTGTCACATACAAAAAAATATTTTTAAAATATTCGTCTTAGTATTCGTCGAATACGAATATTCGGTAAATGTCTACTATTCGGCGAATACGAATATTCGTATTCGTATTGGTTGCATCACTAAGTAAGTATTAAGATGAATAAATTTAAAAAATCACAAATAACGGCAGTATTCGTTTTACTGTGACCACAACATGGAAGTCACAAAAAGAATTTGTCAACTTTCTGAGCAAGGTTTGCCTATAGGACAAAGTATTCCTAACTTAAATGAAAATTGTATACGGAATGTTAATATTTGGGTAAAGCCTTTCAGTTTTTACTTGACAATAAATTGTTCGTTAACGGTTCGAATTCTTTATAAGGTATTTTACTTTTTGAAACAAATTTTAGGTATTTATCATATTTTCTGTTTATAATTTTGTTTTATTATATTAAAATATTAGGTAAAATTACTAGCATTGAAGTATCATCTATTTGATATAAAATGTCAACTTAGTTTTGGCGACATCCGTAATGTATAGTGGCAAATGTATGTAACGTGGTTTTCAAGGTGTCGCCAGCTTTGAGGTCCCGGATTCGATTCCTGGACGTATTAGTTTCTAATTTGTCGGGTTTTCGTAAAAATATCGTTCCTTAAATGAAAATTTTATTAGAAGTCGTTAAAAACAAGTCTCTCTATATATATTGCCTAATTCATACATGTATTTATGATAGACTTACATATTACATACCATACCTATATAATAACGAGTTTTGTATAAACATTGAAAAAGGATTATCGACTAAGCACTCATTTAATTTGTCACACATCCCCCTAATGTCAAATGTGAAAGAATGTTGTTGTCTTCTCTCATTCAACAAAATCATAAACAATTTCCTGAACATTGACATATAGCCTTCATCCCTACTGTTGTCAATGATAGCCGTAAGGCATGCGTCAATGACCCTATCTACAAAGAAATTTTTTGAATGTATGTTTGTGATATGGCTCGCACAGAGAGCTTTAAAAGCGTCCTCACTGATGAACTTTTGATGTCTCATTATAATATCACCAATCATATTACTTGCAATGAATAATGCATTCTTGGTAAAAGTTGAGTGAATCCCATCTATCTTTTTTATGGCAGTTTTCCTTACTATAAAGTGACAATCATTAGACTTCATTATGGTTAAATTCTTGTAGAAATTTTTAGGAATTGAATTTATATCATTTATTTCTTCAACTATCAATAGATTTGACTTGTCTGTTGCAGATTTTGTGTGGTGCGGACCACCAAAAGCAATTCCTGTAATAAATATTTTCTGCTGGTTATCTACAAGAGTATTCATTTTTATAGGAATACATGCGACCATGGAATGAGTTGTTCTTGTGCCTATTGACGTGTTGTATGTCCCTGATATTCTACTATAAAAATTACCTATTTGGTCCATGACCAATTTCTGAATAAAATTTGTCCAACCATTTTTCCTCAACACTCCCCATCACACATTCTCCAAGCAAATTTTTCTGTGCCATTTTCATATATAATGGTTCAAACCATTTAGGATATTGTTTATTTTGTATCTTCTCCCTTTCTGGTTGGGTGAGATTTTTCATTTCTGCATTGTGAACCTTTCCCTTTTTCCCTATCATCAATGCATCTTTGATGTTGGCATCCAACTCTTCCCTATTAGACATTTTATTCAAATCAATAAAGCCAAAGTGTTTATTCACTTTATTATTATCGAGCCATTTCTCAATCAGTCCTCTGACAGCAGCAATTAATTTTACATCCCCTTCAATTAGAGTTAAACCACCTGCCATTTTTAATATAAATTCGTCAACGGCGTACAAATCATTGTGGTCTTCAAGCTCTGTAGATTTGCAGTAAAAGAACGGTGTAATTTTCCCCTTATATGTACATGTTTCATTATGCTCTTCCTCCAATGGTTTTCTCAACAACTTAAAAAGTATTTCTGGTGTAATTGGTTCAATATTAAATCCACTAGTATCAACATCGCTTATATCTACTTGCTAATTAATGTTCCCTTCAAACAATCCTATCATTGATTTGAATAATAGTTTGTCAATAGGGGTTTCATCATATACTCTATCTTCAAGCCTTAATATTTTCATAGTAGCTCGTCTTTTTATTAGAAAGTTATATGCTTAACTAGTTCCCGGCATCTCATCATCTTTGTTGTGCAAATCAATAAAATGTTCATTTAAGTCTACTGTGATTAATTAGGTGTGGGATCCCGTATTTACGTTTTTTGAATACTCTTTCAAAACCTCATCTAGACTTACTGTAGTTTTCAATTCTATGAATTTATCTTATTCACCCCCAACATTCCCCACTTTTTGCAAAGTAGTTTTGGACGTCAGAAGCTGTAGATAGACCTTCTAACACAATATAACGATAATCTGAAACACGGGAATCACTCAACAATTCTTTTTCAGGATCGTATTCATCATCTGAATAGTCGTCAGTTGGCATAAAATCAGCTTCGTCACCACTTTGACACTCATATTCTTGATCAAAATCCACATGTGAAGGCCCTGCAATAGATTCTAAGTCTGTCCTAGGCATTTTTGCTGGTGGCCCTTCCCTCAAATTTTCTGTTGTTTTCCTCTTTAATGATTGGATCATTGCTTCTTCTAAATTTTGGGAGGGTTCCAAGTTTGCAAGTAATATGCAGAGCATATCATGACATAGTGACCTCTCTCTCCTTTGCCAATTTTCCAATTCCCAATGGGTTGATTACTGACCATGTCTTTCTATAAATGATAAGGGATATAATGTTGGATCAGAGGCTAATTTCTTATAATTTTCATCACCCATTTTTCATAATTATATATTAAACGTCTGTTATTGCTGCAAACAGTACCATCAGTCTCGTCAGAGGCAGCCTAGAAAACTGATAGACGAAAAAGAAATCACCAATTTTTGTTTGTTATATGATTGTTGTCAGTTATTTTTTGCTTGTCGCCGACTCAGTTGCTCTCTTATTCAAAATTTTAAATAAATTAAAACAATCGAATAAATAAAATGCTTTTAAAGTAGTTTACCTTTGTCAGTTACAATATTATAAGTAGGCACTTAATACCTTCGTTGTTTCTGATTTCCAAAATACGAGTGCTCTAAATAGTTACTCAAATTGGGATCAGAGCAATGTAGGTATTAACTGTTAACAGTAATACTGATACGAGTATAAAGAGACTTATATTTAATGCAACAATGCTGTTTAAAACTGCTACAGAAAAACAACAATTTAAAACGCAAGTTGTAAAAGTAATATCGGACGAGCTTTGCAAGTGTGTACTTATAAAATAGAGATTTAGCTTACTTGCACCGTTGAATACACTTTTAAAACAGTCTTTAGTGATGTGATGATTTATATGATTTTTTTTTTAATTTTTATTGTTGCATAAAGTTTTTGCAATATTTTGGTTATTTATATGGTAAATATAATAAAATGTGTTCCATGCAAATAACGTTTTAGAGAATCGGATTATTTGCAACTAAAATATTAAAAGAAATATATACACGAATCTAATAAAACATTTCCTTTACCTTGTTGACTGTTTGGTGCTGCCACATTAAAAGAATAGCACCATTTCTTGTTTTTTTTATAAGTGTCGTAATGGGTGACTAAAGGAGAACTGACCAAAGGAGACTAAATACTAGAGGTAATATGTAGTGTTCTAGTTTTTTGAGAATTGGTTTTGTTTAGAATTAATACAATTAAACTAATTGGGGGCACTGAAAATACCAACTTTAAAAATAACGTAACAGAAAAAAAAATTAAACGTAACAGAATATTACAACTAACACAAAGGAAATGCCATATTTATTTTAAAATCATAGCTGAAAATAGTGTCCCATCACTACCAGCTATAGTAAAATCTTATTACTATTGCCTAGGAAACGGTTCGCCGCTGAGTGCATCTAGACCTGAAAGATACCGAGTATTTGTTGACGATAGAACAATTTGCCGCATAGCGGTTACGGTTCAACATAGTGTTGCCAAGCGGTAATAATAATTGGGACAAAAATTTAAAATAAACTAGTGAAAAGATAGTTCAGGGCATTACAAGGTCAGCGCAGAGTTGAGCATTTTTTTAATTTGATCCATTTATGTCGTAAATTATTTATAATGGATTTTGGAATTGATTCCACAGTAGGTAAAACGTTTAGTGTGCATTTAGCAGATTCAATGTGCTTGTTTATAATAATCTAAGAAAAAAGAAGAAGCCAATAAATAAGTAATATATAGCTTTCGCATGTTTACTTAAGTCATGCTGAGTCCTGTTATACAGCGAATGTTGTAAAATAAGTTTTATAAATAATACGTCACATACGTTGCATTATTAACACAAATATATCACACATAATATACATTAATACATACTCCTTTTATACACATAAAAATGTAAGCATGTTTTAGATTTACTGCTTTTTACTACTCGTTATTTCCTTTTTCCTATTGTTTTCATTATATTTTTTTTATTTGACTCGTAATATTCGAAACGTAAGGTAGTATTTTAAGTATGATATGGAAGAGCGGAGTTAACATAATGTCTAGAAGGAGGCTCCAATCACATTTACAGCTATGTAAAAAATTACGTTGAAAATAAACGAATTTGAATTTGAATTTGAAATATTACTGAATCCTATTATAAATAATCAATGACGGATACAGACAGACTGATATGGCTAGACTAAATGGGTTCAGTGTCTTGATTAGGGAACTCTAAAAAATGCACGCACGCACTCAAGAAGATGCAATTATTTTATGAAGAAGACATTTTTTTCATACCGCCCATCACATGCCAAGTCCCGCAAACGAGACGGGACACCGCCCAACACTAAGCATAAGCAACTTTTCATTGCTACTGGAAGAGGGTTAGTTTATGGCGTCATAACGATTTGCTCCAGAGTTGAATTTGCTCAGCAACATTAAGAAACAGCTTACGGTTCTTGCCTACGCTAAATGACTTTTTAAAAATAACTCTCAGTAATGTTCTGACGGGTTTAGTATGGGGTAATTCAAGTTGGACTTTCACGACAAGGATTTTGCACAGTTAACAGCTTGTTACTTATCCATAAACAATTTCTCTAATAGAAACTTAAAGTCTGACAAATAAAGATCATTGTCAATTGACAGCTAAGTCCTGCGTCGGACTCATACGGGTTGATGATAATTTAAGATGATTAAAAATATTAAATTTAGTTTATTGACATAATTAAGTCGATAAATCAAATTGAATACTTTAGTTAAGATATTCAAATACGAACAGGTTGTTTACTAATTTCTCTGAAATTATTAAATTAATTCGTGGAAATCTACTCGTAAATAAATTTAGCGTAAAAAACGAATTCTATCATTACTTATAAGACTAGCAAGATTAATATCTCATATTTTCATCTTTCCTAGAATAAGACTATATAAAGTTAGTAATTCATTATGGGAATATTGTGTATTTTTATTGTTAAACAATTTCTGAAGCATAATAATAATATAATGTTAAAGACATACCGCACTGGGCCACACAGAGCCATCTAGTCCCAAATTAAGCTACTATTAAGTAGCTTGGCGTATGGGATACTAGACAACTGATAGACTTACTTATATACTTTTTTTTGTAATTTATACATAGAAAAATATCCAGACCAGTACAAACAGACACAAACATTTGTACTGTGCGATTATCGAACCCGCGACCCATGGCTCAGAAGCAATCAGAAATGTTATAAATTTTTTAAGCCCGCAATAAAACAAAATAAAAATGTATTCCCATTAACTATACGACGAATTAATCAATGTTTTAGTATGTGTACCTACCTCCAACATCCTAGAGAAATATTATTCAAACATTTTAAAATCAGTGAAAATGAAAAAGCTTTATAAATGTTTGGAAATCAGTTTTAAGCAATTAAATTGCTGGTGGAAAATAAAATAAAATAATTTATATAAATAATTATGTCGACTGCCTTAGCTGGTACTGGAACCCACAATCGTCCGTTTACCGGGACAATTTATTCAAGGCTTTACCCTGTAAGTTTCAATCTAGTTTTCGTCCTGGACACAGCACTACCACTGCTCTTCTTAAAATAGTAGATGATGTGAGATCTGGCCTCGAAGACTCGCGTTTAACCGTGCTAGTTTTAATCGATTTTTCCAACGCTTTTAACGCAGTTGATCACGACATTCTCTTGGCCATTCTTTCGCATCTTCGAGTCTCATCAACTGCTGTAGACTGGTTCTCATCTTATCTTCGCGGCCGTCAGCAAGCCGTACGTCTCGGACATAACTTTTCTGATTGGGAAAATCTATCTTCCGGTGTACCGCAGGGTGGCATACTTTCTCCACTTTTATTTTCTATTTTTATAGATGGTCTCACTTCTCATCTTTCTTCTGCTTACCATCTATATGCTGACGACCTACAATTATATTCACAGGGAAGTTCATTAGTGGTGTCATTTGTCGGCTCAATGACGATTTGCGGCGTATAAATGAATGGTCTAGTAAATTTGGAGTTAAAGTGAATCCCAGTAAGTGCCAGGCTATCATTATTGGAAGTCCTAAACAACTGTCCAAAGTAGACGTGACGTCGGTTCCTCCTATTGTCTTTGATGGTGTTGTCGTCAGTTATTCCCCGTATGTCAAAAGTCTGGGACTCGTCATTGACAACAATTTGAACTGGTGCCAGCATGTTAAGGAGATTAGCAGAAAGGTTATTAGTACTTTAAGAGCACTCTATCGGTTCAAACACTTTCTCCCTTCTAGTACGAAAACCTTGATTGTGCAGTCTTTGGTCTTACCTATCATCGACTATGGTGATGTTTGCTGTACTAATCTCTCTCAAGACCTTCTCAATAAGTTGGAGCGCCTCCTCAATAGCTGTATCCGTTTCATTTTCGGCCTGCGCAAATTTGACCACATTTCCCAGTTCCGGTCCCAGCTTCACTGGCTTCCCATTAGACGCCGCAGGGATTTACGTACTCTCTGCGTTCTCTTTTCCGCGTTCTTTGATCCCAAATGTCCATCCTACCTTAAAGATAAATTCTCATTTCTTCACACTTCTCACGATAGAGATCTCCGTTCCATCGATACTCTTCAGTTGCTCACTCCACGACATACCTCTTCCTTTATGTCCAATTCTTTCTCTGTGACAGCTGTACGTCTCTGGAATGGACTACCACCCAAAATTAGAAAATCCACCACCAAATTTTCCTTTAAAAAGGCTTTGCGGAGCCACTTCGCTAACTGACTTTATCTTCTTCCTCTTTAGAATCATACTGGCATAATTTCTGTGTATTTACATATTATGTATGTGTATTTTTGTATATGTTATGTATATATCTATTATTATTATATAATATGTATGTAGCTAGTTCGTATGTATATATAACATACACTTTTTTAAATTTTTTGTCTTTTGATACCTGTTTTGTAATTTATAATTTTTCTGCATTTGTTAATATTTTTACTTATCACTTGTTTGCACCGCCTGTAAAATCTCTGTTTGGTCTCATGGTTGACTGGTAGAGAATGCTTTTAACATTAAGTCCGCCATTTGTACTATCTTTGTATAATGCAATAAAGTGTAAAATAAATAAATAAATAAGCCAGCGGAGACTCATCTATATTTGTGAAGCAATTTTATTACTAATTTGAATTGGAAAGGCATCCATTTTTATTGAGGCTTGGTATAAGTATGTATCTAAATAAACCAATGAATACTCGTACATTTCAAAGGAAATGTTCATTTTATACTGCATGGCAATTTAAGACATTATACTCGTATACTTTATTTGATATTTTAGCAACTTAATTGCACTTATAATATCAGTATATAAACTTGAAAAATTTTGTCTCAGGCGGGACTCGAACCCGCATCTCCTCGCATGCCGGGCGGGCGCCATACCATTAGGCCACCGAGACACTGCGACTCGGCGCGAATTTTTCAAGCATATTCTTACGCTGTGAGCCAGCGTTGTTTCATCAAATGTTAGGAGTTTGCACCCTTAACACCCGAAAGTAACATCTTTGCAGATGTTTGACAGTCAGTTAAGATGAAACAGCTATTTATATACTTTATTTGATATTTTAGCAACTTAATTGCACTTATAATATCAGTATATAAACTTGAAAAAAATTTTTTTTTCAAGTTTATATACTGACATTATACTCGTACTATTTGATTAAATTGTGAATGCTTTTCACTGAATGAAAATAGAACCAATATAATGTATTTAATTTACTAAAATTCCGTAATTATTTACTTTCAGTTTTGATCTCATTATTACCCGTTATAGGGATCTCGTCAAAATCAGAACTGACAGCCTTTTGTAAGAACCCCAATTCCGGCAAACGGGGCCACCGGCTTCTCGCCATCGGCGACAGGTTGATTAGGCCCCGTCGACTGTACCTGAGATCCAAGTTCGCGTCATACCACTAATGAATTCCTGACGCGTTCCGATGTAGTTAATTGAAACGGGCGGGAGGCAACAAGTGCGGGATTGAATCGTCGGGGTTGCTAGATCATATTTCGTGAGATATCTTGGAATTGTTGGGAGATATTACTTATTGGAGAAGTTAATTTTTTTGGTCCGATTTGCTACAGGCAGAAATCGACCCCGCAAGTTGATTTCTGCCTATAGCTACACAAATAATGCTTCCATGACGTTATGTTTGGCAAGTTTAAAAAATTTGAGACTATTTTATTCTTATATGAAAAAAGAATGCCCTCTTAGTGTATTGGTTTAAATACCATTGGACCAAAATCTCGAGGTCCTGGTTTCGATCCCCGGGTCGGGAAACAATAATTTTGAACTTTTGAACATTGCTTTTCATAAATCTAATCCGCATTTGGCAAGCGTGGTGATTATTCCGGTACCCATTTTAGCTGTGGTAACTTGAATTTAATGATGAAGGCTGCAGTTGGATGATAGAGGCTGTTAATTTACTTACTTTTTACAAAATAGCGCAAGTTTATGGCTTCCTACAATAGTGAACAGAATAATGATGTCTGTTTTGATTCTACCATGTAGAAGTCATCATAATGATTATGATCAGAAAACGATGACAACAACTGGACAAAGGAATTCTTTATTCTCAACGATCGGAACAGACCTGTCCGCATCCTTGTTACCTTATTAAGTTCAAAATAAAGTAGTATAATATTGATTATAATCTATATCACCTGGTTTTCCAAATTAAAATTACTAAGTCAAAGTTTTTCTGAAAGATATTTCTTGGCCCACTATACCAAACGTAGAACTAAAAGTCAATCAGAAAACATAAGACGAGAACTCTCCATTAGTCCTAACATCAAATATTGTTTATGTTTAACCATTTTCCGAAGGAAGCCAGGACTTAATGTTCCATAATTTCTTTTTCCAACAGCTTTGGTTCGCGAGTAATCTTTTAATTCAGTGGCCATAGAGTTAATTATAGGAGTCTTTGTTTAACTAGTCTGGTAAGATTAGGTTCTGGCTATACTAATAGGTACTACTACTTCGTCCACAGTCCTTCATATAGACTTTCTGATTATTATTGCGAGCTATCTAGGTGTAACCGGGTTTTAATACGAAAACGGTTAAGACCGTTTTCGTATTAAATGGCTTGGTTTTATAGTGTAATTTGGAACAAAAGTTTGGAGTATATATATTACTATCGTGGTAACAGGTCTTCCTCTTTTGCAAATGCGAAACAATCTCAAGACATTGTCCCACTTCGTACTAATGGTACTAGTTTTTAAAGAAATCTAATGGTGTTATTCAATTTGTTAATCATACTTAATAGTGTAGTCGCATCTTTAAAGACCAATTTACTTTGCACCACAATTCCTCTTTTTAATTAACACCAATTACGGTGTACAATGGAACATAAAATGAAGAGTTTTAGAAGAAACAATTATACCTCTGTTTTTAAATTATATTTTAATATCAAGCTGTTAAAATGAGGGTAAATGTTTTCATGTAATGGTAAGCGACTTAAAATTATATTTCAAATACGCTCATTTGTGTTTTTGGGAGTTTTTGTACCCAAAAACCTTAGTAACAGTATTGGCCGTTTAAAATGGCAGACCATTTTTTGAAATGACCAATGAAAACTCGGACATCACAAACAAAGTTTTGACGCAATGTAAGTAGCTTTGAATCGCTTTTTGTATAGAATTAGAGACAACAACTGTATCAAAAATACCTAGACTTCAAACGATACAAATTAAGGTTTTTCTACACTGACTAGTCTGAGGATTTAACCAGGGATGTACAAGCTCACTTCAACTTGAAAACTGGTGTTTTTTTTTTTTCATAATACATCTTAAAAGTATTCTCAGTCCTCCTCTAATTGTGCCCGATAAGTTTCGGGGGGAACAGGTTGCTTTATTTTCTTTTGTTTCATTCTAACTTCATGTTACACTACGCTTCGAATACTTATTTAATAATGTTATGTACACTATTGTTGGATTACCGTCTAGTCTGTAACTTAGAACTTTAAGTGTGTATTAGCATTGACTGTGATCTGTTTGTGTACTTATACAAATAAATAAATAAATAAATAAAGAAAAGCTAACAGAATATATCCAAAACGCTTCAAAGATTAGATTAAATTTAATTAAACAGATAGGGTAGACTGGGTACGATTGAAACAATTTCACTTTAAATACGCATTGTGAAGTATCTATTAAACTTACAGATTAACTATTTTAACTATAACAAGTACTGTTATCTGTCTTATGAATAAATTATATTATGTAGCTCTATCTTAATGAACTACGCTGTTATTATCAAAAGAAGGGGTTCGGAAAAAGCGGTTCAATTGACCCCATGCTAGGGACAGTTGAAACAGTATATAGTATTAATTGAAACACTTTAGATACGAGTATCTTTCGAATTATTAAACATTTTAATAGGTTTAAACGGTTATTTATAACTTAACAAGTATACAATGAGATCATAAAAATTTGGTAATGTTAAAATGTATATTTTTTAAATTATCACTGAAACAAAGTTTTGGTTTTATAGGTTAGCTAATTTCTTTTTCATGTCACGATAATAGAAATAAATTAAACTAAGAATTAACATTTCACATAATTAACAAGGTTCTTATGTATTCATGAACTAAAATGGCATATTACAGCATAAAAAGAGATTATCATGTCCCATACAATCAGACATGTTTCAATTATACCCATGTTTCAATCATGACTAAAGATTAAGTTATACAAGATCGAACATTTATTTATCTATTCATACACTTATTTTAAGTAATACCACTTTACCCCATCAAAGCTAACTACTGGTTAGAAAAGAAAACACTCACTCATTAATTTTAAATCACTGATAAAAACAACGAAATTGAGAAAATTCAATGGTGAAGATAAAAAAATTGTAAAAATATAGAGAGTAAGTTACGGTCAATTATCTAAAACAGCGTTTCTCACTTGCCGGGTCGCAAAATTCCCGCCTTGTTTTGAAAATAATACCTATTGATCGACGCATGATAAAAAATCTTCTTTCGTCATTAAGTAAAACATAAGCAGCAGCTCCATACTTTGCTCTAGTGACTAATAAATAGTGTAAAATAATATTTCTACTGTTGTTAAATGTATAATATTATTTTACTTAATAGGTTTATTAAAATATTAAGTGGGTCATAAAGGGTCAGTGAAAAAATTACCGGACCATGGCAGAACAATGTTTGGGAAACACTGAACTAGAACACTAGATCCGCGAACCTGAGAAAAAAGATGTACTTACTTATCTCGTTTCTCGAATCCTTAAAACCTGCAATTTATGACATTTATTTGTTGTCCAATCTCTTATAATAAAATAATTAATGTCTTAAATAGAAGAGAACTTCTGTCTGCTTGCTTGATTGCTTGCTTTCTTTTTCTGAGAAAAAAAGAAAATTGGTATTATAAGAACAATAGATAATTTTGTTTTTTATGCTCGTGGTACTTACTATCAACAAAGTTGACGAGTTATCACCTTAAAACTTATTTTTCTCTGGCAGCACCCATAAATGCACCCGCCTTCTTAGTTTTGCCTAAAAATACAATAGAATTCAAGGAATTTTCACTACAAAGTTATACATTCAACTGTGCAGCTGTACTTCATTATCTGTAAAACAACTAACTTGACCAGAACCCCGAATACATCTTGCAGATCAAAACCGTATAAACGAATAATAAAAGTAGGGATGTTTTCAACTTTGTTGATATTAAGAACTTATGTGGTTATATTAATGTAAACATGTTTTGACTGGAATTAGGTAACTAAACGAAGACAGGAACGGTTGAAACAGCGGGACGATTGAAATGTTTCAAACGTCCACATACAAACTGTTTCTACCGTACCCATACTCTGTTCTACATTTTAAGGTCAATTTTTAGCCTAATATACAACTTTAGCTGTTTTCAATATCAATGTAAACAATCTTAAATATGTACACAATACAATAAAACAAAAAAAAATAGTAGAATAAGAATAAGTAAGTTACGATAAATCAAAAATTTAAAAAAAGTAAAATCTTACATTTGGGTGTCAAAAATATTCATCGTCGTCCTGTGCACGACTGCGTTAGTTCATTTTCTTCTCTCCACTGACCAAATATTCGAACATGACCGCCGCAGTAACCAACGTCGCGTCACGCATGTACGTATTATAGTTTTAGAGAATTTTGAGTTGTTTCAATCATAACGCGTTTCAATCGTACCCAGTCTACCATGTCAAACAATAATAATAGGTTCTTAGTAAAAAAATAAACAAAAAAAAATGCACAAATAACGATTGTCAAATACAAAGAAGTCAATATTATATTACAATGTACTTACTACTACTACAACAAATAAAAATAATTATGAATAAAAGGAATGTCAATCGGTAAAAATGCATTAAGTAGATAAATTTTACATGTCATTTAGGATTCTATAAAATTGATTACAAAGATGTCTAAAACTGTCTGCAAATAAATCAATATCAAAATGCTGAGCAAGAATGTCCCCGATAGTGACTTGCGTATATACTACTCTTCTAAAGAGAAACTGATCACACGACCCCTGGATGACGAAAGATGAGACACTGACCATTGAAATAGGAGATTATATGATATCAGTGTACTTTGTTTACTTTTGATGGCCTCCGTGGTGGAGTCGGTTAGACTTGAACGGTTTTCAAGTTCTGAGAACCCAAAATTGATTTCTATATATTCTTTTGTCTGTGGGTTTGGTGTAACGTCTTTATTTCAGATTGTTGCCAAACCAGTGCTTTCATAGCTACATTAGCTACTCACTTTGAGATCAAAACAAAGTACAAACAACGGTAGGTCAGCCTACCCAAGAAGTTAAAGGTCATTGAATTGATTTTCAACTTTAAGACCAACAAGTAGAGATCAATATCAATTGAGAAAATTTGACGTTTTGTGGTAAATTGACGTGCTGTTGTCTGTACCTACATTGTGAAAGTGCCCAAATTTATGTAGTACTAGCTGTTGCCCGCGACTTCGTCCGCGTCAATTTATGTTATTATGATAGCGTTTATTTTTGCAACATTTTTCACTGATGCTTCGCAATTATTGGTCGCAGCGTGATGTTATATAGCCTAAAGCCTTTCTCGATAAATGAACTATCCAACACAGAAATAATTTTTCAATTCGAACCAGTACTTCCTGAGATTAGAGCGTTCAAACAAACAAACAAACAAACTCTTCAGCTTTATAATATTAGTATAGATTGGTTTTATCTATCGGGTTTATCAAGCATACCCTATTATTAAACAGGGTTCTTCTCCTGGTTGAAACACAAAACTTTTAATATCGAGCGCCGCTTCAACCCGCAAGAATTCATAAGCCGGCTTCTATTTTCGGGTCTCAATTGCGTCAAGGGCCCCGTCGCAAATATGGGCCCAGTTTTGTCGTATCGTAATTAATCTTCTTTGAGAAATGGCTTCGGAGATGCAGCCGATACTTTGATAAATAGATTTTTGCTCCTTACCAACTCCTTCGAGCCGATCATTCGCAATAATCTAACGTTGAATTAGTGAACAAGAAGTTAATTGGAAATTAAATTAAAAATCGAATAAAATATTCGATTGCCATAACTGGAAAATACAATTTTTCCACTTAAGGCAAGGCTGCCTTCAGTGGAAAAATTGTGTATTCATAAAATGAATTAAATAGTACAATGATACTGATTACCACACCTCACATGTTTAATAGCATAATATGCGTAAAAACCACTTACGAAAAATCATATTTGCTGTTTTATCTCCTATGTTCATGATCAAAAATAATGTTGATGACAACTAAAAGCATAGTAAAATCAAACAAAGCAGGTTATTAGGCTTACGGGGTAGGATCTTCACAACTGTTCCGTTCTACATAGCAAGTTAAGTTTATAGAAATCATGTAGGACTAAATTTAAAAATAATGTTTATTGTAATTAAATTACAATATGATTTCATACCTCTAACTGTCTGAACAATGCAAAGCTAATATTTTAGTTTTAAAAAGACATGAAATATGATATCAAATTAGTTATCATCCCTCATCTAGTAAAATAACGCGCTCTACATCTTTGGACCTCCCAATTCCCCCCTAAGTATGCGGGTCGCGGTAGGAAAAAAGACGCAGCCCAATTTCTGTGAATGATTATACTTGTTTTGCTCTACGACCTAACTTGCGGCGGAAATATCAATGCTTTGGATATTATAATCTAATCATAAGATGTTGAAAATGACTTGACTAAGACGTAGGTAGGTGCTTAAATTAATACAGGATAAAATAATTTGTAACAAAAAATATCTTTAATTATTTTACTTTCCTTTTCATGTGTTGGTGCTCTCAGTGGCGGGAAGCAAACAGCGTCAAATAGTATAAATCTATGTATTTCATCTTGGACTTTCTGACGTCACAAATTATGCTCCTGTCAACTACTCGTATTTTGAGTGAGAGTAGATTGTACAGCAACTTTTTTGTTGCTTTTTCTCGCATCTCTTTTAAGGATGTTATGATATCTCAGTTTTTAACCTGACAGCCGTAAGGCCCCAAATAAACTCCGGACTCCTCGGTCCGAAAATTGTATGAGGGGGTGCACACCTTACGGGGCACCGATCTGGGCGGATGCCCTCACTGCCGACAACATTCACCTGCTGCGATAACTGCAGCAGATGATAGCGGTGAGGAGCGATATCGTAGGTACCGGACTGTGTACTTCGGAGCGGTCTGCCTGCTGGCGGGGTCCCTGCCCTGGGAGCTAGGGTCCCACGCCCAGCGTAGAGGACTGTCATGAGGCCGGGGTTCACCACCATGGTCTATCCATGAGATTGCTTTGGCCAGCCTGGACTTAGTAACGGCGGTTCCGCGGAGGGGTGAACCCCAGGGGTTGTTTTAGTGGGTATGCCTACCGGACCCCTCTCTGTCAAGAGTAGGGTTGGCGATGGGAGAGTCTCTCATTACCCGTCGTATCCCCCGAAGTGACGGGTATGCGTTAAGCATTTCCCCCGGGAGACCAAAAAACAGTGTGTAACCTAATGTGCTATCACGTGTACAAATGTCCAGGGCTTGTGGCTCTGGTATGATCAACGCGTCTGGCTTCTTCCATTCGATCTCTTGCTTTCAAAATAGCCAGTAGCTAAGTAATAAAATTAAATAAAAGTCACTTCGAGGCCTGTAATATGGCTTGAAAATCTCTGACACCAGAATGGGTATAATTAAGGATAAGAATAACACCCCGTTGGTCTAGTGGTTTAAATACCGGGCCAAGATTTCAGGGTCCCGGGTTCGATGCCCGGGTCGGGCAACAAAAAGTTTTAAATTTTCGAAAAATGCTCCGGTTTGTGATCACTAACCCGCATTTGGCAAGCGTGGTGATTATGCCAGTACCCATCATTTCTGTGGTAACTTGAATTCAATTTGATGGAGGCCTTTTCCCTGCACTGTTTATTGGCTGTTACTGAGGATGAGGATAGTTCCTGGGATGATAACTTCACGATAAGAAGAAAAACATGGGTATAAAATCGTGGTTCAAATGTCTGAACTATCTGTGACCAGGATAGGTAAAAATACCGGAATTAACGGTTTTCGATTAAGGCAGTTACATGACGGAGACGGGCAGCAGCGTCTTCTCTCCATCATTGGCCTAACTAAGATTGTAGACCCGCCTGCCAAGCGTGGCGGTTATGGCAAAATTCTCCTTTTTGAGAGATTAACAGTGGACTAAAATATGCTGGCCATGATGATGAATATTGAACTGGCATGAGATATTAAAATCTGAACTTAAAACAAATCGATTTGAGTCATGTTATGTCATTCAATTCACGGTAAGTACACACGTAAATGCGTAAATCAAATCCATTCGTGTATTCGCACACCGTCCATTGAAACCGGACAAAGGCGATCGGACGGACAGACGCGTTCAACACCTTTGTACTTCAAATTGCACTATTAATTCTGGACAAGCTATTGTGAATCTTACACAAAACGTAATAAGGTTGTAACAATCTGTGAGATTCGAAAATAGGTGAAATAATGGCGTGGGATAGTAATGTGATTTATTAACATAAAGATGTGTTTATTTTTACATTTTTAGTTGGAATCGGAGACATTTGGTGGGTCCGAAATCTTACTACGATGTTACAAAATAATATTGTTGACGGTAACAAAGCTATAAGTTAATAGATTAAGTCCAAATGCCTATATTAGTTCCATCAGTAAGTCATTTTCCATGTTCATTTGAATAAACTTTTTAGCCATTTTTGTGACACGTTTCGGACAGAAAAATGCTCTTAAAAATGGCGGCTATTTAATATTTTTGACGTTGTAAGGGAGCAATAACTCATAAACTAGCTGTTCATCCCTGCTTTGCACGGGTTTCCATTGAATATAATGCAAGCAAATGGTCTGTTTATTTTTTATGTTGATACTAGCTGTTCCCCGCGACTTCGTACGCGTCAATTTCTGTTTTTATGATCGCGATTATTTTTGTAACATTTTTCACTGATGCTTCGCTCCTATTGGTCGCAGCGTGATGTTATATAGCCTAAAGCCTTCCTCGATACATGGACTATCCAACACTAAAAGAATTTTTCAATTCGAACCAGTACTTCCAGAGATTAGCGCGTTCAAACAAACAAACAAACTCTTCAGCTTTATAATATTAGTATAGATTTCCGAATCTTTTTTTTCCATACAATTATCTGTTAAATATTTTCTTCCATAAGTACAAACTTTCTCCTGACCAGAAACAACACAACAAAAAAATAGTTACATACTTAATACATATTTTTAAATTTATTTTTATTTTGGTATTAACAAAATATGAATCATCAAAAGTCAAATTAAACAAAATAATAATTTTATTATCTCATTTATTTATTTTTGCTATAAATTTAGTGTTCGAACAATTTAAAAAACCCACGTCTTCCAACTACAAGTTCACCTCGTTTGACCTTCAGGTCACTGAACGGCGTCACTGACCGGTTGAACGAAATCTTTAGTCGATGGTTTTGATTATTTAATCTGTGGTTTGTGGGCGGGAATTGCCGGCGAACGCACTGGCAGCAAAAACTTACCTCCAAATATATTATGAGTTTGTTGGAATTACTTGGAATAAGTTTATCTGATCCTTAAGAAATCGTAAAACTGTCGATATCTTAGAACACAACGTTTTTGTTACGCAAACTTAGAGCTTAAATAGCTTGAATTTGTTTATCTTGTTATTTTCGCGAATAGATGCGATAAAAATGTACCATTTCTTCATAATGGCAGCCATATTGAAATGGATAAATAAATATAAGTCAAACCACACACACCATTGTAACAAGCCCCTGCCAGCCTTGCCGTTCATTTTTCTTAATACAACAGAAAATTTTGAGACCTGTTGGTCGTTTAATTGAAAAAAGACGGGACGATAAATATGTCAAGAGCTCCCTAAGGAGGGCTTCGTTCCTAACACAGACGACTTA
The DNA here is from genome assembly GCA_949315895.1 of Anania crocealis. Lineage (NCBI taxonomy): Eukaryota > Metazoa > Arthropoda > Insecta > Lepidoptera > Crambidae > Anania > Anania crocealis. Next base: position 17,142,125 of record OX438867.1, on the reverse strand, counting down.
TATTCATAGGCACTGCGTTTGAACAGCTGTGAGACAGTACATTATCCACTGAACAAAGGCCTTTACTAATATGCGCAATTTTATCCTATCGTCGCTTTTGCTCATATTAAAAAAATAACCTGAAACTTGAGCTAAGAAAAATCGTCAGAAGTGACAGTCAGAACGAGATTTCTGTATCTGTTTATTATAAGATCGCATTGTTTGTTCCGATTTTAAAATCGCTATAAAGTTACGGAAACTGTTTAAAAACTGTAAGCACTTTTTGTTGCATAATTTTCTTTGCAATTTAAAACAACCTACATCTTACGTTCGAATATTTTACCATAACGTCTAGCCGTTTATTTTGCCGTGTGTACAGAGTCTGTGTGTAAGGCAAATTACATATTACTTAGATGTCATTAAAACCTCTTTCGTTTTAATGACTACTGTCAAGGTGATTGCATATATAGTTTTTTTAATTATAAGTTTCACCTGCTTCGGGCGCATCCTTACAGCCAATTATTGTCATATCAATAATATATCTAAAGTGTTTCCAACATTGTCTACCAATTTGTCAACTGGGTAGATCGTTATTGACAGTATCAAGATTCAATAAAATGCTTTAGTAAAATAATGAGGCATCTAAAACTCTAGCTTGCCTACCCAACAAACCCTCCGAGGGCGACTGTATAAATCTTGAATCTACGTGAAGGCTGTACGATGACAATTTTGACAGTCATGATGAATGGCTCATGAGTGGGTTTGGTATAACAGGTTCTTATTGGTTTTGTTATTGATAGGGATTTCGAGATATCCGTGGCTTATCCGAAGCGACAAATAGAAATCCAATTAATTGGGCAATGTTAGAATCTCTTATATTCCCGAATTAGCGAGATTAAATGTACACAGGATAAGGCTTATCCGAACTGAAAGGGGCTATTATGTTGGTCAAGTACATACATTCAGCAATGCAAAATCCCTGTATTCAAATATACCTGTCTCTCTTGTTCATGTCAATGTTTTAGAATATGTGAAAGAGACGAATAGAATAGTATGTACCAACATCATCTTACGTAGTACCTCTGCTCCTTACAATCTGTACAGGAAAATTAAGACTTGATTAGATTCTGACATTGGTTCCAAAAGGCTGTTTTAATTGAGGAACAAAATCAACTGCCTTTCAAATCATCGAATCAAAAGGGACTGCCTTTTGATTCGAGCATGGATTTTCAGATAAGTTGTATACAAATCGATATACCTACATACTAAATCTTAATAATAAATAATACCTGAATGGAGAAGCAAGCCTAAGCCATTATAAGCAAACCATATTTCCCTACTTATTACTATCAGTTGTTGCCTTCGTACATTCGTACGCGTGGAATTATAATTATGAAAATATACCACGGAAACTGTACTTTTATCTGGGATAGCTGTTGCCCGAGACTTCGTCCGCGTCAATTTCTATTATGATCGGGATTATTTTTGCCACATTTTTCACTTACGCTTTGCTCCTGTTTGTCGCAGCGTGATGTTATATGGCATAAATGGACTATCTAACACAAAAAGAATTTTTCAATTCGAACCACTACGTCCTGAGACTAGCGCGTTCAAACAAACAAACAAACTCTTCAGCTTTATAATATAAGTATAGCTATAGATAAAAATAAGCCTAGGTGCTGAAACTATGACACCCTCAAATAACGTGATTTCCTATTGGTTAAATAATTTAAAAAATAATTCTGTAGATCCAGAGGTTGCCTTCTGCAATCACAAAAACTTTATCTCTTTATAATATGAAAATAGAAGATTCGTATAGTTTTGTGGTCAACATTCTTAAAACTGACACTATTTGAATACATTTTACTAAATTTTGTTAATTTTTTTTCTATTTTAATGTGAAAAGAACAAAAAATGTGTCAAAGAACTCTGGTATCGGGTACTTTATTATTTTTCCATTCGCTTTAAAATGCCGTGAAAAGAAAAACGTCATTATGCCTCCCCCTTCGTTTCCACCCCATTATTTCCGTCCAAGAGGTCGTATTATCAAATCTCATGACGACTAGCCGTGGTTAATACTAAGGTATTAATGGGTAAATATATTTTTATTATTAAGATATTTAAACGCGTATCGCAAAATATTCGATGTATTATATTTTTAAATTAAGTAATAACTAGAGTCCCTGTAGTGCCATCCTAAAATTATATGTTAAAACATCTCTTCTCGACCCATAGGTATTTTAAGAGTTACCCATTGTAAGAGGCCAAAGGAGTAGCTACTGACAGAAAAAGACGTACGATTTTCCTTCACCATTTGCCAAACTGCGATCAACAACCTGCTGTCTACCAAACGTAGAAGTTATCAAGATCTTCTTTTAGGTGAGTCATATTATGTCCCGACGTTGAGTGTTATGGGGTCCTGATGTAAATGATATTTATAAAAAAATGTGCAGATAGAAATTGGAACAAATATATCATCCATATACTAATATTGTATCAGGTCTGGGTACTTCGTTGTTTCTGATTTCCTCAAAAAAGTGCTTTAGTACCTAGTCACAGACTTGGGAATCAGAACATTTATGTATTGTAAGTTTACATTTATTTAATGAATTAATAGCCAATTCGTTTTTAACATAAGAACTTTTAGAATACAAGTATTATGGTTGTAAGTTTCATATCTTTTTGATAATCGGAAAACTGTTTGGCCAATCAGTAAAAATGCGAATTTTAGTTTTTCAGTCAAAGTGTATTTGTTAAGTGAAAATATAAATTCATTTAAAAATTAAATTTTCAAACGAAAAATATAGGTAGAATAGTCGCTATGAGAGCCGGTAATACGCCACCAGTTCTTTAACCGTTAACTCGCAATTTTATGATGCTACAGATATGATTTTCTTTAGAATTAAATGTCTTTTTACTGCTCAACTTATATCGCTTTCACATTAACATGGCGGGGTGGAAATAAAAGCGTTATACTGTTTCTAGGCAAGATAAAAAATATATTTTCTTCTTTTTTTTAAGATCCTTTTGACAACTTTTATAAAAGCGTGAACTAAAATACTAGAGAAATATTTTAGGTTTATACCAAAATAAGTTTTTGGGTTTGAACGTAATCTTATCTTACTAATTCTTAATAATATTATGAACGCAAAAATATTGTTTGCATAGAAGTTTGTTACTATTTCACGTAAAATTTACTGATCGGATTTTAATTTAACTTTCGAGTAGGTACTTTCAACTTTTCGGTAGTTTAGAAATCAGAATAATACAGGTGAAGACTATAATTTTCATGAACACATAGTAACAATATCTGTATTTTTGTGTTAAGTCACGTAACGCAGATAACAGATGGCGCTGTCGGCTGATTAACATTTTCATTCACTAATGACCACAAAATTCACTTCTCTCTGAACCTTATTTCAAAACTTACACAAATGAAGTGGGCAAAAGAATAGTGGTGGGTCGTTGACGTTTTTCGCGCCAACGAAACTCAACTGTTTTTTTTTCAACGGGCAACTGGTTATTAAAACAGTTGGCGTTGCCAACTGGTTTGTTAAAACCATGTGGCTTAGTTTTTCAACGGATTTGTAGCGTTTTTGACTCAACGCATTACACGTAGGCAAAACAGTTGAGAGCAAAAATAAATTAGAAAAATTAACAGTTTTTTTCCCGGCGATTTTCAATGTATTCGATTCGTAGATGTTCGGTTGTTTCCGCGCCGTGCCACGGCTCGTGCGAAACGGCTCGCGCGCGGTTTCGTTGGAAAAAAACCAGTTGAGCATTTCAACTACTTTTGCAGTTATGATAAAACCAGTTGAATCATTGAGCATAGAAAACAGTTGAAAAAAACGGTTAGTTGAAATAACGCCCACCACTACAAAAGAATAATTATCCTATTAAAATTGCAAAAGTTAATATAGATGTTTGTGACTCAATAACACCAGAACGGCTTAATAGACACTTTTATGATATTTGAGCAATTTAATTGCAATTTTAATATCATTATTTAAAGTTAAAAATATTGGCTCAGGCGGGACTCGAACCCGCATCTCCTGCTTCTTTCGGTTATTAAGGGTAACTCCTAATATTTGATGAAACAACGCTGGCTTACAGCGATAAGAAAATGCTCGAAAAATTTACGCCTGTGACAAAGTGTCACAGGGGCTGAATTGATTGGCTACGCCCGGCATGCGAGGAGATGCGGGTTCAAGTCCCGCGTGAGACATAATTTGTCAAGTTTAAATACTGGCTGACTTCCCGGGACGGGCAACAAAAAGTTTCGAATTTTCGAACGTTTGCTCGGGTTTGTGGTCACCTACCAGCATTTGGCGCGTGATTATGCCAGTACCCATGTGATAAATTGAATTCAATGTAAAGTAAGTAAGTAACAGCCTATAATCATCCCACTGCAGGGAAAAGGCCTCCATCATTGAATTCAAGTTACCACTGCAATGCCATCATTGCAGTGGTAAGTTGAATTTAATGATGAGTTCAGTTCCCATGAACTGGCATAATCACCACGCTTGCCAGATGCGGGTTGGTGATCACAAACCTGAGCAACGTTCGAAAATTTGAAACTATTTGTTGCCCGACCCGGGGATCGAACCTAGGACCCCGAGATCTTGGCCCGATATTTAAACCACTAGACCAACGGGGCGAATTCAATGATGGAGGCCTTTTCCCTGCAGTGGGATGATTATAGGCTGTTACTTAAATACTGGCTTAAGAGATCTTTATTAATTTTTTCATGCAGTATAGACTATAATGTTATCTGAAATAGCGCATAGGCTAGACTTAGACTAAGGCACGGGCAAATTTTCAATTTATATGGACGACCTCCGCGGCTGAGTGGCGTACACATCGGTTTTCAAGGTATCACCTGCTCCAAGGTCCCGGGTTCAATTCCCGAATGAAGAAAACCACTTTTTTTCTACATTGACCCGTAATGTAGAAAAAAAGTGGTTTTCTTCATTTTCCAGGGTCTGGGTGTTTGTGGTACCTTCGTTGTTTCTGGTTTCCAAAATACGAGTGCTTTAAATAGTTATTCAAATTGGAATCAGAACAATGTAGGTATGTGATGTTGTCCACATCAATTTGTTTATTTATTGTTTTGCCATTTTGATTGCTTAAATAATAGTTTCAACACATTGTTGAGGGTATTTTATAGATTGAATACTAAATGCTACCTATACATTGGGTTTTAAAATAAATGTTTAGTCTACTGTGCTAGCTCGCCTCTGAACACAAACAGACTTTGAATAATGGACTAATGCTTAAATAAATTGCCTGGCCACGTTTTAAAAAGAATTTAAATGGATAATAGTTGTTTTCCAATACGTAGCAAAGTACTTTCTTTATCTTTGTGCAGAATCACATGATACTTGTTTAAGATTCTTTCAATATCAATATTAAGACAAACAAGAATGCTAAACTTCATCATCATAAACTGTCTGGATTACCACAGTTAGTCAACTTTTGGATACAGGACTCATCAAAAGAAGAATTTAGTCGTAATGCTGTTTATTATTAGGTCTTTACCTATGAAATTGCCGTTCTGCAGTAGGTACTGGCCATTTCAAATCAAAATAATTTTTGTTTGGCTAAGAATTCCAATTTCAAATTAATTATATTTTAAAAACATGTTTTTTTTTCCAAAAGTAATAATCTGTTTATTGATTAGTGTTACATTTTCATCGCATTTCTATCTTTTTCGTCATCATGGATACGTTAAAAATTCGAGTAATTATGGAATATGAGTACCGTCGTGGCAGCAACGCGGCACAAGCGGCACGCAACAACAACGACGTTTACGGAGCTAACACTACAAACCAACGCACCACATGTTATTGGTAACGTTTGCTCGCTTCCGTTCTGGAAATTTCGACCTGAAAAATGAACCTAGCGGTCGTCCGAAGACTTTGGTCGACAATGACGAATCAAAGGCGATTGTGGAAGCTGATGATACACAATCTACGGCTGAATTAGCAGCAGCTTTCGACTTTAGCGTCAAAACAATATTGGTCCATTTGCGTCAAACTGGCAAGGTAAAAAAGCTTGACAAATGAGTGCCTCACGAACTTAATGATCGCCAGCGCGAAGTACGCGTCGATTCGTGCCTTGCAATGCTCAACAGACACACAAATGAAGGAATTTTGAACCGCATTGTTACCTGCGATGAAAAATGGATTCTGTTTGATAACCGTAAGCGCTCAGCAAGTTGGTTGGATCCTGGTTCAGCACCTAAACAATGCCCTAAACGAAAACTTACCCCTAGAAAAGTGATGTTGTTTGTTGGTCTAGCGCCGGTGTGATTCATCACAGCTTCTTACCAAAAGGGGTGAGCATTACACTACAAACCAACACACTTACTGCAGATATGTACTGTGAAGAACTGAACACAATGATGGAGAAGCTGGCACATCTCCAACCAGCATTGGTCAATCGCTCATCTCCGCTACTCCTGCACGACAACGCACGACCTCATACTGCACAGCAGACGGCCTCCAAGTTGCAAGTACCTACTGGGGTTGAAAACTCTCCGTCATCCGCCCTACTCACCAGACTTTGCGCCTACAGACTACTACTTTTTCCAGAATGTGGATAACTTCTTGGCGGGAAAAATAATCAATACCCGAGAGGCAGTACAAAATGGCTTTGAAGAATTTGTTGCCTCTCGTCCAGCTGATTTCTTTAAGAAGGGCATCAATAAACTGCCACTGCGTTGGCAAAGATGCACTGATTGCATGGGTGATTACTTCGATCAATACAAATAAAAGATAGATGAAAAAAAATCTTTTCAATTTTTTCATACAAAACGTCAATTTCATAGGTAAAGACTTAATAGTTGTTATTTATACTAAACGGAAACAGTTATGCTAAACTAAGTCACATTGCATCTTATAAGATACATTTAAAAACCGGAAAAGTATTTGTCGGACTCCTCAATTAAATTTTTATATGAAGTGAATATACAAATAAATATTCTATCAATATTTGCTATGCCAATGTTGATATCGAACTAATAAGTCTCGTTTATTCACGTTTTTGGTATAGGAGCTTCTTGAAGTATTTATTTAATTCTGATTTAGCAGTCACAGAATAGTAGGTTAAGAGTGAAAAACTTCTAAAATTTGATGAAACTACGCTGGCTTACAGCGATAAGATCATGCTTGAAAAATAGACGCCTAAGTCGTAGTGTCTCGGTGGCTTAATCGGTAAAGCGCAGCTTAAATACTCCTACATCATATGTAAAAATTTCAACTGTCTAGCGATCACGGTTTATGGAAAAAAGGTTGCCAACGTACAGACAGACAGACAGAGAGTCTCAATAATAGGGCCCCGTTTTTACCCATTGGATAAAGAACGCTAAAAATTTGAATCGGTTAATATCGGTCGATAGACAGTATTCAAAATGTTTTAGTACTGGTTATCAATATAGTATGCAAATAACGCCGGAACTATTTTTCTGCGTAATACAAAAATTATTCACGTTTTTCATACGCCACCGCTCTAAAGGAGTTGTAAATCAAGAAAACTCTGTATATTCTTAAAGGGTAAGAACTGGCGTTTGGCGTAAGCCTTAAAATTCAACTTCATTCTGATATGATATTATAGTCTTCCTTAATGTGTTTCATCGCAACCGATTGTTAAATTTATTAACATTTGGAGAGATCTAACCGATAACATTGATGACACTCTGCAGGCTTACAGCGTAAAGCTTTCAATGAATTCGTTAACACAAGTACAATGTCTAGGTAGCTTAATTGGTTAGACAAACGCCCGGTAAGTGGCTGGGTTCGAGTCCCATCGCAGGTAAATTTTATTCAAGGAAATTGATAAAATCAGAAATGAGGTGATCAGGCAGAGCACTAAACCGACATAGCCCACCGGATTAGCAAGCTAAAGTGGCAGTGGGCTGACCATATTAGCCGCAGAACCGACAACCGCTGGGGTAAACGAGTTCTTGAGTGGAGACCGCGTCTCGGCAAACGTAGTGTAGGACGCCCTCAGGCCAGGTGGAGTGATGATTTGCGCAAGATGGCTGGCAGGAGCTGAATTATTACTTACTTAGAGCTGATTAGACTTACTTACTTTTGCATTTGATTGTAGTAACTTCGATCGACAATACAACGTTGATCAAAGATAAGTAAGGTTGTCGTAATTTAGGTCAATTTTATATTCGCTAACTTTCATACCTTGCACCAACCACACAAAGGCCGAAACACCTAAATCTCTCGCACAATAACGCCCCGAGATAAAAATGGCGGGAGATAAGCGCTGTTATACGATGTGGACGGATTGGTGAGTGAACAGCCAATTTGCATCGTTCAGGAACACTAATGGCCGGGTTCGATTATCGGGAAGGGTTGCGGAGTTGAACTCGGAACAGAATACAGGACTCAATTTACCCTTTATTTGATTCTTGAACAATCTGATAAGAAATAGTGTGATAAGAGAACGTTGTGGTGTGAAAGAAGATATTGTCACACGGATTGAGAAAGGGATGCTTAGATGGTTTGGGCATGTAGAGAGGATGAATGAGAGAAGAATGACTAGAGAGATCTATAAGACGAGTGTGAAAGGGAACTTTGGAAGAGGAAGGCCTAGACGAACTTACCACGATCAAATCGGGGATGTTCTGAAGAAAGGTCAGGTCAAGAGTACTCTAAACCGACGAGCATGCATGAAAAGATTGATGAATGTGGAAGAAGCGAAAGATGTATGCCAGGATCGTATTTAGTGGAAGGCCTTGGTCTCTGCCTACCCCGTTGGGAAGGAAGCGTGATAATATGTTTGTTTGTTGATCGCAGTAAATAAATCTTCTTTATACAGGTGACTTTTTCATCACTGTCATAATTTTTTATAGGCTTTAAGTATCGTATTTAGTGCCCATTTATGAAGTAATAAATGTAGGTCAAGTTTTCACTCGAAAATATGTTTCGCAACATAGTTTTCAATTTATACGGTCCTATAAGCCTGTGAAGGTATGAAGGGAAAATCAACAACTTAGGAATAGTATCGTAATGAATGAATCGCGTAAAAAAATATGGCCGGAAAAAATTAAAAATATATGTATAAAGAGAATCTTTCGCTTGCCGAAATAAAATTTTGTAGTCAATGACTACATTGACATTATTATTTGGGGCGAATCACAAGTTACCCCACCTCCAATTCTGTATAAAATTACTAATGATAAGATAGAGAACCTGCTCCAATCAAACGCGCAATTCTATGAATTCCCTGATTTTCCCAACCACACTCAGGCGCAGTAGAAGGATGCGTTAAAATGGTGAGCGAAGCATCAATTGCTGTGGCAGGGGAAAAGGCAAGAGATGAATTAATTCGCTCTAAAATAAATCAAGAGCAATAATGCCATATTTTGAAACTACTCGTAAAAAAAGTTTTAGAACTACTTGAAATCTTATGTCATAAAATATTAGTTGTTCAAAGTAGATTTTTCATCAGATTTTGTTAATACTCTCTTTTTATTTTTTTAATACTATTGTTTCTTTTTTTTTTCAAATAAATCTTGTTTTATAATAATATAATAAGTGTTTTATTATACATATAAAATAAAATACAATCATGTTTACATTTCTGATTCACTTTTAATGGATAATGAAATTTACACTAATTGATCAAAAAAACGAAAAGTATAAGCTATAATGTGGCAGAGGTCTAAAAATGGTATGAAAAAAATAAAATGTAGGACTTCCACAACGATCGGTCCCGCACCACTAGCATCCAATGACTTTCCAGACCTTTGCCAGATCGTCGGTTCACCTGGTGGGACACACACAGATCGTTGTCCTATGTTGTTGTTACTGTTTTAACTTTTTTTTTTTCAGAAATTACGTAGCTACGTATTTACACAATAACCGGAGAGCTGGTACAAGTTTACACTAACGGAGGTCTGCCATAAAAAATGTTATGTTAATACATGTAAGTATATTTCGTTTCAAATAAACACAACTATATTTAGTTTAAATTACAGCGAATGCCTCACAGCTCGCTACTCTAACTTGGCGTAATTAATAAAAGTTAATTTGCATATTTAGGCCAAAGGAAGTATTTTTAATTAAGCCATTTGGAGTGCAATATCCTTTTGCAAACAAAAGCAGTAACGGTGAAACATTTAATTAGAGAAATGTTCGCTTTTTTGAAACCGCGCGGAATCAAAATAACTAATTTAGTATAAACTACGGTACATTTACTATTAATTCCGACTTTCTAAAGTTATATTATGTTGTAACGAGAGTATCGTTTGCGAAATCACTTATATTTAATAAAACATTATTTTTAAATTTGATATATCTATTGCGTGGTCAATATAGATAGATAGATAGATAGAATATTCTTTATTGCACACCAAACAAGGTAATTACAATCAAATGCTTATAAAAAGATGTACAATATAGGCGGCCTTATCGCTAAGAGCGATTTCTTCCAGACAACCTTTGGGTTAGGTAGGATACAATAAAAAGTAAGGGGAAGGTGGAGCAGATAACTAAGTTTGTAAAGACAAAATTTATTTACAAACACCGAACAATAAATAAATACACAATGTTTGATAAACACATATACATACATTTGATTACATAAACCTATACAAAAACGTACATATATAATAAAATAAATAAATAAATACATACAAACTATAAATATATAAATCTATAAAAAAAAATAAAAAAAAATATAGTCCCTTCAGGAAACCTCGTTTAATCAAAATGTCAAAATCACTCGGAAAGTTACAAAATTGGCAGCATTTAATTTGAAATGGTATCATTTAGTACCTACCTGCAAATTTTGTCAAATTAAGGAGGGTAAGTCTCGCACTCAGCGTCAAAAGCAGTTTAAAGGTAAAAGCGCATCTATTCGCAACACAGGAGCAACACGTGCCGGCATCGCATTTTGTTAATATTCATTTATTAAAACAAAATCCACTGATCTGACTATAATAATAACTAACTTTAGAACTAAACTTACAGCTGATATCGGATTTACTTTTTTGAAATTAATTAACAAACTTTAAAAAAACTTACATGTACAGATTCATACACGCCTTTATAAACAAAGAAAGATACACACTACTTTCTTTGTTTATAAAGTTGTTCGATGCGTGCAGCAAGTGCAAAATCGGCAGCGTGGATGTAGTTCTATTAAGTGTTATCATATCGATTACCTTTATGACAGGTAGGGCTGAAGACCGAACTAACTACTCTCTCTGTTTCAAAGCTAAATTTATTTTTTGGTAAGTACAGTCTATTTTGTGGCGACTGGTTTTCTTTAATATCTGTCCGTGCGTCACAAACTGATGAGGATATTTTTTCACAAATAGGCAAATTTCTTTAATGTACATGCACGGAAGAGGCAATATTTTAAGTTCCTTATAGAGGGGTTTACAACTATCCCTATAATCAGCTCCGCACATCGCTCTAACGCATTTCTTTTTAAAGGCCTTATCACAATCTACGGAGTTTCCCCAGAGTATGATACCATAATTAAGCACTGATGACACGTATCCATAATATGCGGATAGCATAGCTTCTCTTGTCGCAACATATTTTAATCGTCTTAGTAGAAATACGAATCTATCAAGTCTCTTACACATGTTTTCTATATGGTGTTTCCATGTACAGTGTACGACCATTTGGATCAGCGGTAGTAAACGCTGCTTCTGAGCCATGAGTCGCGGGTTCGATCCCCGCACAGTAAAAATATTTGTGTGCATGAACATGTCTGTTTGTACTGGTCTGGGTGTTTTCTATATATTATAAGTATATATTTGTGGAGTACCTTTATTTAATAGTTAAAAATAATGCTTACACATTTAGTATTTAAGTACACTTACTAATAATTAAGACTATAACTAAATTACTTAACTAAGATCTAAAATACAAATATAAAAGAAATAACAATAATAATAAATATACTTAATTTAATTATATTATGTACACAATACTATTTACATAACAACTACTATTAGATTTAATTCAAACAACACTGTACATTATTTACGAGTATAGTATAGCATCAGCGCCGCGCGATAATAGCTACCGCGCTGTACGAATACCCTTGGCGCGCATATCGCCCACCGGTTTGTAACAGCTATATCAGTGAATTCGCCTACTTGTGGTAGACAGTGCGAACATAGTCACGACGCGGAGCGCACGCCGCTCACCCCGCGCACTTCACCTATCTGCGTACGCGCCTGACATCCTAAACAACTATATCTGTAGTTTTCCTTCCATCACACCTTCTGAACAACATAATATTGGAGCATTGGTGGTATTCAACCTGCCGCCACCAAACTGGTGACCCCCGTTCAGACCACATTTGGATATGGAAGGTAACAAAGACTTCACAGGCATGGCACAAGGGCAGTGTTCCAGTCGGAGCGATGCGAGTGCGAGCGATGTTTTTCATGTTGCTATTCGAAACATCCCATTCTACCCGGACAAGCCATCGCTTTGGTTTTCAATGCTGGAAGGTCAGTTTGCACTTTGTAGAATTACTGCTGACTCCACTAAGTTTTACCACGTCATCGGTATGCTCGACCACCAGTACGCCGTGGAAGTAGCTGATATCATCGAGTCTCCACCTGATACGCAAAAATATGATAAGTTGAAGTCGGAGCTCATAAAGCGATTATCAGCATCGAAGGAACGCAAGGTTAAACAGCTGCTGGACCATGAAGAACTAGGTGACAGAAAACCGTCACAGTTTCTGCGACACCTACAACATCTCGCAGGTTCCGGAGTTCCAGAAGATTTTGTTCGCACCATCTGGACTAGCAGGTTACCTAGTAGCATGCAAACCATTATTGCTTCCCAGTTGCAGCTTCCGCTTGATAGTTTGGCAGACCTCGCTGACCGCATACACGACATCGTGCCGTCTGTACCCACTGTAGCTTCTGCTTCCACCTCTAGCACTGCTTTCGCTTCAGCTTCGCAACTTAAGCCAAGTGACCAAATCGCAAAGATGGCTAAGCGGATTGAGAAGCTTACCCAGCAGGTTCATGCTCTAACCATGAGAGGAGACAGATCCAGGTCCAGACGCAGTACAGACTACAGGTACCGTAGCAACAGCAGAAGCCGCAGCCGTTCGCAGTCTAACTACCAGAAACATCCACTGTGCTGGTACCACGCAAAGTTTGGCAGCAAGGCCAACAAATGCCAGACACCTTGCGACTACAAACCGGAAAACGTGCGGGGCGGTCGATAATGGCGACTGACGATTGCCCATCAAGCAACGGTCGCCTGTTCGTCACAGACCGGCACTCCAGATTGCAATTCCTCGTGGATACTGGCAGTGATTTGTGCGTATTTCCTCGTTCAACGCTAAAGGAACGACGGGCCAAGACTAAGTACGAATTGTGTGCGGCGAACGGAACTGTGATTAACACGTATGGTTATGTTAATTTTAAGTTAGATTTAGGCTTAAGACGAGATTTTATGTGGCGTTTTACAATTGCGGATGTTAACAGGCCCATAATTGGTGTGGATTTCTTGTCGCATTTTAATCTAGTTGTAGATATTAGGAATAAGCGATTGTTAGACAATTTAACATCATTAAATGTGTCATGTGTGTCAGCAGATAAGTGCAGTAGCATATCTTCTGTTAAAATTTTAACCGGTAATTCACGATACCATGCTATACTCGCTGAGTTCCCTGAATTAACCAGACCTGCAGGCACACCTCGCGTCATTTTACACAAAACTGTACACCACATTCACACCACCCCAGGACCGCCCGTAGCTAGCCCACCTCGTCGTTTAGCCCCCGATAAGTTTAGGATAGCCAAGCAAGAGTTTTGACATTATGATCCAGAATGGCACCGCTAGACCCTCAGATAGTCCCTGGTCTTCTCCTCTGCATTTGGCTCCCAAGAAAGACGGCTGGCGGCCGTGCGGCGATTACCGCATGTTAAACGCCCGAACCATTCCTGACAGGTATCCGGTCAGACACATCCACGATTTTGCGCATAATGTTGTAGGATGTAAGGTCTTCTCCACCCTCGATCTCGTGAAGGCGTACAATCAGATACCGGTCAGTAATGATGACATACCTAAAACGGCGATCACGACACCATTCGGCCTCTACGAATTTCCTTTCATGACTTTTGGTTTGCGTAATGCAGGTCAAACGTTTCAGAGATTCGTAGATGAGCTGACTCGTGACATGGATTTCGTCTATCCATATCTTGATGACTTTTTGGTCTACTCAGTAGACCAGAAAATGCATGAAACACACTTACGCCAATTGTTTAAGAGGATGTCCGAATATGGAATTTTGATCAACACCTCAAAATGCATTTTTGGTGCTGCTGAAGTGACTTTCTTGGGATACCGAATATCTAGTGAAGGTATCAGGCCACTGGAAGAGAAGGTCCAGGCCATAAAGGAGTTCCCCCAGCCAACGACCGTTAAACAGCTTAGGAGGTTCTTAGGATTGCTTAATTTCTATCGCAGGTTCATACCTCGCGCAGCTGAAGTCCAAGCACCTCTTAACGCTTTATTAACTGGCTCGGTCAAAGGCAATCACTCTGTGTTGCTAAAGGACGAAAGTCTGAAAGCTTTTGAAGACTCGAAAATCAGTCTCTGCAACGCAGCACTTTTAGCGTACCCCGATTGCCAAGCTCGTTTAGCGCTTACCACTGACGCATCGGATGTTGCCGTAGGTGCGGTCCTCCAACAACAAAAGGAAGGCCATTGGCAACCGCTTGCATTTTATTCTTGCAAACTAAGCCCGTCACAATGCAAGTATTCTCCATATGACCGTGAACTTCTCGCCATCTACCAAGCAATAAAATATTTCCGTCATATGTTAGAAGCAAGGGATTTTACCATATTTACCGATCATAAACCAATTAGCTTTGCATTTCACTCTAGAAAGTCAAGTTGTTCTCCTCGGCAATATAGGTATCTAGATTTTATATCCCAGTTCTCTACCGATATTCAACATCTCTCTGGTAAGGACAACGTTGTTGCAGATACATTGTCGCATATTGAGACACTAGAGACCAATATCGACTTTGAATCTCTGGCAATAGCACAGGAATCGGATCCAGAACTTAAGGAGCTTATGGATAATAGCACTTCACTTCGGTTAACGAAAATGAAAATACCCGGTAGTCGGTACGAGCTGTTCTGTGATATTAGCACACCGTCTCCCCGGCCATTCGTTCCGAAAACCTTGCGCCGTAAAATCTTTGAGTGCCTACATTCCTTAAGCCACCCAGGCATCAATACTACAGGCAAGTTAGTCGCACAGCGTTTCGTGTGGAAGGGCGTTAGAAAAGATTGCAGAGAATGGGCAAGAGCTTGTTTGAACTGCCAACGGTCTAAAGTAAACCGACACGTCTCTGCACCTATAGGTAACTTTCCACTTCCGAGTGCAAGATTCAAACACTTGCATATTGATATTATTGGACCTCTTCCAATTTCCAACGGTTATCGCTATTGCCTCACGGCAGTCGATCGGTTCTCACGATGGCCTGAGGCGATACCCATAACCGATATATCAGCAGAAACAGTAGCAAAGGCTCTTTTGCGAGACTGGATTGCACGTTTCGGCTGCCCCACCATCATAGTTACGGATAGAGGACGACAGTTCGAATCCGAACTTTTCAAATTTCTGTCCCAAATGATAGGCTTTGAGCACCGCAGGACTACAGCGTACCATCCAGCCTGTAATGGTCTCGTCGAACGTTTCCATAGGCAACTGAAAGCCGCTATCATGAGTCACGCGAACATCAACTGGACGGAAACACTTCCATTGGTTTTGTTAGGTATCCGTAGCACTTTCAAAGAAGATCTCCAAAGTTCTTCAGCCGAAATCGTATATGGCGAACCATTGAGACTTCCAGGAGAATTTTTTCACTCTAATTTAGACTGTACCACAGACATTACTGATTTTACAGCACGTCTTAGGTTATTTGTGCAAAATTTACAACCCTGTCCAGCTTCACGGCACCATACTGGCAAAATTTTTATACATAATGATTTGGCTACCACTGGTCATGTATTTTTAAGAGACGATACAGTCCGTCGCGCTTTACAACCAGCTTACACCGGACCGTACAAAGTTCTAGACAGAGGTCCAAAAACTTTTAAATTAGAAATTAAGGGCAAACAGGTGACAGTATCCATAGATCGATTAAAACCAGCCTATATATTGTCCCCTGAACAGCACCCAGTCCAAATCAGTACACAAACTTCACCCGCTGTACATCAAAACGTTGTACCTCCAGTAGATACAATACCAAAACAACAAAAAACTACCCGTTTTGGTAGGGTTATACGTTCACCAAATTTTTATCGCCCGTAGTGACGGTCTCTGGGGAGGAGTGATGTGGAGTACCTTTATTTAATAGTTAAAAATAATGCTTACACATTTAGTATTTAAGTACACTTACTAATAATTAAGACTATAACTAAATTACTTAACTAAGATCTAAAATACAAATATAAAAGAAATAACAATAATAATAAATATACTTAATTTAATTATATTATGTACACAATACTATTTACATAACAACTACTATTAGATTTAATTCAAACAACACTGTACATTATTTACGAGTATAGTATAGCATCAGCGCCGCGCGATAATAGCTACCGCGCTGTACGAATACCCTTGGCGCGCATATCGCCCACCGGTTTGTAACAGCTATATCAGTGAATTCGCCTACTTGTGGTAGACAGTGCGAACATAGTCACGACGCGGAGCGCACGCCGCTCACCCCGCGCACTTCACCTATCTGCGTACGCGCCTGACATCCTAAACAACTATATCTGTAGTTTTCCTTCCATCACACCTTCTGAACAACATAATATTGGAGCATTGGTGGTATTCAACCTGCCGCCACCAAATATTTACAAAAAAAAAGTATATAAGTAAGTTTATCGGTTGTCTAGTACCCCATACGACAGGGTACCTAATAGTAGCTTAAATTGGATTAGATGGCTCTGTGTAGCCCAGTGAGGCATGTCTTAAACTATTATATTATTATAGTGTTTGTCTAGTAAGATACCTAGAAATTTTGTGGTTTCAACTTCTGCGATAACATTATTTCCATAGTGAATATTCAAGTTATAGTCAAGCGATTGGGTAGTTTTAGAGCAAATCATGTTCGTTTTATGTATATTTACTTTTAAATTGTTATCATCTAGCCATGTCATTAAATTTGCAATCGTATCATTAATATCAATGTCAAAGTTACTATTATTATTTAATTTTATAAGTAATGTCGTGTCGTTTGCGTAAAGAATACATTTATGTCGTGTAACATCAGGCAAGTCATTAATATATAGTAAAAACAATAACGGCCCCAAGATGCACCCTTGAGGAACCCCAGAATTATTAACTATAACATCTAAAATGAAATCTTGGTTTTTATTGTACTGTAACCTATTTATTTTTACACATTGTGTCCGTTCATTTAAGTAACTTGCAAACCAATCATTTGCAACACCCCGTATTCCATATTTTAAAGACCCTGCTACGCGACAGAAAGTCCGAAAATCCTGTCTCTGTCACATACTTTAAGACATTGCCACGAGCAAAAAAGACTGTATGGGCACGAGAAAGAGAGGCAGATGGAATCAAATATCCAGACAATAAGAAGCGGAGTAGAGCCTTTGACTTGAGCGTGTTCAATGCGTACGGCGCGGCGCATTCCTTGAGAACGTGTGATGAAGACTGCGATGGGTGCGGCTCCTGCGGCGCATCTTAATGTGTGATCACCTTAAAAAAGCAAACCAGGGACACTTTCTTCTAGTTATTAGCAATACTTTAGTATTATTGCTATCAACTGCTAACATTTTCATGCTATATCACAATAGGCTAGATTATCAAGAGATAGATTAGGATTACTCGATTTTCACGTATGCTGTAATTTCCCAAAGGATCGGGCCCAATCAGGCGGTGTTACGGTTTACATGGTGTAAGGCTAGCCTCGGCTTTGAGCACAAATTGTAAATAACTACAGTAGGTTTCCTTTGTGTATACGCACTTAAATGTATATTTACAAGTTTTTATTCAACTAGTAATGTTTGCTTGATAGTTTGCGTAAGATGAACCCTGCAGCAATGTAAACAGTTAAATTTAGCAAAAAGGATTGTACTATAATTGCCAAGCTTGGAGGGCGTGTTAGTTAGAGTCTAGCTAATAAGTAGTATAAATAAGATGTTGATTTCGCTTTTCTTATGAAAGTACTTTTTATTCGTCTTTAATGCAACTAATAGTATCATGTCTGTTTATGAATAGTAGTTAGTAGAAGAAAAATCAACATTTATTATAAGTACAAAGAATAGGTAAGAACCTTTATAAGAACAAATTTTGTAATACTCTAAAAGGCAAATAACTTACACGATTTAAAACTAATCTTACAAATAGCTACGAATGATCGATTTGAATCCATTTCCAGTAGATTAATAAATTTGGTTGCAGTATTAAGTGTAAAGTTAAAATGGGCTTGCTGTGTTCTCCCCTAGTTTGTACCCACCATTGTACCTAATTTGTGACCTGAACCTTAAATGTAATACACATATTACAGGCCTAGTGGGAACGCGAATGATTGTTTGGTGTCAATCGGCGACATCTTGCGTACGGACATGACACTAATTTGTAGGAATTGGATACTGACCTCATTTATGTTCCCTTGGTAGCTGTACAGTTATACGAGCATCAGGTCGTGGGTAGACATGATTTAGCTAATAACTGTTGTTTTAGTTAGTCTATAGAAACTGGCTAGAATGACTAGCGTTCTGCATACGACTTCATCTGTTCATGATACGGTTATATATCTCGAATCTACCGCAATTATCGCAATTTAACACGTATTGTACAAAAAAATATATCCCCTAAAACTAGCATACCTACCGTTTATCTTCCCCTTAAGGCTCATGCCTTAAAAGGCATGTTTATGAATTTCGGTATAAAAACTTTCCATTCTTTCAAAAGTGTCAACTACTTCCACACCAAATTGTTCAAAATCGTTTAAAAATGGTTTAAATTTTAAATAAAAAATATAAATCAAATGTTTTGAAACTGTATTTTAACCAAATTTAATTGTTTGAGCGTTTGGGGGTAATAATCAAAAATATTCGTGAAATTTCACTGGCTTGTATAATATTAAATATACACAAATTAACATGAACACATAGAGCAGTCGCCCGGTCAGCGGAAGATTGTGGGTTCAAGTCCCACCTAAGTTAAGACAGTTGAACATTTTATTCAAGGAAATGTATGTATATTGTATTTTTAATGGTAATCAGTTAAGGAATTCGTGCTTATAATAATTACATTGAATATACAATAATTGTCATCGCCTGTAACAATCGAGTTACAAATCACGAGTTGTATGCTAGTTAAGTAATAACTTACTACAGAATAAAATTAATAGACTCAGGCGTTGGCTCACCCACGACCTGATGCTCGTATAACTGTACAGCTACCAAGGGAACATAAACGAGGTCAGTATCCAATTCCTACAAATTAGTGTCATGTCCGTACGCAAAATTAATAGACTCAGGCGTTACTTTGCGGAAATCCATAACTAATTATGGATTTAGAAAATTATTTTGCTAATGATTTCCGCTTGTTAATATACCGGCCTAGATACCTTCACCACACTACCCGCACTAACACTGATTTGAGGAAGCACCTGCACCACACTAACACTGATTGAGCAAGCACTATTTCATGCAGGAAAAATGCCCGCCCTCCCTCAAAAATGCATGCAGTACAGTTTCGCCTTTTTCGCTTATCGTCGGAGCGCAGCGAAGGCGACAACATCTCCTGAGGATGCCACGTGAAGTGGCGAAACGCGTCGAGGTTTTTATTATATAGGTGTTGGGTACTAATAATTGCATTAACTGTACTGCATGCATTTTTGATGGAGAGCGGGCTTTTTTCCTGCATGAAATAGTGCTTGCTCAATCAGTGTTAGTGTGGTGCAGGTGCTTCCTCAAATCAGGGTTAGTGTGGGTAGTGTGGTGAAGGTATCTAGGCCGGTATATTAACAAGCGGAAATCATTAACAAAATAATTTTCTAAATCCATAATTACTACAGAATAACTTACTACAGAATAAATTAACAACAGATACTGAATTCTTTTCTTCTACGACCAAATCGTCACGACTCTGACATTAAAAATATCTAAGAAAATTAAGATAAAATATTAGACGTGCACATTATTAAATTTCACGTCATTTCCGGTACCTTGGCCGCAATAAGGCACATTTGATATTTATACCGCTAGGGAAATCCACTCTGAATGTACATATTAATTTCGGCATATCAGCCCCAGAGGGCGCCTTTAACATCAACAGATTAGACGCAAAAACACCAAGGAAAATTGAAAAGGAACATTTGGGTCGGCCTTTTGATTAACACGCCATTTTGCTTTTGAAAAGTTTAGGGCTAATGATGTTTATTCTGATCTGTGGTAAGTTGTGTTTTTTATTAGCTATCCGCTTGGCTGGAAGGTAGAGTTTGAATTTAGAACACGAGATCATTAAGGACTGGCCGGTAAAATTATGAAATATACAATTTGTATTTGGAACGGAAATAACTTCTAAATAAATAGTTAAATACAATGAGTGACAGATAAACGTTCTCACCAAAGGTGCGCCTACTAATCAACTTGGATGGTCTTTCAACTAAGTAACATCCAACTTTATGGCATGTACGTAAGGTTGAATTTCCTTTATAGCAGGTATGACATTAAAGCTACCTACATCTACATAGATATTACGGCGAACATTCAAAGTGTCATTTTTGTATGGTAGTGTGTATCTGGCTGTTATTTTTTATCTATGCCCGCACCTCACAGCACGTTAAGAGTCCTAATTCCCAAAATAAACCTAGGGCTTTTACCCACGCTTCAACGGAAGACATATAGTTGAAAAAATGCTTCAAAATGGCTAACACCTTCATAAATGCGACGTAGTTTCCTGTATTTGGGAATAAATGCAGCCAGTAGCCGCGTACATCCTTATCATGTTCGAATAAAAAGGAAAATGTGTCGTTTTAATGCCCTAACGTACGTCCCTTCGGCTATTATGGCCGTTAGGGCTGCCAACAAGGAGGGGAAAGGAAAAAACAAAGTAATAGTAATGTTTTCTTGGATTTAGAGGATTATTATTCATTTAAATTGCCGACCTTAATGGCGAGAGCTTTGCCAAGTGCATGGTTTCGAGAACGATTGCTATTCAGATGATATGTAGGTTTCTATTGAATTGACGTTCAACTACGTATAATCATAAATTTTGTGCTTCTTACAATATTACCAGGGTAACTTATAAAATAGGAAATGAAATAAAAGGCTGTTTTTCTTTTCTAGTATAAAAAATATAGGATATATAATAGGAATGAGTAAAATTTATTTTATTTATCTGCGTTCGCTAGTGTTTCTGTACATAAACGATGAATGTACATAAAACGCTAGGTCAACCTACCCAAATAGTTAAAGGTCATTGAATTGACTTTGAACTTTAAGTGCAACAAATTGAGATCAATATCAATTGAGAAAATTTGCCGTTTAGTGGTAGATTGACGTGCTGCTGCGTTAAAAAATATAAATAAATAAATATTTTAAGACATGCCTCACTGGGCCACACAGAGCCATCTAGTCCCAAATTAAGCTACTATTAAGTACCCTGTCGTATGGGGTACTAGACAACCGATAAACTTACTTATATACTTTTTTTTTTTTTTTTTTTTTTTGTAAATAAATACTTATAATACATAGAACACGTTGTCTGTACGAAAGTTAAAACCCACACTCACTGCTAGTACTTCACAATAGAAAGGTATTTTAGAAAGAAAAAAAGCGGTAATCGGATAAACTAATTAAATTTAGAAGCAAAAAGAAATATCCTTGTGAATTTCTCTGGATTTCATGGATATTGCTTTTCACTTCTAGCTTAAGGCGTTGACCGGTTCTGATGTTTTTTTGTAGTAATGATCCCACTAAGATTTGGAGAAATCTACGAACGTTCTTTAACTGTCCAAAGTTCTAACAAAAAAATTACTAAAAAGTACCAGTATAAATATAAAAAAAAACTTGAGAGGTGTCAAGGGACACCCGGATGGAACGAAGTTCCTTTTTAGTAAAGGAATTTAAATAAAATTTTATTTTATCCCTCTCTCCCTCTCTCTCCCTCTATCTCCCACTCTCTTCCTCTCTCTCCCTCTCCCTCACTCTATCCCCCTCCCTCCTTCTCTCTCCCTCTCCTTCACCCTCCCTTTCTCTCGCTATCTCCCTCTCCCTCTACCTCTATCTCTCCCTCTTCCTCTCCTCGCGTGTTTTTCTCTCTCTCTCTCTCTGTCTCTCTCTCTCTCTCTGTCTCTCTCAGATAGAGAGAAACACGCGCACGCCGCACGGCTTACAACTATAGCAAAAGGTGTCGTTCAAAACGTGTCGTTACAATTTTTTCCGTCTAACCCCCTTTCGCAACGCGCGATAAGGAACTTCGTTCCAAAAACAAATTAATCATCGTCTGAAGTCGGTAGAAAATGATCACCGGTAATTCATGTTTAGCAACGATTCCTATCTTGCTTTAGGCACAGGTATTTTAAAAACCCTTCTTTGTACTTGCTCCCTTTCCGCACTTGCCTAAGCGTTTTGGTCTCTTCGATTGTATTGAGTTCGGACCAGGATCTTTTATCTAACTCTTGAAGAATTTATAATATCCGTTTAGTTTACATTTGACAAATTCTACTTTTGACATCATAGTCTACTTATGACAGATTCTACATATGACAGATTCTACATTTGACAGATTCTACATATGACAAATTCTACATTTGACAGATTCTACATTTGACAGATTGTACATTTGACAGATTTTGAAAAAACAAGACAAAGGACATTTTGGAATCAAAAAAAACACATACACATAAATTACTTTATTTATTGATAATTGGTTTCTACAAAATAAAAAACAAGGAATATTTTTCTATGCAATAACGTTTACCATTATACAAATTTACCAAATTATCATTTTTTTTTTACATAACATATAAAATAATCACAGCGAAGACAGTGAAATAGCTTTTAGTTAACAAACATTTTTTGTCTCATTAATCAATATTAAGTATATTTTTGTAACATAGTTACATAGGTATATAAACTATCATATTGAAAAAAGAACGATATATATTCGCTGTAAAAATATTTGCTGTCAAACCTTTTTGTTCAGATATAATAACGTAATATTTTTTTTATGTTCTGATGATTTGCAAGATAACTTAAGTATAGGCATGTTGTTAAACAGCTAGCTCAACTTCCATGGTCATGTAATTGATTTCTTAGCGCGTCAGCCCTACCTTCAAATGTTTTTAAGGAATTTATGTTTACGGAGATATGGTTTAATAAAAGCGACTCTATTGGCTGTACATATTTCAGGGTTTACGCCGCGTTCGTTTTTTTGCCGGCGTGCGTATGGTTTACCCGTTTCACTCATATTAGGCGTTTTTATGAGCTCTTCGGTGTAAGTGATGTTGGTACATAATATTTTAAAATATAATTTGACTTTGGAACTTTGTGACTGCTTGCATGGAAAACCTCTGTGGTAGAGTGGCGTACACACTAGTTTTCAGGGTGTCGCCTGCTCCGTGGTCGGTTTGATTCCGGGTCAATCGTGGGAAAAAATGTTTTTCGACATTTTCACGGGTCATTTTCATGTGATGTTGTCCACTTTTTTTTTATTATTACATAATATTTATTTATTGATTATTTTTTGAAAAGGCAAAGCGTTTAAGTAGGAAGTTCCACCGTGCCTCAACAGTCTTTACCATCAGTCTGGGCAGACTGACGCAATCGTGATCGTGATCGTGTATCACATGTTATGACGGACTTGACGGGTCTAGAACGTTCATTCATCATCAATATCAGTATATAAACTTGAAAAATTATGTATCAGACGGGACTCGAACCCGCATCTCCTCGCAACCCAGGCGCGGCGCTATACCATTAAGCCACCGAGACACTACGTTATAGGCGTCTATTTTTCAAGCATATTCTTATCCCTATAAGCCAGTGTCATTTCATCATATGTTAGGAGTTTGTACCCTTAATACCTGAAAGAAACATCTTTGCGGATGTTTGACAGTCAGTTATGATGTCGGTCAGTTATGAGATGCGGATTCGAGGCCCGCCTGAGACATGATTTTACAAGTTTATACACTCAGTTTCTTTTTTTTTTTTTTCATCAGTTAAAATCAGTTTTATTTATTTCTGCAAATAGGCCCCTGGAGGCGCTTTTACACGTCCCAATATTTAACCTACCACTGCTTCGGGACAAATGTGGGCTAGTGCCGAGAAGAAGCAGCGCAAGAAACTCGGTCACTATTGTCAGCCTCTTTTTAAATAAACATGTTTACATAAGATATATGCCAGTGCGAGCTGATACAATTTAAAGCCAAACGTTCCTATCATTTATATAATCATCAATAGTGTAATAGCCCTTTTTCATTAAAACAACTTTGATATATGATTTGAATTTATGTACAGGGAGGTCAGCAATTGATAGTGGTAATTTGTTGAAAATACGGATACAATTTCCCATGAACGAATTACCTACTTTTCGCAGTCTGAATCCTGGAACGGCAAGTTTATCTTTATTTCGGGTATTGAAATTGTGTACGTCACTATTTTTGACAAAAAATTCGAGGTTTTTACGGACGTACATAATGTTTTCGAAAATGTATTGAGATGCAACTGTTAGTATGTTGATCTCTTTGAATAGCTCTCTTAGAGAGTCACGGGGTCTAAGGCCGTAAATAGCCCGCACAGCACGTTTTTGCAATATAAAAATAGACTCAATATCTGCCGCTGAGCCCCATAACAAAATACCGTATGACATTATACTGTGAAAGTAGCTAAAATATACTAATCTTGCCGTTCCAACATCAGTCAATTGTCTTATCTTTCGCACATCATAAGTAGCAGAACTAAGTCTTCCAGACAGAGACCTGATATGAGCACCCCATTGCAGTCGAGAGTCTACAGTTATACCTAAAAAGGTAGAGGAGTCTACTGTGTCTAATGGCTCATCTTTTACAATAACATTTGTGGCGGAAAACCTTACATTAGGCAAAGTAAATTTAACACATTTTGTTTTTCTTGCATTAAGCAAAAGATTATTCGTAGCAAACCAATGCAATAATTTAGAGAGGGTATTGTTAACATCGTCAAATGATAATTCGCCCCTCTTAATTTTAAAAATTATTGAAGTGTCATCTGCAAACAATACCATCTCACAAAGATTATACATATAATATGGAAGGTCGTTAATGTATATTAAAAATAGCAAGGGTCCTAATACTGATCCCTGAGGGACACCCATGATAAGGGCCGACCCTGAAGACTCAGTTCCATCAATGCAAACTTTTTGTGTTCTACCTGTGAGATATGAGTTAATTAAATCTAACGAATCATTCGAAACACCATAATGTCTGAGTTTTTTAATTAACGTTTTATGGTCCACACAATCAAATGCCTTTGACAGGTCACAAAAAACACCTATAGCATCTAACCTACTCTCCCAAGCATCGAATACGTGTTTTAGAAGTGCTACTCCCGCATCAGTGGTATTTCTACCTTTCCTGAATCCATATTGATTGTGATGTAATAATTTATTCAAATTAAAGTGCGATAAAAGTTGGCTTAACATAATTTTTTCAAATATTTTACTTAGTACTGGCAAGATAGATATTGGTCGAAAATTAGCGGGATCGCATTTCTCGCCGGATTTAAATAATGGAATAATTTTGCTAAACTTCATTAAAGTTGGAAACTGTCTATCATCAATACATTTGTTGAAAATTATTGCGAGATGAGGGGCTATTGAATTTATAATTGTATTGATAATATGAACGGAAATTCCCCAAAGATCTTCAGTTTTTTTCATATTCAATTCTCTAAAAGTTTTTATAATTAAATCAGGGTTTATATGTCTAAAATTAAATGAAAATTTGCACTCATCGACAGCCGACTTGAGAAGGGATTCAGCTAGATCAGCGGAAGAAGCAAGCCCTTCAGTAGTGGAGGAAGCTATGTTTGAAAAAAAAATCTCAAATGTATTCGCAACCTCTGTGCTCGTGTTTATTAACTTATCCCCTAATTTGAGAGAGTAAGCAGGATTGCTTGGTTTTAGTCTACATGTTTCTTTATTTATAATATTCCAAGTAGTTTTCGCTTTATTTTTGGAAGCCGAAATTAAATTATGAAGATAAATTGACTTTGCTTTGGCGCATACTATTTTAAATAATTTGGAGTATTTTTTAACATGGTCTATAATGTTGTGGTTTTGAGATTCAGCTTTTAGACTATACAAATCATATAATGTTTTTCTACTTTTTTAAATACCAGGTGTAGCCCATTCATTAAACTTACAATTCTGTTTGTTGATTTTTACTTTTTTCTGCTTAAAATGATTATCAAATTCATTTTTTACCAAACCAAAAAGGCCCTCATATAATTGATCAACATTCTGACTACCAGGCTTTAGTAAATTAACACCATTTTCAATTTTTGCTTTAAATCTGTCTATTTTATTAATAGTAACCGGCCTATACACATAATCTACTATGTTTGGGACACGATGGTGCTCAAATGATGCTTCCTGTCCACTGTGGTCTGAAGTTAGACAATTTAATATGTTTTTTTTTAACACTTTACCATTACAAAAAATATTATCTAAGCAAGTAGCCGACGTGGGCGTTACCCTGGTAGGTTCATTGAAAAGATTTATTAAATCATATGACTTGAAGAGATTAAGAAATTGAGTGGACGTTTGTGTGTTTTCTAATATATTAACGTTGAAATCACCGCATACAACTACTTTTTTACACGATTTTGATAGCCTTCTCAGAGCCTCATCCATAGTGGATTCAAAAATATGGTAATTAGATTTGGGGGGGCTATACACGCTAATTATTATAAATTGTTCCAGCTCAACACATGCTAGCTCAATAGTTCGCTCAACTGAAAGCGACACGATGTCTTTGCGTTCTTTACATTTGAATTCATTTTTAACAAGAATAAGTGATCCTCCTCTAGATGCAGACTCCCTTATGAGCGAACTACCGACTTTATAATTTTCAATGTTTAACATTAGTTCATGTTTTTTTATCCAATGTTCTGTGAGGCAAATTACATGAACATTAAAATCTTTTAAAAATAATCCTAAACCTAACTCTTTGCCGGCCAGGCCTTGAATGTTTTGATGAACAACATTAAAATACATATTCGGCCTAGCTTTTGTCTTCCCTCTTAGTTTAAAGCCTCAGAGGATGTCAAAGGAAAAATACTTGGATTAGTACATTTACTAATCGGTTCACTACAAAAAGTTTTTGTTTTAATAACAAAACTGTTAATATTGTAAGCTAGCAAACTTGCTATTTGTTTTTTCATTTTGTTAGGCAGGTGTATAGAGCTGCCAGTCATAACACAACAATTTTTTGTAAATTTGTTGGTGTCAAAAAACACAAATTTGTCATTATTTTGACAAATATTATATAGTAAAGTATTCAATATGTGAATACTGTTATTGTCATCGTTACTGTTATTTTTACAAAAGGGGAAGGCACAGAGGAGAATTTTTTCTATATAAATTTTTGACAAAATTGTACAATTTTTAATTAAATTTGATTTGCTAATTTTTTTACTATTTCCCACCATAAGAATGAGATTGCAATTATAATTGCAATTAAGTTGCTAAAATATCAAATTAAGTATCATCAATATCATTTCAGCTAAACAACTTAAACAGCTGGACATACGCCTCCCCTAAAGACCTCTACAACCTTTGGCCCTGTTTTTTTTCCGTGACCTTGACCCTAGTAGTGATTGAATACATACTCAAACAAAATCCTGTCCTACAGGGTTGCTTGAGAGAGATCGTTTCTAGCGATAAGATCGGCCAGCGATAGATTCTCCAAATTTAGTTATAAATTTAGTTCTAGTCACTTGATTGTACCGATAAACTTGCCGTTCCAGACTTCAGACTGCGAAAAATAGGAAGTTCGTAAATGGACAGTTGTATTCGTATTTTCACCAAATTATCACACGGTATTAATAAATAGATTTTTTTATTTATTGCTAAACTCCCTGTGCATGGGTTTAACCGTTTGTCAAAGTAATTTTAATGAAAAAGGGTTATTGCAATATTTTTATTTATTTAAATAATAAGAACGTATGGCATTAAATTGTTCTAGCTATTACTTGCTTATACCTTTATTTAAAAAGAGGCTGACAATAGTGACCTAGTTTCTTGCGCTGCTTCTTCTGGGCACTAGCCCAGACTTGTCCTGAAGCAGTGTTAGGGTTAAATATCGGGACTTGTAAAAGAGCTTCTTGGGGCCTATATGCAGAAATAAAACTGATTTTACTGATTAACCTACCTTCGTTAATGTGTGTGTCTACGCATGAAAAAGTCAGCCAGGGGGTGATGTTCGCCACGGTTCGGCGATTCTGCGTCCCGTCGTTGCTCTTGTTATTATGAGTATAGAGAATAAAGTGATGAGTATAGAGAATAAAGTGTTTTACCTATCTATTTATCAAATTGTATTACACAAAAATAATTACCTAAATAAAAGTCTACAAAGCTTCACACAAACTTCTTAACTTTTCTAATAAATCGCGATAGCCGATCAAAAAATTAAAAGCTTTGATAAAAATTTTGAAAAACACAATAACTTTTCCTATTAATTAAGCTGGCCACGTCATCGAAAACTCAAAGCGTTCAATGGCGTTATTGTGCTCGAACTTTGTGAATGGAGCTTTGAAAGCACCGGGTAACAAGGGAAAGCACTCTTAACGCTGGAGTGTTGAGCTTTTAGTTTTATAGACAGAAACCGTAATCTACAAATAAAACATCTATCACTTTGCTTATTACCTATATTTTTTTTTAATGTTTCAATATTTTTCTAATTTTTATTTAGTCACATCAACACCAGTTATAACAACACATTTAAATTTTTCACACGCATAATCTGAAGCTTCTGTTTTGTTTAATTTTAAACATTACAGCTTCTTTATTTTACATAAAATACTATACATAAAATTTGCTAGTAAAAAAGTTTGTCACATTAATTTTTTTATTAAAATTTATCTATGCAGGCTAAACGAAAAAATGTCTTCAATTAGTAACAAAATCATTAAACCGGGCAAATCTCGCGTATGTAACGCGACATTTGCCCGGTGAATGTGAGTGATGTGTGTTACTAGTGTGTGAGTACCTATATGTTAGTGTGAATGTGAGATGAGTGTGGGATGTTCTGTTTACTAGGGTATGACTTAAGGCCCACTAGGTCGGCATTTATAGATCGATATCCATCGATTGCATAATACGGAGCGATCCTTACGAGCCACCGCGCTCACGTATTTTGTAGTTATTTAAACATAGTAATTAAGTATATCATTAAATGAAATCAAACTCTGCGAATTCGTCTTTAAAAATTTCGTGGTTTTACACAAGCATAAAAAAAAATTAAAATATCCGTTGTTTAGTCGACATATTTAAAACATTTCAAACGCTATTTCATGTTCTCAGATGGGTTTTAAAAACTCAAAAACGTCGCCTTAACCTAAATCTAATTACTATTGAAATTGTAGTAATTGTAATAGAAATATTAATAGCTTTCCCTTAACGTTTGTTTACAACTATGGTCAGCCAGGCATTTGATTAAATTTTGTGTCGTCCGCGTGTACTATACCTACTATGATTTTTGATTGATTTAAAGTGACGTCATGTGTGAATGTTGTTTACGAATCTTTGACCTTTAATAATTTTGTGATGGAATGGTATTTTCCGTTCATCATCATCATCAGCTCGTTTTCTTTACGTTCCATGATCTATTACAGCTTGCTTAAAATATTAATTGCTGATTTATATTATTGTTTGTTTTTATGTTACTAAACTAAATCCAAAGATTAACTAGAACTTACAGTAAAAAGACTCAAAACAATAATATTTTAAAAAAACACTTTTGCCGTGTCCTCGTTTGTAATTGGTCCGGTTTTCTTTTCTCAGTGAAAAGTTACTAAGTCTCCAAGACACTTTTTTCTTTGCTCCTCTACTTGTGTAGGTAACCTCTTACCGCCTCTTAAGAATGCAAAAATGTGTGTCACAAAGCGTGTCATGTACGCACACATCCCGACTTTTAGCCTCTAACGACGGGGTGTAAGGGTGCTTTAAATATTTCACAGAGCACTTTATCCCTCGCTTCCCGCCACTTGCGTAACATCGCGTCACAATCGCTCTTCAGACATTTTAGCTGGTAAAATGGATATGGATGAAACGAATATTAATAAGTTTATACTTAGTCATTATCGTCAATCCAATGCTGGAAAAAGTGATCATCAGGATGGACCAAATGAGATAAAGACATGACATGTGCACTGTTCAGGCCACTTCTAACAGTTCCAACCTCTTTTCACTTTTTAAGTTGACGCGACTATTCGAACGCGCGCAATTCAAAATTCGAATCTTGTGAAAAAACAAATGAACGCAATTATTAATATTTACGCACATTACATAATATTGTCGCCCCGCTATCACTGTCCGCAGTTCCCGTTGTGTGTTTATATCTTTAATAAACTTAAAACATATACTAAGTCCAGGAATATTTAAGAGCTGCATTTCAAGATTATATCTGTAAAACAAGAACCCATAGACCAATACTAAATAAAGGAAAGGTGGCCACCCGTCGGAGCCGATTCAAAGATGTCTAATACATAATATTGATACCGAAGCCGTTGCAAGTAAGTGTTTTATCTGACTTCTTATGCTAGCGAATGTTTGAATTGTGTTGAAGATAGGAAGTGGTATAATATACTTTCACCTTTCTTATATTTTTCCCCTGCTATATTTCGTTCTTTCTTTGACTATTACCTTTGTACACCTGCACCTTTGTACTGCTCAAAAACTGCCTATTTCCTGAGGGTAATTTTGCATTTGGCCCCCACATGCACTGTTCATTACGTTTCTGCTAGAAACGATTTATTTCCTCTATTGAAATATTTTCTGCTTATGCCAACCAAGCGTGGCAGGCGGGTTTTTGATCGCAGTGTTAGCGCATCTTAGCTAGTCTAGTGGTTTAAATACCGGGCCAAGATCATGGGGTCCTAGGCTCGATCCCCGGGTCGGGCAAAAAGGGTTTAGAAATTTGAAAAAAAAAGTCAATTTTAAAGTTATTACTATAAATAATAAATACATTAATTAATCTTTATTTTCCTCAACAAACATTACTTTTACATAGCTAGTTGCAACAGTCTACTTTTAAGCATGTAATATTATAAGAGACTACACTCTTTTGCCTTACCTTAATTGAGTAATAATGAATTAATTAAGTACTAGTACATGTTTATAAAGAAGTTAAGATACATTTAAAAAATAAATAGTATATTAAAATTGTGTGTGTATGTGTGCGTGCGTGTGTGTGTATGTGTGCGTGCGTGTGTGTCACTTTATATACTGAAGAAGGGATTCTGTTTTCTCAAAGTTAAGCCCATTCAGCCAATTATTCAAAGTAAAGTAACTATGTTCGAAATATGATATTCTTTATGATCCTCTTTTAAGTTAGAACTTTATTATTCCACTATTGAGTAACAGTCATCCCCAAATTGTTACCGATCTTTAAGATAAAAAGATTTACAGCATTTAAACGGCAGAAATATAATAATAGAATCTCTATCATCAGCTGCATCTGTTTATCTATACTAATATTATAAAGCTGAAGAGTTTGTTTGTTTGTTTGTTTGAACGCTCTAATCTCAGGAAGTACTGGTTCGATATGAAAAATTATTTTTGTGTTGGATAGTCCATTTATCGAGAAAGGCTTTAGGTTATATAACATTACGCTGCGATCAATAGAAGCGAAGCATCAGTAAAAAATGTTGCAAAAGTAATCGCGATCATAATAACAGAAATTGACGCGTACGAAGTCGCGGGCAACAGCTAGTCTGCCAATAAAAAGATGTTTAGTTACCACTAGCTAAAAATGTGATGTAAGTGTTGCATAGTAATGAGGAATGAGAAAGAAATATTTTATAACCTTGCAATGCGGGCTGGATTGTTGTATCTAAAGCACTCAGTGACTTTTATAAAAAAAATAACAATGTCACAGAAATATCAATAAATGAATCGTAAGACAGGGATGGTTAATAATCAAAGGAACGTTATTAATGGATGTCAAAGTCGTTCTATCACTGCACGGAAAGAAACGAAGAAAGAATGTTCATAGCGATCGCCGCCGCGCCGCGCTGATGCGTATTCATTATTCTGTATTGTGCGGCCGACGGTTGGGCGGCCCTGAATTAGGGTTCAGCGAGATTGGCTATTAAATTAAATGAAAATCATTTTTTTGCACCGCTCATTAAGAAATTTTTCGAGTGATATCAGAAATCTTAGTTTGATAATACAATTCCTGCTATAAAACATTTTTAGACTATCTAAAGTGGGACTCGAACCCATGATGTTCCGTTTACCGAACGACAGCTCTAATTGTTGCGCTACCCAGACATTTGGTGTGTCGACAAAGTGTCTCTAATCTTCATAGCATAAGCATAGTTTCATAAGCATTTCCTGAATTTTGTTTCAATCGTGATTCCCCAAACATAAAATGTCATTATAGGTATCATGGGATCGACTGAAAAGTAGTCGACTTTATGAGTACTGCCAGAAGAAGATAGGCAATAGCATCTTCTCTTCCCATCTGGCTTTAACCATGTCTTCAATCGTCAACCAAAATCAGTTAATATCAGTTTTATTTCTGCAAATAGGCCCCAGGAGGCGCTTTTACACGTCCCAATATTGGACTACCACTGCTTCGGGACAAGTCTGGGCTAGTGCCGAGAAGAAGCAGCGCAAGAAACTCGGTCACTATTGTCAGCGTGCAACGTCTATCAAGTGAGGCATCCTGACAAAATCCTCCATATAGAGACACTCACATCGGCTAATAATCGCGTAAGGATATACGAGTAATATCCATTGCTCGTTGTACAACTTTGGGTTTCATAAAGAGGAGTTCAGAAGAGATTCAGTTCCAATTCCACAATTAGTATTGAGACTCTTAGACTTAAAATTTATATGAAAAGTTGATTTATGACTGCCTCAAAAAAAAAAGGGGGTTGAAAAGCTTGACCTAGTCTCAGAGTTAGACAAAGATTTCAAATGATGTAGGTACAATTCAAATACAGTATTTGTATGATGTAAGTCGATTCTCCATTGGCTTTTTTTTGTTTAGTTTATCTATAAATATGTTATCTATTCACATAGAAATCACAATAAGATTATCTTGAAATCAAATATGTTACGAGTATTATCTATTTTCCTTAAACGTGTTATAAAAACCCTGTCGGAATTAGATGGATTAAGGTTTTATGCAAACAAAACATGATCGCAGCCCCTGGCAGGGGTGTTCAACCTTTTCCTTTAAACCGTAAAATTTCTGGATGCCTCAGTCAATAAAGCTGGGCCACATGAATGAGTTATAACATGCAAGGAAAACGGATGTCACGCGTTTAAATTTAAAAACCTACTATTCCGGT
Organism: Anania crocealis; assembly: GCA_949315895.1. Lineage (NCBI taxonomy): Eukaryota > Metazoa > Arthropoda > Insecta > Lepidoptera > Crambidae > Anania > Anania crocealis. The sequence continues at coordinate 17,108,577 of OX438867.1, read as the reverse complement.
CGCGTGGTTTTCCATGGAGGTTATATTATTGAAACGGGATTTATTTAGTAGGTTTGGGCCGTAGGTGGTTAGCGACCGGAAATATGCAACTGTCTTAAAATACCAGTTTTTGCAAATTTTCGTTTGTTATCTATTGGTTTTGCAAATGTCGGAATTCGTAGTTTCAACGAAAAGGTTTCCTTGACTTCTTAGCTTTGATGAGTTTTTCGCTAGTCATTATGAATCTTCAGTTATTATAGGCCAGGTATATACCTAATCGATCGGATCAGTGGAATTTGAAAGTACCCACTGATTCCTACTTCTGCACTAAAAAAACCTGACCTAATAATAATAATTGAATATTTTTCATTCATGCCACACTGGGTCACACAGAGTCATCTAGACCCGAATTAAACTACTACTTAGTACTCGTAGCTTGGCTTATAGGTACTAGACTACCAATAAACTTACTTATATATTTTTTTTGTAAATATACTGATATAGAAAACACCCATACCAGTACAAACCGACGCGTTCATGCACACAAATATTTATACTGTGCGGGAATCAACCCCGCGACCCATGGCTCAAAAGCAGCGCGTTTACTACCACTTACCCAACTCGTCGTTTGACGTGCTATTACGTCGATTAGTCGGCCCATAACAACTGATTTAAATATTTAATATAATTTTGACTTACGAGTATCATGTGCCCTACTCAATATTTCTTTCTATATTCTTGCTGCTCATAAGGGATTCACTATACTAGTTTGATACTTAATTTTAATCGAAAAAATTGTCTTAGGTAAATATCAAGCACTGCTTTGAATTATTTTTGGATTGGAGTATTTTCCTGTGGTCGCAAGATGGAAACTGACAGGCAGGTTAAAAAAAAAAAAAGTTTAATACTCGTGATGGCCGGTAACAAAAAAATTAAGAAGTTTTCTTGCCGTTTAAAGACGTTCTAAATGTTTATTTCGACAGTGCAAAAGTGAGATATGATGATACATTATCTATTCTATCTAAGGGGAACTTCAAAACTTTAGGATCATATCATGCAGTAAAAATAGATATGCAGCCTAATAAGAAGTATAAGACGGTCATTATAATTTGCTGTCTAACGTCTTGCGCATCAATTCAATTACACCTTTTCTTATCTTCCCTATTCATAGAATAAAGAGCGTTAACAATTTTTTATTTAACGAGACGATCGTTTAGAACCCAAGGGCTGTTCAATAAATTTTGCAGAAGGGTTCCGGGAAGCTTTCATCGCTTGTCCTGGTGTTAAGGTGATGCAAAGAGGTAGATATTTTTTGTGAAAGGTTCGCATTATATGCATTTGGTGTGATACCTACTGATTGTTTGATTGTAAAACCTTTATTTATTTGACGGCCTCCATTTTTTAATATATACATACGCGGGTCTAAGTGTTTGTTTCTTATTTCTGATTACTACAGAACAAGTGCTTTAAATTGTGACTTACCTTGGTATTAGAGCAATGTAGGGTATGTTACCGGCTGGTTGGCTGTAATCATTTCAGCATCTTTAGCCGTTTAAATTAAATTAATAAAGTATCATGTCATAGGACGAGATGAGGTGGTGTTATTGTATTTTAGGCTCGCACCAATCGTTACATTTAAATTTTTTTGTGACTAGATCCAACAATATCGGTATATTATGTTGAAGTATTGATTCATCCTAAGCGTTAATTCGGTTGCGTTAAGCGTTGGTCTTTGGGAAGAAGAAAATTATCATTCAAATAATCCATCATTGAAACTATTTTTTTAACATGTATGTTTATTATAATCGTTATTTATAACGACGGAACTTTAAAGAAATCTGTTACATAACTGTTAAGTATTGTAACTCGGGTTCACGGGTCAACGTCAGTCAACGGATCTTTCACGGGTCTTGTGGCGTACCTTCTTTGATTCTGTTTTCCACAATACAAGTGCTTAAATAGTTACTTTGGGTTGGTGGGATCTACCTCCTAGTGGTCCACCCTGGGCAACGGCATTTTTGGTTTTCTAACCAATGATGACGGCTAACAGATCCCTCAGCGGTGGTAGGCTTCGTAAGAGGCCGCCTGGATGCTACCACCCTCCTGCCGGAGTTCAGCGCCAAACAGTTTTTCTGTGTTCCGCTGGTGTGTGGGAGAACCAGTACCTCTGGGTAAGCTCGCTCCATCTTAGGCTTCTTCTTAACCGTATGGTTAAGTATGTAGTCAAGAGCAAGTCCATTTATAAAAAAAGACTCACTTTGGTATCAAAAAAATTTGGTATGTGAACTTACTTCTTTGACGTTTCAGTCGCCTCACAGCGGGCGTGGTCACAATGTGACTGCACGTCCGACCGTTCGTTATTTGTTAGATAAAAGGTATAGGCCTAACTTGTACTCCTATGTAGAACTTACTAGGAAATCATACCAGAATACCCATTAAGTCATGATAGCTCTATCCAACCCTAGTATGACGTGACGGTGGAAATTTTACTGACGTAATAACAATGTAGATGTCGTAAAATGATTCGGATATCAATGGAAACTTACAGAGGCTATATTATAATTTCTTATGTTATGTTAAGGAAATAAAACAACACTTTGTGATACAAATCGGTTGAAGCAGTCATCCAGTATGTGGGAGGTAGTAAGTTCAAGAACCATCTAAGGCATTCGATATGTTCATTCAAAGATTTGCACTTTCAATTTCCACTAGCCATAAAATTGCTTGACAAAGTAGCGGCCTATATTCATCCCACTGCAGGGAAAAGGCCTCCATTATTAAATTCAAGTTACCATAGCAATGATGGGTACAAGCATAATCAACACGCGTATTACTTAACAAAGATCCTAAAAACATAAATCGTTATTTTCTTTTCCAACCGAGTTTTTTTCCAAAATTTCCGCCATAGAAAAAACAAAGCCAAAAAAACAGGTCCGTATTCAGGTCAAACCGTCGTTAGAACCTGCTGTCCATAGATCAACGCAATACTTAATCTCCGAATCATGGTATTAACGCTGTCCTTAACGTGAAATCTTGCCTTATCCCGCTCATTATCCGCGAGTGGCCAGCTTTGCAACGGCCTTCACTGAACATTGGACATAAAAGTCGGCATAAACAAAATTAATTTCGTTGCTTAATAAAGGAGGTGGCATACTTACATACAAACGAAACGCTATGTAGGGACATGGCTAGTGTAGTGAGTCACGGTGCTTGGAGAAATAAACATTTGAAGGTATAGATTTATTTTAATTCACCTTTCAAAAGGAATTCTATGTCTACGCTACGATTCTCCCTTTTCTAGGAATTGGGGTTGATATAGTGTTGAAGCCTTGCGTAGTAGGCGGTACACCAAACCACCACCAATTGTCGTCATTTTGCTGATGGATTATTAAAACCAGAGGCCTTACTCTCAACACATTGTCCGTAGAGTCCATCTGTCACTCTCACTCATACTAATGTCTTTGAGTATCTGAAGAAGACTGATAGATCCGTATATTCCGACTTCGTGTTACGTAGTAGTACTTCTGGCTGTATATACGAGTAATATTTAGAAGACCAAAATAATAATAAAAAACATGACCAAAGACATTCTACACGGCATCTAACCGGAGGATATACTGACGTCGACCTGACGAGGGTCGGATCGCACAAACACTGCACGAATTTATAATTCCCGGCATTAAGGAATTCACAATTACGCGAGGTAGGGTTAGGGCCTTTGTAGCCATCTTCAAGAGTTTTTACATCTTGCTGCGAGGGGAAGGGTTATTTAATTTTAAGCTATAGGCAAGCATTAACTCACGGGGGGTTTGATTAAGGTTTATGATGGATGAAATTTTATTTAGGTTATAAAATATTTATTGTTCACGTAGTGAGGGACTTAGGAATCCTACTTGATAACAAACTTACATTTATTCCACATATGGACAGCATTGTAGCTAAAGCTTCTCGACTCCTTGGCTTTGTTATCAGGAACACAAGGCCCTTCAGACGACCCAAAACAAAGATCCTTCTGTTCAGTAGTCTGGTGGGTTCGATTCTGGAGTACGGTAGCGTGGTATGGCGCCCCTACTATTCTACACATACTCTGCGCATTGAACGGGTGCAGAAAAGGCTTATGAGACACTTGGCTTTTATTTCTGGTATACCTTACAAGTACATTTCCTACCAAACTTTATTGGGGAGGTTTGGAATGGTTTTACTGGAGAAACGTAGGCAACAAGCTGATACTACTTTTATTTACAAGATCCTGAGAAATCATCTAAACTGTCCCCAACTTCTGAGCAAAATCAGATTCAAAGTGCCTGGTAGGGTACCACGAAAGCCAATGCAACAGCTACTGACCCGACCGTTTCGTAGAACTGTTCATGGCTCAAACTCGTCCATCTCCAGGATCTCCCAGGTGTATAACCGGGTGTGCGGATTGTTGGATGTGCACACCTTATCACTAGCCCAATTTAAAAAGTTAACGCGAAAAGCACTTTTTGAGTCTCCTCAGTAAACTCTTAGAACCTTTTTTTTTTTGCTTTCTTTCTTGTTTTGCTGATGTTTTATGGTTTAAGAAATTATCTGTCTGTTATGTAATGTTGTATTACTCGTATGTATTGTCATGTTTACTGTGTATGTTAAGTGTTAATTTTACGCTACATTGTAAGGTTGAATGTAACAACTGTAGGTAAAATTTACAATAAATAAAATAAAATAAAATAATTGTTTGCATACAGAAGAAATATGAACCTAGATCTCTCTTCACAGGTAAGCAGGATTCAGTGATTTTTGAAAGTAAAAGTTTACAAAGATAATTGTGTATCCCATTAATATTAGAAATAATTGTGCATCCCACTAATATCAGAAATGGAAAAGTTTGTGATACTGACGATGAATCGATAGATGGAAGTATTGAATTAAGATGACAATATCTAATAATGTAGTATAACATAGGGCTATAATAACATCTCAAAAATTCCGTCGGAACATCTACCTGACTACTCTCAAACTAGAATTATAAAAAAACTTTAAACAAATGAAACTATGCCAGTTATCTCTTAATTCGTACAGTGAATGAGCAATGAAAGTCTATGAAACCAAAATATTTACAGCAAGTGTGAACACAACGTAAAACAAAAAGAAATTAATTGTCCGGGCGATACGACCCGAAGTACAAACACGAACTTTTATTTTGCATTTTCAGTTCATAGTTCCAGCACTCGACATTTTAAAATAACTATCTTTTTCCTACGTGCTTGTTTAGCAATATGAGTGAGCGGAACGGGGCTTACTTTGTCACTGTTTTTTTTTTCATTAATACCCGCTGGATACATCCAGATACCTGCTCAGCCGCAAAGCACTATGATTAGAGTGTTTGTGTTGAAAGTCTATTTCTATGGTAACTTTTTAAAGTCTTTTAAAAAGTTAGTTGATATTATTTTGTGGTAAATTGGATTTTGTTACTATATTTAGGAACCGATTTTAGTCCAGCCATGCTAACGGAGGTACTTTAAACTATCAATGTTATTTGAATTAACACTAGACGATATTTTTTTTTCAAGAAGCATGCTATATTCTATTTTGTAATATTAAAATCAGGCGTATTTAAATATTGCAATTCGAGAAGCTAATTTTATTTCACTAAAAACTTTGCTCCTCACATTTAGGTAGGCGTAATAGCTAAAGAAATAAAATACTTAGTTAAATCTAAAAAAATCTATACATACGTAATTCCGTCGATGTGACATGAATATCAGAAGGTATTAAAAACACTGTGTTATTTTGTGGACCAACTTAAACCCGTTATCTTGATATGTCCACCCTTAAAATCGTTTCAACTAAAAAGGTACCTAAATTGTTAGATATCAAGACTATTAAATTATGCCAGAGAGTGTTAAAAAACTTATAAAGGTTTAAAACAAACGGTAAACCGCAATCTTGACGTTCGTGTGTTGGATCCCGAGTCCGGCCCTGTATTGTCCATTAAACATTCGGAATGCATCTGGAGATACTATGTAGCGAATTTTTGAACAATGACCGGAACGCAACAAAAGAGCCCAAAATGAGCTCACGACACTGCTCCATTGAGAATGCAGGGCTGTAGCAAGGTTGTGAAGGATTTTCTGTGATCAAGTCCGCATGAAGAGCAAAAAGCCTTACGACCACGAGGTGGAAGTAAAGAGAGCTCTGGCTGAAAAGGCTTATCCGGCTAAATGCTTTTCTAATGATGATAAAGACAAAAACAGCTTTCATATCAGATTAAATCCAATGGATTTAATCTGATATGAAAATAAACTTCTTTTTTATATTTACAAACAAACTGGGCAAGTACGAGTCAGACTTGCGCACTAAAGGTTCCGTACCACTAAGACAAATAGACACCGATAATACTAAAGCAAAAAATTAACGGCTTTCAATTTTTTTTACCTTTTCGCTAAAAGATATGGCTTCTTTCCAAATTTCACGATTTCAGGTCAATGGAAAATATCCTGTAGGTTGTGATTCCTTTTGCAAATGGTTATTATGGTACATAAAAAGCCATCAGGATACAGCTCGGAGGGACTGCAGATTTAAGAATTTCATTTTAATACATAAACGCATTCGAAAGAATGAAAAGGGCCTAGACGGGCAGACAGATCCTTTTTTTTTCTTTTAGTGTCATAGATTTCTAAAAATTACTGATTTAAACCAAACGTCTGGATTCTGGATAAAAATAAATGAGATGACAAAAATTACTTCTAAATCCGCCAAACCTGCGACTCATTGAGTCCGCCCCTGGCCAATATTACGGAGCAACAATAAGTTGTGAGCAGCCCGCGGTTCAAAACAATGGGGATGATTTGCATCCACATGCATTTAACCATTGTGTGTTTTATTGGCGTCGGACTGTACTGACGCCGCCATTTATTGGGAAATGGGTCAGATTTTATGATGGTACTAGTGTAGGACTATTCTGAGGATTTGGATAAAGAGCTGTAGTAACGCATTTCGAGTTAAGTGAAAGATAGTAACTAGGTTCGATTCTGAAATCGATGGTTCGACTGCCATGGTTAAGTTAGTTCATATCTTGGTATTGTCCTGTTAGAAGTTGAGTGGAGTAATACTGTAACTCTAAGGGGCTGATAATTAATACGAGGTCCGTGAGGTAAAAATGCGTTTATTCACTACACGTTACATTTGGCAAGTGCGGGAGACCGCCAGACAGTTTAGCCAACACAAAATAAAACTAAACAATTGTACCAACATACAAAGCTAACATGTTGGTGTTGCCAACAGTCCACTAGAAATTAGCTTTAGGTTACGAATAATTTGCTAGCAGCGTACTGAACTACCAAAAACGTACTTTAATAATAAGTAGATCCTAGATAACTTATTAATGAGTATGAGTAAACACTGGGATTTTATAAGTTCGCATGCTTGGAGGTCGCGAGTTTAATTTCTTATTTGTGTGACGGGTCAATGTCCTCGTAAAACAAAAGTGTTTTTTATAATGCATGTTTGTGGCACCTTTGTTGTTTCTATTTTCCACCAAAGAGTCGCTATAAGTAGTAAGTTACTTTAGGATAAGTACAATGTAGGTACCTATTTGATGAACATGTTTATTTCATTTTATTGAAAAAATTTAAAAGTCATGTTTTTTGTTACTTTATATTTTTAGGGTTCCGTACCCGAAGGGTAAAAACGGGACCCTATTACTAAGACTTCGCTGTCTGTCCGTCTGTCCATCTGCCTGTCACCAGGCTGTATCTCAAGAGCCGCGATAGCTAGACTGTTGAAATTTTCACAAATTATTTATTTCTGATGCTGCAATAACAACAAATACTAAAAACAAAACAAAATAAATTATTAAGGGGGGCTCCCATACAACAAAACCGTTTTTTTAGCCTTTTTGGTACGGAACCCTTCGTGCGCGACTCCAACTCGCACTTGGCCGGTTATTTGTCTTATGTTTACTTCTATTATATAAAATAGAGGTTTCCAACCCACAGGGTTGCCTGGAAGTGATTGCTTATTGCTATATAGCCGCCCTTGTCCACTTTCACTGATGCTTCACACCTATTGGTCGCAGCGTGATGTTATATACGAGTAGCTTAAAGCCTTCCTCGATACATGCACTATCCAACACAAAAATATTTTTTCAATTAGAACTAGTACTTCCAGAGATTAGCGAGTTCAAACAAACAAACAAACAAACAAACTCTTCAGCTTTATAATATTAGTATAGATAAGGGGGTTACGCTGTAAGTTTAGTTTAAGAGGAAACACTACGGGCGAGAGAATTGAAAAATAGGTATTTGTCAAATCTATTGCTGTCGCGCAGTGCCGAACGCATTCACCGCTGAGTGTGATAGAGACAACTGCTTCTTGGACCGAAAATACCTACTAAAAACACACCAAATCAACGTTTCGTAGTCCCCCGATGACTTTTCCAAAACTAGACCAATGTAAATACTTTTTTCATTAAAAATTAAAGAAAGACTTTGGCCGTGTTCGTATGTTTTCCTTTTTTTCAAAAATTTAGCCAAATTGGTTTTCTGGATGTTTGAACACAGCGGAAAATCTGGCGAATTTTTTCGGTTCTTGAGGGCTCATATCTTTTTATTAATTAATTTATGAAAAAACAGAAAACATAGAAACATGCTAATAGTGGCTATAAATTTTTGTAATAAAAATTATTGCTCTACTGGCATTATCCAGGGAGGAAACAGGGGACTACGTTTGTATGGAAAAACGGCCGTGGTGTTTCCTCTTAAGTGTTGTCTGTAGTCTGTACCTACTTTAATCTGAGCAATAAATTCTTTATGTATCAAGATTATTGTGTCTTGATTGTAAGTATTTTTATACCCTACGTTTTGGTTTTCTATTTCCTTTATGATAATTTTTTTATAGTTTGGTTTAACTTAATTTTGGCATAAGATTATGCAATCCAAAATTGCCATTGCATTACAATAAGTACACTACAGAAACAGCCAATACATTCAATTACATTATGACAAATGCGTTTGAAGCATACTCAGTCTTATTGGCTAAGGCTAAGAGCACACTAAAAAGTGAAATGTACAAACATCAATGCATTAAAAAAAAATCTTTTTTCATTGTGTCTTGTTGATAAATATGTTCGCTTATGAGACACACACAAAAAGTTTAAAAAAATCTACCCCTTAAGAAATTATCGCTTGCTGTAAAACAGCTCAAACTTGAATAATGAAAAGTGCTTTTATAACTACATGCAACGATATTCTTTGCGACACGGCTTACAGCATTATAAGGCGTGTAAAGAAGATGCTATCATCATCATTAACAACATGAATCAGTCTACTGCTGGACATAGGATTTTTTCATAATCGCAACGATTGGCGGTGGTGGTTTGGCGATCACAGTTTGGTCAATGTTTAGTGATAATTGGTTTGTTCTCCATTGATAACCTCTTACGATACCGACCATTTGAATCAGCAGTAGTAAACGCTGCTTCTGAGCCATGGGTCGCGGGTACGATCCCCGCACAGTACAAATATTTGTGTGCATGAACATGTCAGTCTGTACTGGTCTGGGTGTTTTCTATGTATTTTAAGTATGTATTTACAAAAAAAAAGTATATAAGTAAGTTTATCGGTTATCTAGTACCTCATACGATAGGGTACTTAATAGTTGCTTAATTTGGAACTAGATGGCTCTGTGTGGCCCAGTGAGGCATGTCATTTTTCACAAACTTAAAAAAAATGCCCAGAGTTCGTTCCCCAGTTATTAAAATTAAAAAAAAACTTTGAAAGTGCCCAAAATTTAAAACATAGGGCTTCTCAGAAAGAAAAACACAGTTCTTATATTGCTTAGCGACTGCTCAAAGTAAAATGGAAATAGCTAAAAGACCCACATGTAAAGAAAAAAACCTTCACACGTTCAGAATCTAACTTAACTGATATTATCAGTACGCTGCCAAAAATAAAATAACCTTTTTCTCGCCAATTAGGAGACCCGAAACCGAGCTTGCGTTCTTTAATAAAGTAGTCTATAAAGGCAGAGGAAGATTTCAATATTGTTAAGCGAACAGCAACTATGCTTGGCCCAGAACGAAACGGCGTCCGTCACAAAAATGTATTTTTTAAATAACGTAGGTAAAATCCTTTGTTCATTTATTTATTTATACTTTTACTAAGAGGTTTCAAAACAAAAAACTAAATTTTGTGAGGAGAAATACGTAATACAAGCACACTTTTTAAAAAAATGTGCTAAACTCAGTAAATTATGTTTGGTTTATGAGTACTCGTATTTTAGAGAAATCTTTGAAAAAAACTAGGTATACACGGATTTGGAGTGTGTGGACTATGTGCCAATCTAATTAGGTACACTTTAAAGCTACCACCTAGTTAAAAAGTGCCCTATAGATCTAGGCAACCAACGGTGGAGTGTTTTTGATGGGTCGCCTTCTCTGAGGTCTCGGGTTCGATTTCCTGACGGGTAAATGGAGAAACAAAATTATTTTTCTATATTTCCACGGGTCTGGGTATTTGTGGTACCTTCGTTGTTTCTAACTTCCACAAATTAAGTGCTTCAACAGACAGAACAATATGTGAAGTTGTCCACATTTATTTTTAAATCGGATGCTCTGATGTCGATAGTGTAGCATCAGCATTAAGTCATAAAAACGTAACTGCACAGAAGTTGCAATTCAACATTGTATTAGTTCGCAACTTGCAACTATGTCACATTTGAAAGGATATATTATCATTGTGTGATTTTTACGAGCAAGCTATGTTGACTTATTTGACTATGGGTTTAAAGTAAATGAGGTTTAGTGCGATTGGTAGGTGCAGCCTAGCGCTGTTTGTAAGCCAACTCTGACTGAACTTTGACAATCGGTATCGGTATTTGACTCTAAGATGGTTCTCAAACTTTTTTGGATTCCTGTCATTCGTATAATAAGTATTGAATAAATTCGTTGACACTACAAATTACTTGGTAGCGGGTGATGATTCTAGTCCCACCTAATTTACTTATTCGACATTTTTTTAAGACTAAAAGAATTCCCGGTTATATCGCGTCCTCGATTATATTTTATGAGCGTGGGCCGCTGCGCTAGAGGTGGCTGCTAAGTTCAAAATTCGTCCGCGCTGAGCCGTACATTGCGTATTGTAATTAAAAAATCCTTATTATAAACGAAATAATAAAAAAAACACTATATTTTTAAGAAGAAAAGTTTTTAAGTAACCTTTGGCAACAGTTTTAGGAATAAAATGGACAACAAAATTGTGACTTTGACCCTCAATATCTTCGGAACCAGCTGTTTCCCAGGTATGGTTACCTTCTAAAGATAAAAATCATCCTAGTGATGGCGACAGTACGTGGTTTTCGGATCTGCGTTTGTTTTTTTTACACCCGTTATAATTCCGCAGATGTCCCGCTCTGACAAAAAAAAATGGTCACGTTTAAATGGTAAGTACGTTAGGTGTGACACAGTATGACATTAACTCGGACAGTCGAAGTGATATCTTCATATAGCACTGTATACCTAGTACTCGTATTTATCAGTACTATCGCCTTCATCGTCGCCTGACCACCGGTTTAAGAGCAAAATCGCTTGCAGCTTGCGTCGTCTATTGTTTGAAGTGACGTCTTGTTTTGAGTAGTTCTGCATGCTATTTTCGTTTGAAAGTAGATATCAGAGACCCCCGGCGTACCTAATTAAATCAGTAACTTAAACATGTAAGCTAATTAGTCTATAAATGTAACAGCGCCATTTTGTTTTACCGCCCGAGGCGTTCTAAATACTTGCTATAACAAGCCTAAGTAAATAGGCCTATTGGGATATCTTCGACAAACTATATCACCTAGGTAACTAAGGCAAAGTTCAGAGATGTAAGGCCAAACGGTAATCAATACTAATAATGAAGGTAATGAGGGAACTTGCGCGCGAATGGCCGAAGTTCGGGCCTCCGGGGTATTGTGACGCACCTGCGTGAACGACACATTGTCTTTTATCTGTGAACGATAATAAGTATGGTAGGATGTTACAAGAGAGAGCGGGTTTTAATGTATTAGACGATATTATTGTTGCTAAAAAAAATAATGTTTTTGGATGCCTGAAGTGTCAAGAAACGGCCTATAATCATGCCACTGCAGAGTCTTCATCATTAAATTTAAGTTACCACATTATTGATGAGTACATATTACTACTATTACATATATACCTATATTTTAGAGTTTGCTCTCATTGATAACTCTTCTTCATATCAATGTAAATTGAAGTCACAAATTTGTTTGAGTTTTGACCCTGAGAGAATGTTTTTAAGGCTTCAAAGGTGTAAAATTTACATTGCTAAGATTTTGACGTTTTCTGGACGCCATATTTTCGTGCCTATTAAAAGTATACACTTTCCGCTTACTCTTATAACTGAAGTACAACCTTATTTGTAACCCGAAATCCAATATAAAGTAATAACGTAACATCCATATTATTTGCCGCAAAAGTTGTTTTAATCGACCAAAACACGTTATACCTGTTCTACAGTAAATAAAGCTGTGTTGTTTGGGTTAACCTAATTTATAAAGTTTGACTTCAGCAAATACCTACTTAAAGTGTTTTTACTAAAAAGTTGACTTAGTCAAACTAGGAATGAATAACCAATTCTAAGTAGTTGCATGGCTATTATTGTTGGTTGGTCATATTGTTTAGCACCGACTCAAATTTACTTTTTTACTCAAGGTTACTTTTTTCTTGTAAGCTTGATAAAAGCTTACCTATACTTAGTTGACTCTTGATTTATATTTTTATCTATAAATTCTTAATCCTCGGCTATTTATGAAATTTAAATGCGATTATGAATGGGAACATTTCATGCCTTGTAAAGCATGATATATCTTTTCTTGTCTCCTAAATTGACCTGACCGGCAAACGAATCCGGGTCCGTACAGAAAACTTACGAATTGAAAGAAATTTTAACTTTAAATCGTTAAACATTTCTTCACTCGTGTTTATTTTACATTATTTTGTGGTTTATCACGTGTAGAGTTAGAAAGTTTTATTATAAAAAAATATGTAACTTTCAAATTTTATGTAAACTTGTGCAAGATGTAACGTAAGTGAGTAGCTTTTTTAAAGAAAATGTTACTTTGTACCTATACGATCGCGAACAAATGCCGTTTCTTAATTAAGCTCTACTGTTTTCTGAAACCAAATGCGTAATCGTATTACCAGGTATTAATACACTACGCTGGCTGTGGCGGTCAGATGACGATTCTATTCAGACTTATCGAGAATAAATACGTGTTGATACGTCATGTCATTCAAATCCTAGTTTCGATAACAAACCATACTTCTTGCGACGCTTTTGAAAACAAAATGTGGAAAATGAATAATAGATGGAGTCGACCGATTTTAATGATTTTTAGGGTTCCGTACCCAAATGGTAAAAACGGGACCCTATTACTGAGACTTCGCTGTCTGTCCGTCTGTCCGTCTGTCCGTCGCGCTGTCACCAGGCTGTATCTCAAGAGCGGCGATAGCTAGACAGTTGAAATTTTCACAAATTATGTAATTCTGTTACCGCAATAACAACAAATACTAAAAACAAAATAAAATAAATATATAATATTATATATAAAATCCCATACAACAAACCCGTATTTTTGGCCTTTTTGGTACGGAACCCTTTGTGAGCGAGTACGACTCGCACTTGGCCGGTTTTTTATTATATTATCAGATAGCGACCGTCGACGAGGAGACACAATGGATTCATATACTGTTTTGCCGACCATTCGGACAACATGATGTACAAAAATGTCAGCAGCAGTACCTACCTATTTATTTATTTTTATTTTTTTATAAATGGGCTTGCTCTTGACTACATACTTAACTATACGGTTAAGAAGAAGCCTAAGATGGAGCGAGCTTACCCAGAGGTACTGGTTCTCCCACACACCAGCGGAACACAGAAGAACTGTTTGGCGCTGGACTCCGGCAGGAGGATGGTAGCATCCAGGCGGCCTCTTACGAAGCCTACTACCGCAGAGGGATCTGTTAGCCGTCATCATTGGTTAGAAAACCAAAGATGCCGTTGCCCAGGGTGGACCACTAGAAGGTAGATCCCACCACCCCAAACGGAACCACCTAACTAAAAAGGAAAACTATTACTACTAATTATTGGGGGTTTGCAAGTTAAACACTAATCTATCTACTTACGCGGAGAATATGGATGTTTTGCACTAATTCAATAGTTGTTTAAAGTTATTATTTGGATTAACATAACATAATAAGTATGCATTAAAAAAACCGGTCAAGTGCGAGTCCAAAGGTTCCGTACCAAAAAGGTAAAAAAAACGGGTTTGTTGTATGGGAGCCCCCCTTAAATATTTATTTTATTTTGTTTTTAGTATTTGTTGTAATTGCGGTAACAGAAATACATAATTTGTGAAAATTTCAAATGTGCTATCGCGGCTCTTGAGATACAGCCTGGTGACAGAGCGACGGACAGACGAACACACACAGACAGCGAAGTCTTAGTAATAGGGTCCCGTTTTTACCCTTTGGGTACGGAACCCTAAAAACTGACTAATTAGGTACCTATGCAACCTAAGAAAATAAGCTAAAACAGCTTTTTAATGTTTTTCAAACTGTTTTTAAGCAAACTAATTGCAAGTGTACATTAAAACATATTTTAATAGAAAAACATTAAAATTATAAACACAAACTTACGAATATAATGACAAAAAGTAACAGTTTCTACAGTAGTTACAATAAACATTGAACACCGAAAAAACAGATCGAATATACAATTTTCCAATAAAAATACTAATTAACATGAAACGTCTAACTGTTTTTAACGATCATAATGACTAATACCTAACATAAGCCTTTTTTTATCGTTTCGTCAGAATACCTTCGTTACGTCATCCAACCTCGCTAGTTTGTTGATCTGCGCACAAGTGCAAGCGCAGGCGAACTGGCCACATCGCAACGGCCATTTTAGGAACAATTTTAAATTTCGAATTGTTCATTTGTTTGTGTTGTGGTTACGTGCCAGGATGACGGGAACTGTGCCTTATCATACGTAAGTTTTTAATTAATAGGAAAAAATTTTTTAATGTGATATTAATGTAATGTTAGTATTTTTGGGAAAACAATATGAAATGATTTTGGAGAACTGTCATTATTTACATTTTTTAATTGAGTTTAAATGTGGACCGAAATTCGAATACGACCTATGTGTTTAAATGGATATAATGTGTGTTATGATATCCATAACAGTTTTGTTTTTAATTAACCAAATTGAAATATTTTTATTAAAATAGTAACGTTTTTGCCAACATATATGTTGACTACGGGAGTATTCTATTACATTGTTAAAATAGCATGTAGTAATTACTTTTAAACTTGATAGAAATTTTAATTAAGTTTTGAGTCATGCGTTTTTAACAACATTTATAAACTACGTTCAAATTCAATTCGATTATTCATACTAATAGGTATAAGAGTAGTGATATCATTTTCCTTAAATGCAAAGGGTGCCAGGTTTGGGCGAAGATTTCCTAAATATAAAATTGATAGGTATTTGGTGGTGCCGGTGTAGAAGAAGAATAGCACCCGCCCTTCTTTTCCTATGGGTGTCGAACAAAAGGAGTAGCGTCAGAAGAAGGCAGACAGCGTCTTCTCTTCGCCACTGCCCAAATTGCATTCGCCAACCCGCCTGCCAGACGTGGCAAAAGTTTTTAAGAGGCTCTGGATACAGCCAGATGTGAAATAAATGCTATTATTTATATTTTAATGAATGATTATATAAATGATAGCAACGTGTGGCTTTAAATTGTCTTAGGTCGCACTGGCATAGGTATATCTTACTCGTATTTAAACATATTTATTTAAAAAGAGGCTTACAATAGGGACCGAGTTCCTTGCGCTGCTTCTTCTCGGCACTAGCCACATTTGTCCCGAAGCAGTGGTAGGTTTAATATTGGGATGCATAAAAGCGCCTCCTGGGGACTATTTGCAGAAATAAAACTGATTTTACTGATTTACTAATTATTTTTAAATTATGAATAACTAGCTGTTTACCATGACTTCGTACACGCATAAAAAAATAATTCACGGGAAACTTTCTTAGCTTATGTGCTATTCAAGCCTGTAATCTATCTCCGCGCCGAATTTCATGCAGATCTGATAAGCCGTTCTGGCGTGCTTGAGTATATTAGTAATTGATAAAAATAATGATGTGATTATTTTGATTGTTAATAATTATAATGTTATTTTCTTTAATTTTTTTATTGTATTTTTTGTATAGGATTCTGAAAGTATATTTTTATTTGTGCCTTAGAGGCAAAATATAACCTAATAAACGCAAACAAATAAAAAATATCATAATAGGTAAAAATCTGTGAAATAATGTTATTTTCTGACATTTTTACTGTATTTTTGTATACGGCTGTATATATTTTTTAAGTTTATCTACGCTTTAGAGTTTTAGAGGCAGAATAAAACCGGATTTGAGCTAATAAATAAAAAAATAAAAGCAATTAATGCGTCATTATGAAAAAAATTCTAGTTTTGTTTTGATAACAATTTTTAACTTCGGTTGTAAGTTATAAACATGTTTTTATACATTCACCGATACCTACACACACTGACTAATACTGTGGACAAATATCACATGGAGTTAAGTCGTACGTGACCTAATCTTGACTATTTCGACACTGTAACAAACTATTTCCTGATTGCATTTTAACAATATGTGCAGTGGTTTGCACATCGGACTATTCAATTTTGTTGCAAAATAGCTCCTATTACATAAGTGTAAGATTGCCCAGTGTTTAGCTTACGGTGCTGTAGTCTGTACATTGCAATTACAGAATTATAAAACGCAACATCTTTGAATCCATGGATTCACCATGCGGTTTATTACGCTATTTGATGACAATAATTTTCTAATTATAAATATGGCCATTAACAAGTCTCCCTTACATTGAATTTTTCTTTCCTTTGGTGTAATACTAAAAAACCAGAGCACCCCACGCTTCATCATCATCATCAGCCTATCGCAGTCCACTGCTGGACATAGGCCTCGCCAGTTGCACGCCACTTAGGTCGATCCGCGGCTTTTCGCATCCAGCTCCTGCCAGCCATCTTGCTTATCCGCTTCCGCTTATCTCAAAATTATTTTGTTGCCATACTTAAAAAAATATTTTTACTGTATAATTTTATTATCTGTTACCCGTACTCTTAAAATCCTCTGATGAAAACTAATTATTCTATGCCGATAAGAAGTGGACCATGTTATTTTTTGGCACAAAAACTCATAACGATCATTTTTAAGATAAAAACCTAACATAGTGATCCCACGGGAACCGTTCATTTTTCCGGGATTGTAAGTAGCCTTTAAGCTATTCCTGAGCATATACTACGTACCTGCTAAATCTGTTCAGTCATTTTAGCGTGATAGAGTACCCAACAAACATCCATACAATCATTCACATTTAAAATATTAGTAAGATTTATGACTAAAGCGTGTTTTTTTTTAATTTGTTTTTAAACTTTTATTTATTTTCAACTTTTTATTTCGATTTATTTTTAAAATAAATTAAAAAGCATTTAAATAAAAAAAATATGCCAGCCAAGATGGTGAAGTGGTGAAACACAAAAACTTAAAAAAAAATGCACTATGCCGAGGCCAGGTATCGACTTTCATCCCAATCAGAGAACATACACATTTGGAGTTATGTGTTAGGGACCAATCAGAGGGTCTTCAAAGTAAAACTTTTGTATTGTCATCCTCTTAAATACCTGTGCATATTTTTAATTATACGTCATGATGTGGATAAAAAATGCTTTTGGAGATTTTGTTACATAATATGTACTCGTACTTACATATATTGTCACCGTAAAATTATGAGCTCCGACAGTTAAAAATACAACGCGTGAGATTATAAACTAACGGTGGGTTAGGTTAGGTTAGAACGTTAGATTGTAATTCATCAACGTTCGATTATGAACTGCCGAAGTTTACGATTTTACGGCGACATATACATAGATACAGGATAATAAAAGCTAGTTAAAAAAGGTATTCAGAGTATTGTCCTGGACTTGCGATCCAGGTGTAGGACCAAGGAAAACACCTAGTCAATGTCAAATAGATAGGTACCATGATTAACGTCACATACTAATTAAATATCCATATTATAACTGGGTTTTGAGCCAATATGATAACGTTTTTAAGGCGGCGTAGGTAGTTCTAAGAGGCAGCGTTTTTAAGTTTTTAAAACCCATCTGAGAACTCGTAGCAGCGTTTAAAAGTCTGAAGAAAAATGTAGGTATTAGTTGAGAATCTAGTCTAGTCACAGTCGTTATTGGTTATAAGATTTGATGAATTTGAATCGATAGAAAAAAATCACAATCACTTCGAAATGTTTTTTCAATTTGACGACTATAAAATATAAACTACGGACATTTTAAACAAAAATTTTATGCTTGTTTAAATCTACTAAATATTTATAGACATATTCGCTGAGTTTAAATTAATTAAATAATACACTTAATTACTATGTAGGTATAAATAACCATAAAATACGTGAGCACGGCGTCTCGGGGGATATTGATCTGTACGTTTCAGAGTTAAAGATAAATATCGATTGGTTAATTTTTAAGTAGGTTGACGTGTCTTTACTTACCTACCTACTGTCACGAAACAGGTTTTAAGAGGAAAACGAAATGTTTCTCCTTTAATCCGACGAAACAAAGTTTAAAATGGCCAACAGGAAATCGAACTCATGTTATTTTCTTGATTTAAGGATAAATATCTCTCAAGATGGATTTCCTGGAATTACAATTGCTAAAAATAGAAACGAACGATAATTGGTAATTTTTAATGTTAAAACATAACGAAAATTTTTTTCGTGATATTTTTTTCCAATTTCATGACAATGACCTTTAAGACGTCAAAATCAATACTATTCTGAGATGATACGAAGTTTGTGGAGTCCGCTATGTTAGTACTTACTTAATAAAGTAAAAGTTTTAAAACCTCAACCAAAGCTATCGATTCTATTTCAAAACTATATGTTTATGCAATTAAATTTTTGGTGTAAATTTTAAATACCAAACGTACGAAATGGAATTTAATATAAGAGCTGTTGCCCGGTAAGCAAAATATTGTGGATTTGTATTTTTATAATAGCTATTTTATCACTGATTTCTCAAAGTTAATTAATCTGGGGTGGTGGGATCTACCTCCTAGTGGTCCCACCCTGGGCGACAGCATCTTTGTTTTTTAACCAATGATGACGGCTAACAGATCCCTCTGCGGTAATAGCCTTCGTAAGAGGCCGCCTGGATGCTACCACCCTCCTGCCGGAGTCCAGCGCCAAACTGTTTTTCTGCGTTCCGCTGGTGTGTGGGAGACACAGAACATGGATCTCTTTTCCATGTTCTGTGGTGGGAGAACCAGTGCCACTTTCTGGGTAAGCTCGCTCCATCTTAGGCTTCTTCTTAACCGTAGAGTTAAGTATGTAGTCAAGAGCAAGCCCATTGATTATAAAAAAAAAACCTGCGCTTAGTTAACAGTGCAAAACAAATTAATAACTTAGATTAATAGATCGCTAGTTTAGTTAGAAAAACGTCGTAAATTTAAATCACAGGGGACGTATCAACACAAGAGAATCAGTTTTAACTATGTAGATATAACAAACTCTATTAAAAAACTGCCCTATTACATTGCAGTTATACATTTAACTAAATACGTTTTACCATACAATGGGTGACGTTAGCCGCATGAGCCTTTTGATGACAAACGGTCATTTTTATTGTAGGAAGCTTCATATTTGCACACGTTGGTCACAATGGCGTTACGTTGTTAATGCGTTTAATGGGTGCTATCGCTAGTGAATTTGCCACTAGAGGCGCTAGCGTCGCGTGAGGTCCAATATCATTCACTTTGTACTGGTTTTAGCGGAATTTGTTGCATAAATTATAATTTCTTTAATTTACCTGCTGGAAAGTGATCTCCTTCGTAAAATATCGCAAATATGGATTATTTGGCGATTAATGTGAACGCTTTAAAAGCGGAATTAAGAAAAAGCGCAAAAATAGGCGGCCTCAAGAGCAACTATTTCAGAAGTTAGTTTGTTAATACTAAGATAGTTATTTATAAACAATATAACCTTAATTAGATTCAAGATATAACACTTTGTTTCGGCGCCAATCGCCTTTAACAGCTATACCTCCGGACCTCAGTCTACAGTGGCGCCAACTGGTGAGCAAAGAAACGGTAGTCCCCATTGAGTTCAGTTGAATACAGTATGCATGTAGTTCTTCTGTGGTCATTCGAAAATGGAGTAGACGCCATCTTGTTGCATGGGGGTCGTAAGATGCAACTAAGGAAGTACAGAAGAAGGTGTCATCTCTAAATCGTTGGTACTGCGATTGGTAACGTAATATCAAGATGCGTAGCGATTATGGAAATTTCTGGAAAAAGACATTGTATAGCTAAATGTTGATATTTATTTTGAAAAGGAGGTATTTATGACGAAAAAATAGACATGAGCATCTGAAGAGTGTTTATTTTATTGTGTACCTACTGAACGTACAATTTTCTAGCTAATAGTGTTTTTTTTGTTATTTGAATAATTTTAAAACATAACTATTAAAAACATAATTAAAATTGCTACCCCAAATATCTATACTAATACTAATATATAAAGCTGAAGAGTTTGTTTCTTTGTTTGTTTGAACGCGCTAATCTCAGGAATTACTGGTCCGAATTGAAAAATTCTTTTTGTGATGGATAGTCCATTTGTCGAGGAAGGTTTTAGGCTATAGAACATCACGCTGCGACCAATAGAAGCGAAGCATGAGTGAAAAATGTTGCAAAAATAGTCGCGATCATAATAACAGTAATTGACGCGAACGAAGTCGCGGGCAACAGCTAGTTTATTAATAATTTGTCTGGATACAAATAACACACAAAATAGCCTATGTCTTTTCAGTGTCTAGTCTACCTTTGTATTAAACGTCATCAAGATCGATGCAGTAGTTTCTGCGTGAAAGCGTAACAAACAAACTCACATTCAAATTTGTAATATTATACAGTAGGATAAGATACATTGAAGTTAAAAGAGTATATACATAAATTTCAGTTAACCGATTCGTAACAGTACTAGTAGACGGGTTGCTCAGAATTGATAATATTGGTATTGATTGCTGCAGACACAGCCGATGGTCTGTGTAATCAATTACTTAGGTCGCAGTTGCCTCGTCAAGACGGATTACTGCTCTTGACTGGGTCGTCATGAACTGTAGAGGTTTAGTTTGCTCCGATAGTTTTGCTTATGATTGACTTTGTAACACATAATTGTTTTGTATCGTTAAGGATATGAGATACCTCCCTTTTTTGTCGCTGAAAAACATGCCTTACGCATACCTGCCACTTCGGGGAAGTGACATGTTATGTAGGACTCCGGACCTCCGCACGAGGTCCGTATACCCACTAAAAAACCAGCGGTATCCGGTGCCTTCTGAATCAAGATTGCGGGTTTCACCTTAGGCGTATGGCCACAGGCATGCTCCGCCGTATATGAGATACCTCATCAGTACCATTATGCTTTTATGAGTCTATCACAATACATATCTCTTGATGTGTCTATCTACACTCATCACTGCACCAGTCCACAGTTGAGCATGGGCCTAAGAAAACAAGAAAGATGTCGTATAGTGCCGGCACATAAAAATAATAACTCTACCAGTTCTCCTTCTATGGTTGTCGTAAGAGGCGACTAAAAGACTGACAATCACCTGTCAACCTGCCGTAGCAAAATCATATTTTAAACATGCCACGCTAGGCCAAACAGGGCCATCTAGTCCCAAATTAAGCTACTATTATGTAGCTTCGCGTGAGGAGTACTAGACAACCGATAAACTTACTTATATATACTTTTTTTTGTAAATATATACTTATTATTCCCTCGATCGTGAGTTATTCCAGACACAATTAAAATCAATTATTATCGCGACAACCGGTTGTCGCTTGGGGTTTGAAGCGACATAGAAAAACACCCAGACCAGTACAAACAGAAATCTTCCTTTGAATGTGTTAACGTTCCAATAATTATGAAACGCGAAAGAAAAGTAATTATGATGACAATATTTTCGATTAGCAACCATAAAATTTGTTTGTCACATTTCAAACCTCTTCTCAGACGTTTTTACAACAATCGCTTTGTTATGCATAACAAATAAATGTTTCATTTTCCACAGGATGTCGACTACGGAGCCGCTATTCAAAAAATGTTGCGGTTGCTTTCCCCTACGAATCGGATGCTTCATCCTGGGCTATTTGAATCTGGTATGATGCGATTAGTTTCTTTAAAGATAACATTGCGTTAAGTGAATAATGGTAGGAGAGCATTGTCAGTGCATTTGACGCTCACGTTGTGCAACAATGAAACTTATACAATCTGTTGAAGACTCAAAGTTCATTTGAATGCGTTTGAGATAGTTTAGAGTCAGAAGGAAGTATTGATCAGTACCTACATTAGGATCTGTAGGCGCAGTGTACATGTTTTTACAAAATATACACTGTGATCCTACGAGAACTAAATAAGCGCGATAAAAGTATGAAACTAATGAAACTTTTTAATTGCTATCCAATTTCAAAGTGCTGTGTTTAAGTAGACGATCTGTTAGTACATAGGTAAGTTTACCTTATTTTAAATGAAAATATTTATACAGAGTCTCTTATAACAGACAAATAGGACCCTATCGTTATTTAAATAATAATCTGGCTAGTTTTCATTTTTTTTTTAACTTAACAAAATAATGATTATTTTGAAGTGCATCTTGTCTCATCTCAATGTTCCCTAAGTCATCGTCTCCGTCACTCACTCATCGGTTGCGGCACGTGTATCGGAAAAGGACAAGGTCAAGCACCGCACATAATAACAAAGGGAATGTTTTATTAATCCTTAATTTAAATGTCTTTTAACTAATTTTTTGGAAAAACAGCGCATAAAAATATTTTCTTCACTTACTAAAATGTTTTTATTTTGTATGCTGAATCGTCTCTAAAAGTTTTTTCACTTGAAACGAGGTGACCTTGTATATTTTTTTTTATTTTTTTTTTCATTTATTTAAAGCAACAAAAGGTTTTACAAAAGACCTAATAGTGCCTATAATGTTATAACTAAGATAATTATACGTTCTTTATATTAATAAATTTATGTCGAAATAGCTAAATATGTAGGTAAGTAGCAATACGCAGGCTTACTCGCAAACTCTGGCAATTGACCCAATAAATTTGTATATACGAGTATATTATTTTTGTTGCTAGATTACTTTAATATGATTTGATTTGAATAAAATTAAGCACACAATATGTAAACTATAACCTGACTCATTATATTAGTTTTATCCCATGAATGTGTTACAGAGGGTTTAAAATAATCACTTTTCAGGCATCTAAAATGTTTTTTTATAATAAAAGTATGATGTGATGTGTGAATAATAATGTTCGCTGGATGATCATCAAACAGTAATAACTGATTATTTATTTTCATCAGGTTCTCAGCACATTCCATACCTTGGCCATTCTCACCCTTACCACATACATCGGCATTACCACCCACGGCTTTGACCATTTCGACTCGCGACCACGGGAAGTGGCCAACAACACCATTGAAACGGAGTCTGTGCAGCGACCCTTCCTAAACCAAATCGGGCTGCTTCTGATGGTCATCCTATGCACCAACGTCGCGTGGCTGGTCGTCAATGTGGCCTGCTTGATTGGGCTACATAAGGTTTGTATGCAAAAATGAAAAGTACCGGCTTATAATCATTCTACTTTAGGGCAAAAGCCTCCATCATTGAATTCAGGTTACCACAGCAATGATGGGTACAGGCATAATCACTGCGCTTGCAAAATACAAGTAATGTTCGGATATACGAATCTCTTGTTGCCAGGACCTCGAGATCTGGACCTCGTACTTGAACCACTAGACCAACGCGGCGGACCAAAAATTTATTTTGTTTCTCCAAACAAAACCAAGGGGGCCCTTTTACACGTTACACGTTCTAATCGAAAAGCCGTCATCATCAAATTATCGAAAAGTCGCTCTAAATCTACCTTTTAACCGAGTAGCGATGTGGTCAATGATTATTTTAGTCCATTTTAATTTTAGGGACTTTAAACACAAGTTATGTCCCATCATACCCTTATCTATAAATACACTAAAAGAAAAAAAAACTAGCTGTTCCCAAAAGAGAGCATTGACAAATAACCGAGCCACCCAACAGACATCAGTCATGTGGTCAGTTAATATTTCACAGAGAGTTTCAATTAATATTTCAAAATTTAAACAAATTAGTATTCCAAATTAGTATAACACAGACAATAAGAACGAATGTAGAGTGATTTAATTTGTAAGTAACAAATGTTGTGACGACCTCAATTCGTTTTTGCGTTGCGTGCAAATTAATAACGTTAACCATTAGTTTAATGATACTACTCGCTGTTAAAAGGCGTTAATGATGTAAGTTTTTGCGCACTTTGTTACTGAGTGTGGCAAATTTATGTGGGTGGGTTCATATTTTAGTATTAGCAAGTTGAGTGCGCAGGTATTATTTAAGTTTAGTTTAATTGGGTGAAAAACTTTATGATAACTTAGAAGGGAAGTGTGTGTCCAGATAAACAATTAATTAACTAGAAACAGCTAACAGGAGAAGGAAAGATTTTAATAATAATTATGAAAATCATAGAAATGTATGACATTAGACTGTCTTAGGTCGCACTGGCATGTATCTTTATGTGAACATAATTATTCCAAAAGACTGTGACAACAGAAACAGATTGTTTTGCGCGGCTTCTTATCGGCACTAGTCCACACTTGTCCTGAAGCAGTTGTAG
Organism: Anania crocealis; assembly: GCA_949315895.1. Lineage (NCBI taxonomy): Eukaryota > Metazoa > Arthropoda > Insecta > Lepidoptera > Crambidae > Anania > Anania crocealis. The sequence goes on along the minus strand of OX438867.1, from coordinate 17,083,735 downwards.
TGGGTTAAGTAAAATACCAGCTAGAACAGAAACGTAGAAAAGTAGCTTGATTTTGTAAAAGCGGATAACCCAACCAAGTGGAAGTTGTGGGTCTAAGTCCCACCTAAGACAGTCGAAAAATTTATTCAAAGAATAAAATTGTGTTTTCAATTTATATCAGCAATTTATTTGCTTATAACAGCTCAAAACCTAACGTACCCACCTACCTATGTTGACATCTAGCAAATTTACCACAGTTGGTGGAGTTGATTGACACTGTCAAATTTGGATTTAATAGTTTCCAATTCATTTTACATCATCATCATCCTCATCGCAAAATGATGATTTTTCCGTGACCGCTACGCTTGACCGCCAACGGTGCAGAAAAGTCTCTGCCGCCAATATTCCTTTGGTCGTCTCTCATGTTACCCTTAAGAAGACAGGGTTAACGCCTTTCTATTTGTATGGACACCGATATTAATGTGCTGATTTTGTTTTTTTATTGCAGCGCCGTCCCGGCCCCATCCGTGTCTACGTGGCCTTCGCTTCAGCCCGACTGATACTGTCGCTCGCTGGGTTCGTCTACCTCATCATGACAGCCAATGCCAATACCAAGGCTATAGTGACCCACAGCATTGACCTAAGTCAGTATAATATTGTTTTTTTGAGCTTACGCGAACAATATACATTGAAACCATAGGTTTGTTTACAGATATAAATTCGCGCCTACTAAATTCTGGTTTATCCCGACGTTTTGAATACTTTACAGCGTTTTTCTACCCGTGACCATGAACGCTGTAAATTGTTAGAAACTTAAGGATAAACCAACACTTAATAAACGTGAATTTTAATCTGTAAACATAGATATAATTTCATTTCAGTATTAATAGTCATGTCCATAGTAATCTAGACGTATCTGATTCATACTTTCTCGCTATCTAAACCGAACAGCTAAATTGGTTCAGTATATTGATCCCTCCTACGAACTTCCACTTCCATTTTCACTCCCTTGAAGAATTCGGTACTATTGAAAGTATTCACAGAAATCAAGTCGTATCTGGTATTCATAGTGTCTCACAATCTAAACCAAACATCTAATTGGTTTAGTTTAGATGTTTGGATTCTGATCACCTTTGTGGCGGAGTGGCGTACACACCGGTTTTCAAGGTGTCGCCGGCTCTGAGGTCCCGGGTTCGTTTCCCGAACGGATCAATGTAGAAAAAAAGGGGTTTCTTTTTTCATAATTTTCTCGGGTCTGGTTAAATCATAGAATCACACCATAAAAACAAACAAAAAAAATGGTAACTATCACAAGAGTCAATTGATTCAGGGTGTTCAAGGAGCTTACAACAGTGCTGAAATATCAGAAACTCATACAAAACAAGGCACATGGTATAAACCGTGCATCAATTTACCTTTAAAAAAATAATAATTTGTATCCCTTAACCTGTCCATCGTTATTCTGTTGGCATCGTAAGAACATCCACAGTAATCGTGACTATTTTCATGTAATCAAGTACAACAATGCCCTAATATTCGTCCCCACATCCAAAGCAATGAGGCTACTTGTTTTTGCGGCCGCCCAGTCCTATTGTTACGTGTTACTCTGTATCTGAACGGACGATGGCCTTGTGTTGTTATTGTGTGCTACTTGGTACAACTCGCGACGCCATTGACATGAACGGTGGGATATCATATCATGAAGGGATCAGTATATTTTAAAATATTGACTTTAGTAGGAGGTTACTTATCAGTATTATATGATCCTTCATTCTGCAGAATGAACTCAGATTCTAGATCTAGTGACACAATGTTACCGACCAATGAATTTTTAAATATATAATTCATTTTAGGAAATACTATGACTACTCGGTTGATTCAATAATAAGTACAGCACCCAGTACAAAGTATTTTTGTAGAGACAACGGCAGGTCAACCCACCCAAAAAGTTAAAGGTCATTGAATTGATTTTTAACTTTAAGTCCAACAACTAGAGATCAATATCAATTGGGAAATTTTGACGTTTTGTGGTAGGTTGACGTGCTATTATCTGTGCATACGTACGTACTTTTGATAATGAGGACAGTTGACAATCGCTAAAATATTGACAAGGCAAATTAATCTATGGATTGCAAGTTTGAATAACCAGACTATTTAAACTTGAGTAACCATGGCTACAAACAAAAACTTGAAGTTCGAAACCTTGGCTATAAGGCTTTTGTCTGCTTATGTACCTATCTTAATATAAAAAAATCAACAAAGATGTCGAATCAAACTTTTTTAATTATTTGTTTTTTTTTTGCATTTACAGGTCTAACAGCATACTTCATATTGGTGTACTACGTATACACTGTACAACTAGAGCGGGAAAAGAGTCAAGTTGTGGAGGTGAAGCCAACTTCTTCCCTCGGTAACATCGCGTTTATAATCCCCCCAAAGATGGACAAAGCCTCACTCGTCGCATAAACAGTTGTTTTATTTAGTTTTAATTTTGTTAAAATGAGCTTCGTTCTCAAATAAATATAATAAAAAAATGTTACGTCTTCGTACAGTGAAAATTATATATCGCACATCTAGACCAAAACAGATGTAACTCAAAAATATCAAAAATATTAAGTAAATTGGACACATTTTAGCCTAAAACAGAAACGTAAAAATGTCTAAAGTTGCATGTGTTTAGGTTACGTGTTATTGCTGAATATTTAAGTTCTTGATCAAGCACATACACCATATTATAACCTAAATTACAACACTAGTCGTGGGACTAGTGTTGTAATTCAACATGTGGATGTTGAATTAGAAATAGTTTGACTTTGTGTTCTAATGTCACGCACGCTACCGACTACACAATATATGATTTGAAAATTAACGGAGATAATTTTGAAATCATAAATTATTAAATTAAATTCTATTTAAATTAAAATTAAAAACTTATTAACTCAACTTATTTTACGATACAATTATTTTTAGGTTCCGAAAACCACCCATAAAAATCTATGGTTATTCGATTTTTGTACATTTTTTTTTATGTTCATGAATTGTGTTGATATACTATTCTGAGTAAACAGTATTTTCGATGGTCAATGGTTTGATCTAGTTGTGCCTAGGTGAAATATGACTTATTTGTAACCCGAAACCCTATATAAGTAATAACGTAACATCCATATTATTTGCCGCAAAAATTGTTTTAATCGACCAAAACACGTTATACCTGTTCTAAAGTAAATAAAGCTGCGTTGTTTGGGTTAACCTAATTTATAAAGTTTGACTTCAGCAAATACCCACATAGACATAATAATGTTTTTGTTAAAAAGTAAGTTTTCTTTGGTCAAGCTAAGAATGAATAACCAATTTATTCTAAGTAGTTCGCTGTTATTGTTCATTGGTAATAATGTTTGGCACCGAGTCAAATTTGTTAACTTTTTTCATGTAAGCTTGATAAAAAGCTTATACTTTGTTGCCACTCGATTTTTATATTTATTTATTAATCCTTAATCCTCGCCAATTTGGGAAATTTGAATGGGAACAGTTCATGCGCCTTCTGATAGATGATTTATCTCTTCTTGTCTTAAGCAAATTCAAAAAAGATCATCTCTTAAATTGACCTGACTAGCCATCGAACCTGGGAATCTTTTGTAGGTAATAGGTGAACTGCACAAACTGGTCCCTAAAGAAAACTTACAAAGTTTCGAAATTAAATAAATTTGCACTGATTTAAACTTGCTTTTATTTTTATTAATATATTGGTTTATCCTACGTTTTGGACATTTTACAGAGTTCGTGATCAGACGTACTGATACAGACAAACATAATGTTACTTTCAAATTATGAGTGAACTTGTGCAAGATGTAACGTAGGTAAGTAGCTTTTTTAAAGAAAATATTACTTTATCTATACGATCGCCAACAAAAGCGGTTTCTAAATTAAGCTGTAAGTACTGTTTTGTGAAACTCAATGCGTAATCATACTCGTATTACCAGGTTTAATACACTGCTCTGGTTGGCGGTCAGATGACGGTTCTATTCAGACTTATCGAGAATAAATACGTCTCGATACGTCATGTTATTCAAATAGATGGATTCTATCAATTTTAATTATTTTTAAATGATCAGATAGCGGCCGTCGGCGAGGAGACACAATGGATTCATCTATTGTTTTGCCGACCATTTGGACAACATGATGTACAAAAATGTCAGCAGCAGTACCTACCTACCTACATTTTAAAGTTGCAAACCAAAAAGGAAAACTAAAACACTAACCTACCTACTTACGCGGAGAAAATCGATGTTTTGCACTAATAAAACAGTTGTTTGAAAATACTATTTACATTAACATAACATAATAAGTACGATACATTAAAATACTGACTAATTGGGTATGCAACATAAGAAAATAAGCTAAAACAGCTTTTTAAACGTTTTAAAACTGTTTAAGCAAATTAATTGCTAGTGTATGATGTAAGTACATGGAAACCAATGGAAACACATTTTAATAGAAAAGTAATGAAAATTATAAACACAATCTTACGAATTCAATGACAAATAACAACAGTTTCTACAGTAGTTACATTAAACATTGAGCATCGAAAAAACAGTCCGATTTTACAATTTTCTAATAAAAATACTACTGTTTTAACGATCATTATGAATAATACCTAACATAAGCCTTTTTATCGTTTCGTCAGAATACCTTCGTTACGTCATCCAACCTCGCTAGTTTTTTGATCTGCGCACAAGTGCAAGCGCAGGCGAACTGGCCACATCTCAACGGCCATTTTAGAAACAATTTTAAATTTCGAATTGTTTATTTGTTTGTGTTGTGGTTACGTGCCAGGATGACGGGAACTGTGCCTTATCAAACGTAAGTTTTTAATTAATAGGAAAAAAGGTTTTAATGTGATATACTGTAATGTTAGTATTTTTGGGAAATAATATGAAATGATTTTGGGGAATGGAAATAATCTACGTATTTTAATTGAGTTCAAATGTGCACTAAAATGCACATACGACGTATATGTTTAAATGGTGATTATGTGTGTTATTTATAATATCCATAATAGTTTTCTTTTTACTAACCAAATTATAATATTTTTATTAAAATAGATCCTTGTAACTCCGCTTTCTAAATTCGTTTTAGTAAAGGACTGCAGTCCTTGGTAAATCAAAGTCTTTTTTTAGGTTATGGATTATGGATTTCAGTGCTGTGCATCTCGCGCCTAGTTGCACGGAATGCAGCATATATAAAAATAAAGATATTAACTAGTAAAAATTCAGTGGTAATCCAATTTACATACTATAAATATTACAAAGGTTTGATAACATAAACACATCACAAGAAAACGTAATCCCTCAACTCCCAGGAGGCACTCGGGTGCCACGATAACAATTGATTTCAATTGTGTCTGGAATAACTCACGATCGAGGGAAATGTTTTCAAAATACCTAGTCAATGTCAAATAGATACCATGATTAACGGCACAAATGTTTAATACTAATTAAATATCCATATTATTTAACTTTTCTTTTAAGTAATGTTTAACTAGGTTTTGAGCCAATATCATAACTTTTTTTTTAAATTTATTACCATATTAAAAAATTACATGAACATAAAAGAAATATTGACATCTAAAAACCACGTAGGTTTACTATGATGCTAATGAGTTAAATTTAGGTCAGTAAGTAAATCCATATAAACAGTAGGCCAATAACAACTCGCCAATTGTGAGATGAGCAGGTAGTAAGACATAAATAAAAATACTATGTATAGTATACACAAGAACTAGGCAGGTGTTAGACCGAGTTTAAAATATAACTTTCACATGAGAGATCATTATAAATAAAGGATAATTTATTATTATATATACGTAGTTAATGAGATTTAGATAAGAAATAACTTTTGAGTTTGGTTTTTAAGTTTTCCATATAATATGATTTTAGAAGAGAGGAGTTGGTGTCATTTTTTAATGTGCTAACTCTACACTATATCTACTAAAACTTTTGTTTCAAACAGTAACTATATTTATCCGTGAATAAAATAATCTGCCTCGACTATTTACTTCACAAAACGTCAGTTAGTCAAGGGATATTGATCTGTATGTTTCAGCTTTAACGATAAATATTGGTTGGTTTATTTTTTTTAAGTAGGCGGACGTGTTTTTGCATATTTACTGTCTCGAAACAGGTTTGAAGAGGAAAACGAAATGTTTCTCCGTTACCCGACGAAAAAAAGATGCAAATGGCCAACAGGAAATCGATGTCATGTTATTTTCTTGATTTAAGGATAAACATCTCTCAAGTTGGATTTCCCAGAATAACAATAGCTAAAAATAGAAGCGAACGCCAATTGTTAATTTTTAACCTATAAATGTCAGAAAGTTATCAATTTGGAGCAAAACTTTTTTAAATTCAGTACCTACTGGTTTTCGAAATTCTTTGAATAGTTTAACATACACTTACTGATTTATCAATCAGGTTAAATCTATATTTATAAAAGAAAGTCGTGTTAGCTACACATCTGAACGTCGAGAACGGCTGAACTGATTTTAATGATTTTGGTGTATGGATATGTCTTCGTCAGGAATAGGATAATAAGTTTTAAAAACATTAGAAAGTCATTGTTAACTAAAATGAGAAAATGTATTTCTTGATACTTTTCCTATGTATAAGACGTCAAAATCAAATTAATACTATTCTGAGGTGATACGACGTTCGCGGGGTCCGCTAGTATTACCTACTTAATTTTAAAATGTCGACACAATTTATCAATTCTATTTCAAAATGTATGTTAAAATGTTAGTGTAAATATTAAATGAAAGTCAAATCAAAAAAAAAAAAAAAAAACTTTACAGTGCACAGCATATTAAAAATTTAGATTAATAGATCACTAGTTTAGTTAGAAAAACTTCGTAAGACCACGGGCGAAAATGGGCCTGAACTTTACCGTCCGTTACACTCACAGACATTGATAGGCCTAGATGCCACAAGCCACATTTCTATAAAACGCGCGCGTGCCGAAATTTGCGTTCACTGCTTGTGCAATGAACAGGTACAACACATTTAAAACTAAATGCAGCAATTTAATTTAAACATGTAGTATGCACACAGGTACATGTATTTACATAGTAATAGACACAAATAAGATAAGATAATTGTTTTTTAAATAAAATACGCACATTTCAATAACAAGCGCGGTCAAAAGTTGAACATGTTCAACCTTTTTTTGACACGCGCAGTACCTACGTACACTTGGGTACGTGTCTGTGGTAACACTGTTGAAATATAATTCAATATATATTTAATGCTTTTTTATTTCTATTGACTTAATATCACGATATTTTACAACGGGGTATTAAAGTATTATTTAAATAAAAACACAATTGACCGTAAATATCTAAGTGTATTCTTTCGGTACTAAAATGTTGCCAGGCATAATATGCGATGATACACCATTTTTATATTTTTTTCCTACAAAAGGTATATTGCGATAATACAAGTAAGTACACACTACTGTTTATTAGTTCAATGTACTATACAATATAATTAAAGCGTATTTTTAAAATGTCTCTTAGGATAGATAGATAGATAGATAATACTTTATTGCACAAAATATAAGAAAACAAATAAATTACAAAGAAGAGAAAATGTACAAATAGGCGGCCTTATCGCTTTAAGCGATCTCTACCAGACAACCTTTGGGTAGACGACATTTAGTTTTAGTAGAGTAGGGGTAGCACTGTGCAAGACAAGCGATGTATAACAGATACAATAACATACATGTAACTAAAATACAATACACATATACCTACATACCAATACCTAATATACAATACACAATACAAAATAATATACCTACTTAAAATACATACTCGTACATACATCTACCTAAAGAACAGTATAATATTTAAAATAATTATAAATAAAAATAACCTAAAGTATATTAGAAATCAATATAAAGTTAATATTACATAGATGGCATTAGGATTTGTGAAAAAAGAAAAACAAATGTCAAGACTGTCAACTGTCAAGTGTCGCAGTCATTGGTTGCCTTCGTTTTGCTTTGAGCTTGTTAGTGCGGCTGCGGTTATTAGTACATACATATTTGGATTGTGGCGGTGTATTATTTATTATTCGAATTGTTGGTCTTTCACGACTTTGACTGGGTTGTGGGATTCTGATGGTGATGCTATAGCATACGATACACACATACCTAGTACTATCATAGGAATGCATCAATTGAAAGATGAAGGCATTTCTTTTATTCAGTAAACAACAGTAGATCGCACCTGAAGCATTAGTACCTAAGTAGTTAAAAAAGCAAACAAGGGTCTTACGAAAGCCTTATACTACCTGCACGATTCTTGTAAAATTCATATACAATCGTTTTATTATGATGATGAGTAAATGTTAAAAATAGTAAATATTTTTTTATTTAAATCCCTCTATTTATATTGCCATGAAGCATGTCGATCATAGACCTATAAAGTACTATGATTATAACAGATTAGAATAACCACAATATCTTCTTCACATTTGAGGATATTTATTGCTGATCAATATTTTTTTAAATCAGGAAGGTTTTTTTAAATCATTGCGTATTTGATATAAGACTATTAGTATCTACAAAATAACACCCCATTTGTTGATGTAACGTTTAGGCCCAGCTTTGTACGGAAGTTCGCCCGTCGCCTTTAAATCACTGACGTATTCAAAACATTTTGTTAAATCATGTTTTAAATCTTGCATGCATTTTATTTTTTAGTAGTATTATTTTTATCGTCTAGATTTTAGCTTACATCAGGGCACTATATATTTTATTAATATTATTATTTTAATTAGAACCTAATTTATGTATTGAGTTTTTCTGTGTATATAGGTTTTTTTTACCTACATAAAAGTTCGATAACTGATACGTAACAGTAATAGACAGGGTAATACTCCCGTATTGATAATATTAGTATTAATTGCTGCAGACACAGCCGATGGTCTGTGTAATCAATTACTTAGGTCGCAGTTGCCTCGTCAAGACGGATTACTGCTCTTGACTGGGTCGTCATGAACTGACAGAGGTTTAGTTTGCTCCGATGGTTTTGCTTATGATTGACTTTGTAGAGCATAATTGTTTTGTATCGTTAAGGATCTGAGATAGCTCTGTACCATCATGTCTTGATGAGTCTATCTTGTGATATATCTCTTGATGAGTCTATACTCATCACTTCACCAGTCCACAGTTGAGCAGAGGCCAGATGCTCACCTGTCAAGTGTGAAGATTACGGCATGATCATATTTTAAGTCATGTCACGCTAGGGCACACAGAGCCATCTAGTCCCATATTAAGCTACTATAATACTAAGTAGCTTGGCGTACGGGGTACTATTAGACAACCGTTAAACTTACTTGTAAACTTTTTTTTATAAATAAATAAATAAATAAATGTGGACAACATCACATACATTGTTCTGATCCCAATTTGAATAACTATTTAAAGCATTCGTATTTTGGAAACCAAAAACAACGAAGTACAAACACCCAGACCCGAGAAAATGTAGAAAAACGCATTTTTTCTACATTGACCCGTCCGGGAATCGAACCCGGGACCTCGGAGCAGGCGACACCTTGAAAACCGGTGTGTACGCCACTCCGCCACGGAGGTCGTCGAAAATATATTATTATTATACAAAGAAAAACACGGGTGTCTTATATATATAACAACATATCGTATAACGATCAACACAATACATATACAATCAAATGATATAATTTTGTTTAATATAAAACTTTTTTAATTATTTATTTTATTTTATTTTATTATATTCGGAACACCAACAGCTACATCAAACAAATAATAGATTACATAAATTATATCTACTTAGCTATTTATAGGTATTCGCATATGAAAATTAAGAAGATAATAGACCACAAATCATAACACCAACCATGGAAATATACCGACCAATGAAAGTCGATCATACTTTTACACTATCGACCTCCACCTGTCAGTCCCCCAAAAAACAATAGTAAAAGTAAAAGAAAGCAATTAAATATTTGTAGCGCTTTTGGAATGGGAGCCAAAAAACTCAAATGTGAATAATTTGTTAATGCTAGCCGGTTTGGTTCTGAATAATTCCAATTCAATATTATTTTTCGATAGCTCGTTAAAAAGTTTACTCGCTCGGATGTGGAAAGAGTTACGCCGATATTTATTGTGGACCCTGGGTAGTGCTAAAGGTTGAGTACGACGTGTAGGTAGGCAGCCTCTGTGGGACCCAAATGTTTACATGCTAGGAGCATGAGCAGCAAAGCAGGACAATCGACGATACAACTGACAATCTTTAGTAGATATGCAATGTCAGACACTTGTCGTCTCTTTTCTAAAGGTAAGAAGTGATATCTCCTACATCTTGTCTCATAACCATGATCCTTCACATCAATTTTATATTGTAAATATCTAAGAAACCTTTTTTGTATGGATTCTATACGGGAAATATAAACATTATACTGGGGACTCCAGACCACCGAGGCATACTCGAGGATATAATGATGGTCAGATATAATTTTTAATTAGGTAATTTTAAAACGTATAAGTAACATCTGGTCTAAAATCATTTAGTATAACAACTGTTTCATATAACATTATCATGATATAAAACTAAGAACAAATAATTTTTTTTAGTATAATAACATTAAGTATAACTTAATACAAAATCGTCAGAATGCAGAGTTTAAAGATACCGAATAGTGTAAATTCCGAATTTATAATAGTACGAAATGTCATAAATAGGCAGGCAAGGATGTATGCATGCACGTAAGCAGGCTAACAAGCATACAATTATGTATGCAGGCAAGCAGCATGCTTGCAGGCAATTATCATGTATGCATGCTTGCATGCATGCAGGCAAGCAGGCAAGCATGCATGCATTTGTTTTGCTCTTCTCCGGCGATGTGGAAAGTGCAGTCCTTCCGGCTTGCGTAATAAATCTCTGGCACCAATACTCTCTTCCGCAGCAGCTACAGTTCGCCCGAGCGCCCGAGCTTCGTTGCTGCGAGTGAGGACTGCACTCCCTCCGCGCCTCCAGCTTTTCAATTTTACTCTAGTGTAGGGCAGACAAGTACCACGGCGGAAAGACCACTGCGATATGGGATTCAACCAAATTCGTAATTTTACCAATGTATGTCAGTACGGTTATTTCTTTTAATCAATATTTAAAACGTTTTTATCTCAAATAATAGATAAACGAAATGGTCGTATAACGAACAAATTTATATCAAATGAACGATACATAAAATGAGTTTTTAAAACGGTTTTATTTGTTATGAATGTTATACTTAATGGTATTCAATTAAATGTATTCTATGTAAAGTAATCGTTATATCCAAACAAAATTATATCAAGTGTGTTGTTGTAACGTCACAATATGATATTATTTTTATTCATTATGTGAATTGATCGTTATTAAAGTTTAACTATATCAAATGATTATATATTACATGAGACGCACCCGAAAAACACCCAGTCCAGTATAAACAGAAATCTTCCTTTGAATGTGTTAACGTTCCAATAATTATGAAACGCGAAAGAAAAGTAAATATGATGACAATGTTTTCAATTAGCAACCATAAAACTGTCTGTCACATTTCAAACCTCTTCTCACACGTTTTTACAACAATCGCATCGTTATGCATTACTAAGAATTGTTGTATTTTCCACAGGATGTCAACTACGAAGCCGCTATTCAAAAAATGTTGCGGTTGCTTTCCCCTACGAATCGGATGCCTCATCCTGGGCTATTTGAATCTGGTATGATGCGATTAGTTTATTTAAAGATATCATTACGATAAGTAATTGATGGTTGGAGAGCATTGTCAGTGCATTTGACGCTCACTTTGTGCAACAATAAAACTTATACAATCTGTTGAAGACTCAAAGTTTATTTGAACGTGTTTGAGATACTTTAGAGTCAAGGAAGTTATGCTCAGTCATTCTGTTGGCGCAGTGTCTATTATGTAAAATTTACAAAATATGCACGATATACAAAAGCACGATAAAAAGTATCCTGCTCATGAAACTAATTCACTTTTCGTTTGTATCTAATTACACAGAGCTGTGTTTAAATAGACTATCTGTTAGTGAATACGGTTACCTCGTTTAAATTGAAAATTTTTATACAGAGTCCCTAATTATATCACAAAAATAATGATAGGGTCCTATATCATAATTGGAACGAAGTTCCTTATCGCGCGTTGTGAAAGGGAGCTAGACGGAAAAAAATGTTACGACACTTTTTGCTATAGTTGTAAGCCGTGCGGCGTACGCGTGTTTCTCTGTCTGAGGGAGAGAGAGAGAGAGGGAGAGTGAGAGGGAGAGGTAGAGAGTGAGGGTGAGGAAAACAGCGAGAGGGAGAGAGAGGGAGAGGGAGAGAGAAAATTAAAAATAAATTTAAAGTAAAACAAAATTTTATTACAATTCCTTAACTAAAAATTTACTTCGTTCCATCCGGATGTCCCTTGACACCTCCCAGGTTTTTTTTTTTAAATTGGCCATATTTCATTTTTTTCTTGTTATTATACATATAGAGCATCCCGTCTACTCTCAATGATTTCTACGTCATCGGCCGCAGCACGTGTATCAAACAAGGACAAGGTCAAGCGCCACACATAATAACAAAGGAAATGTATTACTTTACTGCTTAATTTAAATGTGTTTATCTGAGTTTCTCGAAAACGAGCGTATAAAAATATTTTCTTCGTTAACTAAAACTTGATTATTTTGTATGTTGAATCGTCTCTTTAATTTTTTTCACTTGAAAGAAGGTGACGAGGTGAATAAGTATGTCGAAACAGACATAATATCTTAGCATAAGTAGATATGTAGGTAACAATATGCAGGTTACTCACAAAACTTTTTACACATATTATGTTTGTTAAACTGAGCACAAGTGTATAAAATATTACCTGACTGATGTGATGTGTGAGTATCAATGTTCACTGGATTTATTTTTTTCATCAGGTCTTCAACACTTTCCATATCTTGTACATTCTTATCCTTACCACATCCATCGGCATTATCACCCACGGCTTTGACCACCTCGACTCGCGACCACGGGAAGTGAACAACAACAGCATCGAAATGGAGCGACAATTCCTAAACCAAATCGGGCTGCTTATGATGGTCATCCTCTGCGCCAACGTCGCGTGACTGTTCATCAATGTGGCCTGCTTGATTGGGCTACACAAGGTTTGTATGCAAAAAAATGAATAACCTATAATCATTTCACTGCAGGACAAAAGCCTCCATCATTGAATTCAGGTTACCACAGCAATGATAGGAATGTGGCAGAAAGAGAAATTCCGAGTAGCTCCCGGGATTTGTGACAAGCTGTAGGTTTAAGGGGACACTTTTTTATATATAATAGGCTTGCTCTTGACTATATACTTAACTCTACGGTTAAGAAGAAGCCTAAGATGGAGCGAGCTAACCCAGAAGCCCCTTGCCGACGTACATCAACAATCACCTTCACTACTCGTGTTTCTCTCCCTGCCTTGCCAAATCTGGTATGAACCTGCTAATGCAGCTTTAGACACTCGCTCTAGTATGAAACTTACTGCAGTTTTGGCCAAGCCAAAGTCTTTCAACAGGTTACTGAGAGTTTTTGCTGGTATACCTCTCGCTTCTTTTTCTACAGCATATAGACTAACTATATAACCGTTTTTCGTTAATTCATTTAGAAGATCATAGTATTTGTTTTCTTTCATGGCGTGGTATTTACGAGTAGGTATGTAAATTTCCTGAGGCACTGTAAGCTCTACAACACACATCATAATCGAAAATCCGTTACCATAAAATTATCGAAAAGTCGCTCTAAGTCTACATTTTACTCGCCTAGCAATGTGGTCAGTTATTATTTTATTCCATTTTAATTTCACGGACTTTAACCACAAATTGTGTCAGTCCTATTATACCCTTATTCAGAAATACACTAAAAGAAAAAATTCAAGCTGTTACCAAAAGGCAGCATTTGCAAATAACCAAGCCATCCAACAAACACCAGTCATGTGGTCAGTTAATATTTCACAGAGAGTTTCAATTTATATTCCTAAATTTTAAAAAAATAGTACTAAGTACACAAACAATAAAAACGAACGTGCAGTGATTTAATTTGAAAGTAACAAATGTACATTGTGACGACCTCAATTCGTTTTTGCGTTGCGTGCAAATTAATAACGTTAACCATTAGTTTAATGATACTACTCGCCGTTAAAAGGCGTTAATGATGTACGTTTTTGCTCTCTTTGATACTGAATGTAGTTAGTTTTAGCAAGTTTGGGTGAAAACCTTTATGATGACTTAATATGGAATTGTGTGTACCTACCGATAAACAGGTAACTAACTAGAAACAGCTAAAAAGGAGGGAGTATTCTATTAATCATTTTGTAAATCATAGAAATGTATGGCATTAAATTTTCCTGGGTCGCAGTGGCATAATATATCTTTATGTGAACATAAATATTTCAAAAGACTACAACTACAACAGTAACCGAGAGTTTTGCGCGGCTTCTTCTCGGCATTAGCCCATACTTGTCCCAAAGCAGTTGCAGTGGTAGGTTAAGTAAAATACCAGCTACAGTTTAAAGGCAGGAAAGTAGCTTGATTTTGTACAAGTGGCTAATCTATCCGGGAGTTTTTTTTTTAAATTAAAATTAAATGGAAAAAGAATTGTTTTTCCGAGAAGACCTCTATAAAGCATTGTTACTATATTAATACACAGCTCTAAATTACTGTTACTGTGAACCCGCAACGTCTAAAACCAACCTAACCAAGGAATATATAAAAATAACACAGGGAAAAATGTTTATTTAAGAAATTGTATTTTCAATTTATTTTCTTAAAAGAGTCTCAAAACCTTACTAACTATCTTGAGATTTAGAAGAAATTACCACAGTTTGTGGACTTGCTTGATGCTGTCAAGAGCGGATTTGGTAGTTTCTGTCGCCGATCTTCTTTAACCAATCTACCTTTGGTCGCCTCTCATGACACCCTTCAGGAGAGAGGGGTAGCGCCTTTCTATTTTGTGTGGACACCGATTTTACTTAATGTGTTGATATTGTTTTTTTTTATTGCAGCGTCATCCCGGATCCACCCGTGTCTACATGGCCTTCGCTTCAGCACGACTGATGCTCGCTGGAGCCATCTACTTCATCATGACTGCCAATGCCAACACCGAGGCTATAGTGACACGCAGCATTGACCTAGGTCAGTATTATATTGTTTTCTTGAGTTTACGCGAATACATTAAAACGATAGATTGTCTATAGATTTAAATTCGCGCCTACTAAATTCTGTGACCATGAACGCTGTAGAGTGTTAGAAACTTAAGGATAATCCAATATCTAATAAACGTGAATTTAAATCCGTAAACATAGCATCATTTCAGTCAGTATTAATGGTAATGTCCATAGTAATCTAGACGTATCTGATTCATACTCTCACTATATAAAACAAACAGCTAAATAGGTTCAGTGTATAGATCCCTCATACGAACTTCCACTTCCGTTTTTACTCCCTTGGAGAAAATACTATTGAAAGTATTCACAGAAATCAAGTTGTATCTGGTATTCATAGTTTCTCACAATCTAAACCTAACATCAAATTGATTCAGTTTAAATGTTTGGATTCGGATGACCTCCGTGGTGGAGTGGCCTGCGCTGAGATCCTTGGTTCGTTTCCCGGATGGGTCAATGTAGAAAACAAGTGTTTCTGTACATTTTCTGGGGTCTCGGTAAAAAATAGAATCACAAAAAACAAACAAAAATAATCAAGTGATTCAACCTTTACTGTGCACTATAACAAGAGTCAATTGATTCGGGGTGATCAAAGAGCTTGCAACAGTGCTGAAATATCAGAAACTCATACAAAACAAGGCACATGGTTTAAACCGTACATCGATTAACTTTTGAAAAATAATCATTTGTATCCATTAACCTCTCTAACGTATCTTTATTCTGTCATCGTAAAAACATCCATAGTAATCATGACTGATTTCATGTAATCAAGTACAGACAACAGCACGTCAACCTACCACAAAACGTAAAATTTTGTCAATTGATATTGATATCTACGTGTTGGACTTAAAGTTGAAAATCAATTCAATGACCTTTCATTTTTTGGGTAGGTTGACCTGCCGTTGTTTGTACAACAATGCCCTAATATTCGTCCCCACATCCAAAGCAATGAGGCTACTTGTTTTTGCGGCCGCCCAGTCCCACTGTTGCGTGTTAGAGCCTAGCACTAGCCCACACTAGCGTCTTTCGAGCGTCGACGTCGTGGCAGCAGCCAATCGGTGTTGACGCAACGCCTGCGCAGCTAACGCTGATTGGACACTCAGGCATTAAATTAACGCTGATTGGACACTGCCGCGACGTCAACGCTCGAGAGACGCTAGTGTGGGGAGGCACTTACTATGAACGGACGGTGGCCTTATGTTGTTATTGTGTGCTACTTGGTACAACTCGTGACGCCATTGTCATGAACAGTGGGATATCATATCATGAAGGGATCAGTATATTTTAAATATTTACTTTAATAGGAGGTTACTTATCAGTATTACCTATATGATCCTTCATTCTGCAGAATGAACTCAGATTGATCTAGTGACACAATGTTACTGACCAATGAATTTCTAAATATAGAATAATTGTTAGGATATACTTTGATGACTCGGTTGAACCACTTAAACGTCCACGTCCTGGGTACTATAGCACCCAATAAAAGGATATTTGTACATACCTACGAGCGTACTAGAGTAGTACCCAGTGAAGGAAAGCTGATGATCGCAATAATGTTGACAAGGCAAATTAATGTATGGATTTCAACTTTGAATAACCAGACTATAAAACTTGAGTGACCATGGCTACAAACAAAAACTTAAAGTTCGAAACTTTGGCTGTAAGGCTTTTATCTGCGGGTCTACCTTTTATCGCAGAATTTTTAATGTCACAATATTATTATGCATATCAGCGGAAGGCATCATCTTTATTACGCAGAAACTCATTTGGCATTTATTAATTAATCAGACACTCAAAACGCATAATTTTATAAGCTAGAATCATCTTTAGGCATACATTTGAAATCCATAATAAATAAAAAGCAGAACCATCATATCGCAGAAAGTTCACAGTCAGAATAGTCTTTTGGCATACATTTCATAACTATTATTTCATAATATTAGTCATTAATAGGCAGAATTATCATATCTCAGAAAGTTTACATTCAGAATCATCATTTTCATTACCTTACTTATGTAAGCAATACTAGCAGCATTCGCCATGCATGCAGCATGCAAGCAATCATGCATGTAGCATGCACGGCAAACATGCAGCATACAAGCAAGTATGCAACAAGCAAGCAAGCATGCACCATGCAAGCAAGCATGCAGCATGCAAGCAAGCATGCAGCATGCAAGCAAGCATGCAGCATGCAAGCAAGCATGTATACAGCATGTAAGCAAGCATGCAGCATGCATGGTTTCTGTCACGGCTCCGGCGCTGCGAAGCTCCGGCGGTCCCACGCGAGCTTATCGTCGCAGATGGTTTTAGCTCACCACCGCAGCTTCGGCTTGCTGGCCGGCGTCGGCGGGCTTTAAACCCACCTGCTCCTCAGCTCGCGGGCCGCCTCGCCCCTCACTAAATAAATGTTATGCTTAACGAAATTATGCCTAATAAAATTCTGCCATCTTACGAGTATGCCATTGTAAATTCGGCCATATAAACATTCTGCCAAACAATAATTATATTTAGAAAAAAATATGCCTTTTAAATATTCGATGAAAGAAGATTATGCCAAGTGTGTTATGCCAAATGGGTTTCGTAGCAACAAGATTCTGCCAAATAAAGGGAACCCTTTATCTGCTTAGGGTGCCCTTCGGTTCGCCTAAAATTTGAAGTCCTAATTTCATTTGGCCGAACCGTATTGGCCTAAACTTATAACGTATAATTATTGTCTAGCCTAACAGTTGTTTTCGCACTATCATAGTTGGGTCTAAAAATTTAAAATCCTAATTTTAGTATGTCTAATATCGAATGCACTAAAATATATTCGCATCTTTATTTTGGCATAACACTAAGTAATGAAAGCCATATTTTTTTTTAAAACCTAAAAAGTTAAAAAAACGAATCGCTCACAAACCGACCCCAAGCAGTCTTGTCTGCCCTACCCCTAGAGTGTAATTTAAAAGCGCGTAGGCGCGGAGGGGCGAGGCGGCCCGCGGGCTGAGGAGCAGGAGGCTGTTAGCGAGGCGCCGCGGCTGAGGCTGGCCGGCGCAGCCGGCCAGAAAGCCGAAGCTGCGGTGCTGAGCGTAAGCCATCTGCAACGATAAGCACGCGTGGGACCGCCGGAGCCCCGCAGCGCAGAAGCCGTCACGGAAGTCTGATTGTTTGGATGCATGCATGATTGCTTGTTTGCATGCATGTCTGCTTGATTGCATGCATGATTGCTTGTTTGCATGCATTATTACTTGTTTGCATACATGCTTGCTTGCTTGCTTGCATGCATGCTTACTTCTTTGCATGCATGCATGCTTGTTTGCATGCATTCATGCTTGCTTGCTTGCTTGCTTGCATGCATGCTTAATTCTTTACAAGCATGCATGCTGATAAAGTTTTTAACTTTCTGCGAATAAAAATTTGGAACTGCAAAAGGATAGGTGTTATGATATATTCGGCGAAATTATAATACGGCGATATAAAGTTAAGCGTAGTAAAAATAGGCTAAGCACGTTTAGGATTAGTAAAAATGTGCGAAAAAATTTTAGGCTAATAGTTTGTGCGCCAATGACAATTAGGAGTACAAATAATTAGGCATCCCGATATATACCCTCTCTTAATATTAAAAGTTACCTTTTTTAATATTTTGATCATTTTGCAATTACAGGTCTAACAGCATACTTCATAGTGGTGTACTACGTATACACTGTACAACTAGAGCGGGAAAAGAGTCAAGTTGTGGAGGTGAAGCCAACTCCTTCCCTCGGTAACATCGCGTTTATAATCCCCCCAAAGATGGACAAAGCCTCACTCGTAGCTTAGACTGCGAGTTGGACAGTTGTTTTATTTAGTTTTAATTTTGTTAAGATGAGCTTCGTTCTCAATTACTCTCAAAATATACCCTAAAAAATGTTGAGGCCATCGTTGAGTGATAGTTAATTTCGCCAGCTAGATCAAAAATATCAAAAATATAGTAATTTGGTCTCATTTTAGCTCAAAATAGAAACATAAAAATGTGTAACGTTGCATGTATTCAGATAACGTGTTATTGCTGAGTATTTAAGTTCTTGATCAGCACATATATCATGTAACCTAAATTACATCACTATTCTCTATATTATTTGACGACCTCCGTGGCGGAGTGGCGTACACACCGGTTTTCAAGGTGTCGCCTGCTCCGAGGTCCCGGGTTCGATTCCCGGACGGGTCAATGTAGAAAAAATGAGTTTTTCTACATTTTCTCGGGTCTGGATGTTTGTGGTACCTTCGTTGTTTCTGGTTTCCAAAATACGAATGCTTTAAATAGTTATTCAAATTGGGATCAGAACAATGTATGTGATGTCCACATTTATTTTTTTATTTATATTATTTATTTTATTTATTTATTTATTCTCACATGTTGAATTAGAAATAGTTTGACCGGATGTTCTAATATCGCACACTCTACTTTAATAGATTTGAAATTAAACGGACACAATTTTTAATCATTACTTATTAAATCGAACTTTATTTAGATTAAAATTAAAAACTGATCAACTCAATTTATCTTCATAAAAATTTTTAAGTCCCGAAAATCACCCATAAAATGTATGATTCTTCGATTTTTGTCCTAAACAATTGAAAGAATCGAATTACAAAATTTAGTTTAGAAAATATTATAGAACTGAATAAGACTGAAAAAGTTTTGAGCTGAGGTAAAAAAGCGATGTAAACGAATTTAAAATTTGTTTATGTTTTGTGATTTAAAGAATCTCAATAGGTACGAGTATATTAAGAGTAAATTAATTTTCTAAAACAGAATTTTTCAATAAACTGGAAAATATATTAATAATGAATATATAATTTTATTTTTAAAATCCTGAGAATTGGAAAAGAATAAGATCAGTTGTTTGTTACCATTTATAACTAAATTTTTTTTTTTTTGTGTAGTATTATATTGTAATATGTATTTTAAAATTTTTGTGATATATTTTATATTCGACATTCACTCAATTGTACATTCAATTTGGTTTTATTTTCAGGATCAAACGATTTAAAAATATTTATTTAACATGTTTTATATCTTTTTATCCTGTGGTGATTAAACCATAATAAGTAAAAATGCAATAAGTGTTACATTTCAAAAGATAATTTTTAATTGGCTACCTTTTGTGTTTTTTTCTTAAATACTAAATGTATTGAATAAATACTATGAAAATAAACTTTTTTTTTTACCCAAGACCCAGAGTTCACACTCTGTTACTTTTACAAGGGTTACCAGCCATGTTTTGGCACACTTATAGATTTTCAAGATTGCAAAGTTAAACGGTGTTACTATATGCAACGCAAGATACCTATCTTGTTTTAGACCTTTTTGGCAAAATATTCTTACATCACAAGAATGATCCTTAGTAATTATTTGTATACTAAGACACAATAGATAGGAATATCGCTATTCGTTAACCAACCAAAGTAGACTGGTAAATAAAAAATTTAAAGCTTTGAATAGTTTTGTGCCTGAAATTAAAAAAAATATATTCCATCATTACATGTAGGGGAGGTAGGAGGATCTAATGAAGATTAATATTTATGATAAGGAATTAGAGAAAGGAGTTGATTTTTTATCAATATCCACATTTCATAACGTGATTAGTAATTGTAAACTTATCTTGAAGAAATCACATTTCAAAAATATCTGATATAAGTACTAGATTTTTCCATTATTTGTAATTAAATTAAAAAACCAACCAGTGTCTAAATGTAACAGGGGTTAAAGTATGAAATTGCCGATTATTTTCCCACTTTTTATTTTGTTTATAGCTCTTAAGTATAGTCATATTATTGCGTAATTCTTTTTGTATTGTATCAAAAAGTAAATAAAGTAACTTTTGACTAAAAAAACATGCAATACTAGTGCCTATTACTTCAAAGGAAATCGTTGAAAAGACACCTTACAATGTGTCAGCTGACTTTTTTGCTTCAATAAAGTATATTTGTATTATATACTTTGATTTTCAGAAATTTAAATACTATAATGCGTAGCTTTATAACCATCTAACTTTCACCTTTAATTGCATCGAAAACGGTTTAGGCGTTTTTAAAAAAACTAAAAAATTGTTAGTATGGAAAATTGACTTTTCTCGATTTCGTCCATACAAAACGGCAATTTCATACTTTAACCCCTAATATTTAGACACTGGTTGGTTTTCTCCTTTCTATATATATTTGGTTTCTCCTTTCTTAGTACCCGGAACTTTACTGACAGCCGAAAATCTCACTAAAATAATCAATCAGATGGTTACAATTTTATAATATGTTTTGATTGGTTTGAAATACTTCTACTGTTGAACTGTCAGGTCAGGTTTCACAAGAAATATATCATAACAAATGAATCACAAAAACCCTAACAAAACATTGGACTTACATTAACCGGACAGAGTTAATCTTACCCCAACACGCGGCTTTGTCTGTCATCCTTCGTCATGCATGGCGGAATTATCGTATCCCATGTTCAGTAAATGTGCTAAAGCATTTAAAATAATTTTTGCTGTGTGATAAAGCCGTAAAACAGCATAACACCTTAATTTCTCGTCCTATTGTTCTAATAGAAGGCTTTGGGAGTACTGCCCGAAGGTCTCTTCTGGCTGTACTCCTCATGTCTCCTCTACAGACAGGTAACAACGTTGTCTCTCCATCATTGGCCTAAATGCGATCGATCGTCGAAACGTTTTTTATTATTATAAATAATGGACTTGCTCTTGATTGCATACTTAACTATACGATTAAGAAGAAGCCTAAAATGGAGCGAGCTTAGGTAGAGGTACTGGTTCTCCCACACACCAGCGGAACACAGAAAAACTGTTTGGCTTTGGACTCCGGCAGGAGGGTGGTAGCATCCAGGCAGCCTCTTACGAAGCCTACAACCGCAGAGCGATCTGTTAGCTGTCATCATTGGTTAGAAATCCAAAGATGCCGTTGACCAGGGTGGACCACTAGGAGGTAGATCCCACCACCCCAAATTCATCATTGGCCTAAATGCGATCGATCGTCGAATCGTATAATAATGTAAGTGAAGTAATGGCCTTTAATAGTCCCACTGCAGGGCAAAAGCCTCCATAATTGAATTCAAGTTACCGCAGCAATGATGGGCGCAGGTATAACCACTAGTACGCTTGCTAAATGCGGGTTGCTGATCTCAAACCAGAGCGATGTACGTAAATTCGACTGATTGGGGAATCGAACTCGTGCCTGAGAAATCGTGGCCCAGTACCCATACCACTAGACCAGCTATGCGTAGGTCTATACTCTGTACCATAATTTTAATTGTATATGTTTTCTGTCTTATTTTAAAAGCCAAAAAGTAAATTTTTAACACAAAGGAAAAATGATAACAACAGAATCAAAAATGCCACTTTCCTCATTTGCTAAGTAAGGATTCGGTCGTTTGAAATGTTATCCTCGTTCCGATTCATTAATATTTGATCTAAATATAACTAACTTAAGTTAGAAATTTGCACAAAGCACCGAGTGATCGATCAATGTCACTTAGACAGATTAAGTTGCGAGCTTTCTAGAAGTTGGTATTACAATCTTTGTTGCCTCACTGTTTATTCCGTGGAGGATGTACAGGGTCTATATGGAGGTACGGGAATGCTATTGCGACTTCATGTCGAGACTCTCTCAGTTGAAACCTAGAGGAAGTGGTTATAGACCGAATAGACCGAATAAAGGGGCCAGTTTAAACCTGGTGGGAGAAGTAATTGTGAAGGGACCTTGTAAGTCAGCCTTATACTGCAGCATATCTTTAGATGTCCTGTCAGTAAGTGTATAAACACACTTTGCGGAAGGTACGCGACCGAAGTTTTGCTGCTATACTAAACTGTGCGTAAGTTGTCACCCGTAAATATTTTTCGCAACGTGGATTTAAATTTTTACGGTCCTAAGCCTGTTAAGGTATGAAGGTAAAATCAAAAACTTATGGATAGTATCGTAATGAATGTATGAGATGCGCATCGCGTAAAAAAGTGTTGCTAGGAGGGCGTATAAACATTTTTAGATTTTTGGCGGACATTTTCTAAGTGCTTTATCTTGACATTTTTTTACTGGGCTATACCAAAAGAAAGTCGTTTATTGTTTGTCTCGTAGATTGCTATATTAAAATTTGGAAAGTGGTTAAAATTTCATCCTGTATATTTATAACACAATGTAATTTGAGCATAATGTACCGTCAGTAATACAAATAGCATTGATTTTTTTTTATTTTTTTTTAAACTAATACCTATTTATACATTATTTTGTCTGTAAAATCTGTAGAATAAAGTTAGAGTCATTATTTTTAAAAGGCCTAACTATTGCTTTAACCTTTCTGCAAGTATTCTTTTCTCCTTCTTTTTAACGATGATGCATCTAAGTAAGTCTGGTGTTAAGTTTTCTAAGCCTCTTATACTTTTGATTTGAACAATCTTTCAGACACAAACTGTCTTGAAATTTGCTGTTTTGCAGATACGTTTTTGGTTAATCTTATTGAAGTGACTTGTAATTACGAATACCATCTTACGACAGAAGCCAGGATCAAAGATATAGTCGTGTTTTAGGCTTCCAAAACACGACCGACCCTTTCCAAAATAAAGCCATTTAAAAGAAAATATTTCCTACAATGCCACAGCAGGAAACCGAACCCAGGGGCCAATTTGCAGAAATAAAACGGATTTACTGATTTCACATTCCTAGCGTAGTGGTAGCCACTGCACCTCTAAACTAATCATGCGGTGCATTTTAGCAGTATGAAAGTTGTTTTTTCCCGTAAAAAATAAAACCGTAAAGTACTTTTTAAATGCAAGATAGAAACATCTCAGAGAATTTTAGGGATCTACATGCTCGGATCATATCGTCCAAGATATCCGATCCCTAAAACGAGTTCGTCTTACTCTCAGCGAACCCTTAAGTTTGGACTAAAGTGTTTTTTTATCTCTTTTTCACTCGTCCATTTAAAATCATAGCGTCTCGACTCGCGCCTCGTAATAACCGCCTGGCGACCTGTGCCTGCCGCAGAAACTATTACGGCAAAAGTTAAATCAGTTTTGTTGCTCCTTGGAACCGGTTTCATCTGGATTCATCCCGGGCCGGGTCTCCCCCGTATGCAATTTTGTTTTGCGATTCTCACCGGGTCGGAATTGTAAAATATTTCCGGATTTATTCAAACCTGGAAGAGTTCCGTCAACTTTTGATTCGAACGATCTTTCAGAAGACATTGTCTTGAAATTTGCTGGTAATTGTTTTGAAGATACGTTTCCTGCTGATGTCAGTGATGATTTCACATTGTTAAGATTATTTGACGACCATTTGGATCAGCGGTAGTTAACGCTGCTTCTGAGCCATGGGTCGCGGGTTCGATCCCCGCACAGTACAAATATTTGTGTGCATGAACATGTCTGTTTGTACTGGTCTGGGTGTTGTCTATGTATTATAAGTATGTATTTACAAAAAAAAAAGTATATAAGTAAGTTTATGGGTTGTCTTGTACCCCATACGACAGGGTACTTAATACTACCTTAATTTGGGACTAGATGGCTCTGTGTGGCCCAGTGAGGCATGTCTTAAAATATTTATTTATTTTATTTATTTATTTATGATAATACAAATAAGCGCCAAATTACAAAATCATATGATTTTAAAGTAAAGGATTAACATCTTAACTAATATTTGCTACCACTTTGTTAGGGAAGTCTCCTGCCAAACTCAGGCAAGTATTTGGACAGATTTTTCTTTAAAGATATTAACGTAATTTTGCTTCTGACTTGAATTTGTTATCTAAAAATTTACACCAATTTTCATTATTTAAACTTGAACAATCAGGTTGCTAAAATGTCATATAAAGTACCAATTTTCGATGAATAAAACCACGACCTCCCAAGAAGCTGTACGAAGAAGAAAATGATCATCGATTTTATAAATGATTTCATCAAACTTATCAATGTTTAGCTTAAAACAAAACATGTATCAGCCAACTGCGAAGTTCATTTCACTAACATTTACTGAGCTGGATTCGAACCAGCAGCCACTGGTCTTGCGGGCCGTGTGAAGCACTAATAAACCAGACAACTGAGTCTAATAGAAGCCTCAATTATTCGTTAGTTAGAAATCCACAAGTATTTAATTCGAAGATAAAATTACTTCAATCAAAATTTCAATTGCCTTAGGTGGGACTTGAACTTGGTAGCCGTAATTTTGATTCTATTAATCGTAGTTTTAATTAACACTAGCAATTCCATTGCTTAACATTAATTAATAAATAAATGTGGACAACATCACATACATTGCTCTGATACCAATTTGAATAGCTATTTAAAGCATTCGTGTTTTGGAAACAAGAAACAACGAAAGTACCACAAACACTCAGACCCGAGAAAATGTAGAAAAACACATTTTTTCTACATTGACCCGTCCGAAAATCGAACCCGGGACCTCGGAGCAGGCGACACCCTGAAAACCGGTGTGTACGCCACTCCGCCACGGAGGTCGTCAATATTGTATGTAATATAGTATAATTAATATATAATTTAAAATATATATATTAATTCGTTTATCCAACTCGCACGAATCTCCTCCTATTTCAATATCTCTTTCATATTTTTCCTTCGAGGCGATTCTAGCCTCCAGAGGCATTTTATCATGCAAGCTATGAATGCCCCGCGAGGACCGCTTACACCTGACGTATGGGCCGATTCACACAGCGCGGGTGCCCGATCTGATTTGTGGAGTGGATAATACTGGATGAAACCCGACCCTCGTTAGTTGGAGGCGTATTTCCTTACACATCGTTTCTCAAAGGATTTATTTTCTAACAACCGTGTGTTTTTTTCCATGCTGAATGGGTTATCTTTTGTTGAAAAGTAAAGACAAACAGCGCAATGAACTGTGGAGAGTCCATTGGAAATATTTGGAAACCTTATTAGTATATATTTAATAACAAAAATAGGGTAACTTTACTAGAATCCCAAATTAAAAAAATAATAACTTAGAGTAGAGTAGCTTGGTTGCTTTACACATGAGATAAGTTTCTTTTATTTTGAGTCCCTAAATCTTTAGAACAGTTTGATTGGAAATCTATACTAATATTTTAAAGCTGAAGAGTTTGTTTGTTTGTTTGAACGCGCTAATCTCAGGAAGTACTGGTTCAATTTGAAAAAATATTCTTGTGTTGGATAGTCCATTTGTCAAGGAAGGCTTTAGGCTTTTATTTTGTATACAAAATCAAGCTGCGACTAATAGGCGCGAATCATCAGTAAAAAGATCTGAGGTAAAAAATGTTGCAAAAATAATCGCGATCATAATGACAGAAATTGACGCATACGAAGTTGCGGGCAACAGCTAGTTATTTATACATTTAGCAGCAACAGACAGAATGATACTTTGTCCCTTTAGAATGTACGGCTACCAGGGATAATTTTAAACCAAATAACGCGTACGTAATCTACGAAGTCACATGCATACAGTATTTTAAACGAAATTTTGGATAGGTATTGGTTACTCTATCACGCCAATATAGTAGCGTACCTTACGGCCGGTTCCAATAACCTATCTATCTTCAGTTTTGGCATATCGGAGATAGGAAACAGTTTCTATCTCTGTTTTTGCCGTCCAGAGAAACAAAGACAGAAGTTGTTTTCTATCTCCGATATGGCAAAACTGAAGATAGATGGGTTATTGGGAATGGCCGTTAATGAATTAGGGATGGAGGTAAATTATCCTCTAGCATAGACAATGGACGCTTTTATCCCTGAAAAAACTACGGTGCATCTGATATAGTTTAATCACGCATATGAAATCGTGTGGAATAGCTAGTAAATTAATATCCCGTTAACATACATTACAAACATCACATGCTTGTACTTTTCGCCCGAGGCTATGTTCGCGTGAACTACACTTTATATGACACAGAGAGAAAGCTATGCCCAGCAGTGGGATACTTCTTAGCGTTCCATGGATTCATCGTGCGGGTGCAGCGCCGGGTCCATCGTGTGGCAGAAAAAGAAACTCCGAGTAGATCCCGGGACTAGCGACACGGTCAGGAATTCAGGATATTAGTAAGGGCTCTTTTATTGTATTGTAACGCCCCGTTGGTCTAGTTGTTCAAATACCGGGCCAAGATCTCGGGGTCTCAGGTTCGATCCCCGGGTCAGGTAACAAAAAGTTTCGAATTTTCGAACGTTACTCGGGTTTGGGATCACCATTTGCAATTAACAGGCGTGGTGATTATGCCAGCACCCATCATTGCTGTGTTAACTTGAATTCAATGATGGAGGCCTTTTCCCTGCTGTGGGATGATTATAGGTTCTTACTTTACTACTTTACTTTACTTTTATTGTCACGCGGGTCTGCATTGCGGGTGGCAGCCGTTACACATACATTGCAGGCTATATTTTACATAGATCGTACTAGGCACGAGTGATCTATCAAATAAAACTAGCAATGTACTCGAAATGCGCGCCACCCGCATTTGTATCCGCGTGACAATAAAACGACCCTAAGGATTTAGGCTAAATCTGTATTGTGAATTAACAATATGGTATAGTATGTGCCACTATTGTATCGACTCCTATTTACAGGATTACCGGCTAGTATTAATTTATTCAATTTAATAGAATCCGCGGGGTAATAACGTGTTAGTTTGATAGCCTTAAGGCAGCTGTAATATGGAAGAGCTTTGGATATAATGTCAGAATCATCGATAACCTCCGTGGTAGAGTGACTTGCACACCGATTTTCAAGGTGCAAGGTGCTTCAAAATCCCAGGTTCGTTTCCCAGATGGGTCAATGAAAAAACTAAAGTATGTATATATATAAATAAAAATAATAATTGTTGTCCAATTTATATTTATTAAAAGCCTATAAATACAATGCAGGGCAGATGCATTGAATTGAAGTTACCATAGCAATGATGGGCACAGGTATAATCACCATGCTTGCCAAATGCGGGTTGGTAACCAGGAGCACAAAGCCGAACAATGTTTCAAAAATTAGAAATTCTTGTTGCCCTATCCCCGGGGATCGAACCTCGGATGCCGAGATCTTGGTCTGGTACTTGAACCACGGCTTTACCATAAAAATCTTTGCACAATGATGTTTTCTAGTTATGGCCGCCTAAAAACATCTTTATTTATCCCCTTTTTGTGCTTAGTACTGACTAAACTGAATCCTAATGGCCATCAGTCCCTATCATCACATGTGATACCAGCCAGTAATCCTATAGCATCCTATAGTAAGCAATGATTATGTAAATGGTGTCCATAGCTCATCCTGAACATGACTAATAATAAACTGCGCTGATTATTCTGGACCGCATCGAATGACATTGATTTAGATATTAAAGAGTTTATTTAGTACATTACAGATTGTCCCGAAAATGGCACGACAAAGACTGGAGATAGTTTAGCTATAGGCCTTTCAGATTATATGCCATTGCCATAATTTAGTTTATGACTATACTACAAGTGTTGGGAACAATCTTGAAAACTATACATCTAATTAAAATTTAAAGTTTTCAAAATTGTTATGTAATAAAAAATGACAGTATTTATCTGAAGTATGTCCATTATGGAGGACAAGACAAGCAACGGTATGCGCGGACTTAACTGTTCTTACTTTGAACGGCACCCTCAGTAAAATCACTTTTATTTCTAAAAATAGGCCCAAGAAAGCGCTTTTACACGTCCTGATATTTTAACATACCTTTGGGACAAGTGTGGGCTAGTGCCAAGAAGAAGCAGCTTAAGGAACTCGTCGCTGTTGTTCCTAGGTACTCACCGACACGTATTTCTCCAGTTTTTGATCTGTGATCCATTCGCAATTCGATCTCTAACACTTGTAATCAAAAGTCCTAAAAACCTGTCACTGTGCATATCAAATCTTTTTTTAATTTTTAAAACCGTATGTTTGATGTGCCGCATTTCCTGCTATCTACAAACCATGTCTTACATCTCCAAGCAAAAGTTTTAAACGATTATTTATAATCTGTTTAGGAAGTTTCCAAAACATCGTATCAGAACTTCTCAGACATATTTCAACTTTAATGTGCGCGTGAGCAACTTTTTACGTGTATTAGCTTGGAACGGGATCTGATTACAAAGTTCTTTATTTCAATAACTGTGCCGAATTTATGGTGCATCACATTGAAGTACGTCGTACAATTCCAAATCCTGTTATCATGGCATAAAGTTCAGTATTGCGTACACAAATTCGATGTAAATGAAGAGAATTGTGATTTCCGTATTTTCGGCAGTCATAATATTGTAGTAAAGAGGTATTTGCCTCCTGACAGGAGATTTGCGTGTTGATTTTATCGATATTGTCGGCTTTATTATGTTTATGATTTCTCACACCTTGCAAATCTGTTTGGTTAGTAAACACAGATTTCGCGAAACGGGATAAGAATTTACGTAAAGAGTTTTCGAGTTTCAGATAATGGGTTTTGTTGTTTAAATATTGGACTACTTTATTTTTTGTAAATATTCCCAAAGGTAAGTGTAACTTGGAACATAATGAAAAATGTACGCCTTAGAGTCTTAAAGGAAGTGATTTTTATAAAAAGTTTTACATTTTAAGTTATAAAAAGAAGTGCAATTAATTGAATCATTAAAATCATTCTGATCTTAAAGATAATCAGATTGCTGAGAAAAATTATAAAAAAAATCTTTAAGAATGTCATTTTATCAGTTATAAAATGATTCTATCCTTATTAAAGTTATAAACGCGAATGTTTATGTGAATGGATATAATGGATGTTTATCACCCTTTCACCCAAAAATAACTAAACGTATTTTGATAAAACTTTCAGTTACGTAGCTTAGACATAGCCATGTCATAAAGGTAGGTTATAATTTTTCCCAAATTTCTGTGTAGTAACCGCAGGGACACGGCACAAAAGCTGTGTTTTGTATGAAATCACGTGACACAGACGATAGATGGCGCTGCCAGTTGGTTATACATATTATATTTTTTAAGCATTTTTTTTTTTCTTATACCGAAGTCCATGCGAACGAAGTCGCTGGAAACAATTAGTATTACAGTATCAGTATCTATTTAAACTTGAAAAGTTATGTCTCAGGCGGGATTCGAACCCGCATCTCCTCGCATGCCGGGCGCGGCGCTATACTAACGGCGCTAACAGGAGGATCCCGCCGTAATCGCCACGCTTAGCAGGTGGGTTGGCGATCGCAGTTTGGCCAATGCCGGAGAGAAGACGCTGCTGCCAGTAGGTAGAGATAGTTAATTTATATTCTATTAATTTTATGTGCCGGCATCACGTGACTTTACAAGATGTGAAGAATAGAAACATTACAAGCAAAAAACTTTAACTTTTATTTTATTTTATTTTATAATATCAGTATATATATAAACTTGAAAAAATATGTCTCAGGCGGGACTTGAACCCGCATCTCCTCGCATGCCGGGCGCTATACCATTAAGCCACCGAGACACTGCGACTCAGCGCGAATTTTTCAAGCATATTCTTAACGCTGTAAGCCAGCGTTGCTTCATCATATGTTAGGAGTTTGCACCCTTAACACCCGAAAAAAACATCTTTGCAGATGTTTGACAGTCAGTTAAGATGAAACAGCTATTTATATACTTTATTTGATATTTTAGCAATTAAATTGCAATTATAATATCAGTATATATCTGCAAAGATATATACTTTGAAATACTACTGACTAATTGAAATAAATTATCTTACTAAATATGTAACCAACTACTTTTAATACTACAGCAGCAGAGACAGTTTTTTACAGTTAAAGAAATTATCCTATTAAAAGGAATGAACTGCAGTGGAAACACAGTGGAAATGTTGTAACGAGATAATTATTGTGACACCCTCGAACAAAGACGGGTCACGGCGACACCCGAGCCGTGACTGAAACTGAGGAACTAATAAAATCGTGAGGAACGTCTGAGAGTGAGCAATTTGAGCGGACCGATGGATGTCTCGGAATGCTTTTCTGTCGGTATTTGCGGTGACATCCTTTCGCTTTTATTACAACATACATATTGTTTCATATGTAAATTTTAGATTCTTGAATTAACGTTATTTAAAGTACTTTATTTGATATTTTAGCAACTTATTTGCAATTATAATATCAGTGTAACTTGAAAAATTATGTTTCAGGCGGGACTGGAACACGCACCGCATCCAGGGTAGCTTAAGCAACCATTAAGGTTGCATTTGAATTTACCCAGAATAAAAGGGTAAGTATATCTCTAAGTGTAAAAGGGTTTGCAGTATATCTCAGTTGCAACATTTATGTGTAGGGACACTAATACGATAAAATGAAACATTACTCAAAAATTTTATTTTCGTGTTTTTGAAAAAAATAACACTGATGGTAGCTAGCTAGCTAACAAAAAAAAACTCAAATGTTGTATCTATCCAATACTACCTAAATGTGTATGACCCAATGCAATGGTAAACTAATGTGATGGGACGTTCGCAAGCTCCAGTGCCAAAATTGTGAAAATATTTTTATTATTTAGATTTATTATCCTACCAACAACGCCCCGTTGGTCTAGTGGTTTAAATACCGCGCCAAAATCTCGGGGTCCCAGGTTCGATCCCCAGGTCGGGCAACAAAAAGTTTCGAATTTTCGAACGTTGCTCGGGTTTGTGATCACAAACCCGCATTTGGTAAGCGTGGTGATTATGCCAGTGGTGATTTGCAGTGCAGTGGTAACTTGAATTCAATGATGGAGGCCTTTTCCCTGCAGTAGTACTTACTAGTTACTGTTTTACTTTATCAATTACAATAAGCGGAGGCACAAACATGGATGCATAAATGGATTTATATCATTGTACAAACTACAAACGGCAGCAGATCAACCTACTACAAAATGTCATATTTTCTTAATTGAAACTAAACCACGTATACCGTTGTTTAAAGTTGAAAATCAATTGGGGAAAAATTACACGTATGGGTCTATGTGCCAATGTACCAATAGCCATGGTATGGGAATCTCCCAAAAATACTGTTTAACTGATCAATCCTAACATGCGTTAATGTTGTTTATAAAAATACTGAGTTAAAGCGATATCGATTTTAAAGCTGAAAATCAGGTGCAAATATATAAATAAACCTTTGGGTTGTCACACTGTCCCAAAAATACTGTTTAACTGATCAATCCTAACATGCGTTTGTGTTGTTTATAAAAATACTGAGTTAAAGCGATATCGATTTTAAAGCTGAAAATCAGGTGGAAATATATGAATAAACCTTTGGGTTGTCACACTGTCCCAAAAATACTGTTTAAACTGATCAATCCTAACATGCGTTTGTGTTGTTTATAAAAATACTGAGTTAAAGCGATATCGATTTTAAAGCTGAAAATCAGGTGCAAATATATGAATAAACCTTTGTTGTCACACTGTACACTGTACATACAGAAGATGACCAATTCATATTATTTAGCTTGAGCATCCTGCAAAGCAAATGCTAGTCAGTAGATACTCAGCTGTAATTGCATGATCATATCTGTAATTATAATATTGTCGGTTGTCACTACTAGTGACGTTCCGGCATCGATAATTAAATAAACATATCGACACTAGTCAATAAAAAATGAACTCGCGTAAATCAAACAAATTATAGTTATAACTAAGAAAAACGATGGAAATAATTACAGCAGTATTTTTTTTCCAAAAGGTTTCCCATTTACCAACTTTTTTGTTTTCAAAGTGGATACAGCAACGTTTAACGGAACCAGGTTCGTAAGATGCAATGATATGCGATTGATTACTGTAATATGTTTTTGTGTTATACTGATTTAAAGTGCATGAAGGGGTATTGGTTCCAACACTGATGTATGGGAGTGAAAGTTGGGTGTGGCAGAGAAAACATGAAAGCAGAGTAAATGCAGTGGAAATGAGAGCGTTAAGAAGTATGATTGTAGTCAATCTGAGTGACAGGATTAAAAATAGTGTGATAAGGTATCGATGTGGTGTAAAAGAGGATGTAGTGACCAGTATTGAAAAAGGAATGCTTAAATGGTTTGGACATGTTGAGAGGATGAATGAAAGCAGATTGACTAAAAAGATATATATGGCGAGTATGAATGGAAATGTTGGAAGGAGAAGGCCTCGACGAACTTATCTTGATCAAATCGGGGAAGTTCTAAAGAAAGGTCAGGTCAAGAGTACCCTAAACCGGCTAGCGTGTACGAAAAGATTAATGAATGTGGATGAAGCGAAAGTAGTCTGTAAGGATCGTAGCATGTGGAAAGATGTGGACTCTGCCTACCCCACCGGGAAAAAGGCGTGAGTGTATGTATGTATGTGATTTAAAGTATTATGGTCACTATCAAAAGAGAGAATTGATTCGGGGTTTAATAATTGTACCCTGTTTTTTATATTTTATTTCGGCACAACAATGTCTGCAACATGCATGCGCCATGATCATGAAAGAAAAACCAACCCAGAATATTGAGAACTGGTACAAATAGGTACATACTCGGTAGGTTAATCCCGGATCACTTAACTCTTATTTTCATATTATTCCTCTCAACCAAATACCTGCCATTGTTCTTTAAAGACGACGGCGCCATCCTCTCTGTCTACTAACATTTATATTGCTGTGCCCGAACAGGGTCTATAATGAAACTATATTTAAAAACTTTTAACACCTTTATAACATTATGGAATGCAATAAATTATTTGAATTGAATTGAATTGAAGACATTTTGGTTATAGAGTTAATTTTCGTATATACATATATTACTGAACTGTTTTATTTAGCTAAGGCAAAGTAAGCCTAGTTCATATTCATTGCACCAATTACAATTTATTTGTACATAGTTTGTACCATAGTGTTTATTAGCTTAAACTATTACAGATAAGAGCGTCAAAGTATACAAACGCTGCTCTCAGCAGTGATTTCTGCCTTCTGGACCTATTTGTAAATAAAACTGATTCTGCGGATACTGGGTAATAAAGGAAAACCAGCGTTGTAGCATCACTGAATTATTCCGACATTTTTTATTCTCAGTAGATGCCTATTTAGTATAGTATTATGTGCACTAATTACAATTTATTGTTGTAAAGTTGTAATTGTATACATAGAACCATAAAAATATTAAGTATTAACTTTCTTTTTAATTAATAACCTGTAACCAAAATGTTAACTAATATTATTGGTTTTCGAGCAAGTTACTCTGTTTAAACTTCAAAGCATCGATACTGATTTTCAACCAATGTTCACAACACTAATGATATTATGTATTATGTACGTATAAATATCATTAGTGCTGCGATCTATTATTATTATCACTATTAGGTATCGATACAAGGACATAATATCATATCATCGCCTTAGTAGTTATATCGGATAGTATGTGATACAGTTGTTTGCCTGCCATTATTAATGAGAATATTCCGGGAAACATTGTCATGGTTAATTAAGTATATTAAATCAGAATCCCTAATAACTCAGATCTACATATTTGGCTATAATAACGGTAATAATTTATTTCCTAACTATACTATATTGTACTTTAAGAACTAGTCTACATAGCCGGTTTTGGTTTGACAACGACAATATACTGGCGTTTGCCATTAAAAGGTAACATATTATTAGCTAGGGAATGTAATCTCGATCTCGCGAGATCTCGGCATTTTTTAGCGAGATTGATCTCACACGAAAAAAGGGCGAGATCTCACGAGTTTAACGAGATTGCAGAGAAGACTGGTTGCTTTCATCATTTAATTTTGATATTTGATACATATACGTCAAAGCTTACTACGTAGAAGTTTATTAAATGAAAAAATAGACATACATATTATATATACGTCAAACAATGTTTAACACAAAGTGTATTGGCAAAATTTGTAAAAATAAATGGTCATCTTATAATACTTTTTTTTCCTAATTTATTCAAATATTGTGATTATTTGCAAAAAAAAAAACTGTCATTCTCGCGAGATTTCCATTCCCTAATTATTACAGTAGATTGGTGTAAGATAGCCAGCAGCCGATTCTCTTAACCGTTGGCTATACCTACTGCGTTTATTGCCCCGCCTACCTGGCGTGGCAAGAAACGCAGCGTGGCGAAATTCTCCTCACCCGATGGACTGAACTGACCAGTGACCACGATGAAAATAAAGTACAGACACCAGCTGCACGTCAACCTACCACAAAACGTCAAATTTTCTTAATTGATATTGATCTCTACAGCACGGAGAAAAAGGTCTAGTTTAACTAATCAGATATTTTAAAAATCTAGTTTTTAGTAACGTGAGTTTTCTGGTACATTGAACACATTTTTCGGTACACTTTACCATCAAATTTGTACTGCTAGCAATACTTAAACATAGTTGTGCCCATTACTAACTCATTATTTTGATCTTTACAAAGAAACTAGTATCTAATACTATTTGACATGTTTAGTATACTTAACTTTTTTACCAGATTTTTTTAGTATTTGCAATTAAGCGACTATTTATCCTTAAAACTAATTCTGATAGCACTCGCAGTTTTTTCTTAACTTTTGATAGATTTGTTTTTACAAGTCGTTCTGGTAGTATTGTAAAATTTTTTTCTCCGTGTTGTTGGACTTAAAGTTAAAAATCAACTCTATGACCTTTAACTTTCTGGGAAGTTTGCCCAGCCGTTGTCTGAACATAACCCAGTAGGTTTATATACGAGCCTTGTTACACTTTGTTCATTTAATCACTTAGAACAAAAACAAAATATGCGTTACGTATACGTTTTGTTGAACATTCTAGAAAATTTACAGTTATGTTGTTTTTACCTGTAAAGAATACGAAATAAAGTCTACAAACTATGGCTACCCAGTACTATCCCCTGTGTCTGGCTAGACAGCTATTTGAAACTAATACACTTAGTTTAAAGTGCAACTACACAACAACATAGTATAGTAAAAAGCAGTACACTTACTTTCTTTTCTTTTACTTTTAAATGACAGTTACGCAATTTAAAGGGCCGAATTAATTTAAAATAAAAATCTGTACCAATCCTACAATTAAAACGTTTATAAATTACTGCTGTTAAAATTTTATAATCGTTATATCGATACGGAATAAAATATTTTGGAATATAAGAATTCCCCGACAATTCCCGTTCACCTAATCAATACAATAAAAACTATTGTTTGAAATACTTTTATTTTTACTTTTGTGCGTTTGGAAACTTATTTGTTAACATACCGTTTGTATAAAATATAAAGTAATTGTAGAGCACAACGAATTTTAAAAAAGCTTACTACGCTCTTCACCAATAAAAAATATAAATGTACAATGTATTTTAGTAAAACCATCAAGTAATCAGTACAGAAAAGAAAAACTTTGCTGACAGATTTTTTTTTTAAATACTTGTATTATTTAATTCTTAGTTTCATGTCATACGTACAATTATTAATGGTATAAAGTTACTTCAAAGAGTTAAAAAAAACAATGTTTTTATTCTATAATAGTTTTGGAATGAACGGTTTTTAATTATAAATTACAAAGAGTTAAGAAGAAATACCACGGCCGTTTTTCCATACAAACGTAGTCCCCTGTTTCCTCCCTGGATAATGTCAGTAGAGTAATAATTTTTATTACAAAATCTATGGCCA
Organism: Anania crocealis; assembly: GCA_949315895.1. Lineage (NCBI taxonomy): Eukaryota > Metazoa > Arthropoda > Insecta > Lepidoptera > Crambidae > Anania > Anania crocealis. Next base: position 17,046,905 of record OX438867.1, on the reverse strand, counting down.
CTATAAGCATGTTCCTATGTTTTCTGTTTTTTCATAAATTTATTAATAAAAAAGATATGAGCCCTCAAAAATTATAACGTAGCAGAATATCTGGGGTACCCTTGAAGAGGGATACCCTTAGAAACCTAGGTTCTGCTACGCTACAAAAGAAAATTTGGAAAGAGGGAAGTTAATGGGAACCTACCTCCCTATAATTATTCCCTAAGAGTTAAATAAAATACAAGACAAGATATAAAGTAAATATATTAGAGTTAAAGGTATCATAAAATATATACGTAACTTAAATTTAAACGTGAAAGTCCAATTTATTAGAGGTTTGATGAATAGAGGTGGCCCGGCGGTCGACCACGCCAGGACCCAACTGCGCAGCGGAGGGGAGGTAGTCCGGCGTTCTGCCTGATCAAGCCGAAGTGATGGAGATGGCCCGGCGGTCTACGTGACCGCCAGGATCCAACAGCACTAGGTGGAGAAGGCTCGGCGGTCTACGTGACCGTACCAAGGTCCAGAAGTAATCAATAAATAGGAGTGTCCAAGATAATTCCCCCAATTTGAGAATAATAATATTTAGTCCACAACAATAGAATAAGAAGAAGTCTGCTGAATGCCGAATGTCAACTGACTGATTGACGTGCCCGACATGGGCGAGGCACGAACGAACAATTTTGAATTTCAAAATAAGAATATAAAAATCAGAGTTAACCAAAAAGTTTCTAAACAGAAATATATAATTTAAAAGAATTAGAAAATACATCAAATTATAAAAAATGAAAAAATGATAATGGGATGAGAAGGTAATGAGAGATGAGGTAGGTATCTAGATGCCACAAAATCGGAAAAATTCGCCAGATTTTCCGCTGTGTTCAAACATCCAGAAAACAAATTTGGCTGAATTTTAGAAAAAAAGGAAAACATACGAACACGGCCAAAGCATATCTCTTTAATTTTTAATGAAAAAAGTTTTAAATCGTTCTAGTTTTGGTAAAGTAATCGGGGGACTACGAAACGTTGACTTGGTGTGCTTTTAGTAGGTATTTTCGGTCAAAGAAGCAGTTGTCTCTATCACACTCTGCCGTTTGGCACTGCGCGACAGCAATAGATTTTACAAATACCTATTTTTCAATTCTCTCGCCCGTAGTGTTTCCTCTTAATTGATTCAGGGTTTGTACCATGCACCATGCTTTTCATGAGTTTCTGATTTTTCGGCACTGTTGCTAAATCACGGAAGAAGTGATCAGTTCTTAACAAGGTAAGTACATGGTGTGAAAACTGAATCAACCCAGCTAAAATGGCACGCATGGTGATTATGCCTGAATCCAATGGGGGCTATCGTTAGTGAATTCGCCACTAGAGGCGCTTGTGTCGCGTGAGGTCCAATAACATTCACTTTTCACTGGTTTTAGAGGGCTTCGTTACATAAATTATAAGTTCTTTAATTTTCCTGCTGGAAAGTGATCTCCTTCGTAAAATATCGCAAATATGGATTATTTGGCGATTAATGTGAACGCTTTGAAAGCGGAATTAAGAAAAAGCGCAAAAATTGGCGGCCTCAAAGAGCAACTATTTCAGAAGTTAGTTTGTTGATATCAAGATAGTTATTTATAAACAATATAACCTTAATTAGATTCAGGATATAACACTTTGTTTCGGCGCCAATCGCCTTTGACAGCTATACCTCTGGACCTCAGTCTACAGTGGCGCCAACTGGTGAGCAAAGAAACGGTAGTCCCCATTGCTGTTGTAAGTGACTTTATTCCAATGATGGAGGCCTTTACCTTGCAGTGGGATGATTATAATAGTTACTTAACTTTACCTTACAATTAGGTAACCCTAGTGATAGTGACCATGAAAGTTTAAATCAGTATAGTAAAGTAAAAGTAAAGTAACAGCCTATAATCATCCCACTGCAGGGAAAAGGCCTCCATCATTGAATTCAAGTTACCACTGAAACTATTTGTTGCCCGACCCGGGGATCGAACCCGGGACCCCGAGATCTTGGCCCGGTATTTAAACCACTAGACCAACGGGGCGTCAGTATATGTCATCGTTATAATTAGGACCTATTATAACATAAATGCATATTCGAATTGAACTCGATTCAATTTGAAAATTGGTTACACAATTTACTCGATTCAGACTAACCACATCGAAACGCTCATGTAAACTAAACTTGCTATAAATACTTAACAAGACTTCGAATGTGGGAGAAAACTGGATTACGGAGACAACTCAGTTAGACCCTCTGGGATTCTGAAGACTTCTAAACCAACTGTTGAGGCAAACATTGATATCTGGAATAAGTGTTCCCCCAGGACTGAAACCGCCCTTCTACTGAGAGCTAAGGATACGTTTTCTTTTACAGTTCACTTATGGCTGGAAAATGTTTCAGTTTAAACTATTAAAATGGCTGGGCAACTTTAAAAACCTTATTATACAAAAATAATTTAATCAAGGATTGTGTTTTTAGTTTACTCTAGCAAGGAGATGTCCCAAATTGTATGGAGGCCAGGCCCAGAACCTGTACACCCCACCAAAAGATAGACCAATACACCTCCAAGATTTTGTTATTATCCAATTATTTTAAAATGGCTTCGTTAAGTGGTTCAAATAAAGACTTAAGTAAGAAAATAGCAATACAAAACAACAAAACCATCATGGCGGAAGATGACATTTTGATGACGTCCGTCAGTTTTGGCAGTTTCAAAATCGCGCATCTAGGAGTCGAGTGCCATCGCTTGCTGAGGTAACAACAAACATTTTGAAAGTAATGTGCCGATCAATACCAAATCCAGAAATCGAAAATGAGGTCGTTATAATGAACTACATTTAAAACGCGACAAGCAGAACAAAAACTTGAAGCGAATGAATATACCAAAGTAACAAGGGGTATCTGACAGCTACTGACATTTAAAGTTTTTTTAGATTGACGCTATCTTGGAATGCCTAATGGAGTTTGATAAATTATTCGATCTTATTTATTTTTGAACCACTAAATTGTACGTTATATAAATTTATATGTATTTTTCCCAGAAACAGTATTTTTTTCTTGATTTTGAAAATGGTGTACTATGTCTGGGCCTATAATGGGACATCTCCTTTATTGCATAAATACAGTTTTTAAACGTTTAAACAGTTGTTTGATCTCAACCAATGGAAAAATATTTATAAAAATATTTCTCCTAGATGTTGGAAGGACATAATCAAAATCATTGATGAATTCGTCGAAAAACAATTTCTTACCACCTCGATTGGTTTGACGTTAGAGAAAAGGTCAAATCCCACTTAAAGATTTCGAAATATTTATTTAAAAAAATGTAATTTCAATTTACAAAATCACTGACAAAAAGGTGGCTTTGCAATATTCACTATTTGTTTTGACGAATACTGGTGAATAAAGAGAAAACGCTTTTAGTAGTACTCATCTTTTGTCCTTTTAGTAGTTTCGTAGTAAGTACTTCTAAACTTGTCTTACGTAACCAATAACAAGGATTTTTCTAGATTTTCTCAGGTCTATGTACTTGTGGTACCTTCGTTCAGGTCTCGGTGTTTGTGGTTTACCTTCATTGTTTCACAAAAGCTTTGAATAGTTACTTGCTTTGGTCAGAACAATGTATTTGTTGTCTCCTCATTTAGTTATTTATTTAAATGCCAAAAAAACTCAACGACAAAAACCATGACACCTAAATTGCCAATATAATATCACGAACGGACTGTCAAACAAAACAATACTAAACAAATAAGTCCGAAACAGCTAATGCGACACAATCCCTCGGAATGCAATAACCGAGGAACAGTCCCTTCGTCCGTATCTCTTCTAACCCCTGACTGACGCAGCAAATTGGATTAGCGATCAGACGTTGTGTTTGAGGCGATGACCTACCGTTGCGGGATTAGCGTAAATGTCACCGTAAAATTGCGAAATTTGTCAGTTCACAAAAACAACACCTGAGATTATAAACTAACGGTGGATTAGGTTAGGTTAGATTGTAATCCATCGATGTTCAATTATTATGAACTGACGAATTTCACAATTTTACGGTGCTTTATATGTCGCGCTAGCTTTAGCCCGTGAATTCGTCCACGTGGTCTTAGGAATGGTGTTCAGAGAGAAACGAGGAACGTTTGCTTAAAAATGTGAAACCATGGTAAGTAGGTAACCAACCGGCATCAGCGCCATCTATTGTCTATATCACATGATTTCACTGAATAAAACTGTTAATACGCTGACTGCAGCCGATGACCTTGAGCAATAAACACGCCCACAAATTTATTCGCCTTTGAATTTCTTTGGAACGCGCCGCAGCTATCACTGTCAATTCCCGTAGGAGTGACAGAGAAAAAGCGCATGGAATAGAAGGGCCTAAGTGCCAAACAACAAAATTCGTTGTGCAATTTAAAATTGACATTTTATTAAAAATCTAAATCAGCTATTTGCTTAAGCAACATGTAATATACAATATAGTAAAATTTTATTATCATTGTTATACGGACTGCTGAGAAAAATGGTAATTTATGTATTTTCAGAGGCTACTTTGAGATTTTTTTCTATCGAGAAAAGTTTTTAGAATCGTGTTTTGGAAACAGCCACCTGGTCGAAAATATGATCCATTACAACTACATAGAATTTGGCAACAATACGAGCCATAGGCTTAAAGCAAAACAATCTTCATTGAGCTCAATTTGGCTCATGTCAGCGTCTTAAGCCGTGTTCTCGCAGGAATTACACAGAATTTTTGAATAAATTATAGCTTTTTTTTATTCTGATGTATCAGCTATACTATTGTAAAGTTTCATTAAAATCCGATCGAGTAGTTTTGCGTTAAAGAGTAAACAAACATCAAAAATATTCACGTTTATAATTTTTTAAAGTTTCTTATCTTAATATTCATTCCGACCCTTACGTTACTTTGGGTCAAAATCTATACAGCATTTTGGATTTTGGATTTCAGACCTCAGTTTGAATACAAGGATTTAAAAATATTTAGCTTACATTAGTATTCATTTATTAACAATTTAAACTTCTAACATTTGAAATGGGAAATTGTTCGTAAGTATTTTCTATGTTGATGTTGCTTGAATACAAAATAATGTTTTTTAGACTTAAAATCAGTCCTTAGAAGACAGAAAGTTGTTTATGTAACATCTAAAGAAAAGAAACTTTGTAATTATAACGATGAGATTACACAGTAATGTTTATTAAACTTAAAACCCGAGGTCGATCAAAACTTTTAGAACTAAATTAAATTAATCAAAATGTCGGTAAACCAGTAATGATCTAACAGCAGATTAAGCTTCGGAATTAATCTTTATTATGATAATAACCCATTCGGATTGCGCGCTATTCTAAAGTTTTCACTGAGCTTTCAGTTTTGAGCTTTGCGAGTGCTGCTGGAGATAACTTCAATTGGTTTTGTGCGTGGTCTCATCATCCTAATTGACAGAGACATGAATTATGAAACACTATTTTAAATTGTTGAAAATAATTTCAGTAAAGTTTAACTAAAATCATCAGATACTTAGTGGCAACAAGACTAAGTCCTAGCTTCTGAGACTACATGGAAGTCGTATAAAAGCCATATTAGAGAGCTATCTCAAGTGGCTTGGAAAGCTTCAGAGCTTTACCTATCCTTGTACGATAGTCATTAAGTAAAAAGTAGAAAACTGGAAAATCACTAGATTTTCAAAACTAAATAATTACTAACATAACTAATTAAATGTAAATAATATCTGACTCTATTTCTTTCTACAAACGCGTTTATACTGTAGCTAGTCGAAGCAATCCAACCAAAAAACCTTATCTTGTCTGCATTTACAAAACCCAAAAAGCTTTTGAAAAGATATCTTCCCAACATTGTCAAGTTACAAAATAAACAAGTCCCTTCCGGAATTAATAACACCCTCCATTTAAGCAACATCCCTTAAAATAAACCCCAACATATCCTATCCCGGTATAATCTGTTTCTCAATTGTAAATAAACACATGCATGGAACTCCAAAATGGAATCCATTATTTTTTATCCACTTAGAATTCGCGGTTAACAAATCTGGCCAGTAATAAATGAAGTGAAAGAAAAAGTTTTATCTTTTATGAATTTTTATTCTACTTTAAAGTGAAGTGGCCAGCACATTTGTTACATTTTGGAATGCAAATAAATTGAAATTGAAATTGACATTGCCAATAAGTGTCAAATTTCCCCAATCATTATTGTACTTTAAACACAACGCAAAAATATCAGTTTTATTTGAGAAAGTTTGTAATTTTTTGGTGGTTGATCTGTTATTGTCTGTTGATTAATTATTTTTGTTCATGTTCTACTGTGTTATTTTATTCCGATAAATTATTTATCAGTACTAATACTAACGTCTTGTTTTACAAACTTAATTTCTCGTAGATATATCAATCATACTTCTAATTAATATACCTACTATTACTACTGACGATTATGTTATAAAAAAATAACCATTTAAAAGCATTATCAACTACTTCCTAACAGTTTTATTCCTTTCTAAACAAAACTGTTCTGTATTATAATAAGCCTTAAAGCCTTATAATAACCACTCGATTCCCAAAGGCGACCTTTATCAAGTTTACTTTAACTACGCTACGGTAAACGAAAAAAACACAGAAGCTGGACAACGTTTGACACTTCTGATGCCCATCCCAGATCAGGGGCCCTACTTTGTAACACTAAGCCCGTATATACGAATCTATCTGACTCTGTCATTTATGTCATATCATTACTGTCTTCAGACATTTTTTTTTTTTTTTTTTTTTTTTTTTTTTTTTTGTCGCCCTTTATAGGCTCAGCTCTGTCCCCTGATATGTTTTTTCAGGGAATTTTGCTTTCTTGGGCTTTTTATTTTTTATTCTTTATTTTTTTTTATTTATTTTCCATCTTTTTTATTACTAAATTAATTATAGACAGGGTATTTATTAACTATTCTACACTTTTGATTCACAAATTAACAACGAGTTCGCAGTTGCGACTATTTTGAACTTATTTCTAACACACATTTTGAAACTATATTATAATTTTTAAGTTGAGGCAAGTGGACTTCACAGAGTCCCGTTTTCATTATATTCTAATATCTTATATCTATCTTAATTTATATTTTACATCGGTTTTACACTGTTTTGGTTACAATTCCTTATTCTATTTTCATTGCTTAAGTGCTATATGCTCAACATATATTATAAACAATGCTTATATATCCTTATTCCTATTATTAACTATGCTACATATTTTTAAACAGTACATTATGAACCTATCTCTATTATTTTTATCTTGGATACAATCATATAACTTGTCTTTATCTATCTTAGTTCCTGTCAGCTGCTCAAAATCATGTCTGAGCATTGCGTGAACGGGACACTCTGCTAACAGGTGGGGGACTGTCTCTTCTACTGCTGGGTCACATACACACGCCGGGCTCTCCCTGCACTTGAAGCGGTTCAAATATTGGGAGAACCCACCGTGTCCCGTGAAGATCTGAGTCAGTTGGCCTGAAGGCCGAATGACTTTTATAAGCCGGTATGCATCAGTGACGTTGGGGAAAAACTTTTTAGTAGTCGAAGCAGTCTGTCCGTTGGTGTACCTATCGTTCCATTTGACTATAGTTTCCTCCCGCAGCATCTTTTTGACGTAGGATATCGGGCAGAGATCGTAATTCGGCTTCCTTTTGGAAGCTAATGCTGCCTCCTTCGCCAGTTCGTCCGCTCGCTCGTTGCCAGGGAGTCCTGCATGGGCTTTAATCCAGAAGAAGGAAACATCTTTATTCTGTTTCAAGGCCCGCTGCAAATTATCCCTGGCTTTGTGTGCAAGAGGATGGAGAGAGTCATGGCTAGTGAGCGTCTCGAGCGCTGCTCTAGAGTCGCTGTACACACCATAACTCTTTTCCACCCTCTTAAGGATGACGACCGTTGCTTCGCATATGGCCAAGAGTTCCGCCTGGTAAACTGTGCAGTACGCGGACAGACAAAGCTTTCGGTTCTGGATCTCGGCATCACCTTTCCATATGGAAAGTGATGCTCCGACCTTTCCCTCTAGCTTGCTGCCGTCGGTGAAGATCCGCACCTCTTGCACATTGTGCCTGTCAACAAGGTTTTGGTCTACCAAGCCTATGAACTCCAGGTCCATATGCGATGCCGGATGCGGCGATTCCGCAAATCCCACCACACGCTCTATATCCCTGTCGCACAGCAGCGCCGGAAATGACCCTCTCTTGGCCTCGTACAGGGCGGCTGCCTCCTGTACTCTGAGGTCGAGAGGCAGTATCCCCGACAGCAGCAGGGCGGCGTGGAGGGAGACCGTGCGGTACGATTTGCAGAGCTTTTGGGCGAATCCTCTCTGCACTGTATTCAGCTGCTTCTGAACCCCTACCTTATTTGCAGCTGGTGCCCATGCTGATGCTGCGTACAGTATAACTGGTTCAACTGCGGCGTTATAGATGGACCTAATGATGTCTGGTTCGAGGCCCCATGTGACTTTGGCTGCCCTGGAAACCTGTTTATAAATTGCTATGGCTTTCTTACATTGGGTCGCAATATGGGTGTTAAATGTCAGGTTTTTGTCGACAGTAAGCCCCAAGATCTTGATCTCCTTTGACATCGCGATGCCGATCCCTCCCATGCTCAGCCGAGGGGTGTCGTATTTCAGCTTCTTAGTCAAAAGCATCGCAAAGGTCTTGTGTGGTGCAAAGCGTAGCTTGTTGCTGACTCCCCATCGCTGGACATAATCAAGAGCAGCGTTTGCTCGTCGCTGGATGTCGCTCGCAGTATCTCCATCGAATACCAACGTCACGTCGTCGGCAAATGCTTGGACATAATGTCCCCCATCCTCGAGTCTAGTCAATAGTGGGTTTAGGAGCAGATTCCAGAGAAGGGGACCGCCAATCGACCCCTGCACGCAACCTTTCGTGGTGTTCCGCGTGCTTTCTTCCCCGGCAAACCTCACGGTAACTCGTCTGCAGCTCAGGTAGCTATCTAGTAGCCTCCTTAAGTTTACCGGACACTTTTCCTCAGCCAGTCGGACTCTGATTGCTGGCCACCATGCGCTGTCGAAGGCCCCCTCTATGTCCAATGAGACTAGGCAGACTAGCTTTTTCAGCTTGATTTTGCCTTTGATATGGTTCATTAGGCAATAGAGGGCGTCCTCGGTGCTCTTCTGGGGCATGAACCCGAACTGGCGAGTACTAATCCTCGGTACTAGGTGCCATTTCATCCGTGCTACTAGCATCTTCTCCAGGATCTTCCCCAAAACCGGCAGGAGACCTATCGGCCTATAAGCCTTGGGGTTCATGTAGTCGTCCTTGCCCGGTTTTCTCAATACCACCACTGTGGCTTCCTTCCAGATGTCCGGGAAGTGCGCTATCTGTACGCACTTGTTGTAGAGGGCCAGGAGAGCGTCCGGATCCTGGAGTATAGCTCGGCTGCAGATATCTGCGGTGAAGCCATCCACTCCCGGGGCCTTCTTTGGGTTAAAACTCCCTGTCGCGGTCTTTAGCTCCAGCATTGTAAACGGTGGGTCATGTGGATCACCACATTTCACGGCGTTTACATGCTCTGCCGTTTGTCTGACCCGGCGATGGTCTGAGTTGTCCGTATCTACGAGGTCTTCAGGGTAGAAGGTGTTTGCAAGTAGGTTTGCCGATTCTTGGGGATTGAGGTGTTTACCATTGTCTTCAGACATTGCCATGAGTAAAAGTACATGTCGTATTGTGCTCTTACTAAAAGGGCCAGTATTTTAGTCGAGAAGCGAGTAATTTAGTGGTTAAACGCGTCTAAAAATCAATGTAGTTGGTTGGTAACTAATTATGTCAAGCCAATATGAGTAACTCGTCCCTGCTCACTGGCTTATCGGCTAAACAAGTCCGAACTTGTTGATGACCAAAATATACCACTCACTTTTGAACTGTACTCGAACGAAAGTGCGAACGGTTTTCTGGAGTCGAAAGCTACGATCCCGTACCGAAAAGTTACGATAAAAAGAGAGAGCTGAAAGTTTGACTAAGAGTGTTGTTTGTGCTTTTGTCGTTAACCATTGAAACCTTTTTTCTCCTTCGCTTATTGGTAGCACCTTGTTAAATTATGGATGAGTTAATTTAACAGCTATCAACTGAAGGGCTAAATTACCAATGAGGTCCCTCGAGGCAATCGTACTTTGTTAATACAAAGTTTTATAATCATTGTTATGTAATTTGATTTGTTATTTTAATATATTGGTGGTCATCTAAGTGAGTTTTGCTTGTGAATATTTATAGTAATTTGTGCCCGTGATTTTATTAGGGTAGTCTACAGGATGTTACGCATGTATTACTTTTTTTTTTGACTTAATAAAATTTCTAAAAAAAGATTAGCCTGTGGGTATTAACTTACTGTTACATTGCGAGTGAATAGCCTGAAATAACTCCTTGTAACATTGCAAGTGAAAGTCCCACCAAAGATTCAGTGATTAGTTGAAACAAACAAACTAAAAATTGTTTTTGTGATGTAAGTTCTCTACGTACTTTTAAGTGCATTTGGTAAGATATTCATTTGAAATTTCAAACATACACTTTGAAATTCAAATGAACATGAAAAATTTTATTTATTTCTATAGATATAAATTAAATACCTACTTACATTCGTCATAATCATCAATAACGGCTTAACTATATCAGTCCACAGATAGACACAGGGGGGACAGAAGGCGGATCGTGCCATACCAGCCATGCTTGGCGCGCGGGTTGGCAATCGAAGTTTGGCCAGTGGTGGATAGAAGACGCTGCTGCTCTGGCATTACTCCTTTAGCTATCCCTTACGACACCCTTAGGAAGAGAAGGGGTGAGCCGATGCACATACACACAAAAACACACACACACACACATTTACATACTTTTAACAGTAAGACCCAACTTCACCAACATTTAAACAGCCGGTAAACAAAGAGTGACGATTAATTTGACACAATTCCCATACAATATGTCAAATAATATTTTAAACGCTGTTTAAACTTAAACGTCTGTTGGTCAGGCCTTAGAGCTAACTTTTTTATTTTAATTTTATTACTAATGCCTGTAATCTTACATTATTTTTAGAAGTTTATGTCCTTTTGTTGGCAGATGGTTCCCTATGGTACAGGCCTAGCTTATTGTAGGAATAATCGCAAGTGTGTTAGATTTTTATTGAGAAAATAAATCTTACTTACATTTACAACTCGTAACACAGTTTTCACGACATTGTTTCATCGACCATATCGATTCGAACAATACATTGCGGCGTGAACATTAAAATTTATTATCGGATGTAATAGTTATAGCGTAATGTATTCACTTAAGTCAAACTGACGGCAATTTACCGTATAATGAGATTGTAAATATGCACTGCCTGCTTACAGTGCATGTATAATATAAATACTGCAGATAACTAATATTGGTAACGACTGGTCTTCTTTCTAGTACAACTGTGTTACTTTGTTTCACACAGAAACTTATGAATCGATTTTGACGAGATTTCATACAAAGAAGGATAAGAACTTGTAAAGGAAAACGCTATTTTGGATCCTACGGCTGGGTACAGGTTTTCGCCGTATTAACGTGTAGTTAACGCGGGCAGAGCTGCATGCGAAAATCTGGTACAAAATAAATCATGCATTTCTGAGCTTTTTAATAGGTACATAGATAGACAACTTTAAGTCGTACATATATGATAACATCAATTTTTTACAAAATTTCAAAGGAAATAAAAACATTTGTTTAACCGTTAACATCTAGGTATTTTAGTGATTGTTCAACGAGTAATTGATCTCTCTGAAGCGAACTCTCATCATTAGCGGTACCATTTTCAACTCCTGGCAATTTCCCTTTATTCCATGTTTTCCCATGAGTTCCTAACCCGTTCCAGGGAAGGAGTACTTCCGGAAAACTCATTAGGTGGTACACGCCGAGCCCGCAGTCCTGAGGGAGGCATGAGGAGGCATGAGTATCCGTAGTTCTGGTTTTAGTAACTCACTTCGTGGCTTAGTACCGTGCGAAGGTGTTATATCATATATGTTGTTAATAATTAACGTGCTGACTATCTCTTTGTTTGTAAATGAAGAACAGTAAAAACTGTTTTATAATGGATCGTACTTGTGCAGAGTAGGAGCTATAAATAAATAATTATTGAGGTACTTAATTGACTGTTAAATTGTCACATAACAACTTATTAACATTTTATTATACATCTGTGTTGTGTAGGTACATATGGTATTTAATACAGTACTTTCAAATCTTAGTTTCCTTATTAAGAGGAAACACAAGGGCCGTTTTTCCATACAAACGTAGTCCCCTGTTTCCACCCTGGATAATGCCAGAGAGCAATAATTTTTATTACAAAAATCTATAGCTACTATTAGCATGTTTCTATGTTTTCTTTTTTTTCATAAATTAATTAATAAAAGAGATAAGAGCCTCCAAAAATCTAAAATATTCGCCAGATTTTCCGCTGTGTGTTTAAACATCCAGAAAAAAAATTTGGCTAAATTTTAGAAAAAAAAGGAAAATATACAAACACGGCCAGAGCCTTTCTTTAATTTTTTATGAAAAAATTATTTAAATGGGTCTAGTTTTGGAAACGGACTCGAGGGACTACGAAACATTGATTTTGTGTGTTTTTAGTAGGTATTTTCGGTCCAAGATGCAGTTTTTTGTCTCTATAACGCTCTGCGGGGGAGGCGTTGGGGACTGCGCTACAGCAATATATTTTACAAATAACTATTTTTCAATTCTCTCGACCTTAGTGTTTCCTCTTAAGAGACACAGATATTTTGCGACAGCTTAAACATTACAGTATTTCCAAAAAGAGTATTTTTCTTAACGTATTTTAGTAATATCAAGCGGACAAACCTTCGTAATACTTGTTCTTTATTTATGGTTCAAATAACTGATCTTGAAGATCTTCTTCTCTTTTATAATCACCGAAGTTGTTTATATTTAATTTAATTTAATAGCCTTGGTACATTATGATAAAATAAATAAATAGGCTTAATTTTTATTTAATAAAAAAAAATTATAGGTAACGTCCTTAATAAACATAAAATAGGTATTTTTATATGATATTTTAAGCAATTAAATTGCAATTTTAATATCAGTATTTAAACTTGAAAAATTATGTCTCAGGTGGGACTCGCACCCGCATCTCCTCGCATGCTAAATGGTTAAAGCGCCGCGCCCGGCATGCGAGGAGATGCGGGTTCGAGTCCCGCCTGAGATATAATTTTTCAAGTTTAAATACTTATAAAATAGGTATGTCAAAACTTACAAATTTATAACAACAAATAAAAAAAAATATTACATAGAAGTTGAGACATTACTAATTATTTGGCAAGCGTGGTGATTAATATACAGGATGAAATTTTAACCACCTTCCAAATTTTAATATAACAATCTACGAGACAAAAAACAAATGACGTATTTTTTCTTTTGGTATAGCCCAGTACAAAAATGACAAGATAAAGCACTTAGAAAATGTCCGCCAAAAATTAAAAGTTTTTGATACGGCCGCCTAGCAACTCTTTTTTTACGCGTTGCGCATCTCATTCATTCATTACGATACTATTCAAAAGTTTTTGATTTTCCCTTTATACCCTAACAGGTCTAGGACCGTAAAAATTGAAAACTATATCGCGAAAAATATTTTCGGGTGACAACTTGATTTACATTTTTTACTTCATAAATAGGCTCTAAATACGATACTGAACGCCTATAAAAATTTTGGAAAGTGGTTAAAATTTCACCCTGTATAAGCGTGGCGTCTATTATATTGCTGTTGTATCTATAAATATTGTCGGTTTTAGATACAAGTTTTTTTTGTCTTATAGTTTCAACTAAAATAATAATAAATGTGATACTCGTACTTAAAATATTTATTTAAAATATTTATTTAAAATATTTTAAGTCATGTAATCTATTGTGTTTATCTGATCGATGATAATAAATGTATCTGTATTTAGTTGTGCAGCTAATTTAGGTAGCGGTTCAAATTTATAACAACCCTAACCCCTTAAAAACCCTCATCGCATTCCGCAGGTGTCGCTCACGCGCCCACACAAATGAGAAGTTACTTCATGAAAACCAAATGAAAGCAGTCGTGTAGTCAATAGAATTAAGGAACTGGAATCGGTAAATTGGTATTATTTTATTACTAGAGTAAACTGTAACAGGGCTTATACCATGTACCTTGTGTCCACACTCGGGCTATGTCATGGATGCCAGGGGGGGCATGAGATATGATGAGACGCACAACCGCCGAACCGCGACGAACAACACCGAGCCAACGTTCGGTTCGCGAGCGAACATCGATGCTCGGTCGAACCACTCCCTTCAATATCTTCATAGTGTGCGGTCACTGTTGTAGTACCTGTCCCGAATTACACTCAATCCTATAAAATACAGTCCGCTTTTTATTTCCACCTGATCTACCACCGAAGGCACCAACGCTTCTCCTTAACACTTGCTTTTTATGAGTGGCTGATATTTCGGTACTGTTGCAAGCGCCTTATCTCGGGAGTAAACAAGGTACAGTCAACAGCAGCACGTCAATCTACCACAAAACGTCATTTTCTCAATTGATATTGATCTCTACTTGTTGGACTTAAAGTTGAAAATCAATTCCTAGTAGGTTGACCTGCCGTTGTCTGTAGGTATATGGTATAAAACCCGAATCAATTAACTCCAGTGGTAGTGAACATTCAAGTTTAAATTAATTCTTTTTTTGTTTGTTTGTGCATTTACATGTAGATGATATTGCCCTGGAGTGGGGTGATTTTAGACTATTACTTGACATGCTTCATAAGAGCGGGAAAAAAGATATACTAGCGACTCCTTTGATAAAAAAATTAATCGACAAGTCTCATGACTTGACAATAACTAAAGATAGAATCAGAAATGAGGAAATCTTTAAGAGGAAACACTACGGGCGAGACAATTGAAAAATAGGTATTTGTAAAATCTATTGCTGTCGCGCAGTGGCAAACGCCTTCATCGCAGAGTGTGACAGAGACAACTGCTTCTTGGACCGAAAATACCTACTAAAAGCACACCAAATCAACGTTTCGTAGTCCCCCGATTACTTTCCCAAAACTAGACGGATTTAAAAACTTTTTTTCATTTAAAATTAAAAAAAGGCTTTGGCCGTGTTCGTATGTTCTCCTTTTTTTCTAAAATTTTGCCAAATTTGTTTTCTGGATGTGTGAACACAGCGCAAAATCAGGCGAATTTTTTCGATTTTTGGGAGCTCTTTTTTTATTAATAAATTTATGAAAAAAACAGAAAACCAAGAAACATGCTGATAGTGGCCATAGATTTTTGTAATAAAAATTATTGCTCTACTGGCTTTATCCAGGGAGAAAACAGGGAACTACGTTTTTATGGAAAAATGGCCCTTGTGTTTCCTCTTAAAAGAACCAAGAAAACCGACATCGCTCGAATAATTGCAGAGCTGAAGTGGCAGTGGGTGGAACACATGGTAAAAAGGACCGATGGCCGTTGGAGCGGGAAAGTCCTGGAATGGTCACCTGATGAAGATCTGTGCGTGGGACCACCACCTGGTGCACGATCAGACAAAGGTCGCGGAAGCCGTTGAATGCGAGTGGTACGGGACCGATCGTTGTGGAGATCCTCAGGGAAATATGTCCAGTTGTGGGCGTTGTTTGGCTCAGAAAATGATTATGATGGCCTAAAACTTTGTTATGTCATAAAGTTACAAATAAAATAAAACCGGCCAAGTGCGAGTCGGAATCGTGCACGAAGCGTTCCGTACCAAAAAGGCCAAAAAAACGGGTTTGTTGTATGGGAGCCCCCCTTAAATATTTATTTTATTTTGTTTTTAGTGTTTGTTGTTACTCGTATTGCGGTAACAGAAATACATAATTTGTGTAAATTTCAACTGTCTAGCTATCGCGGCTCTTGAGATACAGCCTGGTGACAGAGCGACGGACAGACGGACAGACGGACAGACGGACAGACGGTCAGACAGCGAAGTCTTAGTAATAGGGTTTTACCCTTTGGGTACGGAACCCTAAAAACACGATCGATACTTATCGATACTTTTAAATACCATTTTGTTGCTTTGTGTCTCAATATGAACCTTTTTAAAATAGAAAATGTAAACTGAAAAAATGTCTCATCTAGTTATCCACAGATCATCTCGTCTAAATGTTGTGGACATGGCCATATTGCATGTAATTTTGAGACGTATGCAGAGTGGCGTAAATTTGCATACAAATAAGAGGCGCTGAGGACTAGATAGGTAATTAATGGCTGGGTTATTTAGTCTAGGTTTTAGACTGGCCGCGTTTCAGCACAGTAAGAGACTAATCAAGTAGACTCGTCTATGCAGGAAGACTCGCCTATGCAGAAAGACTCGTCTATGCAGAAATTGACTCGTTCGAAACAAAAAAAAACTGCTCTAACAGTATCTACCAACTTTGAGCCATTCTTATACTTAAATGTTTCGTTAAAAAAGGAGTCATGTGGTGCCACACAGAGTCATATATTCCCAAATAAAGCTATTGTTAAGTAAGCTTGGGTTATGGGGTACTATTAACATATGATAACCGATAAACATACTTTTTTTTTTAAATATATACCTACTTAGTATACATAGAAAAACACTCAGACCAGTACAAACAGACATGTTCATGCACACAAATATTTGTACTGTGCGGGGAACGAACCTACGACCCATGGGTTAGAGCAGAGTTTACTACCACTGGTCCAACTGGTCGTCCGATGATGATAATGATGACCATTTTTATGAACTTTTTCTTTGCAAAGGAGGCTACTAATTCTGTTATAATTTTAAACTATAAATTATAGTTTGTCTAGACCGAAATACGACACACAGTGAACCAGCTCTTTTGCATATTCCATAACTACAAGGCTGATGTGTGGGCGTTTCCATTTAAAATATATTCATATAAACTCACACGGGAGTTAATTAAAACTGGCTACAAACAGCTGTACTGTTTCCAGTTTATTCATTTTACTTTTCACTAACATTGTAGTGAATGTTATACAACTTCGAGAATAACTATCAGCCCCGTTATTCCAGTGGTTTAAATACCGGGCTAAGATCTCGGGGTTCTGGGTTCGATTCCCGGGTCGGGCAACAAAAAGTTATGGTTAGTGACCACCAACCTGCATTTGGCAAGCGTGGTGATTATGCCTGTACCCATCATTGCTATGGTAATTTGAATTCAATGACGGGCCATTGACCTGCAGTGGGATATTTTAAGGTCGTTACTCTTTTTACCCATAGTAAAAGTTGTATATAACCAAAACCAACCCCTTCCAAGGAAGTTAACTAGTATGAAAATTACCATATCATGAACTAGATACGCTAGCTTCGCTCAACTAACCAGAGAGAATAAAAAAAGGCGAAAAAAAGACTCAAACGGCTCCCAACAAGTCATTAGCTTCGCGGCATATTTTTTCGCTTGATGCACTCGTTTTCAGGTGTAGGGTAACCATGAAGATTTGTTTAGAATAAAATTTATGTAAATAACATCACATATTCTTCTGACCCTAAAGTAAGTAACTAAGTTAACACTTGTGTTGTATAAATCAGAAATGACGAAGGTACCACAAGCGACTAGTCCCGAGAAAATATTCAAACTTACTTTTTTCTATATTGATACGTTGGGAAATAGACCCAGGGATAACGGAGCAGGCCCCCAGTTCCGCTAATTCTATTGATTACGATTTTACGATTTACGATTACGATTCTATTGAGCCATTTGTAAATGGCTCAATAGAATAGTAATTGCATCTCAATCGTATATTCTGACATTACTACCTTAATAAATGTGGGATTGGGGCCCAGGTGACATTGAACACCGGTATACATACCGGCAGACTGGCGTACAACGCCAGTCTGCCTTAGAGGTCGTCAATAAATTGACTTGAATCATATTAGGTTCAGCTCCGCAATTTTTACAGGCTATGTCGGTTATAAATATTAGTCGTCCTAGGTCCTGATTTTTGATTCTATCCCGCAGAGAAATACCAAAATAACTCTCTATATTGCCCTTGTGCGACCATAAGCGACCACGTATCAGGCCTCTAAGTCATCACTGGCAACACGCAGTGATCAAAGACTCGCGTCTTGAGACACTGAGGTATTTAGGCCGCGAAGATTTTTCGTTGCTTCCACTTAAGAGAAAAAAAATAACTGTCAATAGGTTATCTTATCAAATAAGTTGATTTTATCAAACATTATTTGAGTGTTTATCCTGTCAAATTGGTTACTTATTGCGACCCTACACAGCTCTGAATGTGCAGGGCCGTACCAGGAAAACGTGCTCAAAGGTTTTGTTTGCTTCACGGCTCATAACGAAAGGTCCAAGGAGTATTAAGTACACACTCGTAACAACTTAACTAAATATTTTTGACCAACTGAGAAATTTTTATTGTATGACGCATTTTTTTAAAGGCTTTGATGATATTTTGTAAAACTCAAAGTTGTAAAACCCCGAATAGAAAAAGATAAGTTTTATAGCTTTCAATAATTTAAAAAATAAACTATTCCACAAAAATTGAAGCAACAGTAAAAGTGAAATAATCAATCAATTTAGTCGGTGCCAAATAACAAATTATTGGCAATTATTAAGATCGGACTCAAAATTAGTAGCTTATTCGTATTTCATGCTTTTCGTCGGTATTTTTCTCATCAAGTATTTTTATTTTGTTATTCATACTGCTCCTAAATTAGCACGTAACCACAACGTACCGTTACACGTAAGCACAACATGGGATAGACGAGGAAAAAATATCCACTTGACATATAAATGCAGAGGTGCCTCGAAAATCTTATTTAGGGAGTTTATTTGACCGCAACTAGACAGACATGCGGTTAAATATGAAACTTTCGTTTTATTTCCCTTAAACTAAAATACAAAAAAAAAATTGCTCGTGTGTCCATTTGCTTCAGTATTGATTTTACACTTATTTTGTCAACCTCTTATTAGTTACTGAGAGTACGCAACCTTAACTATTAATTTTGCACAGCTAATAAGCTCACTTAAAAAGTCAAACTTCAGCTCAAAACTTGCCCTGAAAAACGGGTTGCAAAATTTTAAACGTTCCTTAGTTATTTCAAGGCAATTAGTATCCCCCGTTAGTTACTAAACTCCAATTTTAAAGCGAAATATCCTAATTAAATCTTACAATTAACCGTCAAATTGCAAACAAACATACATTTCCCAGATTTCGCGCCGAAGTAAGTTCATTTCGGAAGTTCTTCTGATCCTCCCATATTTCATTCGAAGCTAGTTTTATTTTGAACTGTACGTCGCGGGGACTATTCTGGAAGCATACGATATTCTCAATCGATATGAACTTTTGTTGTGACTTTGTGCTACTGCCAGTTACAGTTGCAAATTGTTTATAAGCAAATTAAATTGCTTGTGTAAATTGAAAATGCGATTCCTTGATTAACAATTTTGACTGCTTTTAGTGGGACTCGAACCCATCAACTTCTGCTTATCGGGCGACTGCTCCAACAATGGGGGGCTATCGCTAGTGAATTTGCCAGTAGAGGCGCTTGTATCGCGTGAGGTCCAATATCAATCACTTTTCACTGGTTTTAGCGGAATTTGTTGCATAAATTAAAATTTCTTTAATTTGCCTGCTGGAAAGTGATCTCTTTCGTAAAATATCGCAAATATGGATTATTTGGCAATTAATGTGAACGCTTTAAAAGCGGAATTAAGAAAAAGCGCAAAAATAGGCGGCCTCAAGAGCAACTATTTCAGAAGTTAGTTTGTTGATATCAAGATAGTTATTTATAAACAATATAACCTTGATTAAATTCAACATATAACACTTTGTTTCAGCGCAAATCGCCTTAGGCAGCTATACCTCCGGACCTCAGTCTACAGTGGCGCCAACTGGTGAGCAAAGAAACGGTAGTCCCCATTGAGCTACCCAGACATTTTGTGTGTCGATGGCTATATTCAAGGCCTTACGCTGTAAGCCAGCGGAGTCTTATAAAACTTTTGGTTAATCAAGCACCTCCAGGACAATGTCCAAACATTTTTTTAACAAATTAATAACTGGTTATTAAGAAACACCTGCTATATGCTTCAAACTTTTTTTATTAGCATGTTCTTAGCTGGTGTAAATTGAAAATCCAATTCCTCGATTAAAAATGGGATTCGAAACGCAGTAGTCCAGTGAGAGACAGGTTATGGGTACAACCTGTCTCTCACTAGACTACTGCCTTTGAGCTATCAAGATATGTCGACGAACGACCGAACTTATTTAAGCCTTTACGCTGTCAGCCAGTTGGAATTTTTCGCCACAATCACCACGCTTCACAAACAGTTTGGTCTAAAAGAGCCTGCAGTTTATTTGATACAGCAAGCTAATAGTCACCTCTTACAACCTATAGGACAAGGAAGCATATGTTATTAAAGGAGATGTCCCATAATAGGCCCAGAAATAGTACACTATTTACAAAAAACAAGAAAAATTTACTGTTTCTGGGAAAAATACATATAAATTTATTATACGAGTATAACGTATAATTTAGTGGTTCGAAAATAAACAAGATCGAATAATTTATCAAACTCTATAGACATTCCAAGATGGCGTCCATCTAAAAAAACTTTAAATGTCAGTAGCTGTCAGATACCCCTTGTCACTTTGGCATAATCATTCACTTCAAGTTTGTTTTAAATCGTGTTTTAAATGTAGTTCATTATAACGACCTCATTTTCGATTTCTGGATTTGGTATTGATCGACACATTACTTGCATAATGTTTGTTGTTACTACAGCAAGCGATGGCACTCGACTCCTAGACTGACAGACGTCATCAAAATGTCATCTTCCGCCATGATGGTTTTGTTGTTTTGTATTGCTATTTTCTTACTTAACTCTTTATTTAAACCACTAATAGAGCCAATTTAAAAGAATTGGATAATAACAAAATCTTGTAGGTGTATTGGTCTATCTTTTGGTGGGGTGTACAGGTTCTGGGCCTGGCTTCCATGCAATTTGGGACATCTCCTTTTAGATCAGCATCACACCGCCACAGAACGAGAACATACATTTACTAATTTACTTTTAACCCTATTAAATTTGTTTATGCAACAACAAACTATGTACACACCTACCTACCTCATCACTAATCCCCCAAAGGACATTCCTCACACGTCTGACCCGGCAATCGCTTCGCTCAACCGTATTACGGAATGAAGCTCGCGGGTCTGCAAATAATACTATTTGTTGTGATTCAGACAAGGAAGACAGATAAAACACAAATACTAAGCTAACAGCATACACTAAAAGGTGAGCTAAATGAGCTATCTAAATAGGCAAGCCTGTAATCCATAGGATATGGAATTTGACAGATGTAAGCTCTCTCAATGTGTTGGGTTTATAGTCGTTCTTAGAATGGCACGTTAAGTCGTTAGATCCGTATTACGTCAGTGGCTTGTTATAGGTGGCTTGAAAAACTCTGACACCAGAGGTAATACTTAAAATCATAGGGCAGGAAGAATAGTGAGAAAATTTACCACACACATGGTTTCTACAATTCAAGCTAATATTAGACATTAAAGTTAAAATTATATTTGCGTAGTTGCCCCATTGGTCTAGTGGAACACCCCGTTGGTGTAATGGTTTAAATACCGGGCCAAGATCTCGGGGTCCTGGGTTTGATCCCCGGGTCGGGCAACAAAAAGTTTCAAAGTTTCGAACAATGCTCGGGTTTGTGATCACCAAACGGAGCATTTGGCAAGCGTGGTGATTTTACCCATCATTGCTATGGTAACTTGAATTCAATGGCGGAGGCCTTTGCCCTGCGGTGGGAGGCCTTTACCTTGCGTAGTTAACTCATTCGTGGTCACCAGAACTCTATCCGTATCCCGGATGCTGTAATATCTTAGGTAAATCCTTGAATAAATTACATAATTCAATTTTCAAGCGGTCAAGGGCGTGTCAAGTCACGAGCAGTGTTAGGTTCCGTAGCAGCTCGACTCAAATGCGGATTTACATCATTTTGTTGTTCCATAAACCCATATCTTACATACATAATAAGAGGTTACTTCATTTTTAGGGTTCCGTTGCCAAATGGCAAAAACGGAACCCTTATAGATTCGTCAAGTCTGTCTGTCTGTCCGTCCGTATGTCACAGCCACTTCTTACACACGTAATCTGAAAGTATTAGCATGACACAGTTAAAACTTGGTAGGTAGGTGTATTATGTTGACCGCTTAACGATTCTCATACAAAAAATAAAAAATAATGATATTTAAGGGGAGCTTCCCATACATAGACCTAAAACGAATTTTATTTTTTTTACTCTAATCTATACGTATGGGGTATCTATGCGTAGGTCTTCTAAAAAGACATAAAGGTTCTTAAAACCATTTTTTCCAAAAGTCTAACATTTGGAAGATAGGTGCTTCCAAAGTGGTAAATCGTTCTAAATCAGTAAACTTAGCTTTCATTTCAATGTATGGTGTTCGCGTAAACTCAAGAAAACAGATGTTATAAACCTGTTAACTGCTGTAGCAGCAGTCGACTAAAGTCGTTGCCGGTCAATTACCATATTAATTTTAAAAGAAGCATTCATGTTTCTTAAGCCTTGCAATGAAGTCTATGTCACATGTCATTGTGTTGTGTTCATCCTTCCGGACGAAGTCGCACGCAAAGGCAAATATTATATACTTTGCCTATGCAAAATTACAGCTTTGGAATACGGAGTTAATAGACAGACACGGCAAAACCAAAAGGGTTCCTTGGGGTTCCAAGGATTGTGACTACACAATCTTGAAAAACAAATTCAACTAAGTACCATTTACAAGAGCAAAAGGCTGTAAATGTTTTACATTTACATGAATGAAAACAAAAACACATTTTTGGTTGAGATAACTAAGAACATAAAATCAGAAATTGTTATTCATTTTCATTGTGTTCCAACGTAACTACCGTCTGAACAGTAGAATATTGAATTAGTAGAGTGATTCAATAATAACTACCCTCTGTAGAGCGCGAATTAATTTTAAGACTTCGTCGAGTGCGCTTTTGTTAGTGGCCTGAATCATAACTTTGTGTGAATCATAGCCAAGAAGATGTAGTATTAAATTATTTTATCGTAGTTATGGCAATACTACTTTTTGAAAAGTTATTGACCAACCAATTGAAATTGAACAACGACTCGGCTTATGTAGCGCGATGGTGCGCCTACTACGTAAGGCCTCGGGTTCAATTCCTGATCTTACTTCTGAAATAAGAAAACGATCATTTCGTGGCTTGTGTCTGAATCGGTGGCTAATGGTCCTTAAGTAGTTTGTGTCTGGAATGTGCTGGTAATAGTTGTGTTTATGAAAGGAACGTTAAAAACACTGTTAATTTTTTAAGGATAATTTCAATAATAAAAAGAAGATATGAATAAACAAATAGTGAGCAAGGGAATTCTGCATAACAATGTACCCTGAATATAAAAAAAAAACAGACTTTAGAAATTGACGGCCTTAGGCCTCCGTTTAAGACGTAAACAACAAACGACTTGTGCCGTGGCATCGATTATAAATAATTAAATATTTATTAAAAAAATTATTATAAATACGTTTATAATTCTCGTTATAAGAAACAGGTCGTGGATAAAGTTTTCTTTTATCTTTATGACAGTAAAAGCTTTTTCTTATAATGTTTCCTGAAACGATATAGCAAAATACTTGTACGTACGTTGCACGTAGCGTAGTGTGTCCAGGGAAGAATTAAAACTTGATAAAATCTATACTAATACATGAATCTAAAGAGTTTGTTTGTTTGTTTGTTTGTTTGTTTGAACGCGCTAATCTCAGGAAGTACTGGTTCGAATTGAAAAATTCTTTTTGTGTTGGATAGTCCATTTATCGTTAGGCTATAAAACATCACGCTGCGACCAATAGGAGCGAAGCATGAGTGAAAAATGTTGCAAAAATAGTTGTGATCATAATAACAGAAATTGACACGAACGAAGTCGCGGGCAACAGCTAGTATAAAATATAATAATGGCAATAATCTATACTAATATATAAAACTGAAGAGTTTGTTTATTTGTTTGTTTGTTTGTTTGAACGCGCTAATCTCAGGAAGTACTGGTTCGAATTGAAAAATTCTTTTTATGTATCCAGTTTTGGTCAGTTCCATAACAGCACTCTGTGAATGCGACAGGTGAACGAAATTTCAATTGCTTGTAAATTAATATTTTCAACCGTCGTAAAAAACATAAAATATGCACAATTCAACGCTTATCATTATGGGATAGACCGATTTTGATTACTATTTGGTGTTAATCTGAGTTCCCATATCTCAAGGTAGCTCACGTTAAAAGAAAGCCAATAATAGATAATATCGTAAGTAAAATCATAAGTTTCGTTACTTTGCACCATAAAGGCTAGATGTAAAATTGTAGAGACGTGCTGTGACTAAAGTAGACAATCAAGTTAATAACAGAGCATACCAGAAAGTAAGAATGTATCATAATTCAAGTGACTAAATACGATCCTAGAAACTAGATGCAGTCTGTACTTCAAAGCTCGAAATATCACATGACAGCGCTCCGTGTAATTGTGCAAGCTAGGCCGGGCTCGCACACATTACTGCGCTGGCTGTTCCGAACTCGCCTCAGGGTGTGACTGGTATCGGTGACAAGCAGTAGCGTATTCCTATATTATGTTTTTTCACTGTTTTTATGTAATAGGGGTTAAAGTATGAAATTGCCGATTATTTTCCCACTTTTTATTTTGTTTATAGCTCTTAAGTATAGTCATATTATTGCGTAATTCTTTTTGTATTGTATCAAAAACTAAATAAAGTAACTTTTGACCAAAAAAAAATGCAATACTAGTGCCTATTACTTCAAAGGAAGTCGTTGAAAAGACCCCTTACAATGTGTCAGCTGACCTTCTTGCTTCAATTAAGTATATTTGTATTATATACTTTGACTGTCAGAAATTGAAATACTATAATGCGTAGCTTTATAACCATCTAACTTTCACAGCATCGAAAACGGTTCAGGTGTTTTTAAAAAAACAAAAACATTGTTAGTATGAAAAAAATGACTTTTCTCGATTTCGTCCATACAAAACGGCAATTTCATACTTTAACCCCTAATATTTATTAAAGGTACAGCAAAAAAATCAAAATCATGATATCTTTAGTCTTAAAACAAACCAAGATTTATTTATAAACCTTATTCATCCTCCCACTGCAGGGCAAAGACCTCCATCATTAAAGTTACCATACCAATTATAGAAACAGCCACACTCACCACGCTTGCCAAATGCGGGTCGGTGATCACAAACTCGAGCAATGTTCGATAATTCGAAATTCGTGTTGCCCAATCCGGGGATTGGACCCTGAACCCCGATATCTTGGCCCAGAACTTGAACCACTAGACCAAGGGAGTGTCACCCATAATACCTTGGATATAAAAAGACAAATAGTGTAAGCTGTTACCTTGCACCAGCCCCGTAGACCCCTCGAGGCCAATGCTAGGCACGTCTTCACTCATTTAAGTTTTTATTCCAGCAGGAATCTAGGATTTAAAGTTCCAAATGACTATAATTTTAACTCCACAGTAAGCTGACGGCGTATTTACATATTTGAAGTTTTAGCACGGCTACTGATAGTTTTTCAAGTAATAGTGAATGTTACAATTGCTTTTCCCAGTTAATTACTCTGTTTCGCTCAGATTTTTGTTCGTTTTCGCATTTTATTCGAATCTGCCTGTCGCGCGTGCAGTACTGGCACAGTACCTAATTTCACTACTTTTTATCATTTTACAGGTATTCCAGAGGAGACTTCATATAGATCAATAGTGGAGAGAAGACATTGCTGCCAGAGCAATGTCTTCTCTCCACTATTGACCAAACCGAAAACGATGATTACACGAACTCCAAGGCTTATAGACCAACAGGATTCCTGCCGGTTTTAGGGAAGATCCTGGACAAGATGGAGGAGCACGGATGAAATGGCAACTTCTGACTTACAAACTGATTCTGGCTGAAATGGTTTTCCACAATCAAGTCGTTAGAAAAAAAACCTTGATTGACCTAGTCGAGAAATGAATAGGGACGCTTGCGAAGTAGGTGGACCACCGCGCCACTACACAAACCGGGTTGTCTATTAATTAAGGTCAGGCCCAACGAAGAATAAGTTTACCAAAACTGAATCCGTAAACACGAATGAATACTGACAAACTGAAAACACGTATTCCAAAGGCTAGTTTAACTAAAGCAATGCTTAACTAGTAGGGGGTGAGATGTATGTTGGAATGTTGAGGTTTAGCTTGGTTAGTTGCGCTTAAACATGTATTGAATACATTTGTACGTCTCCAAGACATTATTCGTTTACTCTAGACGTTTGAATACTAAAAACCTTATCACTTATTATAGAGAATCATCAGTTTCTATACGTATTTTGCTGCAACCTAGCAGTATTGCTGCGTCTAGTTTTGTACGTTCCCCATCTTTCTTCATCAGTCCATTTATAGACTCGTCCAAAGAGGGGAATTAATCCAAAATCGGCCCTTTTGGCAAGTAGGACAGCGAATGCTTTGGCCAATTGGGAAGAGAGTAGAGCTGCAAGCAGGTATTCTTTCGTCAGTGCTTTTTAGTAGCCTCTATAATGTCTTCCATAGAACAAAAAGTGTTTATCATTATAAAATATATCTATACCAAAGACTACCTTATGGTACCGGTGTTTTACAAATTTTTAAGGCAAGTCTAAAATAACCAAATTTACAGGGTATTATGTAAATGGTATGACAAGCAAAAAGCTTATGCTAACACATGCATATAAATAGCATAGTGAGGTCAGAAATTTGGTATTTGATACTAATTTTTTTTTATACATCAAATTTTTAGCTTCTTATTTTTGTAAAATGATGATATCCAATTTCTGACTTAACCATAGTATTAGACTTGCTATACCATTTACCTAATTTGCTGTATAAACCTATTATTTTTACGTTTACAAATACGGATTTCTAAGGAGTTAAGTCATAACATTTGATCAAAATTTGTGTACATCTCGCAAATATCAAATGTCCTCAAATAGTTTTATCTAACCATCTTTACTCTTGAAGATCTCAAACTAGTTCCGAGACGTCAGAACTCGTTAACTGAAACACATTTCGTCTAAACTATGACAACTGTGGCTACAGTTCCCGTTCCAGTATTCCCGGCTTAGTTTGTGTACCGAAACGGAGTTTAAGGTATACAAAGCACTATTGAAGTGGAAGATTTATTAGTGGATTTAACTCAAGTGTATGATATTATTTTATCTTTATTTATACCCTTTAAGGCTAAGGCTGCTTTCTTTAAAATGTCCAATGTATTATGTGACAGTAATATAACTGATATTATAAGTGCAATTAAGTTGCTAAAATATCAAATAAAGTATATTTCATTTCCCTTGATCGCCTAACAAAATGCTATGTATGGTCCACTTTACTGTACGGGTACGAGACGTGGGTCCTCAGAAAAGACAGCTGCAATAGACTACAGGCTTTTGAGATGTGGTTATTGCGTAAAATGTTAAAATCTATGGACCAGCTTTACATCAAACGTCATAGTACTGCAACGTGCCGAGTGTAAACGGGAACTGATGTCAACTATAATGAAAAGGAAAGTTGCCTTCTTTGGACATATGCAAAGAGGTTCTCAATATGAGTTTTTAAGGCGGATTCCCGAAGGCAAGATTCCTGGCAAGAGATCACCAGGCCGACCCAGAAGAAAATGGATAGATGACATCAAAGACTGGACCAAATTCCGTTATTATGACCAGCTAAATAGTGCGGCTTAAGACCGCATCAGTTTCTACATGCTGACTTCCAAACTTCAATTTGAATATCGCACCCCATGATGATGATGATTATACCCTTTACGTGATTTAAAACCGGGTTAAGATCTCGGGGTCCCGCGTTCAATCCCTGGGTCGGACAGCAAAAAGTTTCGAATTATTGAACAGTGCTCAGGTTCGTGATTACTAGCCCGCATTTGTCACTCGTGGTGATATTGCCTTTACGTATCATTGCCAAGGTAACTGGAATTCAATGATGGAGGCATTTGCCCTGCAGTGGGATGATTATAGGCCGTTACTTTACTTTTTTACTTTATACCCACTTTTCGAACACTTAGGGGCCGTCTACAAATTACGTCACACATTAAGGGGGGGGGGGTCTTACTTTTGGTGACATTGGGCAAAATAGTATGGGAATTTTCGTAAAAATGCGTGACCATAGGGAAGGGGAGGGGTTTGAAATTCTTAAAAATCGTGTGACGTAATTTATGGATGATCCCTTAGCAGCGTTCGTGTATTACGTGGCCTAAGGTGTTATTGGTCTTTTGAAGGTTATTTGAAAACACATTCAAAACTGCTCTGCTACTCCTGCTTCTAATTATGACAGTCTGTTATGTTCTGATCTACGCTATATGAGCAAACTGTGTCTGGAGTTTTTGCAGTAACTGTGTAACTCTGGACAGTTAGCTAACTTTTAATGAGTTTGTGATGTTTGATTTTAGTAAAAAACTGTTTTCAAAATGTTTGGCAAATAATTGTATATTTTAGGTTTCTGTCTCTGTTTAAGTTTCTGTCTGTCAGGTAAGTAATGCGGTGTTTGTTTTTCTAGAGTCTCTCAAGTCACTATTCCATGATTCCACAGAAATCAACTGTCAAAACACTCTTCCTGACCCAAGGTCCCTAATTTACTTTCCTTAAAAGCACCCTAATTTTCAATCGAAAATTCTCACGTCATAATAACTGATTTTTAAAAAAGTTGGTGTGTTTTTTGTTCGTTAAAATCTCTACTTTCTGATGGTATAAAAAAAATATACATTACTATGGTAAATGTTCTCAGAAAATGCAAATAATGAAGAAAACTCGAATAAGAAAATTTTTTTTAAATCATTATGTATAATTTTGAGCTATTTAATAAAATTTACAATTTAATTACTAGAAAAATGTTAAATTTCATGTTCATTAAGCTTTTTCGATATTAAGTCAAAATAAGGTGAAAAAATTAATATTTTAAATCAAAAAAATTACTGTATGTTTGGGACATACAAAGGTACGTTTTCACTAAATTTTGTGAAGAAATAATTTTTTTTGCAAAAGATAATCATAAAAAACCAAAAATATATAATAATCGAATAACCGTATTCGAATTTTTCTCATAAATTTTGAGGTTATCGGAAAAAAGTTTCGATACAAAAGTTGCAGATCTTTTTATTATCTACAACTTTGCCATTCAACTTATTTTTATAAGACTCGCAGTTTTACCGGAAATCGAGATTAACCGTTTTTTACCCTTAAAAACTTACCCCTTCCCCCTTCCCGACCTCAGATCGCCCGTAATTTATTTTTCCTTTCGTCTTTGTTATATTCTCTACCTTTTCTAATGGGTATCATCCTACTATAATTTATTTACACTTTTTACCATTTTTAAAATTATCGACCCTGGTCTACTACGCAAGGCATTTCTTTGTAAAGTTACTTGACCTTTCGTTTGTTTCGATTGTTCGATTGACTACGTACTCTTAAACTTGTAAGAAGTTGCCTGCGATAGTTTTCAGATAGTTTTCAGTTAAGTCAGATATTAAGATATTAATTTCTTATAACTCCAATATTTTTATATTGCCAATTGTAATTGTTTGGAAGTACGAAACACTGAAAAGGCAATAAAACTTAAAATTATTGCATTGCGAATTTCAGTGGCCAAACAAACAATCTGATAGGCACAGCAATTAATTAATTAAATATACCATTACTAACCGTTCAGCCTACGATAATAAAGATAAAACCCAAGAGCTATGATCAATGGGCCATTAGATTAGCAAGCTTTGCTAGAGTTTATTACAAAATATTTATGAAGTTATTTTTTATAATATACCATTAAATGTAATAAATGTCAAGTTTATACAATCTGTGTCCAATTTAAAAAATTAATAAATTCTATAATAGCAATTTTTCAGCAACAAATCTTTGAAATACAAAATAAAAAATTATTGTAATAATTTTATCTAGCGGCATCTAACATTTATTATTGCTGATTAATGGGGGCTATCGCTAGTGAATTTGCCACTAGAGGCGCTAGTGTCGCGTGAGGTCCAATATCATTCACTTTTCACTGGTTTTAGCGGAATTTGTTGCATAAATTGTAATTTCTTTAATTTACCTGCTAGAAAGTGAAATATGGATTATTTGGCGATTAATGTGAACGCTTTAAAAGCGGAATTAAGAAAAAGTGCAATAATAGGCGGCCTCAAAAGCAACTATTTCAGAAGTTAGTTTGTTAATATCAAGATAGTTATTTATAAACAATATAACCTTAATTAGATTCAAGATATAACACTTTGTTTCGGCGCCAATCGCCTTTGACAGCTATACCTCCGGACCTCAGTCTACAGTGGCGCCAACTGGTGAGCAAAGAAACGGTAGTCCCCATTGCGTGGTTTTAGTGTACTGTCTCTTAAGCCTAATATATTTTTATATGTAATTAATCATTCGTCCGTCCGGCCCTCCATCTGTCTGTCAAAGTCGTCCATCAGTCTGTGCCTCCGATACGCATTGAGGTAGAGTTGAAATTAAAACCACATACTCAGGTCTAACGTCCCGTTGGTCTAGTGGTTTAAATACCGGGCCAATATCTCGGGGTCCCTTGTTTGATCCCCGGCTCGGGCAAAAAAAATTGAGAATTTTCGAACATTGCTCGGGTTTGTGATCACCAACCAGCATTTAGCAAGTGAGGTGATTATGCCTGTACCCATCATTGCTATGGTAACTTGAATCAAATGATGAAGGCCTTTGCCCTGCAGTGGTATGATTAGGCCGTTACTTTTTTCATTGTACGCGTGAACAAACTGTCCCAAAAGTAGCCTATTTGCTATTCCAATCTGTAATCAATCTCCGTGACAAATATCGTCCAGATCCACTCAAACTTTCACCTCCATAACATTACTTAGATAAGGATTACTTGTATAATAAGTTCGTACAGAAGCGCTCATAGCCCAATGCTAGAAGTGCTTATAGCCCAATGCTTCTTTGTGATCAGTCTCTTTCACGAAAGTTAAGCAAGGCTGGGAGCGTTTACTAATTGGATGGGTGACCGTTTGTGGCATTATATCTTGAGCGCTTCTGAGTTTCGGAAGGCACGTAAAGCACATAAAGCCCTGTTGGAGGTCTTCGGGCGGCTTGAGAAACGTCCCACGGCGCGGCGCGGTGTGATGTTGCCACAGCATCGTTCTCGCCGTTCACTAACCCGCACTAGGCCAGCGTGGTGTAACTAAGGTCTTAACCCCTCTCCTTAAAAAGGAAAGAGACCCGTGCTCAACAGTGATCGTAATTATGGGTTGTTATTTTCAAAACCTCCTGTCGCGACGTCCAGCCTGCTTAGGCAGTATGAAGGACTGGCAGCTTAGTCAAAAACACTGACATTTGACAATTAGAATAAAAAAGTGTTTACACAAAGACGACGAGACCACTGAGCAAGTAATCACTACGAGACTTTGTTTCGTAATTTTGTAAAATTGTTATTTATTGTGATAAAGTGTTGGCATTGTTATAATAATGTGTCAGTAAGTAGGATAAATCAAATAAAAGTGAGAAACAAAGAAAGGCGCTCTTATTGACTCGGATCCACGTTCATGCGTAAAACTCGAGTGATGTTTGAAATGCATGAACCACCCATACATTTTAATGAGGTTAGTTTAGGGTTAGGTTAGGTTTAGTAATTATTTGTAAGTAAGTATTTATGATATTTTATGTGTTTATTAAGAATTTAAGTAGAATTCCCAATAATTACATGGCAGCATGGTCTCAGACCTTAGCCGGTTCTGGAAGAAATATAAAACCTAAAAAAAACGTCAAGAACGAAAAGACATTGCGTATATTATAAAGTGCTTTATTTTTATGTAAATCATGAGACAAATACAAGACAAGACATTTTCTTTGTATGTCTACCGACAGACCGTACAT
This sequence comes from Anania crocealis, assembly GCA_949315895.1. Taxonomy (NCBI): domain Eukaryota; kingdom Metazoa; phylum Arthropoda; class Insecta; order Lepidoptera; family Crambidae; genus Anania; species Anania crocealis. The sequence goes on along the minus strand of OX438867.1, from coordinate 17,014,917 downwards.
CTCCAAATGTACTCGTATGTGCTTATAAATGAATTCACATTCCACATAAACACTGCAATCAAATACACCGAGCAGTAAATTTGAAACCGCAGTAGATGGTTTGATTGTCTGATTCAGATAATGCTAGTGATGTAGTGACGTTGGCTATTAGTCGATAATTAACTATATCTGTAAAAATAAATAAAAATAAAAATAAAAATAATTAAATCTGTCGAATACTATTAATAGGACCAATAATAGTAATACCTTTTACAGGTGAATTATAGTTAATTCATATATGCTACGAGTATGATGAACTTTAGCAAACTATCGATACCTACTATCATGACATTATGTTACTCTACTTTGGGCAATACCTACTTTTTAAATTATATTTAGGTTACAATATTTAAATCGTTATGATTTTTCTTGTTTATTTAAAAAAAAAACATTCAAACTCTTCAGTAATAATTCGTGCGAATCAACCCTCAGAAATCGCAATGTAAAAACAAAGAAACATTGTTGTTCATATTTCTAAAAATGAAATCTTTAAATACCAATACAAATACAAATATTTTATTTGCCATTAAGTAGGGTAAAGGTACATAGAATGTGATGTAGATTTGATATAAAGGTTCTTTAACCTACTTAGCCAAATGTATGCAAATATTATATTAAATTAAATTAAATTGAATTGAATTAATTAATTAATTAATTAATCAAAAATAATTAAAAAATAGATTAATTAATTAATTGAATTGAATGAATTTATACAAGATTCAGAATTCTTTAGGAAGAATGGGAGTTCTTTAAGATGTGAGATAATTTTAGAGAAACGGAGATTAGTTTCTTGTTATAAAGTAGCTACTACTAAGAGGTTTCTTTACTGAAGTTTAAGAAATCGCCACTGCAAACGTCTAAGTTACATATTATTTTCTGCTAGCTTTTCGCCCGCGGCTTTGCGCGCGTGAACTTAACGTTACCTATATCGCACGTGCGGAAACCTGTGCTAAGCAGAGGGATACAAAATAGACTAATAATTTGAAGTAAAAATGTGTCATCATCATCACCGTGTCGTATTTGTATCGACTAAGTAATTTAGAAATATTTTGTGAATATTATCACGTATCCGTTTACCAAAACTGATAGTGATAATAAAAAAAAAGACTTAATAATATCTTAATAATGAAACATGAAACTCTGAAGTTAATCGACGACATAACTAACGACCATCCAACATCACTGAAATAAATCTGGCGCATACCGCGATGGCATTCGGTGAATTTGCACATACGTTGCAATTAGGAATATTGTTCTACCATTATTGTCAATCATATGATTAGAGACTTATCATCACCATCATCATCAGCCTCAAAAGTCTGCACCAGTCCACAGTCCACTGCTGGACAAGAGTTCCCAGAAGGTGGTGGTTTCTATAGTAACGATGAATTGTAGGCAGGTTGGCGATACGCTACTCGTGTTTTTCTTTCTGGGAGTCATAAGCCATTCGTACATAGCTTATGACACCCAGAGAACGAGAAGGGGTGGTGCTATTCTGCTTAAGTCTGGCATACATCAGTATCACCGTGTCGTATTTGTATCGACTAAGTAATTTAGAAATATTTTGTGAATATTATCACGTATCCGTTCATCAAAACTGATAGTGATAATAAAAAAAAAATACTTAAATAAATGGGGCTTATAAAATAAGTTGACGTACTCCTATTAGTTATTATTCTCTGCAAAGTATTATATATTGTATTTTATTATTACAATATTCTAACCTCAGCGAATTTTCTTTTGCCAAAAACGAAACAGCACAAAGTTTTATTTATCAAACGCGATCCTACAGTAAATAAACAGTCATGTATAATGCATATACAATAAACACAATTATACGTCTACTGCTCCAAAAACATTGTTATAGAAGAAGTCATACGAAAATAATTTGCCGATAATACCATTCTCAGGAGTCGTTTATGATACATTTCTGGTCCGCAGTAGATCATGGCGTCCCGACATTCCGACTCTTGTACGAAAAAGTGCTGGTTTTAAGTGAATTGGGTTCCCTTAGGAATAATTGAACAATGTTTTTGTGCTATCGGCATCCTCGTGGATTTATGGCGGCTATAGATCACAATACACTATAGACACCACATTTAACTTAATATTTTTATCAGATTATTTACTATGACATTCTTCTATATTGTAATGTTATAATGGAAAAAAATCTTTATGTATAAATGACTCAATAACATTGAGAAAAAGGGGTTAAATATGGTGATCTGGAAAGAAAAAAGAAAGAAAAAGGTTTATTTGGTACAACACACATGGGACAATTACCTACAAGTAATACATAAAAGAGGGTGCAAGTACCAAAATCGTATCCGCACAGTATACGGTCACAACGACTTAGAGTCGTCATAACCACTGGCATTCTGCGGATGCCAATTAAGAAAAGAGGGGACGCAGCCCACACATCGACATACAGTCTAGTAGTAAAATAATTTCTATAAAACAAGAAAATAATCAAATTTGCAGTGAAGGTACTATATAAACATTGATGTGAATATAAATGATATAAATGGTTGCGTAGGGCTTAAAATATGTAGGTACTGTATCTAAACATAATAAAACAAAAATAGTAAGGCCGCAAACTGTCCCCTAATTCGCGTAACCAAATCGTATCACAATCGTAATTGAACGACAGGTTTTTGACAGTTCTAGTATGGGCTAAATGTCAAAATCGTCCAATTCAATCACGATCGAACTGCGATTCGGTTACGCGAGTTAGGCCCCTGGACGGCCGCTGGTGCGGGCGCGGGGGCGACCGCGGTGCATCGCGCGGCTCGCGCGACTTGATATTTATGCTTAAGAGGACTAGTAGACCTAAGTGGCCTTGAGAATCGTAAGCACACATTTAAACAAACGTCGTCAACGCCGCCTACGGCAATATTCTTGGCTGCTATATTTTAAAGCACATCCCGAAATGACGCCATGATTTTCTAATAGATGGCATAACTATCTTTTTTTCGATGTCTCTAAATACAATATTTATTTTATTTTATTATGACAACCAACAAGGAATAATAAAAAGAGGGAAAGAGCAAAAAAAAAATAGACAAAGTATCTTAACTTATTTAAAAGCAGAATACTTGTTTGTTTTAATGTTATTGTTTTGAACATTAACAATGTTACTAAAAATAAAAAAAACGGCTTCGACAATATTTAAATTATTTATATATAAAATATTTTAATTATTATTTAAATAAAAATATTTAACCATTTTGAAATTAATGACACGATGTTTTCTTGATAATTGACACAACAAATTAGATAATTCATCATAATTAAATCATAAACTAAAAAAAGAAGTTATTATTATAACCGAAGTAGTCTTTTTAAAATAAAATTTTTTTTAAGTGTTGATATTTGTTAATATTTATCTAATACGCTGCTGGGATAAAACTTTCATCAAAATCGGTCAAGCCTAGGTATGATTTGGATAATATGGGTAAATAACGTAGACGTGCATTATTTATTATGTTACTTTTATGGTTCATGTATGAAAACAAGTGTTTAAAAAAGTACAAATAAAATTACGCAATGGCACCTCTATTTTTAATACTACCGTGCTAGCAATAACGGCAGTAACTCCAATTTTGGTAAAAATGAGTCTTATAGTGATCGAGAATAAGCATAAAAAGCTCTATCAGATGAGCTGACAGCCATTTTGATATCTTAATGGGAACTGACAAATGTTGTTAAAGATCCCTTATCTTAGTAAGTCAAAAATGCGAAATATTTTCCTTAACCTAACAATAGTTAGTATATACTTTATTTGATATTTTAGCAACTTAATTGCACTTATAATATCATTATATAAACTTGAAAAATTTTGTCTCAGGCGGGACTCGAACCCGCATCTCCTCGCATGCCGGGCGGGTGCCATACCATTAGGCCTAATGGTATGGCACCCGCCCGCCTGAGACAAAATTTTTCAAGTTTATATACTGATATAATAGTTAGTTACGCCGGCCTTACAAGCAAAGACATATGGCTAGGATATTATTATTACTTTAGATAAATGCAGTATCTGCATATTTGGAGTTGCAGGAGATATTGACCAATATTGTGCATGAAGATTTGAACAAGAAAGGAATGAAAGTGAATGTAAGTAAGACAAAAGCAATGGTTTTTGAAAAGGAGGATAGCATGACAGAGTGTAATATTTTGATAGGAGATGAAAAAGTGGAGCAAGTGAAGGAGTTTGTTTATTTGGGATCAATGTTTACAGCGGATGGAAGGTGTAATAGTAGAGGTGCGCAAAATCGTTCATTGAAGTGAAATGAGTGATACAGTTCAGTGGGAGTTAAAGATATGTATCACTCATCTAGTTCAATTAGTTCATTTAGTTCAGTAGATCTAGTTTGATTATCTAACTCACTACTCCTTCATATTCAGTTCAATAGCATTGCATGAATGTATTTATCGTGGACAGATCTATTCTAATGACTACTAATTAAACATTTAGAAGATTTTAGCTCAAGAACTATGATATACAATCGTATTATAACGTAGTATGTACATAATGAATACCGAAAATATTACATAGAAAATTGATTTTCCTTCATAGTATGAAGGAACTATAATAAATCAATCATAATAACAAAATTATAAAAACACTAAAAATCGCCTTTGACATCCATCTATCATCGTCATTAATATTAATAACACTCAGCAGGTAATGTAACCATTTTAAGTCTTAAATCATAAATAATAAAGAATATTTCCGTGTGCACTGTCTCAAATAAGGAGTCAGATTAGGCGCGAAACTAGCTTGAACTGTGCATCTGTCTCGCTCTTACAGTAGGTACTGACAAATATGTCCATACATTTTACTCTCGTTATCTCATATCACTCACTGAGTTACTGAACTAAATGAACTAAATGAACTGCTTTGGACTAGAGTGAGTGAGTGATACATATGGACTAGATAGGTGAAGTACTTCAATTGTGTCATTCATTCAGGAACTACCCAAGTCTATGTAATAGTGATATTGAAAGGAGAGTAAATGCCGGCAACATGGTGAATGGAGGGTTGCACGCTTTTATGAGCAGTCAGTTTTGTATTCTGTACTAACTACTTAAAATATCAGCAGTAAATAAATATGCTGTGGATACATATATTAAACAAAACGTATTTTTTTATTAGATATTACTTACTTAGGATATGAGCAGTAACTTGGTAGATGGTATGGGAAAATAATGTTCTACTGAAATCTTTACGTAAACGACGTCTTACCGAATTCTCATACTAACTTTAACGTCATTACTCAGAACATTAGGAGTATGTATATAAAGTAATTATGATGACTTGTTACTTGACATATCTCAAATGAACTTTGAAAGTGATATTCTGGTACTAACATAGTGCAGACTTAGTCCTAGTAAACTACTTTCTAATCTATAAAGTTATATATCACATTATACTTTACGTCAACTCAATCAGAATGATGGTGTCGTTGCTTATTAACAATATTCTTCAAGTCCATATCGCTGAACCGAATTTGACACATCCATCAGGAATTCAGATTACCTGTGCTAATTGCATTTACGTGTATAAGAAGAAAAATGTGAATTCTTAAAAAGATAGTATAACCTACCTCGGCTACTTAATCAGTAAAGACGGTTTAAAAACAAGTTCAGAAAAGGTTAATGCTATAATAAACGCACCTGAGCTTTGCAATACTACGGAGTTAAAGAGTATATCATAATACAAAAGGAAGATTTTTTATTATAAGTAATTATGTTACGTTTTATTTTGATCTCAAATTTTGATTTGTATTGTTTGTACGATTAAAAGGCTATTTTTTTATTCGATAGTATAAAGTACAGCTACTGCCAATTTTAATATCATTTGTAAGTAAAAACTTTTTAGTAACCAACTTATACTCGTATATATTTTAAATTTTAATGAAACTAACAACATAGATACGATATAATCGACTTGCTTGGTCCACCCACACAAATCAATTATGTAAAACTTGTTTAATAAATGAGTAAATATTAATAAGTGAATACCTTTTGTTACTACAGTTTTAGTTTCTATTCCTAAGCTTAAACCTAATATTAGTATGCGTTGCTTATCACAACAACAGTAACTCAGTACTTATTCCTGATAAACTAAGCAATCTATAGTAAGGTTGTTCGTTTCAGGCTAGATATAAAAGGTATTTTCTCATTTTAAATCGTTCTAATGAATAAAAAGCTAATTAAGTAAAGAACATACAAATGCTTTATTTGTGTTATAAATACGTTTCAACAATCACAATTAGGAAAGCTTAAAAAACACGAGTCAGGAAAACATAAAAATGCGCTAAAACTTTAGGCGCCATTTACTCCAAACTGTGCAAATCATACTTACTGCCGATATCGCTAGCACGGCGGAATATAGCTCAATGATTCACAGAATCACAGGTCAGTTACACCTATTCCACTTTCTATTATTGAAATGTTTATTTTTGTTTTAAAAATATATTTTTAACTTTTTTGATATGTACAATTTGTTTATTACTATAGTTTTAAGACATCCACCAGACTCCCCACACCTTACTCCAATAACTGAGTACCATTTTTTTCGAAATTTCAACTCCGATGAGGCAGTACAAACCGTCTTCAAATTTTTTTTTTATTGATTGCCGTCCGAATGTTTTTTTTAGTTAAGTAATTAATGAACTACCCATGAGATGGCAAAAGTGCATAGATAACAATGGTACATACTTTGATTAAATAAATAGGTATATTTTATTAAAAAATATTTGACTAAGTTCCTCCCATTTTTTTTATTACAAGTTTTACGTAAGTTCCTCCCATACCAAACTACAATTTCATAAGTAGGTAAGGACCTAATATTTTTCGCGGTCTATCTAGAGTCAATACTTAGATAATGCTCTAACTAAGGTCAAGAGTCAAGAAGACGCATATTTGTAGCTTACCGTATTTTTTTTATAATTTTACCAAACGATATTTGAAAAAGTATATAAAATAAAAATTAAAACAAAAATAAAAAAAAACTGAATTCACTTTTATAGACAAATCATCATGACATGAAACTTTTACTAGCTATCAATAATAATAAGATGAAGTCTTTTTCTGGAAAATTAAACGAAATTAGGCAAATTTATAAGTTATAGTTTTAAATACAATAAAATTAATTTTATGATGTGAACTAACTAGCTAATAAATGAAAAAATATTAATAAGTAAAATACCTTTTGTAACTACACAAAAATGCACAAAAATTTTAGACGTCATTTACTCCAAACTGTGCAAATCATACTTACTGCCGATATCGCTAGCACGGCAGAATATAGCTCAATGATTCGCTCACAGCATCACAGCAGTTACACCTATTCCACTTTCTATTATTCAAATGTTTATTTTTGTTTCAAAAACATATTTTTACTTTTTTGCTATTACAAGTTGTATATTAGTATAGTTTTAGGTAGGTATACATACTATATGTCAAAGCAAAAAAAAAATCTGAATTCACTTTTATATACAAAATCATCATTACATAAAACTTTTACTCGCTGTCAATAATAAGACGAAGTCTTTTTCTGGAAAATTAAACGAAATTAGGCAAATTTATAAGGTACACTTTTAAATACAATAAAATTCATTCAAATTTTGAACTAACGCATTAAAAAAACTTTCAACATTTTCGTCTCTGCTTGTGAAAAGAAAAAAAATGTATTGTTTAAAATAAAAAAAGAAGTTTTCTTAGGAGAGATACGAACATGCGATTTGTAGGATGTATGCTAGACTTGTTCGCCATAACACCAAGGTGATTGTTATCGAGCAAGTCGAATAAACAGGTTATATGCTTCTTTAGAAAAATGTAAGCCGAAAAGCGCGACACGTCCACCTAGCATCAGGCATCAGCCTGCACTAATCGGTACACGGCCGCTCACGCACACATGCATGCGTTCCATCAACTTTCATCCCAGAAAATGAGAATTAGCGATTTTCGGAAAATGCATACATTCAATTAAAAAACTGGAACTGTATTATAAGAGCTTGTCGTTTATTATACAATATATCAAAAGATTATAATGATTACGTGTATTTTACTAGGACTTAAGTGAGTTATAAATTTTTTTTATAGGCATGTTCGTGATTTTTTTCTATCGAGTCAAATTAGTTGTATCGTGTTTTGAGAACAGTATTATACTAAAGTATATCCTGAAGACTAACATATATTTTTTTGTCTTGGTTTTTTGGAGTCTGACATAGATTTATGTACATTATAAAACTCGCGTTTAGCTCTACTAGTCGCCTTAAGTTTGTATTAACCGTTCTGAAGGGCCGCGGCGCGGGCGTCGGGCAACAAGCGGCACGCGCCAGTCGAGCGGCGAATGCGCGATCGATCGCGCGATGAGTTCAAATATACTGATTTCTTCATGTGCTCGCACGATTACTTGCGAGGTTCAAATAGGACACTCTGATGAAATCTGTATATTTGAACTAATCGCACGACGAGAACGCATCGCGCCATCGTACGATTGTGGCCAATTAGGACGACGCCTTAAAGTACCTAGTTGCTCGCATTATAACAAGAGACGTAAAGTAGTAAGTTGGAAATACTTCTGAAACGATTACATTTAATGTCTTTTTGCAAAAGCAAAATATATTTTTTGTACTTTAGTTTGAAATAATTTAATGTAGGAACAAGGAATAAATATCAAGCAATTAAAATATAAGAAACTTCTCTGAATCCATAGATTCCGGACGAAGACGGACAGCGGCGTGTTGGCTGGATCATTGGCAAAAGTGCGTTAGCCAACCCGCCAGAAAAGAGAAGCAATCTTGGACAGATCCTTTGTGCCCTTTTGAGAGGCCTATGTGAAACAGTTGTCTAAGGCCCGAGTTCACCAACAGACGGGTAAGTTTAAACAGCGTTTAAACAGCGTTTAAAATATTATTTGACATATTTTGTATGGGAATTGTGTCAAATTAACCGTCAATCGATGTTTACCGGCTGTTTAAGTATTGGTAAACTCGGGTCTGAGTGGGGTGATAATGATGATTTATTCCGACAAATCAGTTCACTTAGGAAAATAATTATGTATGCGGTTACTGTATGGTAGGCAGTCTGCGGTTGCGCTGCTTCAATAGTCTCGGCTATGAATAGAGGTCATTACGGCTATGTTTGACGGATTTGGCGAGAGACGAGGGAAGGAAGGAAAAGTAAGATATCTCTGTGTTTATTACCTGTTGGATTAATCCCTCAACCCCCAGGAGGCACGCGCGTGCCGCGATAACAATTGATTTCAATTGTGTCTGGAATAACTCACGATCGAGGGATTAAATGGCTAATATTTTGTCGGTCGTTTTTACATTACACATTTTTAAATACCATAAAAATCGGAGCAGCTTAGTCGTTCGATTACATAATAAAATACTCCGATCTCTTTTGAGTTTATAATTGAAGCTTAAAAATATCGGTTATCAAAAGATCGATTTTTTCTTATAAGGTAACTATAATAAGGTATCGGTATAGTGGTTCAAATACTGGCCAAGATCTCGGGACCTGGGTTTGTTCTGGTTTGTGACCCGCATTTGGCGAAGTGATTATATATATCTGCAGTAGGATGATTATAAATTGTTACTACCTTACAAATCCTGGCTTTAGGGTGCTGTGCCAGTTCTAGTTCTAATTTCAAAACAATCTATAGGATACCCCACCTCTTAATCAACTTACGAAATTTTTCCTTGCCTAACGAGTTCGCATCGTTGTACGATTGCGGCCAATTAGGACGACGCACGCAACAGGTTCAACTCCCTGTGGGGTCATCTTTATAATAGTTGTATTTTGTCTTAGCTCCTTTTTTAGTATGATACTAAAACCAGTAAGCATTTTGATAGGTTTTACGATTGCGGCCAATTAGGACGACGCACGCAACAGGTTCAACTCCCTGTGGGGTCATCTTAATAATAGTTTTATTTTGTCTTAGCTCCTTTTTTAGTAAGATACTAAAACCAGTAAGCATTTTGATAGGTTTTTATTTAACTCTGATACCAGGGATAACTAACCTACCGACAGTTATATAAATATTTTTTAAGACATGCCTCACTGGGCCACACAAAGCCATCTAGTCCCATATTAAGCTACTATTAAGTACCCTGTCGTATGGGGTACTAGACAACCGATAAACTTACTTATATATATATTTTTTTTCTTTTTTTTTGTAAATACATACTTAGAATACATAGAAAACACCCAGACCAATACAAACAGACATGTTCATGCACACAAATATTTGTACTGAGCGGGGATCGAACCCGCGACCCATGGGTCAGAAGCAGCGTTAACTACCGCTGATCCAAATGGTCGTCAAATATATATATACCGATAATAATAAGAACTATATACACAGTACAAAAATGACACCAGAAACTGACCTCCATTGAATCCATACTAACACAGTCTATGAAACCATATTATAGACTGTGCTAATATTATAAATGGGAAAGTGTGTGTCCGTTTGTTTGTCCGTCTTTCACGGCAAAACGGAGCGACGAATTGACGTGATTTTTTAAGTGGAGATAGTTGAAGTGATGGAGAGTGACATAGGATACTTTTTGTATCTTTTAACCCCCCACTTATCTAAAATGGGGTGTGAAAGTTTGTATGGAGCAATCCGCAATTTTTAGATTTCTAATCTAAAAATTAGTATGCGGACTCTTTGTGACCGACAAAAAAATCGTGCATCTTTTTTTTTGGAAATCCGACCCCAACCCCTTAAAAGAGGGGGGTGCAATTTAATTGTTACCCCGAATTTAACGCGAACGAAGCCGCGGGCTAAAGCTAGTGATAAAATATAATCTTATATCAAAGTCAACTGTAAACCCGGCCAAATTATGTCGACATACAATAGTATGGATATTTATGTCATGATGTGTCTATTCAATTTTCATAGGTTGTACTAGTGTATCCTTATCTATACTAATATTATAAAGCTGAAGAGTTTGTTTATTTGTTTGTTTGTTTGTTTGTTTGTTTGAACGCGCTAATCTCAGGAAGTACTGGTTCGAATTGAAAAATTATTTTTGTGTTGGATAGACCATTTATTGAGGAAGGCTTTAAGCTATATAACATCCCGCTGCGACCAAAGAAGACCGAACGAAGCATCAGTGAAAAATGTTGCAAAAATAATCGCGATCACAATAACAGAAATTGACGCGTACGAAGTCGCGGGCAACAGCTAGTGTCAAATAAGTGCACTTTATTAGTTAGGACAATTTAGCGTACTGATTGTGTATTTAGTCTTTTTTTTACATCTATGGTTTGATAGGTTTTTGTACTAAACTCTCTGTTATCAGAAAACTGACTTGTTCTTGTACGTGTACGCTATTCTCCCACGCCATTATCCTTTACCTAGACGAATAAATCCCATAGGCATACACATCTGGCACACCCGCTCCATGTAAATAGATGCCTGCTACAATATTGATGGCACCCATTGACTTGGTGGTTGCAAGGGTGCAGGTTTGCGGTCTGTGTCCGTGTCCTATGTTTGTAAATGAGATGGGGGGTTTTGTGGCGTCTCCGTAATGATGTGAGTGGATTCAATTATTCAATATGAGCATTACTCATGTATTTAGATTTCAGTGTCAAATTGTTTATAATGAAATATTTAAAGTGAATGCTGCTGAGCCAATGACAAGGCCGGATGATCACGTCGTGTATAATAGTCGACCAATGGGAAGCAAAAGGGTTGCGCGATTTGCTATGGAAAAACCTGCGCGGCCGCCGCACGCATGACCTTTGGTTCTTAGGCTCTGGTGACTATGAGATGTTTGTCATGTCAATTATCTTCCATCTATTTAGTAAACTTAAAAGATACAATCCGTATATAAAAAAATAAAAATGATATAGAGCATGATTAAATAAATAACAAAGAGATATATCAAACAAAACATATCTATAGAGGGTTAGATTATGGAAGACAAGAACTTAAACTTAATACTTTTCGTCATTGATAATAAAAAAAATGTTTTACTGTCTTTCTTATTTTCGCATTCCCTTCTTTTATCCACTTTAATATCTGTGGTGTGGAGTGGAATTAAAGATCTTAAAATTCGAATCGTTAAGCCCTTGGTTTATAAGTAAAACATTTAAAGCAAACACTATGATATAGGCGATAAGTAGGTAGTCTCAAAAGTATTCTTAAATGTTGTACTCGTACCTACCCAATCAACTTTTATCTCAACTTACAGAGTTTATTTTAGATAAATCAATCCTAGATGCTTATATCCAATTTCAGGGTAATCTCAAATTTGCGTCTTTCTAGACGTTTTCATCACGTCTTTGATGGATCTTGAATATCCTCGTAACTGAATACATGCTCGATCCTTCTTACACCCTCGTGCCCAAAAGTTATCAATAATACTGTGTTTCCATTGATGTACGAATTAATATGCAAATAAGTCATCGTAGAAGTGAACATTATATAATTTATTTAGAAGTTATATACGGGAGTTATTTAAAGTCCACTTTTTAAATAGTTGCCCCCAGAAAATTATCTGCTGATTTAATAATCCATCTTTTGTTATCATCTACTGTTTTGTAAACACGAAAAATTGTACAACGAGACGTAAAAATAAATATAACACAAACTGGAGTTTTTGAAATATTTGCTAAGTAAATTATGTTGATAAATAACTGTTCACTTTTGAACAACAATGCTTCATTTTTACTGACATAGATACTCGTACCTACCATAAAAGTTTTTCGTGACTGTAATGGACAGTACGTTTTTTTTTTCGTTTATTAACACAAATTTATGTATGTTCATGTCTTCTCCATAATCTAATCCTTTTTAGATATATTTTTTTTTTGCTTTACTCTTTGTTTAGAATCATGCATGCATATATTTATTTAATTTGTTTTATTCATCTAGTTAGTTAGTAAGTCTAGTTCTTTTTTGATTCTGTTATCCAGTATCGTTATGAAACATTGGTTGTCTAGTTTCATGGCGACGATAACGCCGTTTAATATGTCCAATGGAATAATGCGTCAAAGTCATGAGCCACACTTAAACCGTTTGCGACATTGATTGGCCCGTCAATAATGATTGGCTTTCGAATTTCCCAGACTATTACCATGGAAACGCGTCCAAACTCTTCCACAACTATACAAAGGCCCACTTCAAAGCCAGTCCGGGTTAGGCATTAGTCGTTGCCTGTGACGGAAAATAAGCCTAAATTATATTCTAGTAAGTTAAGATTATTTCTTACTTTAAATAAAAGTCTCGTGACTTTACAGTTATCGGTATTTTTTAAAATTTATTTTTTATTAATGGTTTGTTTTTTGTTATGATATTTATCATTACTAGCCTATAGCTGGGCACAGGCCTCTCCAGAAGGAGTGTATTGCCATAATTGCCACGCTTGGCAGGCGATGGCGATAGGAAGAGAAGAGGCGGTGCTATTATTCTTTTAACGTGCCGGCACCACACGACACTACATTTACTAACTAAAGAAAAGTTTTTTTTTTTAATAATGGTATTGCTCTTGACAACATACTTAACTATACGGTTAAGAAGAAGCCTAATATGGAGCGAGCTTGCCCAGAGGTACTGGTTCTTCCACACACCAGCGGAACACAGAAAAATGCCTATATATACCTCGACTGTATGGAACCCGCAGTTTTTAAAGTTGACCTGTTGGAGGGCATCCAGGCAAAGTTTATAAGACGCTTAAAATATAAGTTTAGAAATTGTAAAATCTCAAAATTTCAGTCTTTGTTAAGCCGCCGTGATCAACGTGATCAACTATTTTTGTACAAGATTATCAACAATGTAATTGACAACCCTTACTTACTAGCTAAGTTATTTTTTAAGTGTTCAAGTCTTAGATTGCGATTTAAAAGCACTTTTTTTACTCCTGTTTGTAGATCCAGATATCGTAAAAATAGTTTTATTATAAGAAGTACAAATCAATATAACGCAGCCTACAGTCACATAGACATTTTTCACGAGAGTATGGTGAGATATCGCCAGCTTTTAAAATCCACTTAAATTTAAACCCTCTTTTGTAGTTAATATTGTCTTGTTAGCATAGCTGGCTTTTCCCCGGCATGCGTGTCTCTTTTAATATTTTTTTTGTAATAACTAGCATTGGAAACTTTAAATGCTTATGTAAAAACTATGTATCGTTAGCTTTATGTAATATTAACACGCTGTTTGTTTCCTTAATAAAGATAAAAAATAAAAATAAACTATTTGGCGCTGGACTCCGGCCTCTTACGAAGCCTACCATCGCAGAGGGATCTGTTAGCCGTCATCATTGGTTAGAAAACCAAAGAAGCCGTTGCCCAGGGTGGACCACTAGGAGGTAGATCCCACCACCCCAAAACTCGTACACGAAATGATAAATGGTGACCAAAACAAAATTCATCTTTGAAGTCAGACGCCCGAGGTTAAATGGCATTTAAAAGCTTATTACTGACCTATTTTTAAGCTTCATGGCTTTGAAAACTGGATACAAGTGAATTGGATTTTAACAGTAGGGTTCAGTATATTATCACGTCAACATTTAGCTGTTTAGTATAGGTTTAAAGACCTTTATTCTGACTAAGTCTAAGTAAAAATGTGTAGTCTCATGCCACAGGCCACTGTACAAGTGATACTCAAATTTAGAGCTACACTGGTGATACCAATGATATCGCAGTCATAAAAATGTAAATATTGCATATTTTCTACGGTGAAAGACATAAAGGATGACAATTTTAGTAGACTTACACGAAGTATTTTCTTTAATAGTCTAATAACACTTAACTGATCAATGTCATAATGCATTATTTTTTTGCAGGGGATCACAAAGGAAAATAAAACCAAAAATGTATGTAACATGTTTAGGTAGATTGCATTTGAGCTTCCCCTCACGATGCACGATGTAAGTTTATACTATATTATTGTTATCATACATAATAGTACTTTAAACTTCTTGCGGAATTCCAAATGTGTAAACTGCCTGGAAACTTTCTCCTCACTAACATTTCATTCGTTATTTTGAAATGCACCTTACACTCGAGTTTGTAACTAGGAGGCTATTTTTAGAAAAAAATCTGCAAGAAATGTCTTCGAGCTATTTCCTTGCTCTCTAAAGCTTATTTAAATGCAGTTAGATACGACCCCCGACATTTGGCAAGCGTGGTGATAATGCCAGTACCCGTCATTGCTGTGATGATGATCGATGATGGAGGCTTTTGCCCTGCAGTGGGTTGGTAGGCTGATACTTATATAACTTTACTTACTTTACGACCCCCAACTCAAAAAGAGGGGGTGTTATAAGTTTGACCGCTATGTGTCTCTCTGTCTGACAGTGTGTCTGTCTAATGCACCTAGCTCCTAAACGGGAGAACCAATTTGGGTGCGGTGTTTTTCTTTAAAATTAGGTCCAGAAATTTGGTGGTTCATAAATTTATTTCGACACGATAAGCTGATGCTGCGTCAAGTGTCCAACATACAACTCTAAAAATAGTAACAGATGTGTCGTTTTGATCAGGATTTGTATCCTTAATTATTAACACTACATTTATTTGATTCTTTGATTCTTTCACAATAGTTACAAAGAGTACAGTAATGTAGATCTAAATTCGTTTTGAAAGCTGATTCAAAAATGTTTTAAAATAGATCCAAACACATTACACCATATAACAAATCCCTTAAATATCCGGGGTAAAAGCATCGATAATCGTCCTCTGCCTCGAGCAAACTTTTATTCGCCCGCTTACAAGTATTTCAGAAGGGTCATTGGCGTGAAAGATCTCGTTCATAACAAGTACCTTGTAACTACTCAATAAATCCGATCCTTGCTAGGGAGGTGGCCGTATCGGTTATTCACAGATATTGGGCTACGAACGAAAATTATCGAATGGTAATTTCATCAATTCAGACTTGAAAATTTTCTGCAATAGATTTGTATATTTCTTCCCTTTCAAATCTCTGAAATTAAATGTCGTCGTCGTCGAATGTCGACACTTTAGTCCAATGTGTCTCCTCATCGTCACCCGAGCAAATATACATTATATCATTATTCATCACTTATATCAGTTTTGTTCAATCAATGTTATCTGTTTGTCAATGTTTTAAAATTAAAATTAACAAACTCTGTTTCATTTTTAATATTCTTACAAACTAATTACCAAATACGTAAGTAGGCTATAAATACGAAAAATATCAAGCAGTAAACAAATGTCATTTGTGTTTTTGGAATGATTTACAAAAATTCAAATTTTAAAATCCGAAACAGGATATAGCCCATCCCTACAGCACCTGACCCTTAACCTATTGTAATTTTTGTCACATATTTCTGTGAAAAAATGGCCTGAGGGCGGGCTTCTTCGGCCCTGACAATAATTGGAGACGTTCGATGTCCCGTTTGAAATATAGCAGTTAAATTTATACGATAATATAGGTAGTTACTGTATTATATAGCCTTCAATAAATAAATCAAGAGCCACATTTTGCACATCAAAAAGTACTCGTAAAAACCCTAGTATTTACCCTAATTAAGTTCCTAAACTTTTTAAGCAGTTTTTTAGGGTTCCGTACCCAAAGGGTAAAAACGGGACCCTATTACTAAGACTTCGCTGTCTGTCCGTCTGTCCGTCTGTCCGTCGCTCTGTCACCAGGCTGTATTTCAAGAGCCGCGATAGCTAGACAGTTGAAATTTTCACAGATTGTGTTTTTCTGTTGCCGCAATAACAATAAATACTAAAAACAAAATAAAATAAATATTAAAGGGGGGCTCCCATACAACAAACCCGTTTTTATGGCCTTTTTGGTACGGAACCCTTTGTGCGCGAGTCCGACTCGCACTTGGCCGGTTTTATTCTAAATAAATATTTAAATATCGAACGCCCCATTATAACGTAACAGAATATCTGGGGTACCCTTGAAGAGGAATACCCTCAGAAACCTAGGTTCTGCTACGATACAAAAGAAAATTTGGAAAGAGGGAAGTTAATGGGAACCTACCTCCCTATAATTATTCCCTAAGAGTTAAATAAAATACAAGACAAGATATAAAGTAAATATATTAAAATTAAAAGTATGATAAAATATATACGTAACTTAAATTTACACGTGAAAGTCCAATTAGTGGTTTGATGAATAGAGGTGGCCCGGCGGTCGACCACGCCAGGATCCAACTGCGCAGCGGAGGTGAGGTAGTCCGGCGATCTGCCTGATCAAGCCGAAATGATGGAGATGGCCCGGCGGTCTACGTGACCGCCAGGATCCAACAGCACTAGATGGAGAAGGCCCGGCGGTCTACGTGACCGTACCAGGGTCCAGGAGTAATGAATAAATAGTGTCCAAGATAATTCTCCCAATAATAATATTAGTTCACAACAATAGAATAAGAAGAAGTGATCTGAAAGCCGAATGTCAACTGACTGCTGATTGACGTGCTCGCCCGACATGGGCGAGGCACGATCGAACAATTTTGAATTTCAAAATGAGAATAAAAATGAGAGTGAATCAAAAAGTTTCTAACAGAAATTTAAAAGAATTAGAAAATACATCAAATTATAAAAAATGAGAGTAAAACTAGTAAAAATGAAAATGGGATGAGAAGGTAATGAGAGATGAGGTATCTACATGCCACATATTCCCCAAAAATAGTAAAAAAAAAAATTGTTTAACTCTATCAGCAGTCTTTTCAAATCTCTGACAAATATCAATTAAATTATCTATAGAAGAAATATCATTCAAAGCGATAAAAACTGAATAGCAAGGTCTAACATTCCTAAGTAAAATATTTAATTGTTCAGTTTCAGAAAGCTTATTAGTCAGACGATTAAAAATACCAAACATTATAGAAACGTAAACAATAATAGATTCGTTAGGACCTTGGGTTCGTTTCCTAATGGATTGTAATAGTTGAAAATCATAATCGTGGGAACCAAAATCTTTTATCAACTTATCACGAAGATCTTTCCAATTTGAAACACAACCTCTAAGATATTGAAAACGAAACCAGTGAAGAGCATCGCCAGAGAAGAATTCAAATGCATATTTAATTAAAAGATCATCAGAGATGTGACGAGGTAAACGAAACTCTTCAAGTTTTTGAATAAAAGATCTAGGACAAGTTTTACCATTAAAGCTTAAGGATTTCAACTCTCTAACAAAATTTGTATTACTAGCATTAAAACAGGAATTAGTAGGTTCAAGAACATTATCAATAGAGGGAACTTGAGGAGATTTGTTTTGATCACTAAATAAAGAAATAGGTTGAACTGTTGGGGATTCAGTAGTTGTTTCAAAAGGAGGTGAATCATTATCATTTGATATAAGAACATTGGGTTGCCTAAAGGAATTTGGATCTAATAGTGAATCAGGTTGTTCTTCAGTTTCAATAACTTTGTCAAAACGTTTATTTAATAGATAGAATTTAGATCTAATATTAGAACACAATTCGACATAAGGTGGAAGTGCTTTAAGACGTTCTAATCTATAATATAAGTGATTGATAAATGTTTCTGTTTTTGACAATAGAGTTCTATCTTTATGAGATTCTAGATTGATTATTTTACTTTCAATATAAGAAAGAGTATCTTCTGCTTGGTCTAAGTCATCCTTTAAAGGAAGAGGTGAGGACGTAATTTCTTCAGAGGGAATATTTAATGTTATTAATTGCTCTTTTAAAGCGGAAACAGTATTAGCAGGTGTCTCAGATCTAATCAATACTTCATATTGAAGTTCATTCTTATTAAGAAGGTTAAATTTTATTAATCTATCCATATTGAAGTAATAGGAAGAGTAGAGTTATAAAAATCGCGTTTAAGAAAAATGCGTTTCAAAGAAAGAAAATGACAAGTTAAGAAAACCACTTCTAAGAGGGGAATAGTCTAATTAACTAAATCACTTTTCGAAAGGAAAAGTCGAGTTCGGAAACTCGCTTTTCAAAGAGAGATAAAATCAAGTAAGGATACGTTAAGAAACTCGCCTTTCGAGAAGAGGAAAAGTCGAGTAAAGAAACTAGTTTAGTAAAAAGGAAAAGTCGAGTTAAGATAATCACCTATCATAAAGAAGAGAAGTTAAGTTACGAAACTAGTTTATTAAAAGGCAATAGCAGAGTAGAGTTTAAAAAAATATATGTTTCAAATTACTAGTTAGAGAAGAGAATTGAATAAATAGTAAAACACAAAGTTCCGTTTCATTACCAAGAGTTTAACTTTTCAATATATTGAGTGAAATTGTACCTTGTATTGCTTTGAGAAGTTACCGCCTGAAGTCGAAGTGTAGGGAGATGGTAACCGCAGACGAAGACAGGAGTAGTGTCGTCGAGGTAGGTGTGAGCGTCTGGAGTCGAAGCGTAGGAAGTAGTCGACTGGAGATGAAGACGAGAGTAGTGCCGAGGTATGTGTGAGCTGAAAAATTTAGGAAATATCTCAGGGTCGTTGTGGTCTAAAGAAGGGTAAGAATAAAATTTAAAGAATCTATGCCAAAAATAAGTATTCAAATTAAAGAGGATCACAGATGATCTTTTAGAATTTTGAAAAAGGAGGGTGAGGTTCGAAAAAGAGGGGCGCCACTTTATAACGTAACAGAATATCTGGGGTACCCTTGAAGAGGAATACCCTCAGAAACCTAGGTTCTGCTACGATACAAAAGAAAATTTGGAAAGAGGGAAGTTAATGGGAACCTACCTCCCTATAATTATTCCCTAAGAGTTAAATAAAATACAAGACAAGATATAAAGTAAATATATTAAAATTAAAAGTATGATAAAATATATACGTAACTTAAATTTACACGTGAAAGTCCAATTAGTGGTTTGATGAATAGAGGTGGCCCGGCGGTCGACCACGCCAGGATCCAACTGCGCAGCGGAGGTGAGGTAGTCCGGCGATCTGCCTGATCAAGCCGAAATGATGGAGATGGCCCGGCGGTCTACGTGACCGCCAGGATCCAACAGCACTAGATGGAGAAGGCCCGGCGGTCTACGTGACCGTACCAGGGTCCAGGAGTAATGAATAAATAGTGTCCAAGATAATTCTCCCAATAATAATATTAGTTCACAACAATAGAATAAGAAGAAGTGATCTGAAAGCCGAATGTCAACTGACTGCTGATTGACGTGCTCGCCCGACATGGGCGAGGCACGATCGAACAATTTTGAATTTCAAAATGAGAATAAAAATGAGAGTGAATCAAAAAGTTTCTAACAGAAATTTAAAAGAATTAGAAAATACATCAAATTATAAAAAATGAGAGTAAAACTAGTAAAAATGAAAATGGGATGAGAAGGTAATGAGAGATGAGGTATCTACATGCCACACCATATGTCAAATTCAGAACCACTTTAATTCAGAATTAAGTTAACACAATATGTTTATTCTGAGGCAATACAAATTTCGCCAACTATTGTTATAATATAACACAAGTATTTTAAAGCTAATAAGTAATAACACAAGATCACTAGCGAGTTTTATACTGTTATTTTTCCGACTTCAAAATTTTTTATTTTGCATCGCGACAATACCCCACTTTAAGCTCAGCACACAGATTTTAGTATTCATGCACAGTTCGCAAAACAGTTAAAAAGATTTGCCGTTACTTTTTGCTAACCATACTCGTTTCACACTCATTCGTTATACTGAGCACTTTTACTATGATGTTTTAAAAAGGAAGAATATCGCGTCTAATAGTACATTGACGTTTTTATTTCATTTGCGGATTCGAGATGAGTTTTTTTTTTCATTATGATAAATCATACAAAAATGCTGGCATGAAAACTTTTGCACAAGACAATTCCAACAAAGTATGTAAAGAAACGCTGTATACCTGAATCCCAACCGGAACTAATGAACAGTATAAGATTTCATATAAAATACACGCTCCGAGCCTTTCGTTATAGACGTAAGGATACGATACAAAATTTGTCATTCTCCTTTACCCTACATTTATCAACCAAGGCACGAATAATAACTACCACCTTTTATGCTAAATTATCCCTTGTGTTCCAGACACAAGGTATGTATTTGTGTGTAGTATATGTATGCAGAGTTCTCATCAAATATAGCCATTCGCCATCCTCTTTCATGAGGCGTAAGAATGTTATGGTGGAACGTTTTTAAAGCCACAATGTTGCCAGCCAAGATTTTAAGAGTCGGGGTTGCCATCAACTTGGATCAGTTTTGCACTGAATAGCAGACCTTACGATGTTGTCAGCAAAATGGTTTTTTTATCAAGTAGATTGCGAACAAATAGCTTTGCTGATAGAATTGGAAATTGAAATGGATTTGGCTATGTATACTCCGTTTTTTTACACCGTTATAAATAAACAAAAAAAAAGGGTGACATTTTAATTTTAAAACTATACTAACTAGTAAAAACGCAATGAATTTCACAAAAAACACAAAACACATGTAGGTATTGCAATCAATCTTGATAGGAAAATTGGTGATCTTTACAACGCTATCTATAGTAGAGATGAATTATTTTTAGAATCAGGAAATGTAAGTATTCATTTATAAAACCACATTGAATATTACATCTTTTTTTTCTTATTATTACTTTATACGGCCAAAAGAGAACTTAATTTCAATTTATACTCACAGATCAAATCTTTGAAACACACACATTACCAAATCTTATTGTATTTTTATTATTATTATTATTCAACAAATACAAGCAATTATTAAAGAAAAACACGTCATTATTTTTCACTCACTTTATCAACTAATGTTAAGTGCGAAGTAAAGTGAAATGTCAGACACATAGTTCTAGTGTTTTGCCCAGGACCCTCAAAAAGCAATATTAAGCTGACCAAGTCATAGGAATTGTTTAATGTAAAGATGTTTATTTTCCAGTAACAATTTATATATAAAAATATATTAATACATTTTAAATATATTAATATAAGTGTTGAAAAAAATTAGCGCATAAAGTAAGAGTCGGTTTGGCCATCGTTCTTCTTGTAAAACCTAATTGTTTTCTACGTTTATCGAGCCTGTCTTCATAATAGCATTATGACTCCCTCCTTAAGGAAGTAAGCTTATTAAATAGGTCTTTATAATATTGAGGCATCGAGAGGTTATCTAAATATACCAAAGACCGTTTAAGGTTCCCCTAGGGTGGGATGCTATCAATCATATGGGCGTTCACCTGGCGTGGTGGTGCACAAGCGATTTGACACATTTATGGTTCGCGTGCGATGAATGCCTTCAGATAATCTTTTCAATTTGACTTTTAGCAACTTATCAAATATACCTACACAAAAAATAATAATAATCAGTCAAGCCGTTTATATGGAGTTCGAAATTGTGCTTCTGCTCATACTGGCATTTTTTACTTTGTCTCGCACCTTTTGTAAACATAATTATTTGAAAAAAAAAAGCTAACAATAATGACTTAGTTTCTTGCCCTGCTTCTTTTAGGCACTTACCCACTTTTGTTCTGAAGCAGTGGTGATTAAAATATTGGGACTATCACTTTGGCCGACTAGCCGACTAGTCGGCTACAAAATGGCCGACTAGTCGACCAAGCTGATTATTGCTTTAGGTTATAATAATTAGAGTAACATGCTCTTATCACACTGTATTTGTAATTTTTATTTATTTTAACTTTCTGTTGTCACATTATGAAGTTTTTTATAAATATTAATATCTGGTACAAAGTTCTAATTCATTATTATAAGGTCAAGAGAAGTGTTCCAATATGTAAGTTGTAAGCTTAATAAAATTATAGCCAATATATATATTTTTTGTTACTTGTTTAAGGTCTGGGTCTAAGCCCAATTATTTAATGTATCGAACGAATGGTTCCTAATTTCTAAATTGCACTGAAAGTACATTGTAAAATTGATTTTGTATTTCTAATAAAAAATAATAACAGTAAAGATTTCAATTTCATCAATTCTTAGGTATCGGCTTTATAAAATCGGGCCGACTAGTCGCCGACTAGTGGCCGACTATAAATATGGCTGACTAGTCGGCTTTACCGACTAGTCGGAACAACCCTAATAGGATCCAAATAACATGGGTAGTTTTAGCAATATTATACCTACATCTTTTTTCTATGTATATAGTGTGTATCCGTACACCAATTTGTATGAAAAATTAAAAAACTTCAAACTTTTTCAACCAAAGTTTAATGTACCAGAAAGTCCACAGTAACATTACAGTATCTATCCACCAGACATCTATACGCTACCAGGAAAACCATCAATCAGAAGCCTCACCTGTGGTTCCGAAACCGATTTGCGGCTCATAGCCTTGCCTCCGACTTTCTTAAAAACCCATTAGGAACAGCCCCGGAATTGTTTTTACAAATGTGTTCGGGAAACTTAGTGGACAGTTGGATGTGAGTTATGGTTTGATTGGCTGGATGTGACAAAAATATGTTCTTTTGCCGTGCTGTGTCCCTTGCCTATTTGGGTTGCTTTCGGCTTTATCCGTGTTGGATAATGCATGTATTTACTCTGCAGCTGTCTGAAGACTTACGCCTACAGTGTTTATAAATACGTAAGTTTCTTTAAGGAAGTGTTGAAATTCCGTATTTCAAATCCAAAAGAATGGATTGTGTTTCAAACTCAGTTCAATGCTCATTTCAATGCCACAGAAACAATAAACAATTAACGTAAATGTTCATGCGCTTTAGAATAGACTTTTTGAATGCATCGTGTGACTACTGCATATAAGGGCCTACCACAACATTTACCAGCTAAAACTTTTACTTTTGATCCACTAGTTAAAAATATCACACTGCGTCATCTATACTGCATATAGGCACCAGGAGGAGCTTTTACACGTCCCAATACTTTATCATACCACTGCAAGTGTGGGCTAGTGCCAAGAAGCATCGTAAAAAACTCGGTCACTACTTTAAACAAGTATCTGATAAGAAAATATTTATCAATATAGCAATTTTTGAATCCAATCTTTTTAGTGTAGTGTAGTGGGCCTTTTTTATGTAAAAAAGTAATATTTTAGCACAAGGCGAATGCAATTTCCCTTGAATGGAGCCACACCACTGCCATAGATTTATAATCGTGTATTGTTTTAAATTTTTAAGTCATTTGTCCACGTCACCCACCACGATGTTGGATATAGGCCTATCCAAAAGAAGGAATATGGTTTAATAGGATACACTTGGAAACCGTCGGAAATCGCAGTTTGTCCATTGGTATAGGAAATACGCTGCTGCTTGTCTTTTTATAGTTGCTTCTTACGATACTCAAAACGTGTATATTACGGCGCATAGTATTATAAAAATATTACGTTTTGTGCCGTCAGGTCTAGTTAAAAATAAAGTCTGTTCATACATCTTTTTCTTACTGATGTATTGCGTACATATACTTTCTTTTTGTGTTAAATAAATAAAAGTATTCTTGCACAGTCGATTCAGCTGCGTCAAATAGCGGTCAATGAAACAGGGCTCTTCGGAATAACAAACGAACCCTCCCAATGCCTCCTTGACGATTCAATCCCCTAAAAGCGCCATCTCTAGTGTTGTAAACCGTTTAAGGAATAGACTATCGATATTATTCGAAACAGTAATAGCTGCTGGCAGCGACTACTGTTTCGACATACTGGTATAATAATGCCGTGCTCTTTAAGGCTCGTAAAGATCTTCTAGCTTTAAGCTGCGTATAAATAATGATAGTGGAAAAATTGTGATAGCAACATTTACAGCTTTGCACGAGTTTGCTAATTAAAATAATGCCAGCAAATGATCTGTTTATGTTTATTAACCTTTTTACACTCCTCTTGTGCATATTCCTAAAACAATTTTTTTTTATACAGTTATCAAACATTTTCTTAAATCCAAACCTTCTTTTGACCATCGAAACAAATCAAAAAGTATTATCAAAATCATTGTTGCCATTCTAAAATGATGCGCATTCATACATTTCGGTATTTGCTTTTTATTCAAATAGAAGACACATAGAATGAAAAGATAAAGTTCTTAACAGCTCTCCCGCCATGTTTATTTGTCCGCGCCAGTTTTGAATTTCTAATATAATTACCTTGACTTGCTTGTGTATTTCATTTAAAACTTAAATACAAATAAATCTCGATATACTGGCAAGCGTCATACTAAGTGTCCTGGTCTGATTTGAAATGGTTATAAAATTTCGTTAATGTAACAGTCCGTCAATTTTTAGGAAAAAAATTAGGAAAACAGCAAAGGCAAACTCTCATGGTATATCGTCCCGACAGCTGGTCTGACAAGAATCCTCAATTTAGATGAAAGACCAAACATAATACTATTAATACATTATATTTTGAACACTATCCAGTGATCTAAGGAAGCCTTAAATATCCGTCTGCCATACCTTATACGTGTCGATTTGGAACGCAAGTTTAGATCTTTTGATATGGATTTCTATACACCTTGCTGGTATGCTGGTATTAACTAAAAGTATTATTCTAGCAATCTTTAAGAGGCTTAAGCCAGTTTGCGTGATCTGCTAAAAGAGGTCATTCAATAAAGTTGTGGTGCACTATCGATAGTAAAAAATCGAATGTTCTCAACACTACTTTAATAGGACGAAACGTTTTTTTTTCGAAAGACTTGTAAAGAATAAGCGAAGCCGGCTCAGTTTGTTTAACCAAAGAATTGGTTGATGTTGGGATTGCAAAATTGGAGGAATGTTACAGCGAAAAGGAATTATGGACTGCGAACAATAATCTTCTTGTGATATTGAATCGTGAAATTGTCTATCTATTGTTGATACTGTGTAATAATTCCGATTTTTTCAAATCAAACTTGATTTTGTTTCTTTACTTTTTCTCGCAGTAGAGACATGGATTATTAGAACAAACACTCGTTTACCGCGTTTCAAAGATTATTTATGTTGAAATTTAAAAATGTGCTAAAACAAAGACTTTTTTTGGCTTCGAGTTGTTCAATATAGGTAGATGGTATTCCTGTTTTTGTGAACTTCTGTTTTGGTGATGTTAAATAATTATGTAAGGTAATTAAAACCTAGTTAAAAAGTCGATTCTATTGTGTGTTCCGGTTCCGATTCCCGGTCAATTTAGTAAACCATTCTAAATTGGTTTGGGTTTTAAAGGAGTAGTTATAGGTATTTCGGAAGGTAAATAAATAAATATTTAAGACATGCCACACTGGGCCACACAGAGCCATCTAGTCCCAAATTAAGGTACTATTAAGTACCCTGTCGTATGGGGTACTAGACAACCGATAAACTTACTTATATACTTTTTTTTTGTAAATACATACTTATAATACATAGAAAACACCCAGACCAGTACAAACAGACATGTTCATGCACACAAATATTTGTACTGTGCGGGGATCGAACCCGCGACCCATGGCTCAGAAGCAGCGTTAACTACCGCTGATCCAAATGGTCGTCATAAGGTACGTTAAGCTGATATAGTCCTAGCTTTTATGGCAAGATGAAAGCTGCAGTGGGATGATTATAAGCCGTTACTTCACTTATTTTTTTAGATAAATGTATACAATTGAAACTAATTGTAAAGCTGAAGAGCTTATTTGTATAGTTGAGCTACCGCTTAGGAACTACTGGCTTAATGGAAAAAAAAAACTGTGAGATAGCTTTTTTAGCGAGGAAGTCTTTAGGCTATATAATATTACGCTGCATCCATTATGACAGTGTTTGTTGTTTCAATTAAAACTATTATAAAAACAATAAACAATATTGTTTTTGAGAGCTTTTTTTGTGTATGCGTTTAAAGTTACGCAATAATGACTAGTCACGGAATTGTTTATGATTAATGACAGTAATTTCTTATTTGACTCAAAATTGTTATCTTATTTGATGCTTTTCGTCAGTTATTTTTTTATGAGAAAACAAATTTTTACTAAAATGACTGTGAACTGTTGATAAAATTGTCATATATTTCAGGTGGTTTTTCTTTTGAAATTGAATGTCCCATATAAATTCAAAAATATTGAGCCCTTATCAAATAAAACAAAACATTGAAACTGGTTAATCTGCTCGAACTGGGTTTACGTTGGTTGTTGAGTCAGTTTTCTCATGTCGCTTCGTTACAAGATAGATCGTATGTGCTGCATTTCTAGATTAGTATATTTTCTTTTTAATTGTTATGCATATTCTCATCAGTCAAAAATATTCCTATGAAACTATAATGTAAATTACTTTTGGCAACAATTAAAAAAAAACCTAAACAACAAGAAGGATTAAAACTAAATAAAGACGAGCTGACAAACTAAATATACTCAAAATAAAGATAATCGTTACAACTTAGTTTAGCATCGTACTTTAACAAGGATTTGAAATAATTAATTTTCAATATCTAAGTCATTATCGCTCTAAATCGTCTCTCCCATTGTTTACCCTCATTTTCCTGGATTTGAAAAGAAATTCGTATTCAGCAAAAACACTCTGGAGCTTTGTTTACGGGTTCTTTTGGCCATCCATCAATTTAGTTCCGATGATTAATTGCACTACATTATCGGCAGCCATTCAAAGCTCCATTAAGTCCTCGTCAAGCAAAAGCTAGCCTTTAGCGGGGCTAAGCAAGACCATTACGAACCTGGTCAGAGTATACCTAGTCGTTTGCGATTAAAACTACCCATCGGTGTAAACTGACGTACTAAAAAATAATCCCTCGACTTATCTATACTAATATTATAAAGCTGAAGAGTTTGTTTGGTTGTTTGAACGCGCTAATCTCAGGTAGTACTGGTTCAAATTGAAAAATTATTTTCGTGTTGGATAGGCCATTTATCGAGGAAGGCTTTAGGCTATATAACATCACGCAGCGACCAATAGGAGCGAACAGTAATTCGAGATTTCAATAGGTTACCCTAGTAGTATTATAAGATGGGCCTAAGTTAGTACTAGGAGATATGAGACGCGTAGCAGCTTTTCATTCACCTTTGGCCAAACGGTTTTTCTTCTTTACTGAGTAAATTCTTTTGAGGGTATAAGATAGTAAAACTTTTCTGTTGGCGATGTGTCATCATGATATTTGTTGGCGCAGAATTAATTATGATCCGATCTGAAGCAAATCTGTTTTAAAAGAATTACCTAATGACAAAAAAGAAAAACACAAATGAAATACTAAAGTAACCAAAACATACACATTAGAAATAATCTTTATAAAGGTCCTTGCAGTATGGTATGACATCTAATACCGACATCATCGCTCTGAGTTTCGATTCTAAGACACTGTGTGAGGTATGTAGGATAGGTAGATCTGTGTAACCCATAAGTTTACATTGAGACCCATAACTAGATATTTTTTACCAACATGTCTTATGCAGAATTTTTTCACAATATATTTTTTGTAGTAAGTATATTTCGTTGTGCTACTAGGTTTTGAATTAAGTAGTTTACCATGCAAAGTCGTGGTCAACACCTAGTTAAACATAAAGGCTCCATTCTTTTCGCAAGTTTGAAAGAACCACGATAATGTGTACCAAAAGAAGCTCTTGACGATTCCAGACGTTCGTTTGCCTCGCTGCATCATGTAAATGATTCTCTGAATCCACATTCCATATTCAAATGAGTTTCTCTCTTGATTCTTATTTGCTTTATAACATTTACTCTGAACATTCGAAATAAATTTAAACATATTTTAAAAGCTAGTGGTGGGCCATTTTGTTTTGATCGATTAGATTTTCTTAATGACTCGTATTATTTTCATAAACAACTGATCATCGAAAGATATCAGTTTCTCCTAAATTACACTTAAATTATATATATTTACTGCCTTCAAACTCCTGTGATAGTTATCGAGCTTTGTTCTTGTTGTTGTTTGACTATTTTAGTTTTCATTGAGTTGTTGCTTGATTGCTTTGTTTTCGCATCTGTTTCCATATTAACGTTTATTATATTTCATTCAATAGGTATCATGGGAAAGTTACCAACTTCCTACTTGGAGATCCAGTGGGAACTCAGTGTGTTGATGCTTGGGAAAAGTATCTTTAATGAAACTCGTTCTTGGAAACACTAGTGTTTTTTTAATATTTAATACTAGAGCTTGACCTAATGCGCCATTGTCCGGAGCCCAAGTGGCAGGACGCTTCTTTGCTACTCAGGTCCACTGTATCCGTCTGTAAATAGTCATATTGAGATTTTTTTCCCCTTTACAGGGATCTGCTATGTCCCCTGATATCGTATTTCAGGGATTTTAGTAGGTGTTTTATTTATTTATTTTGTATTTATTTATTGCCTAACTTTATTTCTAAAATGAGTATAATGCAAGGTATGGATTGAGTTTTTTTTTTTCAACTGCCTTGTTTTACTGGTGACTTCTTTGGTCACCATCTTTTCATCTTTTCAGTTTAATTTTCTTTTTATATATTTTCTTTTCTCTTTTTACATATTTTCTTTTATCTTTTGTATCATTATAGATATTCTTTTGTTTCTTTTTCTTTTTATCTTTCTTTTAAATCTTTGGATATGGCTTAGAATTAATGTTAGTAAAACTTTGCATATCCGAAGTGCTGAGGAACTAGAATGCGTTGCGCGCCGCTGCTCTCAACACTTTGGTTATACTATAAATATAAATTAACTTAAATTAGAACAATAACATGCAATAACCTAAAACCTAACAATTTAAATAGACTCGATTTCAAATTAATAATTAAAATGGGGCAAAATAGCCAATCAAATACAATAAAATGGATGGAAATAGTCAAAATTAATAGGCAAAAACAATCACATGCAACAACCTAAAGCCTAACAATTTAAATTGATTCAATTTCAAATCAATAATAAAAATAATTATGATGGGGTAATAGCCAATTAAATACAATAAAAATAGCTAAATCAGTCAAGTTACATAATAAATAACGTGAAAATATTACAATTGATTAAATAATTGAATCATGTTAAATGAGGCAATAGCCAATAAAATACGAAACATAATAAAATTTTTGAGACAAAAGAAATTGGCAAAAGTGGAGCTATAATAAACATTGATTGTCATTGATGTCTTGGACAAACGTTCCGCCACATCAAACTTTCTTGGCACCGTTTGCCCTCGCGGCAAGGCGCATAACACTCTCCGTGAAGGCGAGGAAACGGGACCGGCTGGTGTCATCATCGACCAAGCGCACAAAGCTAGACGGCTCAATCGGCTGTCCAATCATGTGTTCGCAGTCGTACCTCATCGCAGCAAATCTAGGGCAGTCTGCCAGAATATGGCTTACTGTCTCATGGGTTATATCGTCGCAGACACATGTTCGGACAGGCGAGAGTTTAAAACGAAACAAATATTCTCGAACGCCAATATGACCTGTAAAAAGCTGTGCCCGTAGATTAGTCATCCCTATCTCCGAGACGGTGCGGTGAGCTGATTTGCCGTTCCCGAAGAACAAACGCGTGCCGGATCCGGTGAACGCCGACTGGTACCGATGCTGGTACAAGTCTAAGACCTTGAGCCTGTTGGAGCGCTTGGCGAAGGAGAACGGGAATCGGTCAAAGGCTGGCTTCGTCTTGAGCTTTAGGGCTGCCTCCTTCGCTAACTCGTCAGCTCTCTCGTTGCCCGTGATCTCCGCGTACGCCTTTATCCAGTAAAAGGATGTCGTATGCCCCTCCTCGGATAACTCGAGCATCTTCTGTTTGATCCGGATCGCGATGGGGTTTAAAGATGCAGGATCTACAAGCGTCTCCAATGCTGTCCTAGAGTCGCTCACAACATTCACAGAGCGCCCAGCTGCTATTTCCATGTCCAGGGCCTTCAACATGGCAACCATCTCGGCTTGAAAAACTGAGCAACAGTTCTCGAGCTTCAGTTTTGCCACCCTAGCTTTCAGGTTATTCTTCCAACAGGATACCGCAGCTCCGACTCTACCCTCGATCTTGCTCCCATCAGTGTAGCAGGTAAGGCAGTCACTTGGTATGCTGCCCCATCTCCAGCTGGGTGTTAATATGAATGAAGGTAGCCGGGTCTCTCCTGGATGGGTGTGGTAGCTGCGACGGGTCGGCCCTGTCTTGCAGACGGCGGCCCGGTAAGTCCTCGAGAGGTCTTCCCCTCTTCACCTCGTAGAGTTGGAGTTACTCGAGCGCCCTTAGGTCCAGCGGTATTATCCTCGCCAGCAGGGCCGCGGAGGTCAGGGAGGCCGTTGAGTGCTCTTTAGAAAGTTAAATTGTATGCCGAAAATTCTGGTCAAACTATCTAGACGTTTCCTGATATAAACGCGGTCTACCACTGAGGTCCACGCACTGGCCGCGTACAAGACAGTTGGTTCAACGACTGCAGTGTATAAAGTACGCAGGATTTCCGGGTTAAGGCCCCATTGGGCTCGCGCTGCTCTACTGATGGCCCTGTAGAGGGTGATGACCTTCAGCGACACCTCGTTCAAGTGTGTCGCGAAATTTAGGTGGCGATCGATGGTGACGCCAAGAAGTCGCACAGTGTCCTTTATCTTCAACTGGGATCCCAGGAACTCAAATCGTGGCAAACCGTACTTCAACTCTTGGTGATCAGCATTGCCTGGGTCTTAGCGGGGGCGAATCTCATCTTATTTCGGCGGCCCCAATCAGCCACCGATTCCAGAGCGTTGCCGATTTTTCTCTCTAGTTCTGAAGTGTCTCTGGCTATCGCAACAATTACGATGTCGTCCACAAAGGCCTGAATGTGCGCTTCCTGGTTTTCCGCCTCCCGCAGGAGAGGGTCCAGCTGCACATTCCAAAGCACGGGCCCGCCGATCGACCCCTGGACGCATCCCTTGCTGGTGGTCTTTGAGACCTTCTGTCCCAGGTATCTCACCGTTGCCGATCTGTCCTGTAGGTAGCTGGAGAGCACCTTCATGTTCAGCTGTTCATGTGAAGTTCAGCCGACTTTTCAGACGACAATGTTCCGTCTGATAAAGGGTCCTTTAGTTGTCTTTCATCCCCCAAGCCCGGCTTTGCACACTTCTTTATTACACGATAGGCACACCGCCACACGTCTTCGTTTTCCTGTCTGGAGCAGAACTATTTCCAGCTGGTGGTGATTGCTGTCTGTATAGCCTCTTTTTATTTAGTTCTGGCTCGACAGTACTCTTCGACTACGTGTGGTCTTCTAGCTGGGTTGGCTCGTCCTATCCGCCTTCTCAGGGTGATGGCCTTCCGCTTCAGCTGTTCCAACTCCGGGGTCCACCATGGACTCTTCGGTGCGGGGCGAGTTTTCTTGACCTCAGGTATGGCACTAACAGCCGCCACTATCACAGCGTCAGTAAAACTCCGAATAGTTTTGTCAAGCAACTCTGGACTTTGGATCCCCTCGATGGCATTGTCCGTCAACTCTCTTCTCTCCAGTTCCTCAACGAAGGAATCCGCAAAGCTGGTCCAGTCCGCTTTTGACATGTTGAACCTCCAGGTAGTACCTCCGCTCACTGCTTCGGCCGCATCACTTGTCTTCTAGGTGAGGTCAAAATCTATAGGACGATGGTCCGATAAACCCGCATTGTTAGTGCTGACCTTCCAATTCCGGACATTGGGCAGCAGCGACGGAGAACATGCCGTAACATCCACAATGCTCGTATAGAGTTTCCCATTCCGGTAGACGTAGAAGGTAGGAGTTGATCCTTGGTTCAGAATGTGTAAATCGTGCTGTGCCATAAAGTCTGCCAAGACCGCTCCCCGATCGTCCTCCTCGCAACCCCACCATGGGCTCGTGGCGTTCACGTTTCCAGACAGGATGACTCCATCCACGTTCGTAATAGTGTCCAGCATCTCTGACAGGGACAACAAATCAAACAAGGTCTGCGGTGCCCTCGAAATAAACACTTATAAAACACAATTTAAGGTTATTAAGCACTATGGTGGCGTAGACAATATTCTCCGTAACATTGTTCGTGTTCACAAAAATTTGGGCGCTAGGGTCGATCACAACTACAGCCGATTTCGCGGGAGAAGAGGGGGAGGCAAAAGATGCCTGAATAACGCGATGAGGCGACGAAAGTCGCCCCGTCGAACCAACGTAGGGCTCCTGAATAAGTACCGCCGTTACGCGGTTTCTGGCAGCCTCCTCCAGGCACTTCTTGGTCGCAGCAAAACCACGACCAAGGTTTGCTTGGACGAACCTGCAGACTACCTTAGCAATACCTCACCGCTCTTCTTGCTATGTTGTCCTACTTCCTAAACTCAGGGTATTCCTGGCTGTAGGCTGGATGCTCTGCAATGGGATCATCGCCATAGGCAGGGCAATTACAGCATTCCGGTGGATGATCCCTGTT
This sequence comes from Anania crocealis, assembly GCA_949315895.1. Classification (NCBI taxonomy): domain Eukaryota; kingdom Metazoa; phylum Arthropoda; class Insecta; order Lepidoptera; family Crambidae; genus Anania; species Anania crocealis. The sequence goes on along the minus strand of OX438867.1, from coordinate 16,981,727 downwards.
TGGACATCCCCGGGTGTCATGCTCGCCGCCGCAATAGCAGCAAGTCACCCCGTTCCTGCACTCCCTAGCCAGATGACCGAAGGCCAGGTATCTGTAGCACTGGACTACGGGTGACTGGTCCATCGCCAGCACCGTCTGGTATCCCACTCTAATTCTCTTACCACAGAGCGCAGTCCACACAGCAGGATCCACCTTCAAAACAACGTTGAACAGCGAGGCCGTTCGACCTCTTGCCCTACGCAGTACCTTAATTGTTCCTCCCTCAGCAACCGCGGCAAGCACGTCCGAATTTGGGAGTCTCACCGCCTCCGCAAGCCTCGCGTCACTCAAGTCGCCCACGACCCCTACGAGGCGAACCAGAGGATTCCTAGGCGACCTTGTGGTGGCCGAAAGGTCAGAGGCCAAATTCCTAATGGCCTCACTGAACCTCCTCTGGCTTTCCTCGGTGTCGCAATTCACAGTGACACACTGGTTGCGGAGGCAGTGAACACCGTTGACACCTTCCCCCATGTTCACGACGTCAACTTTATTCCTGAGGGAGCCAATGACGTCCTGGCTGGATGCTCGCGGATCCCGGGTCTCGACTATGACCGGGTAGCGTGGCGCAGTCCGGGCAACCTGTGAATATGAAAGCCTTTTGGGTGGGGACGGGATGAGAGGGATGGGGACAGGCACAGCCAGCTGGGCCCTATGCTCCCGATGTAGAGCAGGTCGTTCACTCCCTATTCGGGCCTCCACTCGCTTTACTGTACGCGCGATAGGCTCAAGGAGCTCCCCAAGTCGGTCTCTAGTCTCACCGAGGGCGATCTCAAGCCCGAGACCCTGTGTCATGTCCACCGGTGATGGCGCGGCTCTGACTCCATCAGCCACGTCCTCCAGCTCCCTCCTAAGGGTCTTGAGCTGACCAACGATCGGTCCGGTAGATACACTCAGTTCTTCGGCCAATGCCACGCACGTCAGACATGGCTCGGATTCCGCTCGCTGTGCCCGCAAGATATCCCTAGTACCCTCCAAAATCCTGCAAATGTCAGCCTCCGCCAGGCCAGAAGCCAGCGGAGCCAGGCAGGCCGCAGTGGGCGGGAAACACTCCTTCACTCGCGACACAGTAGCCTCAGCTCGCCAGCGTTCGACATCAAGGCCAAAGTCCCTGAGCTGAAGCGTCATGCGCTCAACAGCCTCGGAGACGCTGTCTAGCCTACCCGTCATGCTAGCGACCATCGCGGACGTGTCCACCGCGCCAGCCACTGCCGATCCAGTAGAGGTAGCACCTGCTAACAATTGTTTGCGGAACAACTGCACCTGTACCTTTATAGGCTCGAGGAGGGCAACCGGGCCCACCAGCTCGAAGTCGAGCAAGCCTCGCACGTCCTGTACGGCCTGTATCTGTATCTACCTGTATCAGCCCTCTCCCTGAGTTATTCCATGCTGCGTTCATACTTACCCACAAGCTCCGCGATCCGCCTATTGTGTGCTCGCTCGACCCGCACCATTTCCCGCGCAACCCTTGCCTTCTCCTCCTCCAACGAAGCCTTATGCCGCGAACGGGAGTCCGAGAGAGCAAGGATGATTTCTCATCTCTCACTCCCGCTTCATGTTCCCCGCGTTCTTGTTGGCTGTTTTGCCAGCGTTGAGCAGCTCGTTTGCCCGCCTGGTAACACAATCTATCGCAATTCCGATACGCTTAGAGGTCGCGGGGACCATGCTCACTCTCCTGCTCTCGGCACCCACCTCATCAGGCCAAACGAAGTCTTCCTCCGAGAACGGGCCCGGCCGCCCGACGCCCAGGTCGTCCGTCTCCGCCTCCAGCTCAAAGCGAGCGCTCTCTTCAATGGATGCTATTGGAATTGGAAAGAGCTCAACGAACTCTTATCAAAGTTATGTATTTTAAAAAAAGACGCTTCTCGACAAACAATCTCTATCGCATAAGTGGTCTACTCTCTGTTAGGAAATTATATGTCGTTATAACTACATTGAAAATACATAAAACCCTGCCCTATGACCCACGTCTCTTAAAAACACGACGAAGGTATGTTGTGGCTAAATCATCTGGCACCAAAACTAAGTTTGCCAGTAGGCAATTTAAGTCACGTTCTGCATTCTTGTACAACAAAATTAATAAAGAAATAAATATTTATGACCAAACTTACCATATATGTAAGAATATCCTTGTTAAATGGGTGCAGCTAAAATCTTATGAGGAAACGGAATCTATGCTGTACCGCATTTCGTGATTATTGTATTAATTCACACACACACACACACTACACACACACACACACACACACACACACGCGCGCGCGCGCGCCCGCGCATACAAATTTGTTCTTATATTTTATTACTGTATTTACTGTTTTTCACGTTTGTTTGCTTCTAAAATAAAACTAAAATGTATGCCTAGATAAGGAAGAGCGGGGTCGCCAAACACAGGCAATACTTGCTTAAATGGAGACCCCAATCAACTATGTTATTTAAACTTAAGGTTGTTATTGAAAATAAAATTTTATTTATTATTTTTTATTTATGCTAGGGATGATACAGAAACAGAAATAGTCAGAGAAAATAAAAATAATTTAACTTAACAAAGCGGCAGTAGAGTCCGAAAATTATTATAATTTAATGAGTCAATAGACAATGATTAATGGTGAAAAATATAATTAATAATAAAACTAAATTCTCTTATTGTTTACAGGAGCTGCGGTGGGCAATTGGGTTTGAGGTTTTTTTTTTATTTATTTTTTTTATTTTTTTTTTTTTTTTTTGACATGAGGCTAACTATATTACACAAAGCATGATACTCTGCTTTTATTAAAAGTAAAAAATACTCGAATGAAGTAGCTTCAGATACTGTAAGTACAGTAAAAAGGAGGTACCTAATCCAGACTTAAAATGTCATCATCAGCAACAGCCTATTGTAGTCAATTGCTAAATATTGATCTATCCCAATAAATTTAGCTTCTGTTTTGTTGAGTAACCGAGTCACTCTTTAAGAAAAATCGAGTGTTCAACTTAGCCATCATACAAGCATCACTATATATTGCCTTTTCTGTAGGAAATTATGCGATATTTTTCGCAACGAGTTGTCACTGCACTTGACTTATACGTCCGTTCGAAGTAACGTTCCATGTAAAATGCTTTGAGACTTATCGAGCTCCTTAAATGGTATGGTTGTTCGACGAATAAGTACTTACTTTTAAAATGTTACATTATGTAATGCAGCTCTGAAGAGTTATGTATTTTTAACATAGATAAATAATAAGAACTAAACACATAACCCCGTTGGTCTAGTGGTTTAAATACCGGGCCGGGCAACAAAAAGTTTCGAATTTTCGAACGTTGCTCGGGTTTGTGATCACCAACACGCATTTGGCAAGCGTGGATTATGTCAGTACACCTATCATTGCTGTGGTAACTTGAATTCAATGATGGAGGCCTTTTCCCTGCAGTGGGATGATTTAGGCTGTTACTTTTACTTTTAAACACAAATACCCATATAATTATAACCCTCCAATACGTCCACAATTGAATATGCACAGATATAATTTAAGTAGTGACTGTCATTATTATTACCTTCGTGAGAATACAACCATAATAACATGACTTAAAATGTAATTAGAAATCTGTTTGTAAATTTAAAAGATCACCTAAACGTTCAAATGGACGATCACTTGAGGAACTTTTTCTGGGACAAAATTTTGTATGTGATTTTTTTTAACATCATCCACCTCAATGGCTGACGCCTATTATCTACATTATTTAGCAATTTTCAACTGAGAAGCATTCTTAATTGAAATTGTCTAGAACACTTTAGAACTAAACAATGGGCCAACTCTGCAATACAATGTTCGTATTCGACTTCCTCTGTCTCTCTAACTCATCATACCAATGTCTAAGAGCACTGAAAGGGACAGATGTATCAGTGAAGACCTTTCTTCATGTTGCGTAGTAGGGCTTTAGTCCGCAATTGGTACATTATTCTTCTATCAAGTGCAACAAGACAAACTATTCAAGTCGCCACTCCTGGCGCCGTGCGAGCGTAGGGCTGCCAACATGACTGTAACTAGTCTGGTTTTTTTGTGTCTTAAATCAAAATTCGTACCATTAAAATGATGGATATGTTTACGGATTTTAGATTTGCGTTTATTTTGGTTTATCTTGACGTTGCGAACACTTTACAGCGATCACGGTCACAGGCAGAATTCGTAAACACTATAATATCTTTTATTTCAATGTATAGTGTTCGCATAAACTCAAGAAAACAGTATGTACCAGTAGTGTATTATTGGGCACTCTGTCCCACCAGTCGTTCGCTTCGCTCCCGACCGTTCGCTGCCGCTCACTCTGGTAGGACAGATTAGCCCAATAATACAATGAAACACGTTCCGCCTAATCACTCGTACATAATCTTCGAAGAATCCGTTCCGCCTGTGAATGAATGTTACGTCTATCACATTAGGTTTGAAGACCCCTGACCGGTGTGATAGAATTTCGACATCATACAAAATGTTTAATGACAATCTCGTACATAATCTGAGATAAATTACCTTAAATGTGAAATGCTTGTAAGCTACACATATTGTAATAATACTCTACATTGGTCTTATTTAATCCGATCGAATGACAAATCAACACGAACGAAGAATGACAGCGCAGGTTCGACGTCGCGATGCTTATTTACATGTCCATCCAATAAAATAAATCAACTTACTTTATACACGAGGTGATGTCTCCACTGTCCTATAACTCGAAACAAATAAATATGTTATTCGTTCTACCCGGGACTCGAACCCGCGACTTCTGGGTTAAGTGAAGGTCGCATGTCTGACACTCTATCCACTACACCACGGAGGTAGACACACATAGCCTATTAATGACTTAAACAATAGATAATTATTGTACTGCAAACTAAGAAATAAAGTGTAATAAAATACTTATGTAAATTACGATAACTCATCTGACATAATTTTATTAGATAAGTAAAGATTAATTTCATTTAATATCGTAAGACTAAAACAATTTACGAACACTAAATTAATCTCATCATAAACCTCAACATTTGAGTTTCGAAAACACTGAGTTCTCGTAGAAAACTCTGACAAAGCCCCAAAGACGCTGAGTCCTTGCGTAAGGTTTCATCATGTCGAGGTCAGACCCCGGGAGCGCTGGGTTCCCGCGTAAGGTCTGAGACGAGTTTTATAGAGTATTTATAAATCAAATAACTATTTCATTTTTAACAATCACAAAATCACGAAATCACTGGGTTTTCGTAGAGGACCTTGTGAATTTATCGCTAAATAAAAAAGTTTTTACCTGACGATAAATGTTCTACTACTTGCTTTATAGTGAATATTAAGAATGACTCACCTGAGTTAACCGGATACATTAGCACTTTAAAAATAACACTACTTTCTTATCTTAAAGCTACATCAATTTACATACACTATATCAAACACACCATAAACCTCAACATTTGAGTTTCGAAAACACTGAGTTCTCGTAGAAAACTCTGACAAAGCCCCAAAGACGCTGAGTCCTTGCGTAAGGTTTCATCATGTCGAGGTCAGACCCCGGGAGCGCTGGGTTCCCGCGTAAGGTCTGAGACGAATATCATAGAGTATATATAAATCAAATAAGTAACTATTTATTTTTTTGATAGTCACAAAATCCCGAAATCACTAGGTTTTCGTGGAAGACCTTGTGAATTTATCGCTAAAAGAAACAGAATTAATCAGACGACACGTATGTATTCACAGTTTGTTCTCTAATAGGAACTAATAAATTAATTTACAAAAATAAGTAATCGATAAAGCTGTGGCTTAATATGAGCGATGAGGGATAATATTAATGTAATGTTATAACATCTTTAATGTATATGTAAAGCAAAGTATTCGTATCATTAGAAAATTGGGTTCATGTATTTATTTTAAATATAAATGTACATTCAGTGATATGGGGATCTTTACAAAATAATTTACATAATATACAGAGCACGCTTTTGTGTAGCGTACCCTACGGAAACAGAATTAGAGCTTTAGAGGGCTTACTCGTTGTATCATAACTTCATAAGATTAGTCAACGATTAAATAAAAATAATAAATAAATATCATTGGATATTATTACTAAAACTACACGTCATTTTTCTACTTTAAGAAGTACTACTAATCAGAGCTAAACTATAAAACAATAAACAAACTTAGACAACCATTTTAAAAAAAAATAAACAATCACCTTCATGCACGCATAAGTTTGTATTGTGCATGAATCGAACCCTTGAATTCTAAGTAGCGTTCACTAGCAGTGAACCATTCGTTTGATGGTTTGAGATCGCTATAAGTCAAGCCATTTCTTGTTAAAATAATCACTGTTGCTATATTAACACGGCAACGTTGATATTAGATGCGCTTTCCGACGTCATCGCATTTACCTTGTGCAGCATTATGCGATAGGATTGTGTTCCACTTTACTGTTACTATGCTACACGTACACCTATATACAGTGAATATAATGTAATTAAGTTTGTTTTATGAAAATAATATAGAATTAGATTACTTGAATTTATAACATAGCAAAGGAAAAAAATGATTTTGTAGTTTTGTTTTAAGTATACATTTATTGTCAAATTGCTTCTTGTAAATATAATAAATTACTAACTAATATATATCTGGTTATTTTAGTAAATAATAAAGTTTAAACGATATTTCGTAATATTATTTTACCTGTGAAAGATTTTCATATTTTTATTTTCTATACAATTGTGTCTACAAAACGTAGCTTCTAACTACTTATATCTTTCACTGGTACACAATTTTGTTTTTCTGCATAGCAAGCGTTTAACAATTTACATTATTACGACCAAAGTTCAATATTTTAACAAGTTAGTAATCATACTGTTGATTTGCTTGTCAAATATATTATTCTTTAATCCTATTTTATCTAGGTTACTTGCAAAAAGGTATAATCGCATAAACATATTTTTTAGAAAGTACTTTGTCTAAGGCTAAAATAATGTAACGATTTAAAATACGTTCTAATTCGTTTTTGTTTCTAATTTGAGTCGACTGGGAGTTGAACCATAAACTTTTTCATCTTCTAGTTCACCAATCACATTTACGATAGATATCGTAATTGCAGAACTAAAAATAACTGTAATAATTGAGTTTTAGGGTTTTACGCTATTTCTTATTTACCTTGGATAAATATAAAAATATTGTAACAAAGAATGTCAAGTAAGTACCTACCTAACCCTGTTTACTGTAATGAGCATAATTTAAATATATCACATTACAACTTATGCTTGGTTTTCGTTTTTTACTTTTACACACACTAATGAATACATAATATTAGTTAATATACACTAATACATTTTGATGACAATACCAATTTATGCGTATATATAGCCTAAATTTTTCATCGATTTTCATTAGCTCACAGTTGCGAAACAGTGGTCTCCAGTCTACAATTTCTATCTCTTGGACTCTTCAGGAACAAAGAAGTGATAATGTAAGTAAGTGATTTTATTTTAAACTAGTTACCACCCACGGCGTTGTTCTCGTGTATTTTTCCAGTGATTTAATGGTTTTTCTTTATTAGATTATTTTACAAGTACTTAAAAAAATTGTCTTAGAAACCTCTTCAATTTCGCACCGAGTAAGCACACAGTTCCCGCAACATATGGTGTGGTCACAGTTTTTTAAATAAAATAATAATGTTTGCAACTGTTTTAGGTCGGACTCCGAGTGTGAAATTCAGAAGAAATCAACCTCAGTGCGCAAAGCCAGCAAGATCTACCGATCAGACTCAGAGTTTGAATCTGAGGTGGCGCCGAAAAAACCTACACGCGCTAGAAAAAGCAAGCGCATCATATCGGACTCGGAGAGTGAAGGCGAGTCGGCGTCCAGGAAGCCAACAGGGCGATCAAAAACTAAAAAAACATCTTCTGCTGGCAAGAAGCGTAAAACCTCAAATGAACCATTAAGGTAATTATTAAACTTTGATACGTAGTTAAATTTATTTAACAAAGTAGTTTTTTGTGAAATTCTTATGATCATAATTAGTTTGCAAGAAGTATTAATTTAATATTAATATTAAATGTAAAAGTAGATAAATAATCATTGAATTAAAAAAATTATATCTTTCAATGCAAATATTAGGTGTTAAAATATGAAATTGCCGTTTTGTATGGACGAAATCGAGGAAAGTCATTTTTAAATACTAACAATTTTTTAGTTTTTTTAAGAACGCCTGAACCGTTTTCGATGCAATTAAAGATGATAGTTAGATGGTTATAAAGCTACGCATTTTAGTATTTAAAATTCTGAAAATCAAAGTATATAATACAAATAAACTTAATTGAAGCAAGAAGGTCAGCTGACACATTGTAAGGGGTCTTTTCAACGACTTCCTTTGAAGTAATAGGTACTAATATTGCATTTTTTTAGTCAAAAGTTACTTTATTTAGTTTTTGATTAAGAATTACGCAATAATATAACTATACTTAAGAGCTATAAACAAAATAAAAAGTAGGAAAATAATCGGCAATTTCATACTTTAACCCCTATTAATAACTAATTTTATTGTAAAACAAGATAGGTATAACTTACTATTATTACTTACTTGCTAATATATACAAAAATGTTTACAGGAAAAGCAAGATTTACGAGCTCTTCGGCATCGGTAGCAGTAGAGAGGAGGAAGAAGTACCGTCTTCAACAAAGAAAATTTTGCCATCCTACTTTATCAACAGAGTGGCCAACGGGAACGAGCGTCGAACAGCACAAACGTCTGGTAACTATTACGTAGACCTGAAAATATATGAATCTTCGGACGCAATAGACATCGAACCAGCGAACCTATGGAAGAAAGCGCTGGTACGAATTAAATTTCAAACCAGCGAGGAGTCCGACCAGTGGCGCGGCATTCAGAATTTAGTTAAAAGCGCAAACTCGTTATTTAAGAGCGAGCCACATTTGTATGTAGACAAATAAGTTTTAGTTGTTTTAAGACCTACTATTAATTTATATAATACCTTTGTTATAACAAAAAATATTAAGGTATCTCTAGATAACTGTTTTTTAAAACCTTAATCCTTTTATAATTACATCTTATTCTTGTATTGAGCATAGGTAATTTACTTTGGGGTTATTTTTAATTAGTAATAATTAATTAGGTAACTGCTATTATAGCCTAATTCCTTTTCATATTAGCACTTAATTACAGATTTAGTAATACATAATTAATTTTTATTTTATATTACTACTACTTAGAATGTCATACTGTTCACTTTGTAACGTTACAGTAGATAGGAAACGATGGACAGGACATGTGCGTAGCAACACACATAAAAATAATAGTACTGTTCCTATTGGTGACAACGTACAGTTAATTAAGTCTGCTTTCAAGGGTCGTATAGCGAGTTATAGAGTTGAAGCTTTAAGCGATGAGGCAAGAAACTCACCTCAGTTATTTTTAAATAACATTAAAGAACAAATTAGATCACTAATGAGCCGTTCGTTACAAATACATACGTGTATTAAAGTAAACTTTGAATTTTTTTGTAATTTCCTTGTGATTAAAAGTGAACCATGTGTAGAAACAATGAAATCATTTAGCACAAAAAATTCTAATTTTTATTTTAATTACGATTTTGATACATTGTACGCAAATGTCGAATGTGAGTTATTAAAAAAACTCGAAGATTTCGAAGAAAAAGATAGTGGGTGGACTTTTTTAAGTACTTCACATCTAGAAGTCAATGTAAATAAATATCAACCTCTTAGTGGGTCGGGTTTTATATCTTTACCTAAATTCATTCAAAGTAAAAAAGCATGTTTAAATATCAAAAATAAGGATGAATATTGTTTTTTGTGGTGTGTGACTGCAGCCTTATACCCTGCTACTAAACACCCAGAACGGGTTTCTTCGTACCCACACTTTCGAGACGTTTTAAACGTGAAAGGTATTTCATTTCCAGTAAACTTTACGGGCTTAGCTGTTTTTGAGAGAAATAATCCAAACCTTAGCATTAATGTTTATGGAATTAATAATGGTAAAAGTATTATCGGTCCACTTTATAAATCTGAGGTCAATTCCAAGAGCGCTAAACGCATTCATTTGCTGCTTCTTGAAAATAATACTTCAACCCATTACTGTTTGATTAAAGATTTACCTCGACTTGTGAGATCTCAGGTGACTAAACACCACGGAAAGATTTATCTTTGTGAAAGTTGTTTGCTATTCTTTCCTAACTCAGATCAACGCGAAAATCACCTGTGCGGAGGAGTTGTAACTGTGTTACCCGATAAAGGTTCAGTTATTCAGTTCAAAAATTTTGAAAGGAAACAAAACGTTCCTTTTGCCATTTATGCTGATTTTGAGACAATGTTGGAACCAGTGCAACACAGTGATAGCCAACCAAATACATCAAACACTTTTTATTTACAGCGACACGTACCAGTTGCATTTGCGTATAATATCGTTTCCACAGTCGATGAGAGTTATAATCGCTTTGTCTCTCATCGCGGTAAAGATTGCGTTGCTAAATTCATAAACTTGTTGCAGAAAGATGTCATTCACATATACGACAAACTTAAACAAAATATACCGATGGTGTTTACAAAACAGGATGCAATTGAATTTGAGAAAGCTAGTCGTTGTCATATTTGTGAACACTTTTTGTGGGGATACAAAGTTAGAGATCATTGTCATATGACAGGACGTTATCGTGGTGCTGCTCATCGTCACTGTAATCTTCAGTTTAAACTTCCAAAATTCATTCCAATTTTTTTCCATAACCTTTCTGGTTACGACTGTCACCTTTTTATAAAAGAATTGGGGGAAACTCCTGGAAAAATTAACATTTTACCTAAAACGAAAGAAAAATATATATCTTTCTCTAAATTTATACACGTGAATAAAGACGAGTATGTACAGATACGTTTTTTAGATTCTTACCATTTTTTGGGAACAAGCTTAGACAAACTAGCTAAAACAATGGAAGAAGATGATTTTACTAGTCTGAAATCCCATTTTCCTGACGACGAGCAGTTTCGCTTATTAACGCGAAAAGGTGTGTATCCTTATGACTATATGACTAATTGGGATTGTTATAAGGAAACATTATTACCAATGAAAAAAAACTTTTTTAACTCTATAACTAACGAAAGTATTTCCGATTCTGATTATAAACATGCACAGAGTGTTTGGTTAAAATTTAATATAAAAAATTTAGGGGAGTATACTGATTTATACTTGAAAACAGACGTTCTTTTGTTAACTGATATATTTCAAAGTTTTCGAAAAACATGCAAAAAGCATTATAAATTAGATCCAGCATTTTACATAACAGCGCCTAGTTTATCGTTCGACGCAATGTTACTTAAAACAGGAGTGCAACTCGAGCTTATCACAGACTTAGCTATCATACGAATGATTCAAGATGGGATCAGAGGAGGTGTGTGCGTGTGTGTACATCGTTCGGCTACAGCTAACCATAAATATATGTCTAATTACAACAAATCGAAACCCGATTCTTATATAGCATACTTAGATTGCAATAACTTGTATGGATACAGTATGTGTCAATCATTACCATTTTCTAACTTTCGATTTTTAGATAATAACGAGATAGCTCTATTAGACATACAAAGTATTGATGATGACGCAGACTGGGGATTTATACTCGAAGTTGATCTGTTGTACCCTGAATACTTACATCGTGAACATAACGACTTACCATTTTGCCCTGAAAAATGTATCCCACCTGGTGGTAAAACAAAAAAGCTAATTCCAAACTTATATAATAAATATAATTATATAATTCATTATGTTCATTTAAAAAAATGTATGGAGCATGGATTAATCTTACGTAAAATTCACCGAGTCATTACATTTAGACAAAGCCAATATTTAAAACGCTATATTGAACTGAACACGGAATTGCGTCAAAAAGCGAAGAGTGCTTTTGAACAAGACTTTTTTAAGCTTTTAAATAATAGTGTATTTGGTAAAACATTAGAAAATACTGAAAAACGTGTAAATGTTCAGTTAGTAAACCAATGGGAAGACTCGAACAATACGACGAAAAAGTCTACGCAAGCAGTGAAATTAATAGCTAATCCTTATTTCCACAGTTCTACTGTATTTACAGAAAATTTAGTTGCGATACAATTAAAACCAAACCAAATAGTTTTGGATAAACCAATCTACATTGGTTTTACTGTTTTAGAATTATCTAAATCTCATATGTATAATTTTCATTATAACATCGTTAAACCATTTTATAAGGAAAACGTGCGTCTATGTTATACGGATACGGATTCACTTATTTATGTTATAGATACTAAAGATTTTTATTTAGACTTAAAAAAATACTTTTTAAGTTACATAGACAGCAGCAATTATGACATAAATAATGTATTCAATATTCCACAACAAAACAAAAAAATCCCTGGTTTGTTCAAGGATGAGATGGGTGGAAAAATTATAACAGATTTTGTTGGATTGCGATCCAAATTGTATTGTATAAAATCAGAAGACAAAGTCACTAAAAAGGCGAAAGGGGTCAAGTCATGTGTAATTCGTGATTTGAAAATGTTTGACTATGAGAGTGTACTGTTGAATAAAAATGTTATACGAAAAAAAAACATATTGTTTAAATCAATTAAACACCAAATATTTACGCAAAGCGTTAATAAAGTTGCGCTATCTGCTAATGATGATAAACGTTTGATTTCGCATAATAACATAGAGACCAAAGCATGGGGTAGTGTTTCATTTTTAAAAAATATGTAACAGTTACCTAGATAATATACAACTTGTTATTAGATTAGATTAGTAAAGTTATTTAAGTTATGTTAAGTTAATATAAGTATTCTGTAATAAATGTCTTATTATCAAATCATTTTATTTCATTTATCTCTTTAAACCTTATCATTCCTTTTAGGAAGTTGAGCTGTAGATTTGTTGAACCGAATTAACATTCATTTCATAATTTTGTGAATAGTTTGGTAAATATACATTCACAGTAAAATCAAATTCTAATGAAAAAAAGTCTACTTGTGACTTGATGTGGTTTTTATGTTCTGCTTCTATTTGTGTGTACCTATGAGTGATTTCTTATATTGTTATCTAAATATACATGATGTTAATGCAAATCTTGGTCTACCTAATATTAATAAAAAAATAAAAATAAAATACTTAGAGTATTGTTATAAGTGTTAAACACAATAAGTGTGAAAGAGGCGAAAGGTATAAAAATACGAGTAAGCAAACATCAATACCTACTACATTATAATAGGCTAACATCGATGCTCAGATTTTATAGCTGACATAGACAAAATCAAGTTGTGACTTGATTTTATGCACCAGCTGATAGGTATAGGTAACTCAATACTTAGCGTATTGTTGCAATAAGTGTGAATGAAATGCAAATCGAAGGCGAAAGGTAAAAAATACAAATAAGCTAAATACTAACTACTTGGTGTAAATAGGCACTATTCATTCCTTAGCTAGATTTGATAGAAGTCGCACTCGTTTCACATATTTTTATTAGTCACTTTAAAAACTTCGTTTTGCTAAAAAACACTATGGTAAGTTACTTTTCTACATCTTACACTTTATCACTAACCATTCGTTTCTTTGCTGTACTTGTATTTTAATGTAACTAATTTTATTATCTTTCTACAGGCTTCGGAACTCCATAATATCGCCTCCATTTCGGACGAAGACTGCTCGCCTACTTGTAATCCTCAAGAATTTTCGGACCCCTATCAATACGCTCAAGATCCACTGTTGGGATTTACTCAAGAATTCTTAAAAGTGAAATCTCATCAAGAAGCAAACCACAAAGGTCAACAACGGTGTCAAACAAAAGTTAAGCGGAGGCGAAATAATGCTGCTGAATCTTCTTCTACCAGAAAGCGAAATAGAGCTCAATCATTTGTAGTGAAAAGTGTTCCAAGCAAGGGTCGACGATTAATAAAAATAGAAATTTTAGACTTGTCTAGTTCGCAATCTGAAATTAGTGATTGTGTACAGGATGACAGTGTGTTCTTGAGTTCGCAATACATAGTAAAAGATGACAATGATGAAATAATGAATCAAACCGAAAACCTCATAAATAATATTTCGAAAAAAATTTGTGGATACAGTTATAATAACTATTTTTAAGTTTTTAGTATGTAAAACTAGTTTTATTATTTGTAACATTAACTAACTAATTAAAAACATGTTTAATGTACTTCCTGAGTTTTATTCAAATATCCAAAACTATTTTAATTTACTATTGAAATAGGTTGAGAAATAAAAAGCAGAAATTATTTTTGAGTTAGTTTTATATTATAAAAATATATTAAATACGTAATACAAAAAAAAACACATTTTAATAGGAAAGGTAGATACAAAGCTTGTGTATTCATAAATAAATTAAATTGTATGTTTATTTATAGAACACCACTTTTTGATACATAGTACATTTTTTAGAGCACATATTTTACTATGAGACAAACAATTAAACATATTTTTAGCAAACAATTCATTTAAAATATTTAAATTTGGTATACCCGTATAACTTACATCTAAAATATTTTTATGTCCACATAAATCTTCCACCCACTTAATTTTTTCTTCACCTTTTACGATTATTTTCTTGTCTATCAAAAAAGGTTTTATAATTCTATGAAATTCTCTAAAGTCTATATAACCTTCGCTCCAGCGATAACCCCTATTCCTTTCTATCCAATGAACATGTTTTTTTTCTTCATCACTCAGTGCAGAATATGGATATGGAGGTTTTATTAAAAATATATGGGTGTACTCCAGAGTGGCTATTGCCATTTCCTTAACCAAGAAGACATTATCCTTGTTTTTGAACCCTTGTAAATCCACGATTATTGTATGATTATTCATGATAGTTTCTTCACTATATTGCTCAAGGGCTTGTACTCAAATATACAATCATTTAAGATCAAGCAGTAAGCAGCTGTCTGGTCAGGTATTTCTTGATCAGTTTCTATTTCAACTCTCACGTCAATAGATCCTTTCAACGTTTCGTGTTGTCGTGAACAGTCAATAACAAACATAGGAGCAACGTCTTTAAATTCTTTTAGATTCATTAAGGGCTCTGATCGACGTCCGTGATACGACTGTTGAAATCTCGTGTATTGCTCGTATAATAAAGTAAATTTATCATCTGCAAAACTAACATTTAACCCTTCGTATGGATAATATGACGAATTCAAAAATACTCTTACATCACGTACGTGACAATGATCAAATTCAGCCATTGATAATTGACTGTTATGTTTTCGATTTGTTTGTAAAGCAACTACAATAAATCGTGGCTTCTCGATTTGAGATGAAGTTTTAATAGACCATGTATGCTTTCGTGTTTTAGGTAGTAATGGGTATTCATACAAATCCCAACTACGAAATGCTAATGGGATAGGTCTATCTTTCTCTAAGTATTTTAATAAATTTATTCTTTCACGATCGGACACTTTAACATGAGGCACTCTCCAAATAATTTTGCTAATTATAATATTATCCAGTACCTCTCCTGTGTTTAACTTAATCGCATTCAAATTCGTGTTGCTTCTTAAAAGCACTAACTCGTGTTTACAATTCATTATAATTTTTTCATAATCTTCTGCAAAGCCTAATATTTTGTTTAAAGGAATGGACACAGAAAATGATCCACCACCTGCATTACTTGTACCCTTTGTTGACCACCCCCAAACTCGAGCATATTTTGATTCGTTTTCATTTAAGGATAGATAAGACTTTATTGTGGTAGTCACACCTGCATTTTTAATTTTATCTATTTCTATTCCATTCAATTCGTATCGAATATCTTGAAATAAGAATAATGCAGGATTATTTATGAAATGTACATTTGATACTTTTTCTTTAGTAGTGCTATTGAATATGTTCACTTCTCCCTCGATATATAAACTGCTGAGTGAGGGTAGCACGTACAGGTCTTGTTGATTAATAGGAATTCTTATTTCGTCATTCTTGTTGAAACTTGTCACGTATGGTTTGTACGAGTGATACTCAAAACTTTCAATACTGTTGTCGTATGATGTTTGTTGAGATATATTTAAGATATTCATTATATTAAACCAATTAGCTTCAGGAATTCCTTGTTAGTTTTGGTAAGCTTCTTTTTCTTTTGAAGTGGTGCGCCCTTGTGAGATGTCCCTTTTGTAATGATTTGTGTACCTGACGTGGGTGGGTTTTTATTGAAATTTATCATTTTCTCTTGAAGTGTAAATATAGTTGCACTTCTTCTCCACGTAAATTTATCTCTTTATTATCAGCGTCCAACAGTCTTATATTAATAGCGTTGATAGAATTTTGATTGACAGGAAAATAAATCAGATTTTTGGGAATTTCAATTATTCTATAGCCAGGTGGTACATTCGGCACAAATTCGTAAATTATGTGACTAGATTTTCCGTTAACAAATGATCCACTAACTACATCGCATTCGATCCGCACGATAGTAGTTGACAGAATGCTTACAGGATATTCTGAATCGGTACTTATATTTGCGTTTATTGTTTTCATTCCAAAACCTAAAATTTTACCTAGTGAGCCGCTTCTATTGAAATGAACATCTTTGGAGCAAAACATATGTGTTTTTAATGTGTTATTATTGCAAGTTAGTTTTAGTACAGTGTTCTCGATGTTGCTTTTTAAATAATCACAAATATCTTGAAGCTCATAAGACCCTTCAGGTATTTCGATGATTTCATTTTCACCATAGTAAAATTTATTGTTTCGTTCATCTATGTTAGGAATAGAATTGAACGTTGAAAAATATAAAAGACCACACTCATAGTCTCCTCGAAGTTCTAAAGTTGGGGAATAGTTTGTTGTCAAGGAAGCCCCACTCCCAGTTATGGACACAGTGAAAGACATTATTATACTGATATATTTATTTAAACCATTCATTATATAAATGCTTTTCCCAATAATTTCTTAAAAATTTTAGACACAAATGACCACAGTTTGTAGTACCAAAAGCTTGATGTCTTATATAATTGTAATTTATTTGTAAAGGATGCATATATTTGACAAATTCTAATGGTGGTTTCAAATTACCAAAACTATCATAGTATTCTACGTAATTGTTTTGCTTGGCAAAGGCTACCCAATGCGTGCCAGGATTTATGTTGCTATCCAAATTTAAAATTCCACATTCTATCTTTCTAGGTTTCAATGGTAAAGTATCTCTCATGTAAACACCACGAAAGTAAGGAATATCACTAGCATGATCTAAAATGTCTAGATTAGTGAGCGCACGTCTAGGTAGCCTGCTAATTAGTTTTTTGACGGGTTGAGATATAAACCTGTTCCTTTTTTATGAGGTTTTATGTATAATCCTTTTCCAAGAGCTACCGCTTCCATCATTCTGTTATGTCTTTCAGATTCTTTGAGAGTCTTTTGTGCGGCCTTAGAATCATTCACAGCTTTTGCTATACCCGCTGCTCCTCCAGCCAGCGAACCCAAAGCTGACAATCCCGCGAATATAGGAATGAGCGGTAAAATTCCACCACACTTTGGTAAAGGAATAATACGTGGTAAACGTATTCTTTTCTTATTATTAAATAATTTCTTTGCCGCTGCGTAAGCATACTTTATTGCTGAAGTATGATCATTGGATTTCAGTTTTTTTAGTTGAGATTGTATTTTTTTAATTCCGTTCTTAAATGATTTAATGCCACTGCCTGCTCGAACTTTTGCTTTCATAGCATTTTTTACTATCCACGATGCAAGTTTTTCTCCCTTGCTCGCATCTTTCGATAACAATCTTCTTTTAGCCATGTTTAAAAGTTCTAAGTCTGCTTTACGACGAGTTTCTGAATCTTTATTAATATAAGCAATATCGTGGTGCATGCAAGCTTTGTCTAATTGATTTATCCCTCGTTCACCTTTAAGTATCCGTTCTCGAAGTTTTGTACCGGGACCACAAAATTGATATCCGGGTAAATGTAACTCGAAAGGTAAACGATCTATTAACTTATTTATTATGCCACTGCCTGCCTTCATCGATAAGAATAAAGTGTGCATAACAAGTGTTCACGCTTTGTTTATATACAAATTTAATCCAATATTTCTCTTTTGTTAATCCAACTATTTTCTTTATCACTTAATCCTAACCATTTAACGAAAAATTTGTTTCCTTTTCTCTTTATAACTTTTTCAATAAGGTAGAGGTCTGGAAACATAGTTTTTAATAGCTCATACCCGTAAAAAGTACCTAGAATAGTTTGATTACGTTTGTCTGCTATTTGGTAGGTTAAGGGATTGGTTTCATTAATTTTTACTATGCGAAAAATTTCTGTGGACCAATTAGGGGTATAGCCCTTATAAAAATCTCCTTTATATTTACTTATACGCACAAAGTCGCCAACTTTGAAATTTGATCTTTGACGAATTATTTTTGGTTGCTGAGTTTGGTTGATAATGTTAGACCTAACTAAAATCTCATTTGAATGATTTACACCGACTGGTTTGAATTTAGTAATGCGATGCACGGTGTTGTTATAATGATTTACAACAGATTCTAAATTACTTTGAACCCATTGATACCGTCCACTAAGGCTGAATTTTTTGTAAAGGTTTGATTTTATAGTTCTTATAACTCTTTCTACTATAGATGCTTTTTTGACAGAGTAGGTGGAATAATGGTTTATTTTGTAATTTTTCATTAACTGGTTGAAAGAATTGTTATAAAACTCTTTACCATGATCTGTTTGTAAATGTTTAGGCTTTCGTTTTGATTTAGATAATATGCTATGCATTGCTTTGGTAACACATGTTTTAGATTTTGACTTCAATGGTCTAACCCAAACATATTTAGAAAAGGCATCAATGACCACTAAAACATAATTATATCCTTTATTCAATGATGAGTATTTCTGGAAATCCATAAGATCAGCTTGCCATAAATCATCTAATCCTTTAATGATTGTATGTCGACGAGAGAAATTTCTTCTCGCTGCTTTGTGAAGCTCATTCACAATATCTTGTTTACTCATTTTTAGCAGAATTTCCTGCAATCATGAGATCTATTTCTTTCTTTGTGTAATACAATGCACTGAAGTTTTTAGTAGTTAACCTTTCTAAGTTATTAAGGTAATTCTTGACATTACTATGAATGGTTTTTATTTCATTTGTTAGTTCTTCAACACATTTATCTACATATTCTTTATTAACAGCCTCGTCTTCTTTTTCAGGAATTTTTAGTCCTTTCAATCTTGATAATTTCAAATCAAAGTCACCCACATCTGACCTTACTAATGCATCGGTAAAAATGTCAGTAATGTTAGAAAATCGTAAACGCTTATGAACGTGATGACCGAATTTATCTATATTCATTGCCGTCTTATCCGATTCTGCAGTTCAATGATACTGCTTAGTTTTCCTGATGGTAGCTTTATATATTTCATTTCTTTTATGATACCAGCTTCATGCAATTCTTCAATTATTGAATAAATTTCATTTTGTACCCCATTATTGCCAGCTGCCCATGACGCAAGTAGCAGTTTTAATCTTTCCACTAACTCGTTTGGATCATTCCAGTAAACCAAATCAGTATCCTTTTTAACAGCTTTTAAAATATCAACACCATCTCCTCGTGCGAGTTCTTCCATACTACTTGTGTGGCTTCTGGAGAACTTAAACAGTGGTCTTATTACATGCATATATTTAAACCCTTTGTTACTGTTGATTGGTTTGGATGGATCAAAGTTACGTTTGTGCGCATTGGTATCCATAAGTAACAGTTTATAATTTTGTAAGTCTACTTCTGTTATAGAATCAAAATTTGGTGTTTTTTTATATAATAATTCCTTTAAGCCTAGAGTTTTTTTCAAGCTACGTTTTCCGATTTTCAGGATGCGATTATCATCATAAACACGGGTATTACCAAGCAAAAGTTTTCCCTTCACATTTCTAACACCATAAGGTACATCTTGCATAGCTTCAGATGACATGGACCAAGATAAAGAATCACTTTCAATACTTGGCGATGACTGAAGAGATTTAAACGAGTTATCATTGACTTCATTATCCTCAAAGGGAGACGTAGTAAGAGTTTTATTAGGTGTTTTACAAGCATCATTATCAGAGGTTTCACCATCGTGGATCTTTTTTAAATAATCAAAATCTTCATTTGAAGTATTTGATGATTCGCTTTCTGTGTGCTTAGTTCTTTTCACATTTTTTTCCTGCTCAATTTCATCGTCTATTTGACGTTTTCCTTCAGTTTTACTTGACAACTCTTTCAGCGGGTTCATAATTGGTTTGAACAATGTTTCAAGAGCAAGATCATTGGTATTTTTTAACTCTTTTATCAGTTCTATTTTTCTTTTTACAGCCGATGCAGATTTTACTATTTGTTCCTTCAGATTCCGATCCATTGTTAAAGATTCCTCTCTGTTTGACATCTAAAATAAAACTGATTCATGGTAATGTATTTAGCAGCTTTATAATGGAAACCTTTAATCAACTACTATGAATGTGTCGAATTTCATTCTGTAACAGCCTTTGTTTCGATCACAATCCTTATCAATGACGACATAATTATACGGCTTACTCCACACAGTTGAACACATTTCACGAAACTGAGACCACGTCATATCAGACCCAACATGTTCATCGTAAACATGTTTTAAATTAATATCGTCTTGTTTAAACAATATAATAAGGTTAGCATTATCTCTTACTAATTGTTTCGGTATTTTAGTATATGTTTGATTAATATAAAAACAGTCAATGTTTTTATGACGACCCATCGCAAAATAGTCTCGGATACTATTCTGATTTTCACATGCAACATCGTCAAATACTATAATTGATTCAGGTAAAGCTTCGTGTGGACTTAAGATTTCACTATTATGATTATACTTGTTATAAGATATGTCAGCAACCTTCTCTAATACTTTTTCTAAAAACAAGTATTTTGGTTGATACAGAGATTTGGAATACACATATAAATTATGGAAACGTAGTCCGTCTTGGTGTAACAACAAACTAATTACTAGGTTAGTCTTTCCACAGTTAGAGGGACCGCAAACAATGCTACGAATTGTATTTGGTAATAACTTCCCATGTCGTTTAACGTTACTCGTTGATACAGGACAAATACAGTCCAACTTTAATAATTCTTTCTGTTTAAGAAATTTCATAGCTTGGTTGCAAACTCGTCCACTGTAGTGCGTAAGTGTTAACAAACTGACTACTCTATTATAGAGTAATTTTATTTATGCGTGATTAATGCCACGATGTGTAAACATTATATAGGGAGCGTACAGCTAAATCTTTTAACTTGTTTTGGATGTTGATTAGTTTTTTAATTATTATTGCTCTTTGAATGAGCGAACGAAGGAAGCGAATGAAAAATGTGAATTAGAACGAACAAAACGGGTTTCATTGTATTATTGGGCTAATCTGTCCTACCAGAGTGAGCGGCAGCGAACGGTCGGGAGCGAAGCGAACGACTGGTGGGACAGAGTGCCCAATAATACACTACTTGTACCATTATTTTAAATATACTAAAGAAAGGCAGTCTATAATTACTTGGGAAGACATAAACAAAATAAAACTCATCTTTAATTTTATGAGCAAGAAGCTCATTATACTTTATTTAATACTTAAGCAACTTAATTGCAATTATAATATCAGTACATAAACTTAAAAAATTATGTCTCAGACGGGACTCGAACCCAAATTTCCTTGAATGTCGGGCGGGCGCTATACCATTAAGCCACCGAGACACTGCGACACAGCGCGAATTTTTCAAGCACATTCTTATCGCTGTAAGCCAGCGTTATTTCTATAGCTTATTAATAATATAAAATGTGTTTTATTTTGTTTAGAAGTTAGAATTTTAATGAGCCTCATAGAGTGAGTACACTAATAGATAGCAAAGCTTTCTGTAATTTTTATAGCATTAGTTATTGGTGACTTCTATTACACGTATTATTTAGAAATAGCAATAAAGTAGGAATTTGCAAAACTATTACAGATTAACTGATTTTTTTTTTACCTGTGCGAAGTTGGTTTAAGTAGCTAGCATTTTCTAATATTATAAATGCGAAGATAATTCTGTCTGCTGATACGCTTTCACGCATAAACTTCTTAAGGAGACTACTAGAGCTAAGTGCTGCCTCGTGTTCTGTTGACGTGCTGTTGTCGTTTGGCGTTAGCGACAAATTCGACTTTATAAACAACTAAATGAAAAGTTTACTGTGATTCAATAAATACTAGAGGTAATTTGCTAAAATGATACTGTTCTAGTTTTTTGAGAATTGATTTTGTTTAGAAGTGATAAAATTAAATCAATTAGGGGCAGCACTTTGCTTTAGTAGTCCCCTTAACTGATTTTAATGAAATTTGGTACAAAGATGGATAAGACCTTGAGAAATGATACTATCTATTATGTATCCCACTTCTAGGCACGGGTTTCCTCCCGCTTGAAATAACGTGTACTTCAGAGCAAAGCCGCGGGCTAAAACCTAGTTAGTTATAATTTGTACCAGTTGGCAACCCTACTACGATTTGTTCTCTCTGATTGTGTGTTGCTCTTTTGTTTTTGTTTTGTTCTGTTTACGGCAGCATGTTTTGGTTTCAATTTGAAATTGAAAAATACACTTTGTGTGCTAGTTATAATATCATTTGAAAGTAAGGTTAACTTAGCAGTTGTTTCGTCGTAAAACAACTGAGAGTAATCAATAAGTTTTGTAAGGCAACATGCCTTTTCATGTGCATTTATAGGGTACTTAAAAGGTAAAATAGGACCGAATAAAAAAATTCAGTGTTCGTCTCTCTGTACTTAACCAGTCTGTATCTTATGAACCGTGATAGCTAGACAGTTCAGATTCTTAGATGATGTATTCGTATTCGTAATTTTTATGTACTAAAAAACAGATTTACAAAATATTTAATACAAAGAAAATGCTGCAGACTTAAAATTAAAAAAGCCTTAGCACAAAATTTACAATACAAGTTAAACAGTATTTAATTATTATCCTCTCAACGGAATATTGCAACGTCGCAGTTAACTGGTAGTTAAATCTTAATCATGGATTATGTTTGCTCTCCGCTACGTCTGATTTAGTATTCCCTTTGCAGTTGTTTAAAACTAATGACGTAGAAACTGGCCATTAGCGTGATTAATTTATAATGTACCGTATATTACGTATGTCTGTTGATGGGACAAATTGTGTGGGTACCAAACTGTTTCACAGTTGAGTGATAATGTTAACATCATTGAATATGTTTATATCAGTAGTATTGCCATTGTCATTAACATATTAATAGCAAGATCGTTCGCCACGCCTGGCAGGCGGATTGGTGCAGTTATGTTCATATTTTTTGGTATACATAACATATTACTTTCATTTTATATTACTAAATATTTGTTACAATACAAAACTTCTACATTGTAATACTAAACATGTACACACAGGGAAAAAAAACGAAGCAGACAAACACAGTACTTAAAGTAAAAAAAAAACAGATAAGGGAAAAAAAGTAATAAAAAAAACCACTAAAGATGAAGATCAACTAAAGCAGGGTTAATCAATACATTTCGTTTTTTACACAAATCAAAGCGATAAAAATCTACTACTTTCTTCTTTCTCTTAGGCTTAAAGTGCAAACAAGACATCGTTTATTTCCGGCAGTAGTCCTGCAATTGCTATAAGTATACTAGTGTAACTAAAGTAGGTTTGATGTTAACAGACGACACAGGGTATTGCTAAACTCCCTGTAGATAAACTTAAATTGTATGTCAAAGTAATTTTAATGAAAAAAGGCTATTACACTGTCAATGATTATTTAAATGATAGAAATGTATGGCATTAAATTGTCCCAGCTTGTACTTGCTTAAACCTTGTAAAAATCACCTTACCTTGTAAAAAAATATTTAAAAAGAGGCTGACAATAGTGACCGAGTTTCTTGCGCTGCTTCTTCTCGGCACTAGCCCAGACTTGTCCCGAAGCAGTGGTAGGTTTAAATATTGGGACGTGTAAAAGCGCCTCCTGGGGCCTATTTGCAGAAATAAAACTGATTTTAACTGATTTCTCAGTTCTTTTTATACTTGGTAATGGTTAATTTCTCTACAACTAAGTAGTATTGTATTTATGGAACTATCACAAAGAAATATAGACCGAGGGATATTTAGAAGAAGAACTGATGGTCATTGGGGCGGAAATCTGGAATGGCAACTGTGCACCATGCGATGATCTGGTGATCCATCTTTAGATGGACCGGCGATGCGAGTGGTGTGGAGCCGATCGTTGTGAACATCCTTAGGGAGAGGTGTATGTAGTGGTCGTATTGCTCAGATAATGAGGGTTCACAGTGATTATTATTGAACATAAAAAAACGGAGGCCATCGGAACTGTAATACAATTGAAGACGACTAACATTTTAGTGGAATTTGCCGCTTTTTACCATCGGAACAGTATTGACCTCAAAATTCCAAGTACGTAACAGCTAGGTTCTTTTTTTAGCTTTCCCTGTATTTGATTTGGCTTGAATCGTATACAATTTAGGTCATATTGCTTTAAAACGCAGTAAATACCTGTATTGTCAATAATATGATTTCCAATGAGGATGACTTGTTTAATGAGTAAACGACTCTCCGAAAAGAAAAAGGCACAACGAGTATGAGTTATTTATTATCATTGAAGTATCGTTACCTTTTGGCTCAACGTTATTATATAGCGTTTTCCTTTATCTTGTATAGATCTGAAAATTCACACAAAATCACTTGTTACAATGACTAATGTTTGTGATTAACTGTTTTGTAGTTCATGGTGGCTGGCATGGCATGTTCGAATTAAAATTTGTAATAATCATCAAATTACCATAAAGCTATATTTATGGTTATTTTGTGGTAAAATGTGTTAGAGTTGAACGATGAAATTAAAAAGCACCACGCTGATTTTATCGGATAACATTTATTTATTACAACACAACGAGCAAAGTACAGAGTCTACTTACAATACGTAGTCACAGACGACAGAGAAGTGGGCAGAGAGCAAAGAGCCGGGTCTTATATAGTACCAGTTGGTGTTGTCATAATGACAAGTATATTATTTTAACTTTTCTAAAATAAGGTTGCGTTTACACAATAGAATATTTCCAACAAAATGATTAATTAAGCTTGATTACTTTTACAAATATTTGTGTGCATGAACATGTCTGTTTGTACTGGTCTGGGTGTTATCTATGTATTATAAGTAGGTATTTACAAAAAATAAATTATACAAGTAAGATTATCGGTTGTCTAGTACCCCATACGACAGGGTACTTAATAGTAGGTACCTTAATTTAGGACTAGATGGCTCTGTGTGACCCAGTGAGGCATGTCTTAAATATTTATTTATTTATTATTTATTTACTTAAAATGATATTCTCTAAATTACTTTGCCTATTTTTATTAACAGCTCTAAACCAAACGCTTAAAGACAAATATCAATTGAAAAAGTTTTACATTTCTCTAAAAGCTTGACGAGCTGTTGACTGCACACAAACAACTTGAAGTTGAACTTTAAAGTTACCACATCGCCGAGTCTCCTCGACTTGTTTGCTGCAGACAACGCAAGCTTATCTGATTTACTACAAACGATTTTATCGTTGCATTGTACCGACTACTCGTCTGTCCACAAAACAGATTTGTTATCTATTAGGAAAGTTTTCCCAGAATAGTTTTCAAATTACTTGAAAGAGTTCTTTGAAATGTTTCCATTTTACTTGTTTGTTGAAGTTGTTTTTTTGATTAGTTAATGTAAAATTTTTTGTTAGATTGCTTTTACGATCATAGCGTAACATGTGTGTATCTAATTAGGTCGGCACCCTCTGCTGGGTAGAATGTCTTTTTACTGCGCTACTTGATACAAGCTAACTAGTTAATTATATTATCTGTGTTACAAGTTAGTAAGCAACAGCCTATAATCATCCCACTGCTGGGAAAAGGCCTCCATCATTGAATTCATGTTACCACAGCAATGATGGGTGTACTGGCATAATCGCCACGCTTGCCAAGTGCGGGTTGGTGATCACAAACCCGAGCAACGTTCGAAAATTCGAAACTTTTTGTTGCCCGACCCGGGGATCGAACCTGGGACCCCGAGATCTCGGGCCGGTATTTAAACCACTAGATCAACGGAGCGTTACAGTTTGATGCTACTTGTTACAGTTTGATGCTACTTGTTACAGTTTGATGCTAATCCGTTATCCGTTCACGATACGGTGCATTTTCAATTACTTGTAAAACGAAGCCAACGTTAAGTAATCATTATATAAGATCTTGGCAGAGTAATTTTCACTGTTTTTATTTCGATTTAAAATATTGGTTCAGCTATTTATTTTGAAACACGCTATGACGCGCACGGATGTAGCTGTGTATGGTTCATTCATACGGGACTCCGCTGCAGCAAAATAATACGTCTGTGCGCGTCACATCGTGTTACCAAATTAAAAAAAGACGTGTGGCACTCGGAGGCTGCCGCGGTAAAGCTATTGCATAGCATTTTTTATCAACTTATGCCGATACAACAAATGCCACCTAAAGGCGGGTTGCTGAACTAAAGAGACAAGCGTGATATTTCAAAAAGTCATCAAAAGTTCTGCTATTCATCGATAGATGGAAAAAAATACTAAAAAGTATCACCGCTGTGCCGGTCGGAGTGGTAGGTGTTAGGTTATTTTCGTTACGGAATTTCTGGATTCGGTCTCCACGCTCAAGACCCGCGATAGAAGCTATGCAATAGATTAATAAAAGTCTGAATCATTTTTTACTATTTTTAAAAAAATATTTTCTATTGATATATGGAATAACGCAGTGTTATTCCATGCCTGATGTCACATAGCGTGGGCTTCATTTTCCAGGTGGTTCAAAAAGCACGGTGTATAAATAACTTAACAGCGTTAACAATGGTGACATAGACAATTCATACAACAGAAAAAAGACTAGATGTATCTTATTTATTTAGGCGATGTGCTCTTATTTATCTGGCCCGGACGGGACCGTCTATTGAACAGATAAACACCGTCTGGTATACATAAAGGCGATTCTGTTACTTTAAAAAAAATCTTATGTCCTTTTATATTAGTTACTGTCCTCTAGAGTAGAATACTGCTTCAATCATTGATGTGATGTAGAATACTAGATATACAGCGTCAAAAAAGTATCACAACTGAAAGTGCACCCATTTGCAGAGGTGTAGAAGTAACGAAATATTGCGTACCCGTATGAAATCGTTACTGCGACAAAGAGTACTCGTTACTTTCGTATCGTTACGTTACTTGTTACTTTTGATACCTCATTAATAACACAGTGCGAAACAACAAATCGAGTCGTATTCTGTACGTGATATCATACATAAATTATGATATCACGGAATCGCATCAATCGTAATATGTAGAAAAAATACTTCTAAATTACAAAATTAAGGTACATTTTTGTCTTATTTTCACGTATTCATAAAACATACGATCAGCAAACGTTACAACACACGCATCAACGATACTTTTGCGACCTAATACGGTAAATGCAAGTAACGAAATGCATTCGTGAGTAACGATTCAATACTCGGTACTGCATGGAGTACCCGTTACTTAGTACCGAATACATACGGTTTGTTACAGCTCTACCCATTTGACATACGGATTAACTTTTAGTACAACCTATATAAATCGAATAGACACAACGTGATATAGGTATCGTTATTATTGCATGTCGACATAATTTGGCCGGGATATTGAGTTGACACTGACATAAAATCAACGTCAATCATTCATTTGATGACAGTAAATGTTTTAGCTGTCATTTTCTATATTAGACCGCGTATATAGTTCTTATTATAACGGATGTAAAAAAACCAAACGCAGATCCGAAAACCACGTACTGTCCCCATTAATAGATTTTTTTTTTCTTTTGAACCATACCTGGGAAACAGCTGGTTCCGAAGATATTGAGGGTCAAAGTCACAATTTTGTTTTCCATTTTATTACAAAAACTGTTGCTAAAGGTTACTTAAAAACTTTTCTCTTTTGACGTGACAACGTCTTAAATTAGGTTGCGGCTGGGAGTCACTTATGAAAAAGTGTAACGCTCGGTAACGTTACGATGAGTCACCGAACGAGAGAGAGGCCCGCCGAATGCCTTGCGTCTCTCTCCCACTCAACTATGATCGGTCTGCCGCGCGCGCAGCACTAGAGAATTAGGCGCATTGAATCGGCGCATGCTTGTGTCTCTGTCTTTGTCTTTCTCGAACGTTCTTGGCGTTGGAAAAAGACTTGACTTTCGCAAGACACATTACAGCAGAAACACTTCCTTTCATTTCATATTTCTCCTATCATCGTCCTATCCTCAACAAAATCACTCAAATAGGAATTAGTTAAGTTTAAGTTTACATGTACAATGTTTTAGTAAACAAAATATATTTCTATAGTTAAAATTTGTGCAATTCTTATTTTCATTCAATTCCTTGTTCCTATTGTGCAATTTAATTATATTCATATCAATAAATATTCTACCGAGAAAAAGACGTTGTCACGTAAAATCTTCGCCCGTAAAACCGACTTTACAGGCAACCATTTTTTATAAACATAGTGTCTTTTTTTATTATTTCGTTCTTATTAAGGCTTTTTTAATTACAATACGCAATGTACGGCTCAGCGCGGACGAATTATTTTGAACTTAGAAGCCATCTCCAGCGCAGCGGCCCACGCTCCTGCTGCTATAATTGCGTGCTAAGAATTATAATATTTTTTTTACTCCCAAAAATAAAAATCATTTCCCGGTTATAATATTTTGTAATATGACCTGGTTTGCTTTTCAGATTGCGTAGCTTCAGGGTCTGCGTTTAGTTTTTTTACACCCTGTATATCAAATTTATACAAGAATTCCAATATAAATTGCTTTTTGCTAAAGTAAATACCAAATGTTATCATCATCATCATATCAGCCGAACGACGCCCACTGCTGGGCATAGGCCTCCCCAAGGATCTCCATAACGATCGATCCTGTGCTGTCCGCATCCAGCGGCTTCCCGCGACCTTGACCAGATCGTCGGTCCACCTTGTAGGGGGCCTGCCCACGGAACGTCGTCCGGTACGTGTCCTTATTCGTGAACCTTTCCGCCCCAACGGCCATCGGTTCTCCAAAATGTTAAATATTAATATAAAAAAATTTGGTTTTATAAGTCTACGCGAACATGAAACATTGTAATGGAGCATTTATTTACGGACTTAAATAAATTGTTAACATTTCTGGGTGTTGACTGGCCGTAAGTGGGGTATATAGATTATTCAAATAGTTTTAATACAAAAATCCCAAAAGTAGAGGACAATATCAATGAATAACTGTGACTTTTTGTAGTAAATTATATTGTTTTTCTGTCAAACTGTTAAATTTACAAAATGAGTTTGTTCTGTCTAAAATACTGTAATTGTGTAGGGAACAAATTGAACAAGACAGATATTTCATTCGGCATGCTCGCAGAAACTTGCAGTTACAGATATTCTGGTGTGTTCCCAGTTTTTGTCGCGTTGCAAATCTGGACGTTCTGGAGATAGTGTTTTGTGTCAGTTATATTTTGTGTAGTTAATTTATAGAATGCATTGTAGATTCATAAGGTGGTGAAGTAGTTCGTCGTTATGTTTTCGACAACCTCCGTAGTGGAGTGGTGTATACACCGGTTTTCAAGGTCTTACCTACTCCGAGGTTCCGGGTTTGATTCCCGAACGGGTCAATATAGAAAAAAGTGTTTTTCTTCATTTTCTCGAGTCTGGGTGTTTGTGGTACGTTCGTTATATCTGATTTCCAAAATACGAGTGCTTTAAATAGTTACTCATCAGGATCAGAACAATATATGTGATGTTGTCCACATTTAATTTAATTAAGTTGTAAATAGCGCTAATACATTTTGGTTAATGTAATGTTTTGTAGAGAAAGAAACGCTGAGCGCTGGTTGATCAAAACACGCATCTCAACATAATAAAACTGTCAGTTTCACATTGATATATGACATAAAATTTAAAGTACTGTAAAGCAAAATTCCTTGAATGAAATTTTTTCAACTGTCTTAAGTGGGCACAACCTTCGTTACCGGGCGATTTCTTTAACCAAAAATCGTGGACGCAAACAATGTCTTGTTAGCTCAAGGCTATAATTTTTTCCGAAATTCCGTGTAGGTAGTTTCTGCGGGAACACGACATTGTATTCTATGTGAAGAAACGTTAAACTTTTTTTGAATTAATATTTGGCTTGCTCTTGACTACATACTTAACTATACGGTTAGGAAGAAGCCTAAGATGGAGCGAGCTTACCCAGAGGTACTGGTTCTCCCACACACCAGCGGAACACAGAAAAACTGTTTGGCGCTGGACTCCGGTAGGAGGGTGGAAGCATCCAGGCAGCCTCTTACAAAGCCTACCACCTCAGAGGGACCTAGAAAACCAAAGATGCTATTGCCCAGGGTGGACCACTAGGAGATAGATCCCACCACCCCAAAACTGACGATAGATGGCGCTAAAGACTGTTTTCTGAATTATACGTTTCAATCTCGTAACCCTATTCCGAAACCTAAACAAATGATCAAAAGATAGTACTCAATAATAACATTTTTGTTGTTATTTTTTAAAACAAAAGATATCCAATTTACTTTCCATTTAAAATCTTCACACGTGATATTAATGAAACAGAATACTCCCTAGGGTTGAATATAGGCTCATCGCCATTTAAAAAGGAGATAAAATCTGTACATAGAATCCTAAACTTACTGATAAGATAAGATAGATAAGATAAGATAAGATAAGATAAGATAAGAAAAGATTAGATTAGATAAGATTAGATGAGTAGAGCTAAGATAAATTTATTTAGATCAGTGAATAATGGAACATTAAGTTTTGTACGTTCGAGAGAGAAACCTCTTAGCGTTCCATGGTCTCCATGGATTCACCGTGCGGTTGCCGTGTTCATCGTGTGGCTGAAAGAGAAACTCCTAGTGAATCCCGGGACTTGTGACACGGGTGTAGGTTTAAGGGGCCCCTTTCCGACGTACATCAACACTCACCTTCACTACTCGTGTTTCTCTCCCGTCCAGCCAAATCTGGTACGAACCTGCTAATGCAGCTTTAGACACTCGCTCTAATGTAGAACTTACTGCAGTTCTGGCCCCCAATTCCGCTAATTTACAAATGGTAATTGCATCTCAATCGTATATTTTGATACTAGCTGTTCCCTGCGACTTCGTTCGCGTCAATTTCTGTTAATAAATAGTGATTATTTTTGCAACATTTTTCACTGATGCTTCGCTCCTATTGGTCGCAGCGTGATGTTATATAGCCTAAAGCCTTCCTCAATAAATGGACTATCCAAAACAAAAAGAATTTTTCAATTCGGACCAGTACTTCCTGAGATTAGCGCTTTCAAACAAACAAACAAACAAACAAAAAAACAAACTCTTCAGCTTTATATATTAGTAATATAATATAGATTACTACGTTAATAAATGTGTCAAAATATGCAATTGAGATGCAATTACGATTCTATTGAGCCATTTGTAAATTAGCGGAATTGGGGCCCTGGTCAAGCCAAGGTCTTTTAACAGGTCATTGAGAGATTGTGCTGGTATACCACTCGTTCCTACTTTTACAGCATATAGCCTAACTATATAACCTTTTTTCGTTAATTCATTATTGTTGTAGTATAAAATGTGCCCGTCTCCAGTGTTTACAGGGACAGCGTTTCAAGGACTACCTTCCCTACATAATAATTATACAAATGAGAAAATGTAACCTAGCAAATTCAAACACAATATAGGTACCTATTTCACAAATGCCCCAAGGTGTGGTGATCTGAAGTGCTTGTGTGATACTTGTAGTAAATGCTAGTTTACATGTATATTAAACTTAGGTAATTTAGTTATACTTATGAAGAGAATTGAACTGAAGAACTGGCGATAATTAAACTTTATTATTAATGTGTCCTTGTCGTAGCACTCGTAGATAAATAATATTAAACATTCAAGTTTACGCTCATATCAAACAAAGTTTGAAAATGTAGAGTATATTTTCTAACCTACAAAATAAAATACTTTCCTCCTTCGGGAAAACGCCACACGTTGGCGCTAATATAAAAATTAAATGGCATAGTTCCAATACCGTCCTTAGAGATAACTTGCACTTAAGACACAATAGAAATAGAATTGAGTAGGATCACTCATGATACGCACATACACCGTGCATTTTCAACCAACTGAAAAACGTAGCTCACGTTATGCAACCATTATGTATAACATCTTGGCAGTGTTATTTATATGTTTTTATCAATACAAAAAACCATAAAAAAATATGAAATATTGATTAAAATATTCATTTTGAAACACTATGTGACGCCGCACGGACGTAGCTGTGTAAGGTTCATTCACCCGGTACACCGCCGCAGCAAAATTATACGTTCAAGCGCGTCAAGTCTAAATTAATATTATTTCACTAAAATTATTGTTATTGATAAATTAAATAACACTGCCACGATGGCTTCATTTTTCATGTGGTTTAAGAAGCACGGATTATACATACAACTCACCATAATCATCTACAGCTGGACATGTCTCTCCAAAAGAAGGGTTTTGCCACGATTGGAACATTTAGCAGACGTTTAGCGGTTGGCGATCGCTGTTTGGCGAGCCATGGAGATAAAATATAACTGACAATTTTCGTCTGGCAGTAATCCTATAGTCACCTCTTTGGTTACCCATAAGTAGAAAAGGGATGGTGCTATTCTTCTTCTGTGCCTGCACTACGTGACCCACCTATGGGTGTTATTTTATAATAGGTTTTTAAAGAACATCATTGCATTTTCTCGTCGTGGCGTGGCAACTAAAGGATTACAGTCAGAAGAAGACGGGTACACTCACAGAACATGGGAAAAGGTTAGAAAGGCGATGTAGGCGGGGCAGGCGCGCCATAGAGGTTGAGCAAATGCTTATACTTCTGCCCAAACGTGAGCGCTGTGATTGGTTTCTTTTGACGTCGTGCGACCCTATTGGTCGAAACCAAGAAGAATTCGCTTGATTGGCGTTCTTTGAACTCGTTTATGTCTCGCAAGCGGCGACATCGGATCTCATACAAATGGCGCATGACAGCCTTTCCAACCTTTTTCCATATTCTGCAGGTACACTTCAATTTGCTTAACTGCTATCGCCAACTCTTATCGTTTTGTAGCTATTTACGTCCATTTGTACACTCATAATGTTTATTTTTACTTTCAAATTCAAATTCAAGAACCTAATGTATGAGGATAGCTACGACTCCTTCAGTCACTGGACCTAAATCTATCTATAATCTAGAACTTAAGTGGTCACACTCTCATAAAATTCGTGCATACACTTGAAACCTCATCAAAACCTGCAATGTGCTTGTGGTAATGTTAAATCGCTTGTTAAATCAAAGCTTCAGCATGTAACAGTTTAGCTGCAGGAAATGAACCTACTCACAAATATTTTATTACGGTAATAATTAAAACTTCTGCGCACATAGCGTAACAGAATTTATACTTTTTGTTCAATTGCAATGGAATTATTTTGCTCTTTAGAAAATCTCAATGAGGTAGGAAAATATAAATATGATGTAATATTCTTGCGAATCAGTATTTTAAATTGAAAGTTCTTATAATAAGCTGTAGGTAGCTTCCCGCCATGCTTAGTTATTAGTTATGTGTGATAAAGCAGTTTTTATGTTTAATTTATCGTTAATAATGTCACATAAAACTAATATGTATAACTATCCAGGTGGTCGGAATAACTGTTCCGCTACCTTGTGTGTTTTTAAAGCTCCGAACCACGCGCGACAGCCGGCTGTCGCGATAACAATTGGTTTAATTGTGTCTGCAATATAACCCACGCTCGAAGGGTTGTGTACAATTGTGGCACTGTCATATTTCATTACATAATTTTCAATTAAAAGAAAATAAAATAAGCCGCTGTGTTGTTGTTTACGACGCGACGCCCGGCATGAGTAAGTGACTCGTGGCGTGAAAAATGATGTGCTCTTTGAAATACCAAACATTTTTGCCAAAAAAATTTAAAAAGTTATCCGAAATATTATGGTAAAAAATCTTATTAAAAAATCTATGATTTAATTAGGTGCTGAATCAAATTATATGCAACTACTAAAATACGGCACACTCAAATTATTTTTTTCAAAAAAAAATAATCATTTCATTACATATTACAAGCATTCTGTTACATTTTTCCTTCTAGCTTATTTATTAAAAACAGGATTGATCTATTGTGCATAATGTTAAGTCGCTAATAGAATAGTTAAAAAATATACTTTCTTATAATTTTGTACCTAAAACATCTTGATAAACGAATTATGGCGGCTTTTACTGCTCTCTTAATAGCTTTAAGCTAAGGAGATTAAAACAGATACGCTTGGTAAAATAATATAAATCTTTTCAGGCGACCTTGCTAATTTATTTATCTATTTTGTCTACCAATGAAAAAAAAAATTGTAAAGGAGATGTCCCAAATTGTATGGAGGCCAGTACCAGAACCTGTACACCCCACCAAAAGATAGACCAATACACCTAAAAGGTTTTGTTATTATCCAATTCTTTTAAAATGGCGTCGTTAAGTGGTTCAAACAAAGAGATAAGTAAGAAAATAGCAATACAAAACAACAAAACCATCATAGCGGAAGATGACATTTTGATGACGTCTGTCAGTTTCAAAATCGCGCATCTTGGAGTCGAATGCCATCGCTTACTGTAGTAACAACAATCATTATGAAAGTAATGTGTCGATCAATACCAAATCCAGAAAACGAAAAAGAGGTCGTTATAATGAACTACAATTAAAACGCGACATGCAAAACAAAAACTTGAAGTGAATGATCATGCCAAAGTGACAAGAGGTATCAGACAGCTATAACTGACATTTAAAGTTTTTTTAGATTGACGCCATCTTGGAATGCCTAATGGAGTTAGATAAATTTTTCGATCTTATTTATTTTTGAACCACTTAATTATACGTTTAATAAATTTATATGTATTTTTCCCAGAAACAGTATTTTTTTCTTGATTTTTGAAAATGGTGTACTATGTCTGGGCCTATTATGGGACATCTCCTTTAATTTTAAAAAGTCTCTTAGTAATATACTGATTTAAAGTTTTATGAGTTTACCACAATCACAGAAAACTAACGTTTATATCGTTTAGTTTTTTAAATCAGACAAATCTATACATTTTGTTGAAAAATAGGCTTGACAGAAGTCGAAAGAAAAACATTTTGGCAAAAACATAACAAAACGTGAAATTTTGCGTCAATACCTAAAATGAATGTATTGACTCAAAATTACCACTTTTATAAGACCAAAATCAGTATAACTATAATTAAAAATATATTATATGGACAGCATCACATTTATGTTTCCGATTCTATAGTAGTAACTGTTTAAAGCACATTATTTTTTTACTTCACACATCCAGACCCGATAAAACATAGAAAAATATATTTTTTTACACCGACTCCTTTTGGAATCGAACCAGTTTTCAAAGTGTAGACACAGAGCAAGCAATACCTGGAAAGAAGTTAAGTTACCACGAAAATCGTTCAAAACGCATGACTCTTACGAAAACTACTTATAAAGAAAATTAAAAATCTATTGCGTTAAGAAGCGCTCATAGCCCAATGCTTATGAGTGATCAGTATCTGTCACTAATGTTAAGCCGCTGGGAGTAGTCACTAGTTGGATCGGTGACCATTTGTGGCATCATACCATGAGCGCTTCCGTGCTTCGAAGGGCACGTTAAGCCGTCGGTCTCGGCTGTTGTCACAAGACAACAGTCGTTCTGCCCTGTTGGAGGCCTTCGGGCGGCTTGAGAAACGTCAAACGACGCGGCGCCGGGGTGATGTTGCCACAGCGTCGCCCTCGCCGTCCACTAATCCGCACTAGGCGTGGTCGAACTATATAAGGCCTTAACCCCTCCCCATAAAAAGGAGGGAGACCCGTGCTTATCAGTGGGCTAAAAGGGTTGTTTCTTTTGCGTTAATTACATTTAAAAAGCGATCTACGGGCTAATCGAAATACATTTTATTTAACGTTAACTTTCAACGTTTTTAAAACTTACTATTCAATTCTTAACGAAAACAAATCCAAAATCATAAAAATCATTCCCGCCGTACTCGAGTTACAAGTAATGTAACTAAAACGAATTTCTTTAACGAAGATGTGTAATGTTTTTCACATAAAGTGTACCTACTACTAACATTAGCATTATATTTTTTTAAATTGCTCATCGAGTGTTTTTTTCGATTATTTATCGATAGTGTCGCACTACACTGGCCTGATCCAATCGTTCACAATCGCGCTCATTACGCCAGCAACGGAGCGATTCGCCGCAATCGCGATTATAATCGTATTTGATGGACAATCACCGGGGTTGGTAATATAGTTTGCTGTCATTGTTGTTGTGGTATCATGGACTTATTGAAAGAAGTTAAATGTCTGCTGTGTCATCATTACAAGCTCAAATCAAATCACTGGAGGAAAAAGGCCTGTTTGGATACATGAAAATAAATTTACGGAAAATTTATGCATTGAGACAAACTTCTTAGCGTTCCATGGATTCACCGTGCGGGTGCCGGGTCCATCGTGTGGCAGAGAGAGAAACTCTGAGTAGCTCCCGGGACTTGTGACACGGGTGTAGGTTTTTAGGGCCCCTTTCCGACGTACATCAACACTTACCTTCACTACTCGTATTTCTCTCCCTGCCCAGCCAAATCTTGTACGAACCTGCTAATGCAGCTTTAGACACTCGCTCTAGTATAGAACTTACTGCAGTTCTAGCCAAGCCAAGGTCTTTCAACAGGTTATAGAGAGATTTTGCTGGTATACCTCTTGCTCCTACTTCTACAGCATATAGACTAACTATATAACCGTTTTTCGTTAATTCATTTAAGTGATCATAATATTTGTTTCCTTTCATTGCGTGATCTTTAGGTATGTTAGTTTCCCACGGCACGGTAAGCTTGTACAAGTACAATCCGTTTTGTAGCTCTAGAAAAAAGAAAAATGTCCGGTCTAGATGATGAAACACACACATCTTCTGGGATTTTATAGTGCTTTTCATAGGTGTCCATTAAAATAGTCCAGTCAGGTGCTGTACCCAGGATTGAGTAAGGCTTGTTTTTAGAATTTGCAGTGGAGCCTATAAAGTTAATTTGTCTTTTGCTTGTAGTCAATCCTTTTTGGGCCCTAACCACTGAAAGGCTTATAGCTTCACGTATGATTTGAAGTTGGCGATGTGAGTAGTGACCCCTATTCAAGAGCATCTTGCATATAATACAATTACTAATACAATACAATTTTTCATGACACAAACATATCATATTATAAAAAAATAAAGATTATTATTTAAGGGGACTTCTAGAGCTATATGCTGCCCCCAATTGATTTAATTTCATAACTTCTACACAAAATCAATTCTCAAAAAACGAGATCAGTATCATTTTAGCAAATTAGCTCTCTCAGCATTCTAGTTGTGGGGGCCAAATGCAATATTACCCACAGGACATAGGCAGTTTTGTGAGCAGTACGAAGGTGCAGCATTCGCTAGCATAAGAAGTCAGATAAAACACTTACTTGCAGCGGCTTCGGTATCAATATTATTATGTACTTATTAGATATCTTTTGAGTCGACTCCGACGGGTGGCCACCTTTCCTTTATTTAGTATTGGTCTATGGGTTCTTGATTATCGGATTAATCTTGAAATGCAGCTCTTATATATTCCTGGACTTAGTATACAATATGTTTCAAACTTATTAAAGATATAAAAACACAACGGGCACAGCAGACAGTGATAGCGGGGCGACAATTTGCAATGTGCGTTACTTGCGTTCGTTTGTTTTTCACCAGATTCGAATTTTGAATTGCGCTCGTTCGGTGCTTTCTTATTCAAATGGTCGCGTCAACTTAAAAAGTGGAAAGAGGTTGGAAGTGGCCTGAACACTAGTAGTCCCCTTAAGTGGCGTCTATAAGCCGTTTTTTTGGCGATATCTGTTTAACGACACATTTTAAGGTTAAACATCCAGACAAAACATTCAACAAGAAAAGAAATACTACATATTATATTCCCATAAATGTTTTCGTAAAATCAATAGTTTCAACGTACGAGTGCCTTCAAATGTTACTATTTTTCAATATAATATAGTATATAACGTAACACTTCAAAAACCATTTAAAAAACCTATCGATTATAGACAAAGCTCACAAACCTTGATTTCCACAGGCGCCTACTAAAAACACCTCGTCGACATGTGTAAAACCCAAAAATACGTTGAAAACCAACAAAGTTTCCAAATAAAAAAGTTAGAAAAACATTCACCATAACAGGTTAGGGCCGCGCATAAAAAATAACCGTCGCGTCCGTTGGAAGCGGCGACGCGTCGCGACGTATCGTGCGATTTATTGCGGTTCGATGAGAACGGAGATATTTGTTTTGATTTTTACAAAAAATTACATTGTTTTGTTGTTTTTTTTAGCTATATATTTTGTAACACGAATATTTGTATGAAGAAAATATTTGTATGAACATGAATATTTGTACCTACCTCCAATAGGTTCTGAATTCGACGCTTTTTTAACTAGTGATATCAAAAGAGATAATAATCATAATTTAAACTTTTTTTCTTTATTATTGATGGCAAAATCGATGCCAATCATAATTTGTACTT
This sequence comes from Anania crocealis, assembly GCA_949315895.1. NCBI lineage: Eukaryota > Metazoa > Arthropoda > Insecta > Lepidoptera > Crambidae > Anania > Anania crocealis. The sequence continues at coordinate 16,942,966 of OX438867.1, read as the reverse complement.
CAGGCTCTTGAGATAAAATTGAAAACCAATAAATCAAAAATATGCGACATATCAATTAAAGGGTACCCCGCACTCCTGCTAATTTATCGAACCTAATACAAAACTTAAAAACAACCTGGTCTAAAAGGATTAAGTGGACTCCTCGTCAAAGCGCTTAAAAAGTAGGTTAATTACCTGATAGATAGGTCTAATCTTCGTGTAGCCGCGAATAATCTTCTATTTAGTTTATTTAGGTCTGATTTTTCAATAGTCAGATAAGAAAGTCGTCAAATAAAATACAATATGGCTAATTTGAAAACGTCACCTGTTTGTCAGCAATCATTTATGTAAATGACATTTTAAAATCGGTCGTTTCATACTTATTAAGTCTGATAAGTTTTATCTGACGTTTGAAAAATAGGCCATTAAAAAAAGAAAGTACACTGCGATCGTTTAGGAAACTAATAAACTTAAACACGCCTTTCATACACACAATAACACCCAAACGTTAACTCAAATTGTAATTGTATTACGTATTAGTTCGTCTGATACGCCTTGGGTAATTACCAGGTGCTTCAAGTAACACGGTTAATCAATAATACATAGGATTTAATGCCAGGCACCTATCTCGAGATTCAACGTTGAATACGCGGGATTTAACGTTAAATAACGTTGGATTTAACGGCGTCTTTAATAGCGCAACGATGTAATTGTTTCGTGAAACTCGAGCTCTTGTTTTAGTGGCAATTTGTTAATACTTCGTCGTTTCAATTGGGTGGAATACTAGTTTTTACCCTGACTTTGTATTCGAGTAACTGTTAATTATAAAACGGATCTAAGATACTTAGCAATTAACTTGTTTATGTAAATTGAAACTAACCAAGAGCCATCTAAGCAAGGAACAAATAGTGATATTGACAAGACTTCAGAGGATCAAGTGTAGAATATTTTTTTCTTGAATTTACTAAAAAGGAAAGTGTTTTATTCCTTATTGTAATTAAAGATTTATTTACGGATTTTACAGCGTTTCAACACTTTGTTTTAACGTCGAGATAATCCAAAATTAAATGTTATTGTTTGTATTTGTTTTATTGTTATTATTTCATTTTATTAAATAATCCTTAAAATGAATTACTTTTCTTATCATTGGTGAAAAAATGTGTGTAAATTTTATGCACAAAATAAACAAGAACTTTTAAGAAGAAAAGCGTTTGTATAATTATGTTTATGAGGGAGTCAAATCAGTCGTTCAAAACCCTAGACAAGTTGCTTTCTAAAAACGTATACGCTCGAGGAACAGATAAAAAAATAATGAAAATTACATTAGCTTGCGATGGATCGTTCCGTACTCGTCTAAGGCTGCAGGGCTACAAAGTTAGGAAGGAGATCAACATTGATCTCCATTAAGAAGGAACATTTCCCTTCCATTTTAATTGTCCGACATTAACAAATGCCTATCCCACGCAATACTGTAGCAGTTTAAGCCCAAATTATGGTTGGATATCATAATTGTATTCAAAATGAATGAACGCCATTACGCCCAGGAGCTACGCGGATAACGGAATATAGTGATCCGCCTGTTACACCGAAGTGTAACTGAACTTGTTCATTAAGAAGTTATTGAATTCACCCTACAAATTTTAATAATAGAGAGGCGTAATTAAGTTAAAAAAAAACAATTGAAAATTAAATCCCTTGAAAAAAAAGAATGCCTTGGGTTGGTCCCCAAACGGCCACAGAACATGGAAAGAGGTTAGAAAGGCTGTCTTGCGCCATTTGTACCGAACCGAACCGATATCGCCGCTTGCACTCCACTACTACTTGTGCCCTTATTAAACACAAGCTTTCGTAAACATAAACGAGTTCAAAGAACGCCAATCAAGCGAATTCTTTTCACGTCGTGCGATCAATAGGGTTGCGCGACGTTACAATCACATCGTCACAATCGTCAACAAACCAATCACAGCGCTCACTTACATTCATGTTTGGGCAGAAGTATGAGCATTTGCTCATAACCTCTGTAGCGCCTGCCCTACATCGCCTTTCTAACCTTTTTTCCGTGTTCTGTGGACCAAACCCATATCGTGCGACTGCTCTAACCAATTCAGTTGTCAAGACATACAATTTTATTCAAGGCTTCATACGCTGTTAGCCAGCGGAGTTTCATACTTGACACAACTACTCTATAGCTTGATTCCCAACAATGTTTAAGCCAGACTTGTCAATTTGTCATTTTTTTTATTATGTCGTCAACAACCAATCGAACTACAAAGTAATCTTTACTGGTATTTTTATTCATCACTGGCCGCCCGGACTGACTTCGTTCTGTCAAAAGTTAATAGTAAAAGTTAAAGAAGTATAACGTATCACCGAGAGATCAATGACGAGTTTTATTTGTACTATTTGTCCACGCATTATTTTTATTTAAACTGTCCGTATGCCTTAAAGAACACAAAAAAAAATTTTTTTCTTCAATTTAACCATTCTCGAGTTTCGCGTTTAGCAACATACTATTTTATTTACATGAATAAAGATAGATAGATTTTTTTTACAATACGGTGTTACAGACAGCCACATAGCAACATATCAAAAAGGTACATCAGTATTTGACCGCGCGCATTTAGGCCACGCGGGTTACACCTGCCGACACCATTTAACTTGCTGAAACGTACCGAATCACCACAAAAGAATACATTTATGTCGACGCAGTAAGGTCGAAAGTCGAACGCGTTTGTTTGCGTCTGACTGTACAAATGGAGCGACAGGAAGAAGGATGGAAGCCATTCGAGTTTTGCACTGGTGTTATAATGATTTCGATTTGGGAATGATAAAATAGGACTGTAGAATAAATATTTCGCTTTCTTAGATTTATGCAGAACCAGTTAAACTCACAGACATTGATAGGCCTAGATGCCACAAATGCACTCATTTCTATAAAACCCGCGCGTGCCGAAATTTACGTTCACTGCTTGCTTCAATGAACAGGTACAACACCTTTAAAACTAAATGCAGCAATGTAATTTAAACATGTAGTATGCACACAGGCCAAGTAAAAATGTTAGTAATAGACACAAATAAAATAAAATAATTGTTTTTTTAATAAAATACGCACATTTCAATAACAAGCGCGGTCAAAAGTTGAACATGTTCAACCTTTTTTTGACACGCGCAGTACGTACACTTGGGGCATCGAGCCTATCAATGTCTGTGGTTGAACTGTTGGATAGATTTAGGACCTTTTTTTAAACTAGTTGTTTTAGTTGTTACACTATCGTTGTTTGAGCGTTGTTAAATCTTTAAAAGGGCTTCCATATTTTTTTTTTGTTTTTAACCTTTGTTCCAAAATTAGTAAATCTGTTTTGTTTTTGTGAACCAAAAGGCGCTTCTATAAGTCCCTATTTAGTATTTGATCTTACTACTACATCGGGACGATAATTGTGGGGTTGTTTGCGTTGTTTCGGGGTTTTGTTTATATATCTTTTTTATTTACACTCTATTGCACATAGAAAAAAGGTGCAAATGGTGGACTTAACCGGTCGGATACCAAAGTCGCCGAATCGAGCCATATGATAATTGATTTCTATAGTTTCTGGAATCACCGGCATACAAGGGTTTAATGCCAAAAGCATTTTTTACCGGTCAACCATAAGGTCATGCAAAAATGTTACAGACGGTGCAAAGGATTCAAATTTTTTAGAAACAAGCTGTTACCCGCGACATTACACGCGCGAAATTAGGAATTACAACTATGTATTAAAATTGTCCCACGGAAACCATACCTTTTCTCGGGATAAAAAGAAGCCTTAATGTTATCTGCGACTGTGTACGCGTGGTATTTTGAATTTAAAACTATATATTGAATGTATTCCACAGAAACCATACCTATTCTCGGGATAAAAAAAAATAGAATAAATGTTATTTCAGACAAAAAACTAACTGTGTGCCTTTTAAAAGTTTTTGGTAACTTAACAACTTCCACAAAAATGTGTGCTTCAATAGTTACTAACATTGGGATCAAAACACTTTATCTATATCTTTATATATATAATTCTTCTGTGAGTGTGTATGTCACTGAACTTCTCTCAAACGACTGGACCGATTTTGGTGAAATTTTTTGTTTGTGTTCAAGGGGATCTGGGAATGGTTTAGATTCGTAGGGGTAGGGTAGGGGTAGGGTAGGGGTAGGGTAGGGATAGGGTAGGGGTAGGGTAGGGGTAGGGTGGGGGTAGGGTAGGGGTAGGGTAGGGGTAGGGTAGGAGTAGGGTAGGGGTAGGGTAGTAAAATATTAAAATTTTATAAAATATATACAACCCTAAATTTTTACCCTTTTACCACCAACCCCTATTTTTTGTTAGCCATTTTAGTAATTTAATCATTTTTATGGCAAAACAACGTTTGCCGGGTCAGCTAGTATTATATAAAAATGAATCCCTATTTCCCTTGGTCATCGCATCACGCATGAACGGCTGGACCGATTTTGCTAATTCTTTTTTTGCTTTGTTTGTTATTGTCAGGAGAATGTTCTTATGAAAGAAAAAATTAAGAAAATTGCGCGGAAAATTAGAAATTTTAAGAAAACTTAATCACCATACTAAATTATTTGTTATGTAACCTTTATAGCTTTTGAAAATTTAAACTTTTTTAATGTATGACGTTTGACATAACATTGACAGAATGCGTGCTGCTAATATCGTCGAATAGAGGGTAAAAAAACTGAAGTTTGCACATGACCATTAATATGTCGCCTATTACCGTGTCGGGAATACCATCAAAACTATTTATATATAGAAAAAAAAACGACAAATAATGTTGTACATCATAAAGCATAATAATAATAAACAATGGGTAACATTTTTATTTATTAAACCTTTTCGTAATCAATATTCATAGTTAAGACAGGACAACGTCTGTCGGGTGCGCTAGTTTAATTATAAAATTAGTCACATTTACAACTATTACATCACTACCGTTTAACGGGTTAAGGAAACGGAATTCACGTTAATATAAATCTAATAGTTACCGCACATTTCCCTCTTGACAAGTACCCTCTCAATTAAGGACGTTAAGTACCTGTGACGTAGTGTGAAAATGATATATCTCAGTTGAAATAGAGATGTCTTGCAGATTAATAAATATCTTAGCAACCTATATTGTTAACGCTGAAAATTTACAAGTTCTGAAGCGTGTTACATTATGATAGTACAAGCTTTACCCGCTACTTCGTTTGCGTGGAGTTTAGATATAATCGTAGAATGAAGCCTTCATTTCAAGGTAGACCTGTAAATATACAGGGTGTAAAAGACCTAGGAAAAGCTTATTTTACATACAGCAAAAATGTTACATTTTGAGAGATGATGACTGTTTCAAACAGGTTGACTAAAATTCTAAATATTTATATTTGGTCTTCTAATGCTTCTAACTTAAGAAGTGAATAGAAATATTGCTTACAACTACACGCTTGGCCAAGGTTGGCGATTGTTTGGCCAATAGCAGACCGAAGTTGCTGCTTGCCGGTTCTGCTTCTGACCGTACTCCATTAGACATTAGACTTTAAAACCACAACATACTGTATTATTAACTATGACATAGCAATCGTGTCTGTGGTGTAAATATTTGCAACAACTCTATTTTTTTCTATGAGTGTAGTAAAAGACAGCTAAAGGAGTACTGGCCCAAGGAGATGGCCAGATGTGCTAAAAAAAGTAGCACCATCCCTCTTTTTTGTATGAGTGTAGAAAGAGACAGCTAAATGAGTACTGCCCGAAGAAGATGGGCAGCTGCGTTAAAAAAGTAGCACCACCCTCATCTTTCTATGAGTGTAGTAAGAGACTAAAGAAATACTGCCCGAAGGAAATGGCCAGCTATGCTAAAAAAGTAGCACCATCCCTCCTCTTTCTATGAGTGTAGAAAGAGACAGCTGAAGGAGTACTTACTGCCCGAAGGAGATGGACAGCTGCGTTACAAGAGTAGCACCATCCCTCCTCTTTCTATGAGTGTAGTAAAAAACAACTAAAGAAGTACTGCCCGAAGAAGATGGACAGCTGCTTTAAAAGAGTAGCACCATCCCTCTTTTTCCTATGAGTATAGTAAGAGACAACTAAAGGAGTACTGTCCGAAGGAGGTGCAGTAGCGTCTTCCCTCTACTATTAGCCAAATCTATCTTTTTTTGAGGCCAGTGTCCAGCAGTCGACTTGTAGGCTGATAATGATGATGATTATATTATAGCAATGGAAGGATTCTAAGCAAGCCAGACTAGTGAGACGCCATGACGCATAGCTTAACGACTCAAATAGTTTATGCCGGCAGCTATTACCGTAAATCGAAACCTCCATTACGAATTTGGCGCAAGTTACAGATTGTTATTTCTTCCCTATAATTTTAATTATCAGTCTCATTTAACCAATAAATAAAACGCTTGTTTCTTCATTGAAGTAAATCAATTACTTTATCTTTCAATGTATGTATATGTTCCCCTTCTCTAATGTTTTGCCTAAATCGCTGGTTAAGTATTTAACTTGTGTATTTTTCATTTCCACATGTTTAATTAATAGTTTTGTTGAAGGGAAAATAATGGGCAGTGTCGCCATTTAAGAATTACATGTTTTAAATAAGTTTTTATTGTTTTTGACAACTGTTTCCTGATACATCTATGTTAATCTAGGTAAGCGAAATTTTCGTTTCTTAAATTTTATTTATTTCAGAACCAACGAGCAGTTTACAACACGTACGAGTATAAAACTATTTAAACTTCGTATTCGTCAAACAAGTTTCCAATAGTTCCTATTTGAGTAGTTTTTTTTCTATAGCAGGTGTAAAAAAATCAAATGCAAATCCGAAAACCACGTATTGTCCCCATCACTAGGACCATTTGTTTTCATGACCATAACTGGGAAACCGTTGGTTCCTAAGATATTGAGGGTCAAATTCACAATTTTGTTTTGTGGCGATGATGATGTGATGGTGATGTGCGGGCAGTGTTAGTGAAACGAAAACAGTCTTAACACTTACACAGTTTAATTACACACGTACAGTTTACAGCACAGGAAAGTCACAAATATACACCACAAATAGAAGGAGTGATAGAACGTCACAAGAAGATTAAAGTTTAAGACACATATAACTATTACGAGATTTGGAACAACTAGGTGCGAGCGATACATAACACGATGATGATTTTGTTCAAGACCGTACGGCGAACTAAACGATGCCTGCGCGCAGGAGGCGGCCGCGAGCATCGAGTCGCTTGTATCAAACCGGTCGCCCCGGAATGCGCGCCGGCCGCGCGGAACAATGGGCTCGGCTACGACCTAACATTGCAGATTTGTGCGCACCGCCTCTGCTCGCTGAAGCAATTTGTATTTGAGAATTAGCTAATTCTCAAATACAAATAGCGTGAAGTTACTTACATGTAATATGATAGACCTAATATGAATATGTACTAACTATAACTTTAAATAATATACATAAATAAACAATAAGTGTGGCGGTTCGCCACAGTTTTTTATTTTATTACAAAAACTGTTGCAAAGGTTACTTAAAAACCTTTCTATTTGTATGGCCTTGTATAGCTGAAAAATCGCTATCACCAATGCCTTGACTCCCGCCTACGCTTACATACTCCAGAATTATTGAGAGCTATCCCGCACATTAATATGATGCCTATACATTAAACGACCAGGCCGTGTAACTTACAGTGTTCTAATACGGTAATAATATGTTACAGGCAATGTAACAAACAATTTTCAGAAACACATAGGTAAGTAGGAAGTAAGGAGCGGCATATAATCAATCCACTGCAGGGCAAAGGCCTCCATCATTGAATTAAAGTTTTTTTCTTTTCTTTTTTTTCTCTCTTTATTTAGGACAACAAACAGTTACATAAATGGCTTAATTAGGGATTATTCTAGTTTAAACTTACTAAGACCCGAGTTCACCAATATTTAAACAGCCGGTAAACATAGATTGACGATTAATTTGACACAATTGCCATACAAAATATGTCAAATAATATTTTAAACGCTGTTTAAATTTTAACCGTCTGTTGGTGAACTCTATCCTTATTATGTAACCAGCACCGTTGTCCACAGATAGGATATTAAAATTAAGTATAAATAATACGTACGTTCATCACATTTACGGCGGGGTGTTGCTTCGTCTTTAAAACATATTTTTACGAATTATTCGCACTCCAGGATACGGAGAGCCTTACAGACATTTTTCCTAAAAGTTCCTAAAGCAGGTGAGCTTGAGAAAATATCGACATCACAAAAATATTTGTTATAGGAGCTCATTAATCTATGCAAGGGAGAACGCTCACCTGCATGTGTCTTAGTAGTTTTAGGTGTAAATAATGTAGGTTTTCGAGTTTTACGAATGGCATACGAGCAATAGGGTACGTGCAGGTATATTTGGTTGGTGAGTTCATTACAGTCAAATTTATTGTGTGAGATATTATACAACAGCATTAAGTCCAAGACAGTCCTTCTCACCTCAAGCTTAGTCAGAGCGTACTTCTGAAGCAGAGCATCGCAGTTAGTCTTTGAATGAAAGCAACGAAAAGACATTGATCGCACAAACTTTCTTTGAACCCTCTCAATTTGTTCTTTATATTTTGAATAGAATGGGTTCCAAATTGAAGTTGCATATTCTAACTGAGATCTAATAAGTGACTTGTAAAGTAAAAGGTAGGAAGCAGGACGTTTAAATGGTTTAGCAGACCGCATGACAAGGCTGTACAATCGGAAGGCCTTACTTGTGATGTGATTACCACAGCAATGATGGGTACAGGCATAATTACCACGCTTGCTAAATGCGGGTTGGTGATCACAAACCAGAGCAATGTTTCGAAAATTTTATTACCTTACCTGGGGATGAGAGAGTGAGAGAGAGAGAGTTGATGAGAGAGACAGATCTCTTAGAGATCTTTTTCCGGAACTTAAATCGCTAGACTAACGAGACATCAACGACTTTCCATTTCCACTCCGTTCGGTGCAGACGTCCGTCTGCCCGTGCGCCCCTACCTTTCCTACCGGTGATAGGCGAATGCCATACACCAGCGCTCGCACTCGCATTATTTTGCATCGTTGTGTATTTATCTGTTATTGACTGTACTCACTGTTTGTATCAAAACAGTGATACTTTAAATAACCGATCGCGTTTGAGTTGGTTGATACCTTACGGTGGCAACGAAGCCAACTGAGCGCACCCGGTTCGCTCTCCGGGGCCTCCAGGCCCTGGGAAAACCGCAGTCCCGGACCCATTGCACTTGGGCCTAGTCCCAAGGGGAAGGGAAGAACGGCTATCCATTAGGGATACCTGTTCACTCGCCGCCCCCCCTCCCCCCCTGCCTCTGGTGGGGGGTGTCTCTTGTTTCTTTTATAGTTATTAGCCCCACTAGTCCCAGCCACTATGGTTGATCTCCGTACTGAAGAAGCCATCAGAAGGCTTCTGGACACCAACCCAGACTTCATTGATTATGTCCGGGATCTTATTCCCAATTTACTGGCTATACTCACCCCTCTACCTTGACTGGTCAAACCACTCCTATGGACGCCCAGACCACAGATGGAATGGAGTACGTCTGTACAGCCCCACCTACCATGAAGAGGACCTTGTCTGATAGGTCCACTTCTCCTACTCAGTCCCAGAACTCTTTTTCCTCCCTCCCCCTTGACGAGGCGTTCCAGCCTGTTACAGGGAAGAAGAAGCGCGGGAAACGCACCAAGAATCGGAATTCACCGGTCCTTGAGTCCCCCGCGTCACCTTCCCCCGTACCATCCCCGGTCCCCCCGGCCACCCCCACTGTCAATATCCCTCTGCATCGAGCAAGGACTGCACCAAAGGTGCCCCCTGCTCCCGCTGCTCGCCCAAACTTGCGGTCTAATCCCGCTTCCGCCAAGCCAAAGGCGCCCCCTCCGGTTTTCCTTAGATGCAAAGAGAAGTGGACTGAAGTGTCCCGGCTTTGCATCGAGGGCAAAATAAAATACACCCGTGCTTCCAACACGGGTGAAGCTATCAAAATAGAGGTGCCAAGCATCTCAGACTTCCGTAGCCTCATCGAGCTGCTAGCTCATAGGAAACTTCCCTACCACACTTACGCTCTCCCTGAAGAGCGTAAAGTACGCGCGGTTCTCCGCGGTGTCCCAACAGAGATCCATACGGATGAGGTCAAAGCCGACCTCACAAAACAAGGTTTCCCTGTCGAAGCTGTACATCCAATGTACGGCCAGGGCAAACGTCGCTTTCCCCTGGTGTTGGTCGTCATGACCAACTGTCCCCGCTCCCGTGATTTGTTCAGGCACAAAGAGATTATAGTCTGCGGCCTGTCCAATATCAGGGTAGAACCCCCGCGCAGCCGCGGGGTCCCAGCCCAGTGTCACCGTTGCCAGCTCTATGGGCATGCGGCAGCAAACTGTACAGCCCCACCAAGGTGCGTTAAGTGCCTTGGCTCCCACTCCACCAGGGAGTGCGAACGCACGCGCGACACCCCCGGGGAACCGGCGTGTGTAAACTGCGGCCTAATCGGCCACCCCGCCAACTGGCGGGGATGTGCACGCGCGCCGCGCCCGAAACCCCAACCTCCCATAAGGTCGCAGGTTGGCCCCCCTACCCACTCATTCACCAACTTCCCTGCTCTCCCGAAATCGGGCGGCAGGGAGGCAACTCCGGCCACTAAGCCGGCAGGGAGCTGGAGGAAACCCCTCAATTCACCTCCCAAACCTCCCCCCTCCACCCCGCATGAGCGGGTCCTAACACCACCGCAAAAATCGCGTTCACACAACAGTGACGACGATTTCACACTGGTGTCCGATTTTATCGATAACATCGATATTGATGAAGTCAAAGAAATCGCAAACAAACTGCGAAATGCCCGCTCCACCCGAGACATCATTATGACTCTCAGTCATCATGAAAGATGTCTAAAAATCATCAAAAGTCTTAAGCCCCAGGTTAACTAAGCCCCACCCCATAGGACCCTTCAGGTCACCCCCCAGCCCTCTCAATCGACTGTCACCCCTTCTGGGAGTCATTCGATATTAAATAACTTATTTTACTGAGGCCCACGTTCATTTGGACGATGGCTCCTTAAATTCATTTATTCTAGGCTCGCACTCTTCCCGAATGCCAGCCCTCTTCAGTGCGCACTTCGCCTAGGTGAGTGACGCCCTGCACCACCCCCCCTCCAGGGGGTGTGGTCGCTCAGATATGCTATAACACCCTTTGGTGATAGCGATTAAAGGTGGTGTTTAGTGAGTAGAAGTCTCACATAACCTCACAGCCGGCTGTGAGGTATCCATGAGGATTCACCACCTCCTTCCCCCGTGGGAGGGTTGCCGGTCGAGCGATCGTTTCAATAGGAAACGACCGGTCGTCCGTGTGCAAAAAAAAAAAAAAAAAAAAAAAGACATCAACATGAATCTAGGTACTTTTAACAATAAGAACCGGTAAATTGGATGGAATAAACAAAAAATTTTGGGCGTTTATGACAATTTTTTGTTATTTATTCCAATTCGCCTATTACAGACCTCTGACATGACTTTTTAACATTTTTCGTATATTTATCTCTTTCTTAAGAGATCTTTAACCCGTTCTCGTATATTATATCTCTTTCTTTAGATATCACTTAAAATTTGTTTTATCATTATCTGTTATGTTTCAGCCGCGCAGTTGGAACTGTTGGAAGTTCAAGCTTTACCAGACACAGCATAAAAGAGTCGTCTTTAGGAGAGTATCTTTGACAAATTGACTAAATATGTACCTATACCCCCAAAACTTTACCAGACAAAGCATAAAAGAGTTGTCTTTAGGAGAGTATCTTTGACAAGTTGACTAAATATGTACCTATACCTCCAAAACTAACGGTTTTGAGATTCAAAACAAATCACCGCGTCACTCCACAAAACGGATCACAAATAAAAAGAAATATGGACGAGTGTGGTTCACCACCAATGCTAGTTCTGCAGGATAGCAATGCCGACAGATGGTGAGCGATGCACGATGGACAATTCGCTGCTTCACATGAAAATTGTACAATATCAAAAAAAGCAAAGTTACATAATAATATAGTAGCTTATCTTAACATAATAGATCTGGGTTTTGCTTCCGGAAACAATACGTTTAGTTGATAAGTGGCTAATGTAGTGGGCCACGTCTAATGCTAAGTAAGGACCTTTTGCAATGGGCTCGATTTGGGCATTTTTTAATGTATTTACGTTTTCTATTTACCTATTTGAATTTGTGTATTTCTTTTTTTGTTTTCATGTTAATTTATTGCAGAAACTGTTTGTCAGAGCATTTTATTTACGTTGATTGGGGTAGTTTTTTGTGTCGTTGTGGTGTCACTTAGCAATAAATAAGTCTAAATTCTAATTTCTGATATACAGAAACTATTATTATTAAAATAATTTTAAAAATCACAACTAGAGGAGCAAATGTTCAGTTTACAATAGGGTCGATGTTGCATCCTTTTAGCAAAAAACTTCAATAATAGGAATTATGAGCAGTTTTTTTTTTATAAAACTTACCAAAGTCAGAACTGTCTTTTTTTAAACTGCGCTTTTTAGATATGAACTATTTAAATAGTACTTTATGGGATAAAGAATGAAACTATTTTAAAATGCAAAATGCAGATCAGATACTAAGCTTTGTAGATTTTATTAACTGTTAAAATTTCATAACGCTTTCCTGTTTCTCTAAAGAAAACTTTGGTTTAGTTGAGGAGGTTGCAAATTTTGTTATAATATAGTTATGACAATGCAACTCGGCTGATTAACAACTTGTTCAAATCTTTAGTTATTTTGACGAAGCATGTGGCAGATTATTTACTGGATTCTTATTATTTCATTTCTATCTTTGTTCTTATAATTTTTTTCTAGTATTGTGATTTGAGATTGTATACTTTTCATGAGAAGCGGCAAATTTGTTTTATTTTATTTTATTTTATTTATAAGATCACTAACAAGATTTACGAGACATCAGTACGAGATACAGTAACAATTGACAGTAAAAAACTATTCTAAACGAAATTTTCCTTATAGGTAATAACGGCATGCAATAATTGACAACAGTACCTTACAGTAGTGAAATTTATTTAGGAATTGACTAGTTTTGTCTGAAATTGCAAAAGGGGGGGGGGTATAGTAAAAGCTGTGCAAGGTCTCGTATGCCCTGGCTGGTTAGCCCTTTGATACATATCGATGCATATTCATGCCGTGGCGACAATCAAAAACCTTTTTTTTCCCTTTGTGCAGTGCGCTATCGCACTCTGACTACACACGGATTCGGTGTTGGATAAAATAAGAAGTATAATTTTTTTTTAATTACAAGTTAGTGAATAAAGTTTTTATCGGGGCTTGGAATAACTTTAAATATCTTAATGGTACGTAACATGGTACCGACATTCGTAGGTAACGTTAATAAGGATGAGTAAAAACGCTTCCAGACTGATTTTCGAAAGGTTCTTTAGGAAGAAATTTTGACGACCATATGGATCAGCGGTAGTTAACGCTGCTTCTGAGCCATGGGTCGCGGGTTCGATCCCCGCGCAGTACAAATATTTGTGTGCATGAACATGTCTGTTTGTACTGGTCTGGGTGTTTTCTATGTATTATAAGTATGTATTTACAAAAAAAAAAAAGTATATAAGTAAGTTTATCGGTTGTCTAGTACCCCATACGACAGGGTACTTAATAGTACCTTAATTTGGGACTAGATGGCTCAGTGTGGCCCAGTGAGGCATGACTTAAATATTAAAAAAAAAAAAAAAATGTCTGCTAATTGCATGGAAAAAACACTGCTTTAGATAAATCCAAATCAAAAGTGTGTAGAGAGTAAACACAGTATTACACAGACCATTTACTTGCATTATCTTCATTGTTAGGGGACTACTATAGCTAAGTGCTGCCCTCAATTTATTTAGTTTTATTACTTCTAAACAAAATCAATTCTCAAAAAACTAGAACAGTATTATTTTAGAAAATTAAATCTAGTATTTATTGACTCACAGTAAACTTTTCATTTAGTTGTTTATAAACTCGAATTAAAGCGGCCGCTAAACTATATTGAATTGTTCGAAATAAACTTATTATTATTATATTATTATTATTTAGCAATAATGTACAATACGAAAGAATGCCAGAATGAAAAGCAGTTAACAGTGTTTAAAAAAAACTAGAGGTAATTTGCTAAAATGGTACTGTTCTAGTTTTTTGAGAATTTATTTTGTTGAGAAATAATAAAATTAAATCAATTTGGGGCAGCACTTAGCTCTAGTGTCCCCTTAAACCCTCGCAAAACCCAGCTATATTTAGTTTTTTTTTATATATACTTTATTTGATATTTTAGCAACTTAATTGCACTTATAATATCAGTATATAAACTTGAAAATTTTTGTCTCAGACGGGACTCCAACCCGCATCTCCTCGCAGCGACAGGAGATGCGGGTTTGAGTCCCGCCTGAGACAAAAAATTTTCAAAAACTTTTTCAAGTTTGTATACTGATATATTTAGTAACTTTAGTTCATACGAGTAGATCAGCTCTCCAAACTCCACACCCGTATGTCTCCACATCGGTGAACACAAAAAACAAGACAAATTGCTCTATTTTGTTCGCGATTGTACGGCCGATACTGTAGCGCGGTTAGCCCAAATGAACAATGAATTGTGTGAAAAACAATAGCCCATGTATGAATTAGTCGGGCACCGTAATCGATGCATAGTGATGGCTAAATCGTTGTAGCGATACTTTTCGGATACAATGTTCGTAAACGGTTGTACTGGGATCATAGAGTTTAATGGAAAAGTGTTAAACTTTATTGAAGTTGTCTTTGTTTTTTTTTTTTTGTTTTTTTTACGACAAATCTGTTATGCCGATCAAAATAAAAGTAACATTTCAGTTTAATAGACTAAATTGTAATGTGAAAGTTGGAATAAGTGTGTGAATAAGTGTGTTTACATATTCATACCAGAACGGCTGAACGGATCAAGATAAAATTGGACACCAAGATAAATGTAGGCATTAAAATAGCCAATAGGCTCCTTTTTATTCCATTTGGATCAGCGGTAGTAAACGCTGCTTCTGAGCCATGGGTCGCGGGTTCGATCCTCGCACAGTACAAATATTTGTGTGCATGAACATGTCTGTTTTTACTGGTCTGGGTGTTTTCTATATATTATTATAAGTATGTATTTACAAAAAAAAAGTATATAAGTAAGTGTTTATCGGTTGTCTAGTACCCCATACGACAGGGTACTTAATAGAGCTTAATTTGGGAGTAGATGGCTCTGTGTGGCCCAGTGAGGCATGTCCCAAATATTTATTATTTATCCCGCAGATAGTTCCAAGTGTTAACATAAAGGATGTCATTAGTATCCTTATCTCTTCCTTAAAACTGCTGAATTCTGCAGGTATAGAGGCTGGGATACAATTATGAACGCAGATTATTTCTTATTTAAAATTGTAAGCGTACAAAGTCACGGGCTACAACTAGCTAATCATAAGTACTAGCTTTCAAACTCCATGCCTTTTAAAGACTAAAATGATCTTTCATTTTGTTCAAAGGGTTTCGTTTTAATTAATTTTAACACACAAATTGGGATTTTCCTTTAGCGTGTGTCTTATTTATTCATCGCGATAATATCCCGAAAGTTGGTCGACGGTGTGTTAAGGGAATGAGTGTGTTTGAGGGTCTCTAATTAATTGGTTTGAATAGATACCGTTTGAATAACGAGCGTATGTTTGTATATTGTATTGTAAACGCATAATATATGGTTAATCTATTATATTATTATTGCCTGATCACCAACCCGCATTTGGCGAGCGTGGTGATTATGCCAGTACCCATCATTGCTGTGGTAACTTGAATTCAATGGTGTAGGCCTTTTCCCTGCTGTGGGATGATTATAGCCTGTACTATTTTTTTCTTGAATGAACGCAAATTCAATTGAAATGATAAGTACTTAGTAGTTTAATTTATCTCAAAAAACCATCCCAGTGCAAGTCGGACTCACGCACTAAGCGTCCCATACATACCATAATTACCATTATCGGTAAAACGCCAAAGATATGTCTGTTGCACATACATACCTAATAGGTACTATGAAGAAATCTTTTTTTTCGTTTGTTAGTACATTGTCTAACTAAAATAAGTACATTTGTTTTTAGTTTTATTTTCCTTATGTTTTGTTACTTTAAAACACAGAAAACTTCCTAAAAGTCAAGTTACATTCAATGCTATTTTAAACCTTAACACAATATACAATCGTGCGATAGTTAAACAGATCACATCGAAATAATAAAGACACACTAGTCGCTTTAATTAAAGCCTTGACTTCATATTAATGATTGATGAATAATATTGAGGCCTGTACCAATATTTTGAGGGTTTTATGGCTTCACTACAGCTATTATTTTAATTCTTTTGTTGACTCCATGTCCGAAATAACTTATTTTACTTTAAAAAAAATCATTTAAATAAATATTGATTATCTTTGTAGCGTCCAAGTGAAACCATATCTATTATTTTTCTAATAAACAGTTTGTAATTTTGCAACATATCCCAGTATAACGCGGCTAACATTTTCACTGCGCGCTGCAGCAGAGTCATTCGTCTTGTGATGTGTCGCCGGGCGAAATACCTCATCGATTATTATCACGTTCATAACGTATATTTATTGGAGACGCTAAAAGGATCCAATGCAGTCGGTATTTCGATTTTGCGTCAATTTACAAGACTAAGCTACAAAATGGTAGAACAAGCTTATTCGCTCAGTTAGGGTGTCGTGAAAATGTCGACATAAGATTCTATTAGGACTCGATTATCTAGGAACTAGCTGTTGCCCGCGACTTCGGCCGCGTCAATTTCTGCAACATTTTTCACTGATGCTTCGCTCCTATTGGTCGCAGCGTGATGTTATATAGCCTTAAGCCTTCCTCGATAAAAAGACTAGATCAATAGATAATTGACAACCGTTAACTTTAACAAAATTTTAATGATTATAATATTTCTATGAAAAAATAACATAGCTGGTAATAGAATGTGACATCGTAAGCCATGACTTTTTCTTTCGGAAACATCCATTCTTTGACATTCCTGCATTTATCACTCTTAAATACCGGTTAAAATAAAAGTACCAATTTGGACCGAAGCCACCTCTTATCAAACCATTCCGACTTTCATCTAATTGCATGTAATTAGACTTTTATGGTATGACGCCATGAATTGTACTTGGACAAATAGCGTACATTTTTCTTGGCAGAGACTTGCATTTTGTAAAACGGATATTCTAAAGCCGCGTTCTCACCAAAATAATTGCGAGGCGAACATTTGAATTGAGCATTCGCTGGGAACGTCTGTAAAAATAGATTTAGCTTATTTGAAGAAAATTAAATTTTATCTATAAATATGTATAGGGTTAACATCTGAAACTCGACTAAATCACTCATTATACACCTTAATTTAGTGTTTAGCTATCAATGTATTTTTTACACGGTTTTGTTAAGTAGATTAAAGTATCGAAATGCCATCTATTGAAATGAAAGTATCGTATTTAGAGCCTACCTATTTATGAAGTAAAAAATGTAAATTAAGTTGTCACCCGAAAATATTTTTCGCGATATAGTTTTAAATTTTTACGGTCCTAGACCTGTTAAGGTATAAAGTGAAACACAAAAACTTATGGATAGTATTGTAATGAATAAATGAGATGCACATCGCGTATAAAAAGTGCTACTAGGATACATTATCAATTTTTTTATATTTTTGGCTGTCATTTTCAAAGTGCTTTATCTTCACATTTTGTACTGGGCTATACCAAAAGAAAAAATACGTCATTTGTTTTTTGCCTCGTAGATTGCTATATTAAAATTTGGCAAGTGGTTAAAATTTCACCCTGTATATTAATAGATTTTACTGTATCTATCTTTTATACACTTTATAGCGTTATGTTTATAGTACAGACAACAGCACGTCAACCTACCACAAAACGTCAAATTTTCTCAATTGATATTGATCTCTTCTTGTTGGACTTAAAGTTGAATATCAATTCAATGACCTTTAACTTATTGGGTAGGTTGGCCTGGCGTTGTATGTACACTCGACAGCACATCAAGTTAAACAGTTGAACTGCGATAACAGCTTTTATTACGTAGGGCATAAAGGCGGTCTCAAGGTCAACATGTATAGTCTAATGTGCCGCCGTGTGTACCACGAACACAATTTCCATCTCAATATATAGCGCGCTCGTAAATAGAAGAAAACAGTATACTATCCATTATCATCATAGTCTTCATTATCTTCGGCCTAAGACAGATTAATTCAATAAAATTATTATAATCTACTTTTGACTTATTTTGATCATAATTATAAATACCTTGTAAAGTATTTAACCTTGAGTTGCTCGTTTGTTCTATGGTTATATTTTACTCATACTGTAAGTACTTACGTACTTCCAACAACATTTGTACTTTTAGTAATTTAGGGAAACCTGTTACTGGCCATACCATTTGCATTGTACATGTTTATCTAAAATTTACTGTATACGCTATTGGTTTTCTCAATAAATAAAAATAAAAATTTAAAAAAATATATATTTAAATGAAAAAATAGGATCAATAATTAAAAAATAATTTAAAATTTAAAAAAATAATAATTAATTACTCGTATTATTAATATTACACCATAAATAGAGCACACAATCAATAAAAAAATAAAAAAACATCCCTAAACACACTTTGTAATTTAATTTTGCTCCCACACCCGCGTCATCCATCCGAGGCTACGTACACGTTACTACACACGCAATCTCACACATAAACTCATACTCGCTATCTCTCACTGACTTATAGATACTGAAGATGCACGGACTCCGGACGGGTTCAATTGGTTTTTGATTATTTTAATTTTAATAGCTCTAAAATTTTTGAGTATTTATGTATAATTTTTAATTTTTATTTCCTGTATTCATTGCATGCCGTGGCAACTTGTAATTAAAACAGCACTGTAATCATGTCTTCTAATAACAAGTGTACATTACTATAATCTTGTGTATGTTTTGTAAGTTGTCCTATTAATAAAAATAAATAAAAATAAAAATAAAAAAATAAAAAATAAAAAATAAAAATAAAGAGATGTCCAACCCATGAGCTTTGACAGTTGAGATCTGGTATTATCTTTTTCACAGACAGTACCTAAAGGGTGAATTAGTCGACAAAATCCCACGAGAAATTTCTATTTATGGAAATTGAAATGTAAAATAAATTAAGTATATGTATGTTAGTATTGTAGGAATAAAAAAATAAAATTGAATATTTATGAACTGACTCTGGTGCGTGTCGTAGGTACACTAGAGACAGCAGGTGGCTTAGCAACGCGCATGCGCCAATATGCTTATTTTTATGGTTTGTATTTTTTTTTAATTGGCAATGTGCTGATTACTGCTTATAAGTAATACCTGTTACCATTGTTTGGCACCGATATAAATTAGTTGCCTATTTTGCTGTTGACTTCATTTCAATTATTTTTAAAGACAATTATCTTATTAACTATTGTTACTCTGCTCTTTATTTATTTATTTTACCTCTCCTGTCCTACAGGTTCACCTGGAAGGGATCGCTAGCCAAACTATTTTTTTTTAATTGACTTATGTCTCTATGTATCTATCATATTTCATGTACTGTTACTTGACCATCAGAGTAAGATAAGCCTGTTTTGCAGAATCTAATAATCATAGCGCAAAATTAAAATGCAAATATCCGTGTTTCGTTTCTGCTATTACCAAACTCAACAATTGTTTTTCCCTCGAAACGCGAATGCTCGGTGAGAACGAACCTTTAGCTTAACATTTGTTAAAAGCGTGCTTTCGTTTTAGAATGAAACCCAATTAAGACGGCTTTTAATCTTAAGAATTTGGGAGATGGAAATAAAAACCGGTTTCTGAAAAGGTTCAGCAACTAGACTTGAACTCTAGACTTAATTTAAAATTGACATCTAGGACCAGGTTTAAGTGGTCTGGGGTACGAAATCGATTAGGGGCTTAACAATTTAAATAAGGGGTTTAAAATACAATTAAAAGTTTGTAACTATTTATATCGTGTTCCTCTTTATGTAAGAGCTGTACCTATTGTCGTATTTAACCATCCTGAATGCCTAACCAGTATTTTTTTTTCTTTTCTTCAGTAGGCTATAGATATATCTAAATATCTAAAACAAATAGTGTGAAAATAATGGTTATAATAAGATAAAAATAAAACTTTTTTGCTAAAAGGTTTTGTGAGCTTTTGAATTAAGTGCGTCGTCCATGGACGTATGACCAAAGAACTTCGTACGCGTCTATTTTTAAAATACAAGGGTATGTATATACGAGTTATAAACCTCTGTTTAAAGCATGTGCCTTGTTACTCTAATTGATTCGTGAATCAAATATCTCTTGTAATAGCGACCATAAAAGCTTAAACATACATTCGTAGACTGCCAAAATCATAAACATTACTTTTGTCTTCGCGTTGTCGGTTAAAAAGGCACGTAAAAGCAATGTAAATAAATAGCCCATAACTGCCACATCTCCGCAAAGTTTTACATTTTTAAGTTAAGATTGTTCATTGATTTATAAATTGACAGCTTCATGAGGAAAACATGATTTCTAGTCTTATTTTCCTCTTCCCGTTTTGTACAAAATTTACAAGGCAAGTCAATTGCCTACTAAAAAAGTTTTGCATAAGTTAAAATTTAAGATCGTATTCCGTAACATTTTTACGACTTTTAATATTCAACGTTTTCCTTTTCAAATCTAACATTCTACGAGTATCATTGAACTTTAACAGGAAAACTATTAAGAATATTCAAACAGAATTCCATCCCATGCAAACACGATTCGCTTCTTTATCAGCTGTCCGATATTCGATTTGCAAAATCGTTTATTACCATCAATATTCATAGGTTGAGATCAGTACCCTAGGCCGCCAACAGGAAAATGTTTACAAACTGCTGTATTTACCCCAAGACAAGTTTCTCTAGCCAATCGAGTTTACCGGTCATTATCCTCAAGAGGCATATAAATAGGCTAGAGCCGACCCAAAGCATCACACAACGCATCTTCGCTTCTCAAGAATTGTATCTTCTGAATTTGAAAAATCAAAAATGGCGGCTATCAAGACGACGTTTGTGCTTCTGCTGATCGCATTCGCCATGATGATCGTGACGGACGCCGCCCGCGTCGGGCCTTGTGACCAGGTCTGCAGCCGTATCGACCCTGAGAAGAACGAGTGCTGCCGCGCCCACGGCTACAGGGGGTACAGCAGCTGCAGCGGAGGCAGAATGTATTGTTACTGACAAAACCTCGCAAACTTAATCGGATCTTTAACGACAGTACTTAAATCTTGAAGCATGGACAGATATAGCTGAACAAGCAACATTGGTCGTAGATTGGTAGCTTTAAGTAAGTATGGTTAACAAAAATATATTTAATGATTGGCTATTTTTTAGTTTTATTTGCGCTAAAAGGGTTTTTCAAGTCGTGCATCAATGTATTATTAAAGTTAATAATCAACAAACAATCAATAATGATCGTTTGTTGTACACCGACTCGGATGTTTTGATCGATCTTTGATAAATTTTCTAGGGTTTATTCCATATTTTAGTGAAGTTGATAAAATTTTGCTATAAAAAAATTCAATTCTTGAATAAAAATTCCCATTTAAAAGATATACAACGATTCAACATATAATTAATTATAGATAAACATGTAAAGTAATCTTATTCTTTTGATTTATATATTATAGGCTATTACTAGACTTTTCTTTTACATAGCAATTTATTTCTGTTGGGTTGGTAAATTCGACAGAACAATAAGTTGATTTTTTAAAATATTTCCCATGAATGCTCCTTACCATCGCCGCCTACATCCTGGACTCTTGCCGACTAATTAAAAGAGGGGAGTAACGCAAATAGCCAGCATTATGGTCTCATCGGCCGTTATTACATCCTCAGAAACCGTACAATTATATTTTATTGTATCGTTCGGTAACTGTTCCGCTGTACTTGGTTTTGATGACGGCATTCTGAATATCGAGGTTCTTGGAGAAGGTTTGTTTTTACAGAAAGCCTCAGGCTTTCTAACAGAGATGCGCTATGCTACGTGGCGTTTGATTTCCACCACATATTTGTTGGTCCCAATTCATTGCTACTGTAACACTGACGATCCTGTTTTATGGGTCGGCTACAGAACTTTCTATCGTACCGGTATAAAAGGTAACGACCTATAATCATCCTACTGCAGTGCGAAGGCCTCCATCATTGAACTCAAGTTACCACAGCAATAATGATGTACCAGTTTAAGAGACCACTTTTTCTTAATACCATTAACAGTGAGATATTTCCGTTTAATAATGATTTAAATAGATTGTAGATAACAGCCCATTGGTTGAGTGGTTTAGGTACCGAGTCAAGATTCCCAGGTCCTTCACAACACTTAACATTACTCGTATCGTTTCTGATCCGAAACATTTACTACTTGACTTAAAATAAAATGCTTGAATATTTTTTTACCTCAGTAAATATATTACTTAGAAAACATAACATGGTACCTGACTAATTGCAATCCAATTTAGTTTGATATGAATTAATTTTTAAACAACTATAGTAATAATTAATAGTGAGAAAGAATACTAGACTGAAATAAAGTGTTTATTTTTTGTTATATAATGAAGTTTGTGCGACACGTTTTTATCGATTTGTGCATAAGCAAACATCATACACAAAAATGTTATATTAATAGTTGTAAGTAAGAAACTACTTATTGTTATATAAATCAAGTTTTTGTTCTACTATTATTTACTTCTATAAGTAACTTTAATACTATTGCCAGAAAAATATGACTTTTACTAATACTAAACTACTGCCAGAAGTAGACCGGCAGCAGTGATTTCTCCCTTTCTTTGTTAAATTCATCTCCAAATGATAAATGGCCAGAGCCTCGTTTTAAAAAGGTCTATGTTCAGCAGTGGACGGGTATGGGCTGAGAATAAACCCTGAATAAACTATACATTAAAGGGTATATTTTAAGTACTGACATAAAATTATGGGCAAAACCCACAAATTCGGCAGATAAGTATTTTTACTGAAATATACCCCGCGTTTAAACCACATGCCTCCTTCGAAAACGTTTGAGGCGCATTGACTTTTAAATTAAATTCAACTACCAAATGAATCTTTCGTGTCAGTTGTTCGCAGTTCAACTTCCTCCCCCCCCCCCTTCCCTCCACCGGTGGCGGTGCCTCAAAGTTCATAAGAGCCTGAACGCCGAAATTGAATAAATCATTGACTAAAACTCCAAATAAGCGGCGGAAACAGATATAGCTTGAATTTAAATTTCGTAACGGCATTTGCGATTCGTTGACGAATATTCGACCAAATGATTCGTCCTGTTCATCCTGGATTGGCAAGCGTGGTGATTATGCCTGCACCCGTCATTCCTGTGGTAACTTAAAATCAATGAGGCTTAAACAGTTGGTCTAGTGGTGTTATTCTTGTGAATTTTGACCTAATTAATTTTGATCTAACGTATGTGTGATCTAACTTTGACCTGCAGTGGGATGATTATATTATATACTGTTACTTTACTAACCTGTTTGGTTTTAATACAACTGTCATAATTATGTGGAAGAGATCTTAAATTTTTCAGTTCTTGTGATTTTTTAGTGTAAGTGTAGCGATAAGAGAGATCGTATTAATTAAATTAATTCCCAGTAGTTCCCAGTCAATAATACTTACTCGAGCAATTTAAAAAAAAAAATGTTATAAAATCTCCATGCAATCTCTTAATTGCCTTTATTTGTATGTTTATTATTTTCAACAAAGTATGTTACTAAGGAAAATGTTTTTTTAATCTTAATCCCTCGATCGTGAGTTATTCCAGACACAATTGAAATCAATTGTTATCGCGGCAGGCGCGTGCCGCCTGGGGGTTGAAGGATTAATGCAAATCTATCAGCCCTTACACATTTTCATCTGTTGAAAAATTACAGAGATTCTTAATTGGACGCGTTTATATATTTTTAAGGCTTAAGCATATAATAACATTGGTCTATATACCTAACCATACTCAATCAACTGTGACCTACATTGTTGTTGTTGTTGTTGTTGATCAAATTGTAAACAAAATTTCTAGTCCAATAGTTAGAAACAAGGTTCACAGTCTAAAAACATTATATAAAAATACACTTTTTCCTAAAAATATTTTAAATGTCGAAAAGCGTGGAATAAGTCACCAATTTCGAGTCGACACCAAACAAACGTCCCGTTGATCTAGTGGTTTCAATAGGCCAAGATCTCGGGGTCCCAGGTTCGATCCCCAGGTCGGGCAACAAAAGTTTCGAATTTTTGAACATTGCTCGTGTTTGTGATCACCAACCCGCATCTGGCAAGCGTGGTGATTATGCCAGTACCCACCATTGCTGTGGTAACTTGAATTCAATGATGGAGGCCTTTGCCCTGCATCAATCAATCAATCAACTGCCATTGTCTGTCCACTGCTGGACGTAGGCCTCCTTCATGTCACGTCACAATTGTATATCCTGGGCTTTCCCCATCCAGCCGCTGCCAACAGTTCTCCCAAGGTCATCAGTCCATCGAGTCGCAGGGCGTCCTACTGCAGTGGGATGATTATAACCCGTTACTTTAATTTCCCAAACAAACAATCGTTACAACAACAAAATCACTCTCGTTTATCGTCAATACATTTATTGTGGAAAAAGTTTTTAGTTCAAGCGGTTTCAAACACAGTATGTTCGATGCTTTAATACCACCAATGCATACCCATCATCCCCTAAGTGCATTTTAATTACAAAGTGTTCTTAACTGGCTCTTATAAGAGTTTTTAAATAGACGTATTTATTGTTTTGCATGAACTTGCATTACTTTTACGAAGTGGACTAATTTAATCAAAAATTTATATTAAAGCTTACACAGATTACATTAAAAAATCTTTTTAACTACTGATTAGTATAATAATATAAAAAAATCGTCTAGCAAGCTTTTAACCAGTTTCTTAGGATTTTTCAAATAATAAAAGTTATTTAGCGATCGTTTGTTCCAGACACCAAAATAAACATTGGGTTTCTCTTAAACCTTAAATACAAATTTTGCCAGAAAAAAAACTTTTACTCCAGAACATCAGTCAGCCGCCGGCACCAGCGATTGTGAACTCCTTGGAACTTCAGTCATTCCTCAAAATGACATACACCTTGCTAGGGCTGGGCCAACACAATCATACAATGATATCGACTATTCGATTATCGATTAAATTTTGTGATAACCATTTTAGTTTGGTAGTGATCGTGCTTCTATTCTGAGCTGGTATTATTAGACCCTAAAATAGACATTTCCTTAAACTTTTTTTAAAGATCATTCAACATCCATTACAAATATTTTACAACCGGTGAAGGTGATGATTTATCTCGGATGCTGGTAGGAGGGACGTAACTAAAACATTGATGAGACTCAGTGAGTTTACAGAGTCTTGTATTAATTCGACGATAAAAACAAAGTATTGGTTGCTCAATAGGTCGGAGCACTCGCCCGGAAAGCAGACGGTCTTCGGTTTATGTCCTATATCCAGCCTAAGACAGTCGAAATTTTTATTCAAGGAATTGTATTTCCAAATATTTCTTAACACTGGGTATACAGTAATGTTGCCATATGTAACCATGAGTGTTAAATTTAGTTTCAACAAGGTTTTAATCGTTAACAATTTTAATGTTGTTTGGAAAATCACAAAAAGATTTATATTTTGTTAGTTATCATAATCCTGGTTCAAAATTCAAAACCAGAATGACGGCCCATCACTACGTTTGCCATAAGTCCGCGTCACACACACACCAAATGATTTATATTGCTCGGTTTTTCTCAACGCGTAAAAGGATCGTGATATGAATACTGTTATTTATGGATCGGAGTTCATTCAATGTGATTTAGGTGAAATCACGAGACTGAAACGGGAACTGATTGGCGACCCTAATGGCACCTTGCGGGCTTCACTATTTCTTTAGGTAAATAGAGCACTCTGGCAGTTCAGACTTTGTTAGATTCCGTACTATTTACAGTCAAGAGTTAATAGTTTTCCTGCTTAAAATAAAACAGATCAATAAGAATATTAAAAAATGATATAAAACTATTTTTTTTTTATTTGATATTTTAGCAACTTAATTGCACTTATAATATCAGTATATAAACTTGAAAAATCGCCCGGCATGCGAGGAGATGCGGGTTCGAGTCCCGCCTGAGACATAATAATTTTTCAAGTTTATATACTGATATTATAAGTGCAATTAAGTTGCTAAAATATCAAATAAAGTATATAAATAGCTGTTTCATCTTAACTGACTGTCAAACATCTGCAAAGGAGTTTCTTTCGGGTGTTAAGGGTGCAAACTCCTAACATTTGATGAAACAACGCTGGCTTACAGCGTAAAAATATGCTTGAAAAATTCGCGCCGTGTCGCAGTGTCTCGGTGGCCTAATGGTATGGCGCCCGCCCGGCATGCGAGGAGATGCAGGTTCGAGTCCCGCCTGAGACATAATTTTTCAAGTTTATATACTGATATAAAACTATTTTTCCGACGAAAAGTAAGAAATAAGCCACAAAATTTTAAGTCGGTGCATGGTGATATTTGTTTAGCGCTGACTCAAAATTAATTGTGTAAGTCTTTCAATGATTAAAACATTTTTATCAACCATCAAAAAGTTTTATAAATTTTGAAATTATTTCGGTGATTTGGAAAAAAGTTATCGAGATCAGAATATTTGGTAAAAAGTTATGCGGGTCAAACATAGATAATGGAAGATTGATGTGATATTGTAAAGTAAAAGTTTTATTCAAACGTAGGTACCTACAGGGTGTGCGTTACGCCAGCGGAAAAGTATCGAATTTCTTGACTTTAACCACACTCATAATTAGAGTGTCAGCTCGTGTAATTGTGCACGAAATTTTGAATTTGCGCATGCAACAACTTGCAGTTCCTCGAAATTCGTCCGCGCAGTTGAGGAATTTATTATACAACTTCAATTCATCGTTTTAACACATGAAGATAGAACCTTTTAAAAGAATCCTTAAAATACCCTAAAAGTACCTACCTAAGTACTTTGGAAGTATTTACTTAACATGCAAATAAAATGATATATGTTCCTTTTTAGCTTATTATGCTAAGATTATACATCTGAAAAGATGAAAAAAGTATACGATAAGAATAAAAATAATTAATTATCTTAAAGACAAATATTACTACTTTTAAAAAAAAAAACTTCTCCTTTCCTATATTTGACGTGTGCTTACACTAACATCAAACACATTTTGCTGTTGAGAAATCTAGTACAAAACAAACAAGTAACTAACATTTTTCTACAGACTCTCCCTGCTGTCTGAGAACCAAAGGCCGTTCCACGCGCCCTCAAGTTATAAGTCCTCTATGTTATAGCCAGTTTTAACCGGTTTTACCCAGTATAATCCGGTGTGCACGTGCTACCTGCGTCACAAGCGGATTCCATTTCCAGATTAGATTCAAACCCGGCTCAATCGCTGTTTGATACGCGCACCGCACTATTACCTGGAGTGCAGGCTTATTTTTGTGTTCCAAGGAATAAATAAAAGTTTTTAGTGCAGTTCCGCGGTCTGTTTGGAAAAACGTTACAGTGAACAAATGTCTAGATCTCTATATCATTTTTTATATAATTTTGTTTTTTTAATAAACTAGATAAGCATTTCATCGCTAAAAAAAACATTTAATTGCTAGTACGACTTCATAGTTGCCCGCCACTATTTCCATTCAAATGTGTTTCGATTGAAATATATTTTTGACAATTCAAAAAATATATTGTACTGATGTGCGTACTGTAGCCATTTTCAAATCAGCGATGTTGGTCTGTGAATCTTAACCATTTTTGATAAACGGTAAAAAGTTATTCAGAATGACTTTTTATTTACGCATCCTGTATATTTATTTTATTCACGCACTTTTTATACAACTAGGTATATTGTTTTTTTTAATTTATTTTTTTATTTACAGTACAATCTGGAAAAACACGGTTATTTACCATTTAAATTAGGACAACCCTTTCTCTTAAAATGGGTTTGTAGGTGGCTTTTAGAAGGAGAACTGCCAGAAGAAGACGGTCAGCAGTTTCCTCTTTCCACCAATTAAGCAGTGAAGGCGACTAATAGAGCTAAGTCAGCTGCTGCACCCAATTGTTTTATTTTATTAATTCTATACAAAATAAATTTTCTACAAACTAGAACACTATCATTTTAGCAAATTACCTCTAGTATTTATTGAATCACTAGTAGTCGCCTTAAGGAAAAATCCTATTTTCTGAGAAGCCTGTATCAGCAGTGGACTGATTTAAGCTGGTATTAATGATAGTAGTTTGTTAATTTACGAAATTTGATTTGAAGATATACATTAAATGAAAAATAATAAATGCAGCGTCCTGTACACAAACGCAAAACTAATTCCAAAGGTTCTTTTTCTAAACAAGACCAATCTCAAATCGAACTTAGAACTGGCGCTCATTTCAAAGCTGTCCAACAATTTATATGTCGTTTTCTCGACACGGAACACGTTCTATCAAAAACACAACTTGCTCATAACAGTTTTTTGACGCGTTCGAGTGAAAAATTCACGCGTTTTCGATAGTGTTTTCAAAAGATTGAAATGGAACCGAGGTGTGTACTGCCAATGGGTTTTTTTTTCATCTTTTTCCTCTAGTAATAACTTTCCGTGAAATTGTTAGGATCGCTGGACAGAAATAAATGTTCGTGCGATATGAATGGGTTTTTGTGGACGTAGTATTTCGTGACATTGTGTTTACAACGGAATATTGCGCTTAGAAATTGAGATATTGAAGTTTGGAATATTTGAAACTTTTTGAATGATTTAAGGTTGGTTCTTTTGAAATCAAATTGCTAGTGTAATTTGAAAATACAATTATTTGACCTAATTCGACTGCATTATGTGGGACCTGAACCATACCGGGCATGGCGCTTTACCAATTTAGTCAACGAGACACTACGTCGCGGCAGACTCAGGCATGTAAATTCAAACTAAGAGTTATACAGGTGATTTTTAATCACCTTCAAAAATTTTTATGGGCCTTCAGTATAGTCTTTAAAGCCCTCTCTCTCTCTTTCTCTCAGCCTGTATCAGCCCAATGCTGGGTGAAGGCCTCTTCCATTTGTTTCCATAGCAAGCGTTCCAGGGCTTTTTGCATCCATTGTCATCCTGCCACTCGTCTAAGGTCATCTGTCCATCTTGCTGGTTGCCTTCCTACGTTTCTGCGACCTGTCCGTGGTCTCCACTCAAGAACTTTTCGTCCCCATCTCCCATCATCTCGACGAAATATATGGCCCGCCCACGACCACTTTCTTCTCGCAATGACTTCGGCTATGTCCGTTAGTTTTGTCCTCCTGCGTATTTCGGTGTTTCGAACCTGATCGCGAAGGGAAATCCCTAACATAACTCTCTCCATTGCTCTCTGGGTGACCTGAAGCAGGTAGATCATCACTTTAAAGCCCATTTATGCAGTAAAAAAAACGTAGGTCAAGTTGTCACCCGAAAATATTTTTCGCAACACAGTTTTAAATTATTACGGTCCTAAGCCTGTTATGGTATGAAGGGAAAATCAACAACTTATGAAAAGTATCGTAATGAATGAATTTGATGTGCATCGCGTAAAAAAAAGTGTTCTCCTAAAACACTATTTTAAATTTTAAATTTTTGATACCATACATTTTTGTCGGCCATTTCCTAAGTACCTTATCTTGTCAGTTTTGTAGTGGGCTATACCAAAAAAAAAAGACGTCATTTGTTTTTTGTTTCGTAGATTCTTGTATTAAAATTTGGAAGGTGGGGAAAAGGATTTCCTTATACAGGTATCCTTTAGAGAAGTTAACCTAAAGTTAAAGAAACTATAATGTTAAGGTTGTCATTTGTATCCTCTTTTCATATAACCTAAACTTGTTGAGCTGTCACCGCCCTTCGTATTACGGAATATCCACCCTCCTGGTGAATGTCTACGGGAAAATATAACGAGAATAAATATTTGATGGCAGCAAAAAACTTGATATCCTCCCTTCATACATATTTGCTGGAATTTACATGAGTATAGTGAATAGGCGTATGTGTATTTTATCAAAACACTATAATACTTATACATCAACTTCCTTCAGAAACGCTACGTTGGTCTAACCCTAGTGGTTTGAGGACCGAGCCAAGATCTCAGGGTCTTGGGTTCGACCCGTATTTATAAACAAGTAAAGTAATTACAAGTAATTACTTAGGTGACAATTTGTATTCCTTAGAGACGATTTTTCAAACGTCAGATAAAACTTATCAGACTGAATAAGTACACAACGACCGATTTTAAAATGTCATTTACATAAATGATTGCGGACAAATAGGTGACGTCTTCAAATTAGCCATATTGTATTTTATTCGACACATATTTCTTAACTGATCATTGAAAAATCAGGCATAAATCTAGTACATAATTACTAGATGTTAGAACTACCAAAACTTAGAATTTCCAGCCAAATAATATGACTATGGTGATCTATTTCCTTCACTTAAGCACTAGGTAGTATCATCTTAAGTTATGATTTTCTTAAGCAATAAGTAATGACTTCTTTATAAATACGGGTGTATTGCTTTGCTCGGGTTTGTGATGACCAACCCGCATTTAGCAAGCATGGTGATTATGCCTGTACTCATCTTTGCTGTGGTAAGATTGGAATTCCATGATTTAGGCCTTTGCCCTGCAATGTTAAGCTATTTAGAGTTGACATCATCCTGTAGCAAGTTTAATCTATAACCCACAAATTCCTCCATTTCTTATATTTTGAAGTAATAAAAATACACTTATAAAAATTAAATTTATCTTTTTTACCAATAATTGAGTTTATACATTATATGATATTTAAACAATTTAATTGCATTTATCAATATCAGTATATAAACTTGAAAAATTTTGTCTCAGGCGGGACTCAAACCCGCATCTCCTCGCAAGCCGGGCGGGTTCGAGTCCCGACTGAGACAAAATTTTTCAAGTTTATATACTGATATTATAGGTGCAATTAAGTTGCTAAAATATCAAATAAAGTATAATTTATCAAGTTTTAATACGAGTACTAATTGAAATTATAGATTAATGACTTGTGAATGTGTTTAATTTGATTATAATTCTTATAAATGGTACTCTTAGTAAGCCTTGGCATTATGTTGTATCTGAATTAAACCTGCACATTCAGCGGTATTTATAATTATTACATTAACTTTTATGTAATATTTTCAGATTCTATCTGAATAATATTTATGATTTCTATACAATAAATAAATTAATAATGTTGACAATATCACAAAGAGTGTTTTAATACATATAGTAGCTATTAAAGTACTTCAATCAATCAATCAATCAATCAGCCTATTGCAGTCCACTGCTGAACGTAGGCCTCCCCAAGGGCACGCCACAGAGCACGATCCCCCGCTTTCCTCATCCAGCCACTACCAGCGACCTTCTTCAGGTCATCGGTCCATCTAGCAGGGGGGCGTCCTACACTACGTTTGCCGAGACGTGGTCTCCATTCGAGAACCCGTCTACTCCAACGCTCATCGGTTCTGCGACAAATATGGCCAGCCCACTGCCACTTCAGCTTGCTACACTTTTGGATAATGTCCATAACTTTGGTCCTCTGCCGGATTATCTCGTTCCGGATTTTATCCCGCAGCGAAATACCGAGCATAGATCTTTCCATAGCTCGCTGAGCGACATGCAGTCGGTGGGCCAGCCTGACTGTCATGTTCCACGTTTTGGCTCCGTATGTCATGACGGGTAGGACGCACTGATTGAACACCCTACTCTTCAGGCATTGCGGCAGTGATGACGAGAAGATATGACGCAACTTCCCAAACGCTGCCCAACCCAGCTGCACTCTTCATTAAAGTACTTGTTTTTATAAAAATCTGAAACAATGAAGAATCTCAAAAAGTATTAAAAAAAAACAATCTACAAAGAGTATAGAAAAGTGGTTCCTAAATCGACCCGTCCGAAGTTCAAACGTGAGACCTGAGAGCTGGCGGTCCCTTGAAAAGTGGTATCTAAGCTACTCGACGACATAACAAGTAGGTACGGGGGACTTGGGACAAAAGTAACAGATGACAATTTCAACCTCTAAAACTGGTATGTACTCAACCCTGAAAATCTTCAGATTATAGCCGTAATGTAATTTAGTTTTAAGGAAATCATAAACAAATCTTTATCTCCAAATCTAGGTGTTAATATGTTTAATATTCATCACGCCGTCAAGCAACATGGGCCTGTGCGGAATATCTTTAACTTTGTTTGCTCACCGTATCTGAATGCGCATCAGATTTGAAACGTGCTGTGACTTCACGTGGGCACCACAAAATAAGAAACATAATTTACAACATTATTCAATACTAAATCACCTCCGTATGTCAAATAGCGATGTTTGCAGCCAAAGATTTCAAAACTTCCCGGGTAGGGTTCGAGAAGCTACGAAAAATCATCGCGTCCAAATTACCTCAGTGTCTCAAGACAAAAGTCTTTGACCAGTGCGTGTTTCCAGTGATAACTAATGGAACTGAAACGTGGCAGCTTAACATTGGTCTCATAAGAAGGCTTAAGCTCCCACGACGGGCAATGGAGAAAGCGTTGCTTGGTATTTTCCTACGCGATAGAATCGGAAATAAATGAATTAACTAGTAGAAAATAAAAATAACCGACATTGCTTAAACAATTGCTGAGTGGAAGTAGCAGTGTGCGGCACATAGTAAGAAAAACTGATGGCCGTTGACTGGAAAGACTCTGCAATGGCAACCGCATATCTGTGACTAGCTGTTGCCCGCGACTTCGTCCGCGTCAATTTCTGTTTATATGATCGCGATTAACATCAATAATGTTTCCCGCTTTTGCAACATTTTCTACTGATGCTTCGCTCCTATTGGTCGCAGCGTTATGTTATATAGCCTAAAGCCTTCCTCGATTAATGGACTATCCAACACAAAAATAATTTTTCAATTCGAACCAGTACTTCCGGATATTAGCGCGTTCAAACAAACAAACAAGCTTCTTCAGCTTTATAATATTAGTAGGTATAGAAGTATAGATAGGTCCCCCACTAGATGGACTGACGGTCTGGTGAAGGTCACGGGAAGCCGCTGTAAGCTAGTGGCGTTGGATCGATCGACGTGGAGATACTAAGAGGAGGCCTATGTTCAGCAGTGGACATCGTTTAGCTGATATA
This sequence comes from Anania crocealis, assembly GCA_949315895.1. Taxonomy (NCBI): domain Eukaryota; kingdom Metazoa; phylum Arthropoda; class Insecta; order Lepidoptera; family Crambidae; genus Anania; species Anania crocealis. The sequence continues at coordinate 16,909,681 of OX438867.1, read as the reverse complement.
ACTAAATAATCGATAGATAATATGTCCAGAGATATCTTCTTTGAATTCCTTTTAATAAGGTTTGAAATAAAGTAAGTTTGAAGTAAAACATCTTGAGTAAATATTTAGTTTATTCGTAATCGAAAGTAATCTGTTGTTATCAGAATTTGGACATCGGATTCTTATCATTTAATTTAATTTTTCTTCTAAAAAAATCACCCGTTTCCAAGAAAACCCTTTAATCAGATCGTGGATACGCCGAAAAGAATTTGATTTTTACGGCTTCAAAACTCTATAAAAATCGTCATGGGCCCATGGGGGCGTTTTTACGACACGATTTTGTTCCGATTTCAATATTTATTCTTGGTAGAATTGAATTCGGTTGTTTTATGAAATTTCATGTTTACGGCGTAGTTTATGGCAACATATATTTTACAGTTTATCGTTACCTGTGGTAGTAAAAACGGAAGTAGATATCTAACATCAACTCGATTGGGTTCAATTTCGCAGAACAGTATTGCAAGTGAGCTCTTGATTGATTACTGATTCCATAGGCTCTTATTAAAGGCATCAAAAAAATTACTGATAAAACTGTCAACGAAGACAAACGTTATGACACCCATAGGTGCTGCTGGCCGCGCTACGTATCAGGGATATGGAATTCTGATGCCATATTCTCCAAACGTAATATTTAGATATACCTATCCCAAATTATTGCCAGGTGTACCCCAGGAGAAACGGTTCTAAGAGCTAGATGAAAGATAAAGTCGTTTGCTCAATAAACTGTTTATTTGACTTGATTTTTACCATGTTTAGAGCCATTACCTTTACAAGCTCCCAAAACTTCAGTTCTTCATTACAGTGAGAACTTAGTCAAAGTCAAGGATTCCGAATGTACTGAAAGTCAAAGTTAAGTTAAAATAAGTGAGTTTTAAGTTGGCAAGCAGAGCGAACTCTTTGTGGTTGGTCCAAGTTATAAACTTCAACACATGCCAACCTACAGTGAAGCAGTAAAACTTTGATTGTTTTTTTATGCTGAGTTTGACGTAGAACAACAATGCTTCAGTGTTGTTTTACGTTAATGGTAAACCAAAGAAATTTGCACAGGTCTCCTCATGGATCTCAACGACGATCGGTCTTTTGCCACCTGCATCCAATCCCGCAACTTTCACATCGGCATTCGAAATGCGGTTGCCATTCCTGAACCCTTTTACCCCAAAGATTTTCTTTAATATTTTCAATCTTTAAAAATAATTTATATAACTTCAGCTCTCCTGCACCGTATAAGACAGTACTGCCCTAGGGAGCACTTACAAAGACAAATGCCTCTTGCTCCCGCTTCAACTTGTGCCTTGTTCGGGGTCTTAGGCCAAGTTGAGCCCCGCCAGTGGAATCTGTTCGCAAAGAACACCAACTTAAATTAGAAAGCTTTGCCTAGCTAGGAATCTACTCTAACTCGAACCTCGGTTAATATGTGCACCAAATACCGGTTAGTTTAGTAACCACAGCCGGCAGATAGTGCTGATGGTTGCAATGGTAGCTTGAATTGCGATTGAAACATAATTTTATTCATAGTTCAATATAGGTATTTACAGTTCTCTTTCATAGATCAGCCGAAGGTATGTGAACCGCAGGAGGCAGCACTTACGCCCTTCAATTTTTCCTCCTTGATGTCTGCCTGTTAAGCCCACTGCGTCGTTTACATGTGGACAATCCTATGTCATTTTAAGAGACGGGTGAAGGTCGTCTTTAGGTCGACTATAGGAGTGGAATGGGGCTTACAACTCAAATCAGCTACGCCTAGACGAAACTACGTAGGTATGGAGAGTTACCTCCTAATTTTACGCTTTTCACAATAACTTGATAGCACACGGAACATGGAAGTTGGTTTAGTAAGTCTGGTTCATTGACATCGCACGAGTGTCATATAATTTTAAAATTAACGAAACAATTCCCTACCTCAAACAAAGACCTTTTTTCCCCTTTAATTCAAAAAGCGTTTTCAAGTCGTTTGCATACAACGGTTAATTGAGTCCCCAGGCCAACGAATAGGAGACCTACCCTCACTGCCTCATCAGTCATCACACAAAAGCTGACCTTTAAAGATGTAAATGGAAGTGACTGTGAAAGGTTAGTATTAGCCCTTACAAGTAGGTTTTTAGACAGATTTAATTAATTCGGACCTTAAAATTAATTTGCGTGTTTAAACAATTTGTTCAAAACAAAATCTTTGGGCTCCTGTGATCCATTGAAATAAAAGCTTGTCTGTATCCAGAAAGATTTAATCAAAGCTTACAACGGTCACAGATCAAATTCAACAAATAAGAGTAGTTTGAAAACGGAGCGCTGTCGCGTCCGTTTCATTGCTGGCCAATCAGCATTCAGCACAAAGCAATAGCGCTATTTGAATTCTAAATTCAAACTGAGCAGTCACCATTTTGTACAGATATGTGCACGTTAAAATGAATGCGCCAAGTTTTGTAAATATAATAGTTACAATCTTGTGACTCCCATTCACTTTTTGTAACGTCAAAGGGTGCCAAATCTTTATTCTATTACATCGTCACACTAGCCCCATGCTAAATGCACAAATAGTCTTTGTCATATACAGGATGAAATTTTAACCACTTTCCAAAATTTTTATTAGCTTCGGCTTTCTGGCCGGCTGCGCCGGCCAGCCTCAGCCGCGGTACCTCGCTTACAGCCTCCTGCTCCTCAGCCCGCGGGCCGCTTCGCCCCTCCGCGCCTACGCGCTTTTAAATTACACTCTAGGGGTAGGGCAGACAAGACTGCTTGGGGTCGGTTTGTGAGCGATTCGTTTCTTAAACAATTTCGGTTTAAAAAAAACAGAGATTTCAATACAAAGCTTAATGCCAAAAAAAAGATGCGAATACATTTTAGTGCATTCGATATTCGACATTCTGAAATTAGGGTTTTAAATTTTTAGGCCAAACTATAACAGCGCGAAAACAACTGTTAGACTAGACAATAATTATACGTTATAAGTTTAGGCCAATACGGTTCGGCCAAATGAAATTAGGACTTTAAATTTTAGGCGAACCGAAGGGCACCCGAAAAAATACGTCTTTTGTTTTTTGCCTCGTAGATTGCTATATTAAAATATGGAAAGTGTTTAAAATTTCACCCTGTATAATGAATAGGTCAATTAGACTGATTGGACACGATTTACAGACTTTTGAAAAGATCGTGGCAATTGGAGCTTATTAAAATCGTGGCGTATGAAGCTCATCTTATTGTGGAACGAAGACACTAGTGCCCATTTTAATTTACCATTATTTAAATTAAACCACTATATTCCATTTCAGCTAAAACTACAAATTAAAGTGGCTCTGTTTCAATAGCATTCGACCATTTTTCGTTGCCCGGAACCTATTACTATTTATCGGAAGGCACATAGAGTAGAATAATAATTAGCAGAATGATAAAATCAAACAAATCGACCTTTTTTTACCGCCCTACCAGAAACACTTGTTTTTTTGTCGATCTACTTGCGAAACTTGGCTCATATTTTACATCGACTGTTTACGGGTACAAACAATGCAATTGAATGATTGCGCAAAGAGGTTATTCGCTCTTGTTCTCTAGCCAACAACAACATTAATATAATTTATTAGCCAGCTTTGTTTTACTATATTCAAATACAAACCTTGTAGTATGATCAAAGGGAGTTTGTGTAGATTCGTCGGTGATGTACTATGACGCGTATTAAGGAGGACCATGGGACTTGTATAGTGAGTTTAATAATATATTGCATTTTTTATAAACAATGGGCTTGCTTGCTCTTGACTACATACTTAACTCTATGTTTAAAAAGAAGCCTAAGATGGAGCGAGCTTACCCAGAGTACACTGGTTCTCCCACACACCAGCGGAACACAGAAAAACTGTTTGGCGCTGGACTCCGGCAGGAGGGTGGTAGCATCCAGGCAGCCTCTTGCGAAGCCTACCACCGCAGAGGGATGTTAAAAGCGGAACCTTCCAGAAAACCTTCGGGTACAGGACAAATTATTTAGAGGATTAGAATTGAAAAGGGAAACGCGAGACAAAGTCCAAAATGTGGATATTGCTAAAAAATAAAAAATAAATCAAAGTAACATTATTTCCTGCATTAATTACATCCTAAAAAATCATGATTTATATCATTAAAACAAAACGCATTTTATTGTGTACTCAGTCTTTTTTCAATGGTAAATTCAATGAAATAGATTGAATGAGACTAATTGTATAGGTATAGAATGGGCTAAATGCTATCTATTTTAATCAAATTTACGGGATATTTTCAAATTCAATATTTCGCAAGCTCGAAGTCGTGGGCAAAATTTGTAGTTTTTAGTTTTATTTTTACATACTTATAGTAACTTTCCAATTTTTACTGGTAATTATGTTGAAATAATACAGGATAAAATTTTAACAACCTTCCAAATTTTAATGCAACTATCTACGAGGCGTAATGACGTATTTTTTCTTTTCGTATAGCCCAGTACAACAATGTCTAGATAAAGCACTTAGAAAATGTCCGCCAAAAATCTAAAATTTTTGATACGGCCTCCTCACAACACTTTTTTTACGCGATTCGCATCTAATTGTTCTATCTCACTATTCATAAGTTGTTGATTTTCCCTTTATACGAAAGGAGACAATTTTTTTTCTATGGCGAATGGGCCCACTAAAAAATTGTGACGTATAGTAATGAAACATATATCAAATTGTTCCTTATAATGTCTAGAAAACATTAGCAATATTAGTATTTCTTTATCTAACGGGAATATTCAGAAAATAATCCTAACTAAATGACATAACCTAAAAACTTTTTACAAGTTTTATTTGATTATTTGCATACACAATGCTATTTATATCAAAGATATACATGTCTTAGCTAGGAATCGAACCCACAGGCCTTAGCTGACTAAGGTTAATCATATTTTTTCAAGTTTAAAAAAATATAGCCATATTCTAAATAGAGGTCAGAAGGTTCATTGTGATTTGTGATCAATAACAAACAATAATATTATGTACCTACAGTTTATCCACTTAAACGTGAAGAAGGAGAAGTATAAAAATAAAACCACCGAAAAATCAAACCAAAATACGTTTATTTCTGAGAATCATCATTTTCGGAATCGTCTCTCAGTAGCAGTACTTCCTCGTCTAAGAAAGATGTAGGTATTTTGACCTGATCCTGGTAGCGTGCTTAAGATAAAAACCACACAATGGACATCACATGTGCACAACAACCGATAGTGCGTCTGCCTACCGGACAATTGCAACAGTATCACCATAAGTTTAAGCATATTTTTAGTCGTTTCTGAAAGTAATTTTCTTTGCATATTCCGTTGAAATCCCACTGCATACTGACACAACGGTTCAGTGGAATAGGAGCTGTACTTGATACCATTTTCTTCTTTTTTTTGTTAAAAATAAGGAAAAATCGGGGAACATAAACACTCAGTTCGAAACAAACGGAAGGTACAATGTCAGTAATAACTGTGAAACGTTCATTCCACGGCTTTACTGAATGAACATTTAAGCAAAAGTGTTAAAAATTGAATTAAAACATTTTTTACTGAGTTTCCAATTATTTAGAATAAATAAAAGTAGATAAAATGTGGTCTAAACATTATCTCCTAATTAAAATGGTTGATTTTGTTTTTATAACAACCTTGAAGTTCCTTTACACGAATTGTAAGACCTTGACACAATAAGTTATTCTATGCCTTGACTCTAAAATGGAGGAATGTTATAAAAAAAGTCAATACAACGCATTTTTAAATTGATTTTATGATTCCGGTTTCATTTAAACAAGATCTTTTGTATAATTGTTTAAAAAAAAAGTTATTATTTTAGGATACAATGACATCTTTATACGGTACCGTTGGCTACTGGGCCCAAGAAAAATTGTCTCCTTTGGTTATAATAACATAATAAAACCTAACTATACTCAGAGTTAATGTGTAAATGAGTGTGAATATAGTGGTACATACATTTTAATTATGGAGAAAAGACAGTATTGATCCATTCATGTTCGGAATCTCATTACAATCTTCAAAACTTTTCCCTTTCCTCACACCATCATTTCAACAGCAATCAACTTACCAAAAATTTTGCTTCGGAAACGGAGCATTGTTTGATATCAGTGAGTTTCTATCGAGGAACAGAATCGTGCTGCTCAGGCCATCTACCCGCTTAGAACCTGAACCCGTCTTAGATGGCTGGTCAAATGTTTGAATAGCTATGCAACACTCCGTTGTAACTGCATTGCTTGCAACGTAAATAAAGATACCAAGTACAATGGCCTGCACGAAAACCTGCCCATAAATGTCAAATTCCTGCAATCTATTTTAAACTCTAAACACAACGTACAAAGGTCAGTTTTGATTGAGAAAATTTGTCATTTTGTAGTAGCTTGATATGCTCTCGTTTGTCAACAATGGCTTTACAATTTCGCTTCGGCACAAAAGCAAGTTTGAATTCACAAATGCGCAACGTGACAATTGGAAAACATTTGAGGTGAATTGTTTGTATCATGTGAGAGAAGTAAATTTTAAGGATTTTGTTCGTATATCATCATAGATCATCATCATCAGCCTATACCAGTCCACTGCTGGACATAGGCCTCTCCAAATGGTCTTTCTGTAATGCTATTTGAACACCCACAAGATGAGAAGAGGTGTTTATATTACTTTGATACTGCTTTTAGGCGGCTTTAGAGTCCTACATTAAGCATGAAAACCAGATGAAAGCTAATTTTTTACTTATCTATACTAATATTATAAAGCTGAAGAGTTTGTTTGTTTGTTTGAACGCGCTAATTCTAGGAAGTACTAGTTAGGATTAAAAAAAAAAATTGGTTAGATATTCCATTTATCGAGGAAGGCTTTAGACTATAAAACATCACGCTGCGACACGCTGCTAGGAGCAAAGCATCAGTAAACAATGTTGCAAAAATAATCGCGATCATAATAACAGAAATTTACGCAGACCAAGTCGCGGGCAACCGCTAGTGATTTTATAATTTGTTGGTGCACCTTATTCATTAAAACAAGTATTATGACCTCGCAAAAGTTCTCATCGGAAAGGTTCAGTTCAGTGGTATCAAGAAGCAGGCCAGTGAAATCGATGTTTAACCTACCCATTTGAGGAGCACTATCAATATATTGGAAACTATACTTTAAACCTTTTTCACTCAAAATGAAGTCGAAACCAACAAATAATTGAACATGTTATGCTTGTTCAAAAAGGCTACTAAAATGCCCCGTTTCTGTAAGAACAGCTATTAGTTCCTTTCTTAAAGAAAGACGAAAGTATCATTTAGGCTATGTAGTTCAGTAGAGGCAGTATTTTTAAATTTTTAAAACCCATCTGAGACATAGAAAACAGCGTTTTAACGTCTGAAAAAAAAGAATTATTTAAAAATCCAGTCAAGTCATAAACGTAATCGATTACAAGATTTAAAGAACCTGGCTCGATCGATCGCACAAACCTACACCTTTCTGTTATGTTTTTTCAATAATAATATTACGACTAAACTAGGAACATTTTAAATAACATTTATGTGCTTATTTAAAGCTACTAAATATTTCTAAACAAATTCGCAAAATTTGATTTCAATAATTGATATTCTTAATTACTATGTATATTACTAAATAAATAAAATAAATAAACTATGTTAAAATAGCTAAAAATTACGTGAACGTCTATAGCTATCTTTGCCGCACTACCAAATCTTGATAGGCAGTGGTTACGCCGACATTCCATAACAAAATGCGGTATTTGATGTAATTCTTAGTTGTATTATTCTACTACAATAACACAGATATTCGTAATAACAGACAATTTTCTTCAAATCCTCAAGATTTAGGTAAATCTTTGAATAATTCCTGGAATAATATTCCGTGATTTCGATTATCCTTTAAACCTAGTAGGAAACTGTCTGTCACACCGTTACAAAGCTAACGCTTTTAAAGGCGAATAATTTGTTTACAGGTTTGTCATCACCAGCTTATATACGACCTCCGTGGCGGAGTGACGTACACACAGTTTGTATGGTGTTGCCTTCTCCGAGATCCCAGGCTCTATTCCCGGAAGAGTAGAGTAGAAAACTGTGTTTTTTAAGCTATTGCATAGCTTCTATCGCGGGCCTTGAGCGTGGAGACCGAATCTAGGAATTCCGTAACGAAAATAACCTAACCTAACACTCGGGGCGAGGCACGATCGAACAATTTAGAATTTCCGAAATTTAAAAGAATTTAGAAGAAAAATTTTGTCTCAGGCGGGACTCGAACCCGCATCTCCTCGCATGCCGGGCGGGCGCCATACCATTAGGCCACCGAGACACTGCGACACGGCGCGAATTTTTCAAGCATATTCTTACGCTGTGAGCCAGAGTTTATATACTGATATTATAAGTGCAATTAAGTTGCTAAAATATCAAATAAAGTATAATTTAGAAGAAAATAAGGATTTTGACAGTATGGTTGCCTATGGTAACCATATCTGCCAAAATAACAGAAAAATTTAATTACAAAAGTCAAAATTAGAAAATACATAAAATTATAAAATATATCGCGGGCCTTGAGCGTGGAGACCGAATCCAGAAATTCCGTAACGAAAAAACCTAACACCCCCCACTCCGGCCGGCACAGCGATGATACTTTTTAGTTTTATAATTGCATAAGTTGATAAAAAATGCTATGCAATAGCTTTACCGCGGCAGTCTCCGAGTGCCACACGTCTTTTTTCTACATTTCCTCGGTTCTGGGTGTTTGTGGTACCTTCGTTGTTTCTTCAATACGATTGCTTTAAATATTTACTTACTTTGGGATCAGAAAAAGTATGTGATATTGTCCACACTTTTTGCTTAATAATCTCATTCAGGGATATGAAATAGGTATCCTTAGTGGATTTTAAAACGCTTATGGGTGTGCATGTTCCAGTGTCGATAATATTTTCGGTCGCTGATTATTTTATACAGGATGAAATTTTAACCACCTTCCAAATTTTTATATGTCAATCTACGAGACAAAAAACAAATGACGTATTTTTTCTTTTGGCATAGCCCAGTACAAAAATGTCAAGACAAAGCACTTAGAAATTGTCTGCAAAAAATCTAAAATTTTTGATACGGCCGCCTGGCAACACTTTTTTTACACGATTTGCATCTCATTTATTCTTTACGATACTATTCATACGTTTATAATTTTTCCTTTATACCTTATCAGGCATAAAACCGTAAAAATTAAAAACTATATTGCGAAAAATATTTTCGGGTGAAAGCTTGATTTACATTTTTTACTTCATAAATAGGCTCTAAATACGATACAAACGCCTAGAAAAATTTCGGAAAGTCGTTAAAATTTCATCCTGTATAGGTAGCGGTGCCAATCAAACGATACGTATCGGTGTGACAGACAGACTAGTCGATTGAACCGCGCAAGTTTTAATGAGTTTACATTAAATATTAGTTATCAACGCTCGGTAAACGTTTACACCCCGCTGCACCTATCAACGACGTCGATAAATCTTCAGAACACATTGTATGATTAAGGCTGCTTGTTCACTGTTGGTTAGGAAAAAGAAACAGATATGAAAAATTTAATACATAGCTACATATATAGCTGTGGGCAACACATTTATCACAATACTTACTTATTTACATTCAAAATATTTAGGTATAACAACATATTTACAATATTAAACATATTTATTTACTTTATAACACTGAACGCTTATACTAAAATATTTATTTACAATGCAAAATACAATTCACTTCAATATTACACATAATACATTCATTCATCACACTTGCACATCATTATTAACACTAAAACATAAATAAAATTAATTGCACGAGCAAACCCGCGCGATACTCGTAGTATGCGGCGAGTGTTGTATATCGATGCGCTATAGCTACGCGCGAACACCGCGCTCGGTCGGAAGTTCGTTCGACTCCTGGGCATTGCGAATGCTCGCCAGTCGAGAGAACATCGTTAGACACATAACCCGTACTCCTCGCCGCGCGCCGTTGATGCCTACGCGCTCGGTTACGTAATTTGTATTTAGACGTTTCATTGTGCGCGTTCATCTTCTTGTGTTTTGTGCATCGTACTTTGCTTTGTACTGTGTAAATTCGTCTCCTATATGTACTCCTTCTTGTATGTTCTGTGTATTGTGAATAAACGATATTAATAGTGCAATTGGACTTGCTTACTCAAATTCCACACATTCACAATTAACCGGAAGTGCCCCAAACACTTCCATACTGGTGACGACGACGTGATCCGTATGGTCAAATCGCATACATGCGTATGCGATTTCGGAGAAATTGTAAATAAAAATATCCGGTTAACATGTTCTGATGCTGGTGTACCTAATAATATTGAGTAGATTTTATTCTTGAGCATGTGTTCTTGATTTTACAGACTTAATTTTATTAATTTGTTGAATTTTAATTTATTATTTATATGATTATATGATAATAATAGGGGTTAAAGTATGAAATTGCCGATTTGTACTGAAAATCAAAATTGTTTACTTTTAAATTTTTAACAATTTTATTTAATCAAAATATTTACCATTATTATCTATACATTGCTGCCATCTAATAGGAAGGTCATTTATGCCTTTGTGATAGAACTCCGAGGATCTAGACTGCACAAACTGTGTGAAAGCACTTTGTACTGCCTCCTGGGAAGAAAACTTCTTGTCACGTAGATAATTGTCCAAATCACGAAAAAAATGGTAGTCCGCTGGAGCAAGGTCTGGCGAATACGGAGGATGTCGAATGGTTTCTAATTGCAGTTCCTGAAGGGTCAAAACGGTTTCTCGTGCTGTATGAGGTCTCGCGTTGTCATGGAGCAATAATGGTGAAGATCGATTCATAAGTCGGGGCTGTTTTACTCCTAGTTTTGCCAACATTGTTCGGAGTTCGGCACAATAGACATCTGCCGTTATTGATTGACCAGATCGGAGAAAACTATAGTGAATAACACCATGCTGAGACCACCAAACAGTTACCATTACCTTTTTATTGGTAAGTTTTGCTTTAGGACACTGTTTTGGCGTTTGACCTGGGGTCAGCCATTGCATTTTTCTTTTACGGTTATCATGAAAAATCCACTTTTCATCACATGTCACAATTCGATTTAATATTCCTTCATTTCTGTACCGATTCAACAAGGCAACACAAGTTTCAACACGCGTTTCTTTCTGCACATCAGTCAATCGTGAGGCACCCATTTTTCGTATTTTTTTATTTTATTGATTTGACGCAAATGAGTCAATATTGTGGGTAAGGTTACGTTAAACCATGCCGCTAATTCCTGGGTACTTTGACTAGGATCGGCTTCCACCATCTCTCTTAATTCATCGTTAATCACCTGTGTGGGCGGTCTTCCTCGTGGCTCGTTCTTCAAGTCGAAGTTTCCATCACGAAAGCGTTTAAACCAAAATCGCACGGTGCCTTCATTAGCAGATCCCTCTCCAAACGCAACATTGATATTGCGGGCTGTTTCTGCCGCGTTACTTCCGCGTCGGAACTCGTATTCAAAAATCACTCGAATTTTCGCAGTATCCATCTTTCTTGTCTAAGTTAAATAACAAAAACAATTGAAAGTCGATATTCAAATGCTTCACATTTTTAAAAAAAAGAACATCATAGAAACTATGTGAAAAAAGATTCATTCAAAAACCACAAAAAATGAAGATTATATGTCAACCTATTACAATAAAACGGCAATTTCATATTTTAACCCCTAATATTAACTTTCTTATTAATTTGCATGCCTACAAAATAAGGCAGAACCTTGTTGACACTTGATAGCATGAAAGACCTAAAAATATTGAAGACAAGAAGCGCGGTAGCCGCTCTTGATTGTAACATTTTATAACTTTAAGAAGTCCGATTGTCGAGGCCAATCAGCAATACGCAATGAGGCGCAATGTTAAAAGATTTCAAACAAATCTAATGCCGGGTCCATTAGCAGTATTTGAAAAGAGAAAGATGTCTGATATCTAATCTCAAGATAAGCGTGACTGTGATCCGAGTTCCGGGGAAACTTCATTAAAGTCTAAAGTATGGAATGTAAAGGGTGACAGTTCAAGTTACGATATGAAGCGGATAAGACGAATCAAGAGATCTTTCTTTTCTATCTTTCAGCTTATTTGCTAGGTCCACCGCTGATATGCTTCTTGATGATCTGTTCTAACTGCTTTTAGTAAGGCGATTCTTGTTCAAGTTGGCACAGCCGTCTTTTAATTAATATCCGACCATCTTCTGATGGTCTGCCTACACTTCTTCTTCCTGTTCGGGGTCTCCAGAGAAGAACCTTGTAGGTATATTTTTCATCAACCCTACGGCAAACTTAGCCTGCCCATTTGAACTTCCGTCATGCTACCTGTCTACGACATTTGAGCAAGAGAATTATTCTGTATGAGTAAAAAAAATCTCTTTTATAAGCGATAAGGTCCCAGAAGGCGCTTTTACACTCTCGATATTTTATTCTACATATAATAAACTGTGGCTTTATAAACTGAAAGTCTGGCTCAAAAGATTCGTTTCATCATCATCAACCCAAATAAGTCCAGTGCTGAATATGTAATACCTAGTACAGAAGAAATTGCTGAGCCCTTGCAGGGTCATGCGTGTTATTGTCAACTACCATCCTGTAACAACAAGTTGCAGGAAAAGGTGGAGTTTGCCATAAACGCTTCGTTTGGCGAACCGATTGGTGATCGAAATTTAGGAAATGATGAAGAGAACACGTTGCTCTGCGTATTTACATCTACACTTATATTATATAGAGGAAAGATTTGAATTTTGTGTGTATGTCTGTAATGAATAAAAACTTTAAAACTGCTGTGCCGATTTCAAAAATTCTTTCACCATTGGAAAACTACATTCAGTTTTAGTGATATAGGCTATATTTATAAAAGATTAGGGATCCTTACTAAAACTTAACGGGTCCACCCGTGCGAAGCCGGGACGGGCCGCTAGTCATAAATAAATGTGGACAACATCCGCCACTAGTCATGAATAAATGTACTGATCCCACATTAAATTCCCCAATTCTCGATATTTAATATTTATGTAATGTAACGTATTTATCTTATGTATTTATTTATTTTGAATAAGTATGTATTTATGTATGTATATATTAGAGATGAGTTGTCAATTTGCTAATATTACGATTATTTTATGTAGAAAATTCATAACTCTAAACTGAATTCTGCTCAGAATTTTCGATTTCTAACTAGTTTTTGTATCGGCTGAACAAACCCAATGTATTCCATCATCTCTAAATAGCTTTTAATACTAACGTAATAAGACCTAACGTTTAAGAATAAATTTTCAACCAATCCTGATTAAGTAAGGAATGGGGGCTATCGCTAGTGAATTTGCCACTAGAGGCGCTAGTGTCGCGTGAGGTCCAATATCATTCACTTTGTACTGGTTTTTGCGGAATTTGTCGCATAAATTATAATTTCTTTAATTTACCTGCTGGAAAGTGATCGTAAAATTATCGCAAATATGGATTATTTGGCGATTAATGTAAACGCTTTGAAAGCGGAATTAAGAAAAAGCGCAAAAATAGGCGGCCTCAAAGAGCAATTATTTTAGAAGTTAGTTTGTTGATATCAAGAAGTTATTTATAAATAATAAACTTTAATTAGATTCAAGATTTACACATTGTTTCGGCGCCGATCGCCTTTTACAGCTTTAACTCCGGACCTCAGTCTACAGTGGCGCCAACTGGTGAGCAAAGAAACGGTAGTCCCCATTATGTTTGGATACACTCTCGCAATCAGGTTTTAAATGTTTGTTAATCTACTCATGTATCTGATTTAGTGTTTTTTATGTCAAAGTGTATTATTTTAATTTACACGTACACTAGTATCAATGATGTAAGAAATTGATTTGATAAAGAATGTTTTGGCACCTAAATCTTTTACAAGATTTAGGTGCCTAAACATTTTGATTTTATTTTGTGAATGTATCCGAACATTACGTCAAAATATCAATCAAACACAAGGCCAAATGTAGGAGACTGTTTCTGATACCTAAAACTGAGTAATCTAGTAACCACTTCATTTTTTCATGTAATAAATACTAGGAGCTTCTCTTTCCAAAGCGATCGAAAAAAAGAGATAGAGCTATTAAACTGCTCATAAAACCAAATTAAGAAGACACATTTTGCCTATGATATTTGCGAATGTGAGGTTGATTTAAATTTGTTGTTTAGTCAATACTAGGTGCCTCTTTTTTGTGTATAAGCGAAATGAATGAGAGGGGATGATACAATAACAGTTATCGCGCAGATAACAGCAACAGCCAAGCAATATTTTATGCATCTGTTCTTCTACTGTTCTTACGGCAACTGTTAAGATTTAGCTGTTATTTCCTATAACAGATATTTATCTTAGGAAGAACAGTTGTTATATTTGGTATTTAAATATCTGTTAAATTTATCTGTTGCGATAAATACGCCTCACCGCTAGTATATATTGTATCTTAATATTGTTTTGTTGCATGTCTTAAGCGAATTGTATAACAATGGGAAACCTGTTATTAGCCTTATTCTTAGTTGTAAGTACTAGATATGAAACATTGTATATTATAACGCAGTTGGTTTTCTTAATAAAGTAAAATAAAATAAAAATAAATACGCTATTAAAGCACTTATTTTTATTTAACTCAGACACGAGGCAATGTGGAAAAAAGGATTTTAAGGGAATGAAAAGTTACTATACAAAACCGCTCACAGTTCATATTTTAAGATAAATTTTAACGGTTCGCTTGAGTTCAAAAGTTTCTCGCGTCATTAACTGAGGCTATGATAGAAAAGAATTAATGTCGACGATTACTAAGTGCGATTCCGTTAATCATTTGATTTTACGAAATATATTCTAAGAAAAGCTGGAAATTGTTAGTGGAGGACATTTATTGAGAAAAAAAGGTACGGAACACAAAAATATTCCCATTGTAATTTAAGAGCGACCGCGACTTTGATCGTGTGAAAGTCGCTATAGGTTCTTCTCGCATTTTCGTTCTTGTTAATTGTGTAGTTTTGGTCATCATTTTCATCAATATTAAAATGAGGGTACAAGTTTGTATGTTTAACATCAAATAAAACCTCAGATCCGATATTGTGACTCCGCATTATTTATGACTAAGTTTGCATTTTAATATTAAATATCGAGAAGAATTAAACACCATGGAATGTAGTATTTAGTACATCTTTATTTGCATTTAATATGTTATTAATTTCGTAAAATATGTGCCTATCTGGTTTCTCAATGTTTTTCATTTTAATAAAAAACGAACCTACTTATTTTTTTATATGTATGTAGTGATCTTTTAGCTCCAATCCTGAATATCAGTTAGAAATTAGAATTTTGTTAAGTTATTTGAAATTCTTACATAAAAATCCACAATAATGAATAAAGTAAAGAAATATCTTTAGTAAACAGTGACATAGCGAGAGACCAGACCGTCACGTCCAAAACATTTATTTGACAAACGCTGCTATGAAAAATAGTAAACCTAAATTCCAAATAGCCGTTTACATTACCATAACCAAATCCCAAGAGGCTATCCTTTACGCCTTTGCCACTAAACATTCCGGCTGGATTGTGTTTATAAAAAAATAACGCCTTTATCGAATCAAGAGGGACAAAGAGGCATTTAAGCTAATCTGTGGCGATCGCCTCCGCATAAATCATAGCTTTGTCTATGATCTAAGAAAGGCGCTTTGAGAACTGCTCCTTTAAGTTTTATAGCCAAAAGGAAAATATTACTGCAAGACACAATGTTTTGCTTATTTTATGACGGCGTTGGTTAAAACTGTTTGTTTGGATGTTGATACCAAAGACAATGTTGTTCAACATTTTTGGAAAGTGCATAAAGTTAAATCGTTAGTATTTAAGAAGACATTTTGATATCTGATCATTTGCTGTAACAGTCGTTTTATTATGTAGAACAATTGTTATGAAATAGACCGTCCATTCAAATAATGAGTAAATCATTTTCACAGGATTTTGTCATGCTTCTCTTTATTTTTTCGGCCAATCTTCGAATAGAAACATCCGTTGAAGAGACTATCTTTTAGCCATTTCAGCTCAGGTTGTCTACCTACGAGTATCTAGCGTTCACCGTTTCATTCGCGTAATCTAGTCAATCCTTTTAAAAAAAAATGCGGTTGCAATCAAAATATAGCGTTTTGGATCAAATTTTCTGACTCCAGTCCATTGAATACTATTTACCCTTGACTCACACTAATGCGTTAGCTCCCCGAACCAGATTGATATGCTATTTATATGAGCTTTGATCTCAGTATTAACGTCATCTCCAGTAACTAGTTGCCGTTAAAATATATTCTTTTCTAGAATCATCAGTAAACTTAGTGAACATTATTCCCCAACTATAGCTTTGATAGTTACTTAGACTCTTTTGCATAGAATAATACGCTATATGAATGCATTTTAAAATACATTTAAAATGCTTAATACTTAATCGTGATGATAAAAGTCCTTTATAACTTCTTTGGTTACTTAAGTTCCGATCAGTTCATCAGCACGACTGCTAATAACATTATTGTAAAAAAAAAAACATTTTTATAAGCATGATGTCATGTCTCCATTGCGGAGTGAACGAGAAACCGCTTTTCCAGGGGTCACCAACTTTAAAGCTGCTGTTCGATTCCCGGATAGGTCAATAAAGAATACCATTTCCATATATTTTGGTTCAGAGTGTTTGTGGTACTTTCATTGCTTCTAATTGCTACTTGTGGACTCCGAATTGCGTTTTAAAAGGCAGATTGCTGAATCGGTTGCCAACTGTTTTTATAGGCTGAAAGTGTTATACAGAATGCGACCCTTTCTGAGTGAAAATCTGCGTATTCAACTAGTTGAGTCTCTGGTGCTGTCTAAGCTGAACTATGCCGACACGGTCTATGGGCCGCGACTGTTGGCCACCACTAAGCGGCTTCTTCAGAGGGTGCAGAACGCCTGTGCCCGATTTTGTTTTGATGTTCCACCGCGCAGCCACATTACACCTTTTCTGTGTGTTTCAGTTACACAGCTACGAAGTGTTGGAATAACCTTCCGCCTCCGATCAGAAACCTGAAAAATAATATTTTCAGTTTTAAAGTAAAGGTTAGAAATCATCTTTTTCAGCATCAATTGAAATACGAAAATATTAACCAGGACTTGTCGATATTGTAAATTTTAGTCCATTTTACACGTACCTACGTAATCACTCCATTAAATAATTAAATTGATTTCATTTTTTAATATTCACTTGATACAATTGATAATTTATACTTGACACGCTGATTGCTAATTAAATATAAATGCTATTAATTATTCCATCAAATCGTAAAATGAAATGTGACTTACTGTTCTCTGTAGACTCTTCTACGGCTTGAGTGATCACTGCTTTGAACTCTTGACACTCAACTTTTTTTATTTTATTTTATTTTTATTTATACCTACCGCACGTTCACGCTCGGCAAAAGGAAAAATAGGTTAAGACCTTAAAAACTTTAAATGTGAAGCATTGTTCTAAAATACTTTTTTTTTATATACGTCTTAAGCATGTGTTTATAAGGCTATTAAGTTTTTTTTTATTTTTTATTATTATTATTATTGATTTTGTATTTTTTGGTTGTTTTTGTCCGTGTTTTCACTCGGTGGCTACATCGGAAGACCAGCGTTGTGTGCCCGCGCACAACATATGCTGAGGTGGATGCCTTTCTGCCGGGACCTTGAGACTCGTAGGCCCGTCCTATTTATTTATGTTACCGTATTGGGTGTGTGCTTTTCTTCTTTACCGTACTTGTAATGTTTTTATTTTGCTACCTATTTTTGTACACCTTAATCGGCCTAGAACTCTGGGTCTCAACAAATAAACGTTTCTTTCTTTCTTCTTTCTTTCTTTTAATTTCCCCGTTGCCAAGAGTTTTTAAAGCTAACTCACTTTTAATTCAGAACAACATACTCGTATTTGATGTTATCCTTATTTATTTATTGTCTTTAAATAGTATTAAATATCCTGTATATGAATATTAAAGTTTATTAAATTATAAATACATTTTAGTTGCCCCGTTGTGCTCTATGTGTGTAGCCCGGAGCTCAAGGGCCTGACTACCACATTTACATCTCAGCTCAGACGTTAAATCTCCCGAAGGATTTGAGACATTTTGGACAACACGATTTATGTCGTACCTCAACATAACGCCACTGAATGAATAAATAAATAATCTGCTAGAAAAGAAAGAGGACCAAACTTGATTTAATCTATTAAAATAAACTTTATGGAAAAGTTTTCTTCAGGTTTCACATAGAAATACGGTGAATAAAATAATAATAAAAATATATAATAATTTCACATAAAAATAGGTCATTAACCTCATCATGATCATTCATGATGATGATTAGGTTAATAAATAACCTATTGATACTTCAACTTAAATGTAAAACGACACAGAAAATATGAGTTAGTTTTGATTCAAGAATTTAATTTCGTTTTAATTAAGAAAAGTACCTACACACATTTACTTACTTAGACGTAATATCGCCTTCTTCGTAGCCTGACCACCTTTAAGAGCAGAATCGCTTGCAGCTCGAGTCGTCCATTGTTTAAAGTGACGTCCGGTTTCGTGTAGTACTGCAAGCTATTTTCGTTTGAAAGTGGTTAGGCGTCGGAGACCCCCACCTTTTATCTCCTTGATTGATTACACATCAGCTTCGAGGTCCTGAGTTCAATTACCGGATGGCTCGGTGTGCAAGAAAAACTCCATTGGCTCGGTTAAAATCAGTTAAAATCATCAGTTAAAATCAGTTTTATTTCTGCAAATAGGCCCCAGGAGGCGCTTTTACACGTCCCAATATTTAAACCTACCACTGCTTCGGGACAAGTCTGGGCTAGTGCCGAGAAGAAGCAGCGCAAGAAACTCGGTCACTATTGTCAGCCTCTTTTTAAATAAATTTTAAATTTTCGGGTTCGGGTCCGGGTGTGTACCTTTGTTGTTTCTAATTCCCACAAAACAAAAATCTAACTATCCGAAATCCGAAAAATATATACACGGTGCATTTTAAACCACCTGGAATACGAAGCTCACGTTATATGACAATTATGTATAACATCATGACAGGGTTATTGAATCTATCAATAAAAATATATTTTGAAAAATATTTACCTAATTATTTAATCAGTCTTTTAATTTGCTGTGACGCGCACAGACGTATTATTTTGCTGCAGCGGGGTCCCGGATGAATGAACCTTACACAGCTACATCAGTTATAATAAGCTGATTGATTAAAAATAAAAATAACACTGCCAAGATGTTATACATATTTGTCATATGTCAATATTATATTAATAACGAAGGCATATTATTATTTGAATGAATATTTTAGTGATAAAATAATTGATTAATCCCATTGAACTTATTATTATTACTTTAAAATTTGGATTATTTTTATTGACTTTTAATTAAATTGACATAATATCGACTCGACATATTTTGAAATTAACTGACCCTACGCTGACATCTTTTTTTTTATATTTTATTAATTTTAATTGAAATTGTGTACCTATATTTAATTAAGATAATTTATAATACAAGTAATTAATAACATAATAATAATATGTATAATCACGAATACCTCATTGAGGTCATAATGTAACTACCTTAACATCTTTACAATTTACAAATTTACAATTAACAAAATTTACAGACAATACAGGCAGTATTGTCTGCAATGTTACGAGTATATTATAGTGAAATAAATGAATATGAATATGAATATCTGTGTACATAATACATAACATGGGCTTCGTTTTACAGGTGGTTAAAATTGCACCGTGTATGATGTAGTCATCTTTTAATTATTTATATAAATTGATTGGGTAATTAAATAAATATTACTCAATCAATCACCGTAGTGCCTAATTATATACAACTCTGACATTCTCTCCGTCTAAAGTCTGACAGTCCGAAACTTAACGATCATAATAAATATCATACTTTAAAAACAAAGTACTATCTCCGATGTTAGCACGAAGTTACTCATGTAAAAAATTGGGACTAAATTTGTCTTTGTGCGAGGACCATTACAAACAGCGCCATTACTAGGGAATAGGGATGCAAAGTTTTTTTAAAATATCGATATATCGATATATATCGAATCAAGTCGATATTGATATATCGATATATCGGTCTAGTACGCCGATATATCGATATTTTATCGATATTTCTCCTTTTTTAAAGGCTTATTATAATTAATATAGTTTTATAGCCTCTCTTCACAATGGGCTGAAATGATGACCATTCGCTGTACATTACTGTGGTTTACTATAGTTTTAGAAAGAAATTTGGCCTTAGTAAAGTCAACTGTTCACTCGACAGTGTACAGTGAATGGTCATCATCAGCATGGCATGATAATGGCCCATTCGTGTAGAGGACAGAAATACTTCAAGTACCTTCCAGACAATTCAAGCACTGATTTATCTATTACTACTTATGTGTGATATTTTTTATATCTTACAATTTTTCGATATTTAGTTACTATATATATATTTTTTAGATATTGATATATATATTGATATCGACGATACGCCGATATCGATAAATATCGATATATTTAGGCGTCGATATATCGATATTTATCGGTTTTCCGATATATCGTTCCATCCCTAAAGGAATTGTCATAATGTTTGCTGAAGTGTAAAAGTATCCGAGTAGGAATTACTTACGCGGGAAAATAATGAAATATTTTCCGTGTATCCTGAGTTGGTAGTTTGATAAATATTTATTTGCATGCGTAGAACGAAGAGTGTAATGTTAGTCTATTATATATCTTTGAATGAAAAGAGGTTATTTTACCCATAAAATAAACACGATTGCCTAAATAATATACAGAAGAATAAATGCAGTGATTAAGAGTTGTATCATTAAAAAATGTTTTTAGAGTAACCGTGGGAGTATAAATTTAACAAAACCTATTAGAGAAATATTAATCGCACCAACAATGAATGGTAATCGGAAGTTGTTTGCTTAGTGCGACTCAGTGCGAGTTATAAACCAACGAAAAAAATTAACGGAAGAATTTAAGTATCTATTCTACTAACACAATTGTTTATTTAAAAACATTATGTTTTGAAAATTATAATATTACACTTATTCGCTAGCAAATAATTTGCTAACAAATCATTTAACTTTTTAATTTTGATACTTAATGGGTAACTTATCAGTCAATGTTTTGTTGTATGTAAATTACAATGGCACTGATTTGCTATTATTCATCGTGTCGTTTGGTGTTGGCACATTATAAGAATAAACCTTTCCTTTTTGGGTATCGTAAGAGGCGACTATAGGATAACTGTCAGAAGGATTAACAGACCCAGGCGTTACTTTGTGGAAATTCATAACTAAATATGGATTTTTAAAATTATTTTGCTAATGATTTCCGCTTGTTAACACCGGCCAAGATACCTTCACCACACTACCCGCACTAACACTGAATGAGCAAGCACTATTTCATGCAGGAAATCCGCCCGCCCTCCCTACAAAAATGCACGCACTACAAATAATGCAATGATTAGTACCCAACATCGATATAAGAAAAACCTCGACGCGTTTCGCCACTTTATGTAGCATCCTCAGGAGATGTTGTCGCCAACATTTCTCTACGTGCGATAATATTTAAAAAGAGCGGAAATCATTACCAAAATATTTTTCAAAATCCATATTCTGACAGAAGGACGCTGGCATAAGGACACTGGCATTCCCTCTACTATTGGCCAAACTGGCAAGTGTGGCGATTATGGCAAAGTCCTCCTTTTAGATAGACATTTGACCATACATAGACTGTATAAGCTGGTGATGACGCTGACATCTCATTTACTAATAAAACTTTGATTTTGAAATGTTCCTATTTTTGTTCCTATGTTCCTATGTTTTCACTCGGTGGCTACATCGGAAGACCAGCGTTGTGTGCCCGCGCACAACATATGCTGAGGTGGATGCCTTTCTGCCGGTACCTTGAGACTCGTAGGCCCGTCCTATTTATTTATGTTACTGTATTGGGTGTGTGCTTTTCTTCTTTACCGTACTTGTAATGTTTTTATTTTGCTACCTATTTTTGTACACCTTAATCGGCCTAGAACTCTGGGTCTCGACAAATAAACGTTTCTTTCTTTCTTTCTTTCTATTTGTTCAGGAAACACCTAAATAACACATTCATTTAATGAAATGTAGTGCCAGCTTTGTTAATTCTGAACACCTGGTGTTTGCAGTCGCCGAAACACGGTTAACTGTGTCAAACTGTTCACAAAGCTACGAGTGCCATGTAAATTAGTGGTGGTTTGAAAACACTGAACGGTTCAAGTTGTATTTTTAAGATAATGAATGAGCTTTAAACTGATTTCAAATGTAGTTACAGTAATAGGTGCTTGAATGAATTTTATGAGGTAATTTATTTATTTTATTTCATCAACAAAATCCACGACTTTTAGTCAACATTCTTTTGATATCTCATAGTCTCATGAAGCTGAGATAAAACCAAACTAAGTTAATCAAAAATACGGCCATTAAAGCCTTTTAAAACTTTTTGTTTTGACAGTTTTTCGAAATGAAATGAAATATTTTTATTTGTCCTTGAAGAAGGTACATTTTAGTTGTTACATAGAGTTGCGAACCTCTTCCTCAGCTAACCAATGTTGCATACAAATATATTAAATTTAGCTACAGTACATAATTATTTAATTAATTCAAAACCTTTCTTAAAACACATGCATTATTTATATTAAACTTCAATTTAGATTCTTTATGTAAATCAATGTCAATCTTATAAAATCAATCAATTATACTTAATGTCATACGATCCGCGTGGCCGCGGTGGACGAGTCCAACACATGCTATCTCTTTCCTAAGATCACGAACCCCTTAAGGGGAATAGTAGAGCTAGGTATGTGCTGCACCCAGTTGATTTATTTTTATTACTTCTAAACAAAATCAATTCTCAAATAACTAAAACAGTATCATTTTAGCTAATTACCTCTGGTATTTATTGAATCACTGTTAACTTCTTTTCATTCTGGCATTTTTTCGTGTTAAACATTATTGCTAAAAGCGGCCGCTTTTGACGTTACTATTTTGACTTTATAAACAACTAAATGGAAAGTTTACTGTGATTCAATAAATACTAGAGGTGATTTGCTAAAATGATACTGTTCTAGTTTTTAGGGTTCCTTACCCAAAGGGTAAAAACGGGACCCTATTACTAAGACTTCGCTGTCTGTCCGTCTGTCCGTCTGTCCGTCGCTCTGTCACCAGGCTGTATCTCAAGAGCCGCGATAGCTAGATAGTTGAAATTTTCAAAAATTATATATTTCTGTTACCGCAATAAAAACAAATACTAAAAACAAAATAAAATAAATATTTAAGGAGGGCTCCCATACAACAAACCCGTTTTTCGGCCTTTTTGGTACGGAACCCTTCGTGCGCGAGTCCGACTCGCACTTGGCAGGTTTTATTTGAAAATTGATTCTGTTTAGAAGTAATAAAATTAAAACAATTGGGGGTTTAACAGCTCTAGTAGTCCCCTTAAATGTAATCAACCAAATAGAAAAACCATTAGGTATTGGCCAGTATTGGCTACTTAGATAACACCCCGTCTCTAGTGGTTTAAGAACCAGGCAAAAATCTCGGAGTCCAGGGTTCGAACCCCGGGTCAGGCAACAAAATTTTCGGATGTTCGAACATTGCTCGGGTTTGTGATCACTAACCCGCATTTGGCAAGCGTGGTGACCCGTACCCATCATTGCTGTGATAACTTGAATTCAATGGTGGACGCCTTTAGCAGTGGGATTATTATAGACTGTTACTTTACTTTTACTTTTCCTAGATATTGGCACGAATGTATTTATTATCTCAGTAATAAAGTAAACAGCATTCAAATGGTATCTTTAGAGGGAGGTCCAATAAGAAAGTCGCATGACGAGCAAGGAAGGCGATCGTATATTCCTCAGCGCGCTGAGCCCTGAACAAATCGCTCCGAACCCACTATCCGTTATGCACAGGGTTGCAACAATTTGCAAAATGTTTTTAAAAATATTTTATGCAATTAAAATGCTTCTGTAAAATCCATAACTAAAATAAATAAAATATTTATAATGTATTAAACATTTTAAATATTTTTACGATTTGTACCTTGTTTTTAAAAATGATTTTCCGGTATTTTAGCAAGCAATGTTTCAAGTGCCATGACCACGGAAAGACTGATGTAGGTATGTGCGGGTAAGTAGTTGTTAAGAGCAGACTATTTAATCTTGCCTCCATCTTCTCGAATATATCCTAAATTAATTAACTCCTGTAACAGTGAAAGTTTAAATCGAAATATCGCAAAGGTTAAGGCATTTTTCTAATTACTTCTAATCCCAGAGTAAGTCACTATTAAAGTGCTTTTAAAAAAATCGAAGGTACGATAAACTCCCTGACACACATTACCCGTCCAAAAATAATAAAAATTTTATAACAAATCATATTTTAAAAAACACCAAATTTGTGTTTTTTATATTTATTATTCTCAAATAAATTATCGGCCATCAAGATTAACAATTGAGCTGAAGCTAAATCAAAATACATAAAATATCCCTTAAAAATTCGACAGCCCTACCAAAGTAGAAACGAAACCGTTGTTACTACGGACCGAAGTCATCTCCACGCGGATCCGAACCAAACACCCAACAAATAGAGTGACGACGGGAGCCTAGGAACCTATGCTAACAACTGGGATACGAGGGAAAATAAAACGGTCGGGATACATTGGGTGGATTACAGCGATTTTCTTTGTAAAATTTTATCTGAGGGCAAAATAGCACAACGACAACCGCTGGGGTAAACGAGTTCTTGATTAGAGACCGCGTCACAGCAAACGTAGTGTAGGACACCCTCAAGCCAGGTGGAGTGATGATTTGCGCAAGGTGGCTGGCAGGAGCTGGATGCGAGAAGCCGACAGAGCCAAGGATCGACCTAAGTTGCGTGCATTTGAAGAGGCCTATGTCCAGCAGTGGACTGTGATAGGCTGATGATGATGATAATGATGATGTGATGCCGCCATAAAATAAAATAGCACTAACACTTCTCTTCCTATGGGTAGTGTAAGAGTGAACTGCCTGAGGATGAGGTTTACGGTCCGATCGCACCGCTAGTAAGAGGCCCTAATAGCGCCCCGCGCTCGAGGTACCCGCTAGCAGGCCGCATTTGGGCTGAATGCCATCCGCACTCGCCTAATCGCCCAGTAAAGCTGTGACGGCCTTCAGCTGACAGCGTAGGTCCATTAAAAAAGGATGAGGACCAACAGTCGTCTTTTTTTCTGCCTGTCCGCCTACCAAACATGGGAATTAGAGCAAAATTCTACCTTTTGGAGAGGTCTGTTTCCAGCGTTGGACAAGGTTGATGCCGGCGTGGAACGATTGTGTATCATTTTATTTAATTTAGATTTTATTTTAGAAATCATGTCTACATGTACAATATTAAGTAATGTGTTTCATGATTACTTAAAGTCTCATTTCAATTGTTTTCTATGATAAAAATAAAGTTGACAAACTGGTTTATTCGAAGTATGTACTCTTTCATCTGAAGCAGCGTTTTAACTTAGATAGACCAAACAAAAATATCTTCTACACTGCTAATTTTATGTTATTCATTACCATCTTTTGGTTACCCTGCTCTCACTATTCGAGGTTGGTAAGTATCATAACCTTTTTTATACAATCCTACAAGTCGTAATCAAAACAACCACTACTTAAATATTTCTGACAAAATCCATTAATCTTTTCCTAAGTCCCATCTAATAAAGTCATTCCTAATACCTCCCTTACATCCGAACTCTTACCAATTTCACCCTTTAAACATGTGTACTGGTTTCCATTGTGATGTTTCTCCACCGAGGAACCTCTTTACTTTTATATTGTTGAATTCAACCGACCTATTCACGTATAGACAAACCACACACTCTCTGTAATAACGCTGTATTGAGAGGCATTATCAATAAATTTTAATGGCCACATAAGCGCTTTCTTCCTGTAAACCCGTTTAACCTTACCTTAAACCCAATGGCTACGTAAAGGAACAAACACCTAGGCTATGGTCGATGATACCACTCAATAGGAAGAGACAGAATGCCCGCTTTTGTCACGTCACGCAACTTGAGCGCTACGCCCGATATTTTAATTTTGATCTATCAAGTTATTTATTGACACACGTTTTTATCGGATGAGGCACCGAGTGCTTTGTTGCTGTGATTTCTGTGTATTGACAGTTTAGCACCTTTGACGTTCCAGTGGCTAGAAAACAGCAATAATCGCTGGTATCCAAGGTACTTATACTACAACATTAGTGAAAAATTCCTTGTACGTATCAGATGCATCGACGTGCGTGGAGTACCACGTCTAATTGCTCTGAAATATTACAATATAACACGATGTTTATCTTTACAGCCCTACCTGTCACTTTGACTCATGTCAATAACAAAGTGTGTTATGGAAATGTGATTCTTACAAATCCACTTCCTATGTGATTGAAAGCTGCTGTCAAATGTCATTTGTCACGAAGCTTCGTTATTATTCTCAGCATTATTTGCTCAGCACTCAAAATCCGTGCTACTAGGTTTGTATGGACTGATGACCTTAGGAGAACTGTTGGCAGTGGTTGGATGGGGAAAACCCAGGATAGACAATTGTAGCGTGACTTGAAGGAGGCCTACGTCCTTCAGTGGACGGACAATGGCTGTTGATTGATAAGGATAATTTCAGCCAAACAACGCCCACTGCAGAAAAATAAAGATTAGCCCCTAAATATCTCCACAACGATCGGTACCGCGACACCCTCTTCCAGCCGCTTTCCACAAACCTTCTCTAGATCTTAAAAAGTGAAATCATGTTGCAGTCCTACCGCACTTCACTTGTATTGTCTACACGTTTGCACTCGTTTACGTAATACAAGCGTTTGTATGCACGCTGTCGCTTATACACAGAGGACATAGTCTTTGCGCGATCGCGGTAATGCTTTGTGATATTGGTCCATTATTCTGTAGACAGATTCATCTGGGTTTAAGGCCCCAGACAGGGTACGCTATTATGATGCTAAATGTCCAAATTTAGACGGTAAAATTGGCTTTAGTTTGTAAAAATACACATTTAAAGGTTGTACACTAAACACCATATCAATACTATTTAATATTATAAATGGAAAGGGCGTGCGTCTGTTTGTTTGTCCGTCTTTATGGACGTATGGCGTAATTTATGGATGACCCCTACCCGGTGGCAACAACAGTTTAAAATTTTCTCAGGTTACTGATTACCAACCCGCATTTTTTTTTTTATTGAACAACACAACAAATTACATCATTCCTTAAAACTATGACAAATTATTGGTGTTACACAAGATATAATCCTTATACGTGTTATCACGGCTCACACGTGTTACACGGAATGAGAAACAATTTTCTTCTTTCTTACATAAAGTTGTTTAAAATAACAGCTCACAAACCAAATAATCAAGAACAACAACTTAATAAATATTAATATAAGGGGATTTCCTTGAGGATGTCTTTCAAAACCTTTTTAAAGCGATCCAAGTCAGAGTTGAAGATGTCAAGGTTGGTTAAGCGAAAGCTATATTTCTCGTAAAGTCGACATAACCTGGATAGGGGTTGATTTTTCGAGATATTATTAAGCGATAATATTTGACATACAAATATTTTATTGATAGGTCTGCGTGGATTGCGTTTTATATTAAAACTTATCAGTTCCAAAACCTTAGGGCAGTCCAGCTCCGAGTGTATTATTTTGTGCAGGTTAATTAGGTCCAATTCGTCGCGACGAAGGTGAAGTGGTGTGATGTTAAACTCTTAAGTCTCTCTGCGTTTTGAAAAGCGTGGTGATCATGCCAGTACCAATCACTGCTATAACTTCAATTCAATGATGGAAAACTATGCCCTGCAGTGGGATGATTACAGGCCTTTACTTTACTAGTACTACCTTTTTTTTCCTTTTTTAGGGTTCCGTACCCAAAGGGTAAAAACGGGACCCTATTACTAAGACTTCGCTGTCTGTCCGTCTGTCCGTCGCTCTGTCACCAGGCTGTATCTCAAGAGCCGCGATAGCTAGACAGTTGAAATTTTCACAAATTATGTATTTCTGCTACCGCAATAACAACAAATACTAAAAACAAAATAAAATAAAAATTTAATACAACAAACCCATTTTTTTTGGCCGTTTTGGTACGGAACCCTTCGTGCGCGAGTCCGACTCGCACTTGGCCGGTTTTATTACAATACTTTCCCCTTGAAAGATAGTACATAGTATTTTTTGTAAGTATCGAAAAAAACTTTGGAAAAATTTTTTTTTTAGACAGTATCTACAAATTAACTAAACTTAAAGGTTTGAATACTTTATTTGATATTTTAGCAACTTAATTGCACTTATAATATCAGTATATAATATATCGCCCGGCATGCAAGGAGATGCGGGTTCGAGTCCCGCCTGAGACAAAAAATTTTCAAGTTTATATACTGATATTAAAGGTTTGAAGTTAAGTTAAATTGTAGGTAACATTAAGTTTTAAAGGATACGACACCTTCTCAGATACTATGAAACAAAAATACTGTAATACGATTAGTGACAAAATATTCTGAAAATTTCCAGGAAAGCTCTCAGTAAAGCTTTGATTAAAACGTCGCGAGCGGCCATTGATCGTTTACGCGCCATTAAGCACGGAACAAGCTTATCACCCCAGCCTAAACACAAGTGGATGAAGTATTTTTACAAAAATGAAGATTATTTAATTCGATGTGTATACTCTTCGATGTGCATTTTTAGTTTTATTTAAGCCTCATTTATATCCATATGGTATATTCTATTTGGTGTGGGTATATTTTTTACAGCTGTTGGTGCATACTTGAAAAAAAAAATCAAAGCGTGACAATTGAAACTAAGTTATTAAGTTTTCCTTGTAATCGCGCTTATTGTGCCATAAGTATGATAAAAATACTTGAGTATCCTACAAATAACCTTTCATTAAGAAAGACGATACAAAAAGCTTTTTGTTTAATAATATTTTATTAATGTCTCTAAATTCAATTCCTTGAACAAACATTTGTCTGCTTGTGATGGGACTCGAACCCGCAACCTTTCGCTTACCAGGCGAATGTCCAGACATTAGGTGTGTTGACGATTTTATTTAAGGCTTTAAGCTGTCAGCCAGTGCAGTTTCATCAAGGTTTTCAATTCCCTCTAACTTATTTACTCTCCACTGCTGAACATGGATATTTCTAAGAGGGGAATTTTTAAACTGCTTAATGCGGCTTGGTGACCCAAAGTGGAGAAAGGACGCTGCTGTCTATCTTCTGGGTCCTTCTGTGACTCTCATAAAACAAGATATGAGATTTTACATAGTGTAGTGTTACTTTTAACAACTGTTGGTAAGTTCTTCGGTAAATTAATTAAATCATGGCCTGGCAATATAATTTGAATTGTCCGTGTAATCGCGCCATAAGTATGATAAAAAAAACTCGTTAGAAACACCAAATACGATCTTCCTTTGCCACTTTGCAGGTGATTCCTTAAATATGTTTTTGTAAGCATTAGCATAGTGATGTGCAATGTATGAGACAGTTAAATCGGTTCAAACATTATTTAAAAATACCGTTTATACCTTCTTATTTTTGTCTCGATGTTATTAATTATTTTTCTATATCGCCATGCTAAACCACCTAGGTTTGGCGATAGCGGTTTGCCCAAAGAGAGGAGGAGCTTATTTCTGTTTTCTTTTAGCAGTACTCCATTAGTGGGTGTAGTCATTAAGCCCATAGGAAGGTCGGGCTGTTTTTCTTTTTTAAAGCTATGACCCAATAGTGGTTTAATTTATAAGTTTTCTAGCAATCTTAAAATAGTTGACATAGGTGCGAGTTAGTTAGTAAAAATGTGTACCCTGATTATACATAGGTACTGTAAAATTTTATTTATTTGTTTATTTACATCATCCCTAAGATCTATCATAACAGACACTAGTATCCAATGCGATAGAAGAGGAAAAATAATACAAAACTTAAAAAGCACGATTAATTTTAATAGCAAACAACATATACATTTTACGAGATCACTCAGGTTATCCCAGATGATTTGATGAATACTATTTTCAATCAATCAATCATTTATTTTCGAGCAAATGTTAAATATTTTTTTTATTTATATTGGTTTATCCTGACGTTTTACTTAAATCAATAGCACAGATAATATAATACTACTAGTATATCAATAGTAAGATTTATTACAATTATTTCTAAAGGTCGTGATTTCTAAAGGTACGTCAATGGGAAATACAATTCGTATTTACAAAAAAATTACCACTTTCTATTGCTGAACTCCATGTATGTCAAATATGTCAAAGCAATTTTGAATAAAAAGGGCTCCTCTACTATTAATGATCACCCGGACTTGTCCCGAAGCAGTGGTAGGTTTAAATATTGGGACGTGTAAAAGCGCCTCCTGGGGCCTATTTGCAGAAATAAAACCGATTTAACTGACTTTGATTCCGATTTGTGTCTAGCCATCACTACGGTCCGGTCGCCCGAGAAATTCTTTCATTAGCGAAACACAAAAGACTGCCTTGTAAGTAGGCGGTATTTCTTTTCCCAAATTGCCTATAAATTTTTATTATGGCCACTCTTATTTGAGGTACAGAGGTTTCCTCATAAATAGCTCTGCTTTATTATGGGAAAGCTATGTTCTGGGATGTCATTCCAAATTTACTGTTTCTTTAATTGTGTACGTAACTTGTAGCTAGAGGAATAGGTTTGCTAAGTCAAACAAGAATCACTTTTTTCACAGTAATCAAACGAGTCGATCACAACCACAATGTTTTAAAGGCGAGGTCGTTAAAAGTAACACCCTATAATCATCCCACTGCAGGGGAAAGGCCTCCATCATTGAATTCAAGTTACCACAGCAATAATGGGTTCTGGCATAATTACCAAGCTTGCCAAATGTGGTTTGGTGAAAACAAACCCGAGCAATTTTCGAAAATTCGAAACTTTTTGTTGCCTATCCTGGGGATCGAACTACCACGAAACTTGACCCGGTATTCAAACCACTACACCAACGGGTCGTTAATTCGTATCATCCATACTTACTATCTACTATGTAATTTATGAATGAGGAATATTCCAATTTAGGATAAAAATTCATTTATAGTCCCCTTAATAAAACAACAGGAAAAGTGAAAAAATTGCAATTTAATTTTCATACAAAATGGTACAACACCATTTTGGTGGTAATGGTACAACAATGTGAAGTCATAGTACGAGTACAAACTCGTACTATGACTTCACATTGTTCTCTGCATACAAAATATACTAAATTTAAATATTATACTATTTTTGATATGTTGTTATAAATTTAATTTCCAGTTTGGACTTAAGTAATATTGTTATTTTGAATTTAGAACTCTTCGATTAACTTACGAAGTCATTTTTAACTTTATTGACAAATCATCAGTCCTATTTTTAATGTCCTGATCATGTTAGCCACCTGCCACAGGCAGTAATGAGGTCCTGACATCGCCCTACTCTCCTGAAGACTCCTGACAGTTCTTTTACAGGGCACCCTATTGTTAGGCCGCTGTACACTCACATTGTATGCTATACGAAGCGATGAATTAAGTAGGTTATTAGTAAAAGTATATGTAACACGCACAGCATAGCACAATATATAGTATATAAGTACCGACGGTTTATGTAACAATGATAGATATTATATATTACCACAAGTGGTCGTAAAACAGTCAGTAATTAACATTGTCGATTACATTCCCTACATAAAAGACGTTTGGCACTCGGAGACTGCCGCGGTAAAGCTATTGCATTGCATTTTTTTTATCAACTTATGCAATTATCAAACTAAAAAGTATCACCGCTGTGCCGGTCGGAGTGGGCGGTGTTAGGTTATTTTCGTTACGGAATTTCTGGATTCGGTCTCCACGCTCAAGGCCCGCGATAGAAGCTATGCAATAGCTTAAAAATAAAAACTTTGAATTTACTATTGTTTCAATGTTTTAAAATTACTAACAAGTATTTTATAATTCATTATTAAAAATATCATTTAAAAATAAACTATTTTATAAAGAGCATTCTAAACGCAATATTCTAGAGGCTGACCGAAAGCAGCTTAGTACATTTTTTGTCTCTTACATTGAGCGCTATTTTCCTTTCTTAGTCTGGGTAGGTATCTGTAAAGCTAATCAATGATCATCTCTTTAATTCTTGTAAAAGCCATTTAGACATAAAAATTCTCGGCGCGTTACGTCACTTGCATTATCCAGTCAATGGCAATTTCGGTATCCTACTGTCTCATTTATATCAAGGTACTAAAGATCTCTCTCTAGTGTAATGAAAGATACGTTTACGGATTTAACTCTAAACTGACCTAGAAACTGTCACGGTACTTAAAACTATTGTTATCAAACCACGAATACTGTCACATTCTAAAAATATTTAAGTTTAGCATCGCCCTGGACATAGTCCTTACTATTGACTTGCAAAGCCCGCTCTGATTTGATTTCGTGGTCGGTCGGGCTCCGAGCAGACCCGATATAATTTATTTCCTAATAGGCCCCGTTTGAGAGTAGCACTCTCAGGCTTTTTCGCTTCTTTCACTGAACCCGTTTGAGGTACTATTTCGATACGTTTACCAGTGCTTTGATTTGAGTGATTTAGGTATGATCGGTAGCCGTGAAGTTTATTTTTCTTGAAATAAATCCTTTTAAGGCGGTTGGTTTCTTGTGGTATTTTTGGAATACTTTTTATATATGAGTACACTACCATGTTTTTTATTAAACTAAATGAACAAATTCGATATTGTATAATATGTTTAAGCTCACACCTTTCTTAATATGTCAATAGTGTATTTGACTACATAGTTAATCTTGTTTTAACATCAAGACAATGTTATTTTGTGTCATTATTATTATGTTGTTTGCTATTCCCAATAAAGTAAAATAAAAATGTTGATAGAATTACGTAGATATTTACGTAATTTAGATAATACGTGTCGTGAGATGCAGCTCGGTGAACCTTTTAATGATTTCAGAGTCCATTTTCTATATCTATGAATAATTTTATTAGTTAGGTTAGAAACTTATTGTATTCTTCTATTTATGCGATACATCGACGACTTTTGATACAAACATAATTACTATTGACATTACTCTTAATATTTATTGCAAAACAACTAGTATCGGTTGGCAGACCTCTGAAGTGCTTTATTTTTACTTTTTGCACTAGCCCAGACTTGTACCGAAGCAGTAGTATTTTTACATATTGGGACGTGTAAAAGCGCCTCCTGGGGTGTATTTGCAGAAATAAAACTGATTTTCAGTGATTTTAACTAGCGTGCCTTCCTAAGCACCACTGTAACCCGCTTGGCCCTTCCAGACCCAGCCAATTATATCAGATTATTCCTTAATTGAACACCCCTACCGGTAATCGAACCCGGGACTAGGGTAGCTCGTGGACCAACCACTATACCCACCAAGTCTTCAACAACATACCACAGCCACAATTTTACTGTTCATAACATTTTTATTATCCACCCACAATACGGTGCATTGTCTAATCCGGCCCGAAGGATCATAAAATTGCTAATAAAAGGTCAAAAGGCCGAGGTGGCCCGAAAAATGGGCAGAAATTATACAGCAGGCCCTTTTCTCTCAATCTTAATGCGATAACAAGGGCAATATATTAAAAAGGGACGAAGGATTGCTGGCCCTTACTACGGGAAGGTAACACACTATTTTGATACTATTCGAGAACTTTTTCTAATCGGATGAGTATTCTTCGAGTCTGGTATCGGTGTTTCCTAAGCCAATACAGGCCTCTGATGTACCTTTTCTTTATAACCAATGGGCTTGCTAGTAGGGTAAAATTGGGGGCTTCTGCATCGCGAACCGAGCGCAGCGAGGTGAGTATAGTATACAGAAACCTATAATATTGGTTACTGAACAATGCTACACCTGATCAGACAGACAACTAATACACGACTAATACTAGTCAAAGCAAAAATAAAGTAATCGCTTGTCTGTCTATTTATCTGACTGTCTAGTCAATTAGAGGATAGTGAGAGCGTACAAAGATTTTAGACAGTCAGATAAATAGACAGACAAGCGACTACTTTATTTTTGCTTTAACTAGTATTAGTCGTGTATTAGTTGTCTGTCTGATCAGGTGTAGCATTGTTCAGTAACCAATATAGGTTTCTGTAGTTCGAGCCTACAGTATTGGATAAATAGACGGGTAAAATTTTACCCTACTACTCTTGCTCTTGACTACATACTTAACTCTACGGCTAAGACGAAGCCTAAGATGGAGCGAGTTTACCCAGAAGCACTGGTTCTCCACACACCAGCGGAACACAGAAAAACTGTTTGGCGCTGGACTCCGGCAGGGGGGTAGCATCCAGGCAGTCTCTTACGAAGCCTACCACCGCAGAGGGATCTGTTAGCCGTCATCAGTGGTTAGAAAACCAAAGCAACCAAACCAGGGTGGACCACTAGGAGGTAGATCCCACCACGCCTACCGAAGCGCGACTAAAATTCCCCACCCTTTCCAGAGCCATGGCATTTTAATTTTTTTTTTATTTTTGATTTGATTTGAAAAAAAGGTTAGAAAGGCAGCCGTGCGCCATTTGTATGAGAACCGATATCGCCGCTTGCGCCCCACTAGGTACTCTTGAACGAGTTCTAAGAACGCCAATCAAGCGAATGGGGGCTATTACTAGTAAATTTGCCACTAGAGGCGCTAGTGTCGCGTGAGGTCCAATAACATTAATTTTTCACTGTTTTTAGCGGGCTTCGTTACGTAAATTATAATTTCTTTAATTTACCTGCTGGAAAGTGATCTCCTTCATAAAATATTGCAAATATGGATTATTTGGCGATTAATGTGAACGCTTTGAAAGCGAAATTAAGAAAAACCGGGAAAATAGGCGACCTCAAAGAGCAACTATTTCAGAAGTTAGTTTGTTAATATCAAGATAGTTATTTATAAATAATAAACCCTAATTAGATTCAAGATTTACACTTTGTTTCGGCGCCGATCGCCTTTGACAGCTATACCTCCGGACCTCAGTCGACAGTGGTGCCAACTGGTGAGCAAAGAAACGGTAGTCCCCATTCTTTTGACGTCGCCCGACCAATAGGGTCGCTTACAAACATTTGCTTATAACCTCTGTGGCGCGTCTGTCCCGCCTACATCGGGTTTCTAACCCTTTTGTTGTGCTCAGTTGTCATCGAAATGCAAATTTAGTATTATTAAACTGAACTTAATATTAACATTTTGTACTGATTTGTATTTTGTTACTGTGCCAAAGAATAAATTTAAAAAAAAATATGTTCTGTAGAACGCCCCGTTGGTCTAGTGGTCTAAAAACCGGGCCAAGATCTCGGGGTCCCAGGTTCGAATCCCGGATCGGGCAACAAAAAGTTTTGAATTTTCGAACGTTGCTCGGGTTTGTGATCACCAAACCCACATTTGGCAAGCGTGGTGATTATGCCAGTACACCCATCATTGCTGTGGTGACTTGGATTCAATGATGGAGGCCTTTTCCCTGCTGTGGGATGATTATAGGCTGTTACTGTGGCTATAATAATAATAGAATATGGTTGTAAACGGTTACACTATGTTGTTTCTGATCCCATAAAACAAACTCTATAAAGCTTAGTGCTTGGAACAATGTGATGTTTTGCGAGTTTGGTTTTAATTTGAGAACTTTTGAGTCAAGCAAATGTTAGGGGTCACAGAGCCGAGCCAACAAAATAGAATCAGGGACACGCCCAAACTGAATTAGAAATTTCCTTGTCAGATTGCGACCGCTCCATCATTTTGTTCGACCTTTGTCTTTCTTGTCGCCACTTTATCTATAAGTTCTAGCAAAGATTTCAGAAAAATCCTTACTAACACTATTTGCTAACTAACTCTAAAAGAAATGTTTTGAAGAGAGGCCTGTCACTCGTAACCTTTTAAGAGAGCAGTTCAAACTTCACTGATGTGTTTTTAAATACTTTATTTACGACCACAATGTAGGTACAGAGGATGTTAAATTTAAATACAATATGAGCATTATGAACCCTGTCGGGCACGCAAAAGGTTAATAAAAGTGAGACGCCATGATACACAGAAAGCTATTACAAATGAAATTAACGAAAATAATAAATAATATTTTATTTTGTTTTAACGGAAAATCAAGAAATAAAATAAAATAAGTGTGGAAAACTCACATGCCCCTTTCTCTTCCCAAAGTAAGTAACTATTTTCAAGCATTTTTTGAGGAAATCAGAAATAAAGAAGGTACCACACTAAAAGACCCCAGAAAATCTATAAAGACCCAGGAGCAGGCGTCGCCATGAAAACCGTTGTGTACGCCACCCAATCACAGAGGTTTCTTGTTTGATTTAACTTATTTGATGGTATACTTATATCATATAAGTTAGCAATACCTACCATCAAACCATGTATTGATTTATTTTATTAATTAATCATAACGGTTCCCACCAAATATAGAAATTAATCACATTATCTTACAAATACCAAAATACAATTAAATTAATTACGTTACATAAAACAACACATTTCAATTAGGTA
This sequence comes from Anania crocealis, assembly GCA_949315895.1. Classification (NCBI taxonomy): domain Eukaryota; kingdom Metazoa; phylum Arthropoda; class Insecta; order Lepidoptera; family Crambidae; genus Anania; species Anania crocealis. The sequence continues at coordinate 16,872,985 of OX438867.1, read as the reverse complement.
GGTACATCAAACATATTACATCGATTCCATTTCAAAAAATATTTTTAAATATTACAAACATATTTAAATTATACATAATGATTTCCAATCTTATCAAATTTAAACATTAATAAAAAGAAAAGGAGCTTAGTGGCTCTTTCACAGTATCCCAGGCATGCCCTCACCAGCTCAGTCCATCTGTCCGCGAACACATCAATTTGTGTGGCTGTACTCCGGAGACGGTAGAGTGCGGAGAGCATTGGTGGTTTCTGATTACCACAAATGAAAGTACTTTGATAGTTAGACTTATCTTTAAAGGATGGTGCAACTACAAGTGTTTTGTTTTTATTTTTATAATTTTTGGTTGTTTTTGTGCGTGTTTCACTCGGTGGCTCCATCGGAAGACCAGCGTTGTGTGCCCGCGCACAACATATGCTGAGGTGGACGCCTTTCTGCCGGGATCTTGAGACTCGTAGGCCTGTCCTACTTATTTGTGTTAATGTATTGGGCGTGTGCTTTTTTTTGTTATCTTATTCCTATTGTTTTTATTTTGCTACTTATTTTTGTACACCTTTATCGGCCTTAGAACTCTGGGTCTCGACAAATAAATGTTTCTTTCTTTCTTTCTTTTTCAAGCTAGAGCATAGTACAAACAGCAGCACACCTAGCTTGATACTGGTGCAGTGGTACTTATTCAGTAATAATAAGGGCGATTTTAAAACAAATATTGATGTGCAGGCTACAATACTATTCATGACAATATGAAATACGAATCAACCATATTTAAACATTATTGCAATGCGTGGATTTTGCTAGTAACATTTGGGAAGGCTCTGTCGTCTGAACACTTACTTTGTTCAGGTTACGAGTTAGTTTTTTATTGATGTTATATAAAAAACTATACCAGCGTCAAAAAATTGTCTCAACTAAAAAAGCACCCATTTAAAAAAAAACAATTTTCAAGACAAAGGCTCACTTACCATAGTGGCTTTGGCCTATCGTCGATAAGCGATTGAACGTTTTTGTTGTAGTCGTATTGTTAGTTTATTAAAAGAAGATACAAAATATAAACTTTATTTTGTATCAGAATCCTTAAAAACTTTTAACATTTGCTAAAAGAAGGTTACTTACAACAACAAAGGTGAGCCTCGGTCAACCTTTTAGCGAGATTTGTTAATAAGATGCGAGTTCAATATTTGAAAGTGCGTCAGAGTCGTTGGAAGTAGAAATATCAGAGCCTGTACTGAAAAAACGAAGTCTTCGATACAGAATTTACAAAAACAACACTCACGATGTAAAAATACAATGTGAAGGACAGTTTGACATTTAACTTTTTTTTGCTTTGTGATGTCCACACACCTATTTATAAAATAGAGAATAAACAATAAAGAATCGATTGCATTTATGAACACTTTAATGTAATGTTAGCTGGCCACAGTAAATAAACCATATTTTTATATCATTAGAACGAATAAACATTGAATAATACTTTTCATTTGACGGGATACACATATCGATTTGAATCGATTTTATGGAATGAACTATATTTTAGCAGCACTAAATCTTGAATTACACACCGGATGCTAGGATAGTCAACGTGTATATTATAATTATTTGATTTTCTTGAAGGATGATTGACACAAAAATAAAAAGAAGGAATTCCTGTTTAATTATAAAATAATTATTGGTTAATTTATTTTTTGTTAGCGTCATGTTCACGCTAGGCCAAATATGATCATTGCCCTTTAATTCAGAACTGTTCAGCCTTCGTGGCGTGATTAAGTAACAAACATACAATCTTTTTATATTTATAATATTAGTAAAGATTTATTAACGTATACAAAACGGATCTCACCTTGCACAGTAAGCAAGTCGCCAGCAAAAAGTCTAACATCCCAGTCAGACTTTAATAATTCGCGTCGGGTCGTGCTGGGGGGTGAAGGGGGGGGTAATTTTCATGGTAATTAGTCGCCGACGCTCACGGTGTCACCTGACGTGGGCGTTAGGGGTCCGCAATCAAATTATGACGGCCGCGGGTAGTGGAATCAAATTATCTACGTAAGTAGATATAGCCTTTTTGAGTCATCTTTTTGAGTCGTTTATATAGGTGTTGTTAATATCTAAGTGTAAACTAGGTAGGTACTCAATACGAACCTTATATTATATTACAAATCGGGGAACAGGGCTAGTAAATGATGAATTATAGCAATAGCTAGAATATGTAAAAAGTATAATGACTTCACGACCTCCGTGGCGGAAAGGCGTACACACCGGTTTTCAAAGTGTCGCTTGCTCCGAGGTCCCAGGTTTTATTCCCATAAGGGGTAATGTAGAAAAAAAGTGTTTTCCTACATTTCATCGGGTCTGGGTGTTTAGTATCTTTGTTGTTTCGGATTCCACAATACGAGTGCTTTAAAAGTTATCACTTTGCGGTCTGAAATTATTGTGTTGTTGTCCACATTTATTTATTACTAGCGGACCCGACAGACTTTGTCCTGTCTTAATCCCTCAACCCCCAGGAGGCAGGCGCGTGCCGCGATAACAATTGATTTCAATTGTGTCTGGAATAACTCACGATCGAGGGATTAACTATGAATATTGATTTCAAATTGGTATGATAAATAAAAAAAATATTTCAGATACAATTTTTTTATCGACATTGCAAATACTGACCGAACTGGAAATTGTAACCGTTTGCAGCACGCATTCTGTCAATTATGTCAAACGCCATAATGTTACTTTAAAAAAGTTTAAATTGTCAAAAGCGCTAAGGTTACATTACAAATAATTTAGTATGGTGATTAAGTTTTCTTAAATTTTCTAATTTTACGCGCAATTTCCTTATTTTTTTCTTTCATAAGAACACTCTCCTGACAATAATAAACGAAACAAAAAAGAATTAGCGAAATCGGTCCAGCCGTTCACGCGTGATGCGATGACCAAGGGAAATGGGGATTCATTTATATTAAATAGATTATTAAAAATACAATGATGTGAGTGACATGACAATAAGCAATCATTATTGTAATCTAACTTAAGTCACCAAATTAATATTCAAATTTGCCCACATACGTTGAGTATTTCATATATAAAGTTTATTTCAAAACCTATATTCACGTTGATTTGAATTCATATAATACCTACCTGTATAATTTATCACGTCTCTATCGTGCAAGTTGCTAATTAGTCAAAACTCAATACTATCAATAATTGCAACATTTGAATACAAGTATGCAATATATATACTAGATATACCGTTCCAATATTAATGTGACATACCTGAAGTTTCCTGCAATCCTGTACACATAGTGCGACCTAGTTATTCAAATGGTGGATGCTATTAAATTGAAGGCTGTTGCGCCGAACTATCTTTTGAAAGGCGAATATTGCTGAAACGGCAGCCTAACGAATGTCGTTCGTTTGCGATCGTTACGAGTATTGGTTAGGACTCGACACGTTTAGTTCAAGTGTTTTGGAAAACATTGAACATCTAAAACGCAGTTTCAAAAAGACAGCAGTCGCTGATCAGTAAACAGAATGCCAGAATGACTATGTGTTATTTTTTGTCGCAGTGAGAAAACGGCACAATCAAATTACTTTTAAGTATGTCGCCATGGTTCGCTCCAAATTTGTTTATTTTAAAAAAAATTTTTGCAATTTGCGAAATATAGAAGACGGTCACAATTCGAATTGTAGTTTTTTTTATGTATATTTTACGCATGATTTTTGATGAAGTAATACCGATTTCGACGAATTTCTTATCGATGAGATACTTCAAAGGTCTCATTCAAAATTTTGGTTGACAGCATTGAAAAAACTTAATTAACTAATGAAAACAATTACCAAAAACACCATGCACCGAATCAAACTTGGTGGTTAATACACGCTTTCCTCAGTTCTGGTGAATCTGTGGATAACAGTTTTTATTTAAATTCCAAATAAGACCAACGGCTTTTAAATAATATTCTAATATGGCAACATTTCCTTACAAATTCTTTACATTAAATCAAAAATATCGTCGTCTCCGTAAAGTCACACTTAGAAATAGGGTTCAGATTCGTTTGAATTGGGTTTGTCCTTTATGCTCTATTGCTGGAAGAACTCGCGTGCAGAGCGCTAAATGTCAAACAAGTTTGCTTCCTTATACAGAATGTCTACGGAACCACATAACATTGAACGACTCGACTTTCCCTGGAAGCAACCGTGCAGTGTGCCTTTTTATTTATGTTTTGGGGGGTTGGTAATTATTAACATGGTATGTCGCGACGCTGGTTTCCTTGCGTTAAGCATCAGAAAGCGTATTTTTCTTTATTAATTTTTTATGAGAACGCCTGAACTGTGTCCTGTGTGACGTTGGAAAAGTTAAACATTAACTGAACTTAACTTAACTACTGGAGTAATTTAGGCTTGGTAGTTTTAAAAGAGGGTTTAGAAAATGAAATTTATATGAGTTATAAGAACTACTTTGATGATGACGGTGTTCCTGGTGTAAAGGCTACAGCAAAGTGAATGCAGCACTATTTGAATGTTTGCCTGTTCAATGTAAATACAAGAAAATCAACTTCAAATTGGAAAGCACCCCCTAAACTGTGTCTAAAATTATTAAATTAATATGAATTTTCGAAAAACATGTTCCTGTTTACATCTTAGAGCCAATAGCATTACAGATTTTTCTTCCAAGTCCGTTCAACACTTAACTTGAGCTCAGTTGTTTAAAACGCCCTGTTGGTCTAGTGTTTTAAATACCGAGCCAAGATTTTGGAGTCCAGGGTTCGATCCCTGGGTATTTTAAGGTGTAGTTAGATACATAGGTTCACGGTTGGAAAAAGACCTCGCTAAGGAAGGATTTTGCATTTATTGCCACACTGGGTAAGCGAGTCAGCGTAAGTTAGTGGAAATAACTGATTCAGTCCCCTCCAACGACACCCATGGGACGAGATCGATGGTGTTATTATATGAGGCCTACATCCCTTTTGGGATGGTGGGATCTACCTCCTAGTGGTCCTCCCTGGGCACCGGCATCATAGGTTTTCTAACCAGTAGTGACGGCTAACAGATCCCTCTGCGGTGGTAGGCTTCGTAAGAGGCTGCCTGGATACTACCACCCTCCTGCCGGAGTCCAGCGCCAAACAGTTTTTCTTTGTTCCGCTGGTGTGTGGGAGAACCAATGCCACTTTCTGGGCAAGCTCACTCCATCTTAGGCTTCTTCTTAACCGTATAGTTAATATGTAGTCAAGAGCAAGACTATTGATTATTAAAAAAAATGCTACTACAAAAACGATATTGCAAAGTATTTAGTATTCGTAAATGTTGTAATTGACATGAATACATTACGTAATTACCCCTACACTCGATCCTGACACAATCCGCTTTAAATTAACAAAAACACGAAATTAACTTGTTGTCCAAAATGTTTCATGAAGTTAATTTTCCGCCAAAATCATTTCGTCCCGCACCTACACTATTTCGTCCAATTTTGTTAAATGTTACAATCTGTTCAGATACACTGCCCCAGTTTATTGAACTATTATAATTTTGTCACTGTTACGCTTTTTAAATTTTGTTTTCACGTTAAAATTAACAATAATATCAAGAAAATGGAACCACCGAAAAGCATTTTGTGCGTCGAAATTTTGCGTCAGCAATTTCTTGTTTGTCAATATAAATGCATAAAATATTCGTCTGTTAAAAATATCTTTGTGTAAGTAATTGATTACAAAACCATTTCCAAAAAAATTACACTGTCTCCTTGAAAGCCCGAATAAGTTTAGAAAATATTGTTTCCTGAATTTACCCGACCGGGAATGGAATCCGGGACCATTGTGGTAGGTGTGATGGTGTGGTGGCTACTACGCACGACCCGGTGGTCGTCGTGATATGTATTCGAATCATATTTGATTGTGTCCTGAGTACTTAGTTGGATAGCTGCTATATCTGTCCGGAGTTAGGTCGGCATGCATTGCCAATTCTAGTGATTAGAGTTAATGCCCACAGTGTAATTAGGCTTGCTCTAATACCCATAGAACACATCACTACTAATACAGTCATAGCACACGAGTAGATAGACGAAACAGAGTTTAAGCTTCTCTTAAGGCAGTTTTGCGCGGGAAACGAAAAGAGAATGATGTACTTTGTTTTGTAATTTTGTGAAATTATCCTTAACGGCATTTATTGTGATATAGTAAAGTAGTGGTACTTGTATTATTATAATAATGTGTCAGCAAGAAGAATAAATCAAATAAAAGTGAGAAACAAGGAAAGGCGCTCCTATTTTTCAGGCGTAAAGCTCCTGTGATCATTGAAATGTATTAAATTTTAATGAGTTAGGATAGTTTAGGGTTAGTTTAGTTTAAGTTATAATGTGTGTAAGAATTTGCACTAATGACATGGCAGCATGGTCTCAGACCTATATCGATTCCGAAAGGAACAAATAAACAAAACAAAATTAAGCTTCGAACGTCAACTTGTAACAATGATTTTGTTAACTGGCTGTGCGAGCGTAAACCGGTTTTTTCCAGTCTCACGCGTGCCAGTGGTCACGCACACATGCCCCGCGCGCTTGTCGTAGTGCAACCGATATTTAGCTGAAACTCTGATCGGGTTGTATTTTTATTTATTTTTATTTTATTTTATTACAAGATCCACAGCTCTAATTACAATAATTAAATTAACTTATTAACTAAACTTACAGCCAATAACGAATCTACTTTTTAAATTTTGTAACTTTATAATCGTCCGACAATCGCATTCCGAATTAAATAACGAAAGAATTTAATTTTTATACAACATCTTTAAGAAATCTTAAATATTTTAAACATGGGCAACCTTGATCAACCTTCTTTCTTTCTCTGATGTGTTTGTCCGTGTATGGCGCGCGCGCGCGCCGGTATGTCTGTTTATGTGTTTGTGTATGTGTCTTCGTGTGTGTGTTTGTATGTACATATTAATTATTAACCATTAACCATTACATTTATAATCATGTGGTCAGCATTCAGCATTTTGGCAGAAGCAAAGGCTTTTTATACACCGTGCTTTATAAACCACCTGAAAACAGAAGCTGCTGATGTATAACATCATAGCAGTGTTATTTATGTGTTTCAACATTAATAGCTGAATCAATATTTTATATTTATTTAGGATTATTTGTATTGATAAAAAAATAATATATCTCTTCCAAGATGTTACACATAATGGTTACATAACGTAAGTTTAATTTTTTAGGTATTTGAAAATGTACGGTGTTTTACTGAAGCATTTTTTTTTTGGGAATAAAAATTCTCTAATGCTAAAGCATATTCCAAAACTGTATATTCGTACCTCATCTACCTGTTATGTGCATGTAATTTTCAGGTCTGCAGGCCGCCTACAGCTTATGCCTTTATTAAACGTAGCTCGAGTCATTAACCGTTGCCCCTGCTGAGACAGAACAACCCGCAATAACAACTATGATTAGACATTCTTCAATGGTCTTTCAAAACTCTTTTATGGTTTGCGTCTACAAACAAAAGAGTTTTAGGTTATGTGAAATTAAATTGATATATAAAAGCGTTTCTGAGATTTCGATGTTTGGAAAAATAAATTACCGCTAAGTGTGGTGCCAGCACTAAAATATTATCAACATCCATACCAGGGACCGGAGAACCCCTTTTTAAGGGTAACCCTATTAAAAAGGAAAGCCTATTAAAAAGGTTACCCATGTGATAGGGTTACCCATGTGATAGGGTTACCCATTTGATAGGGTTACCCATGTGATAGGGTTACCCATGTGATAGAGTTACCTTTGATTGTGTTAGCTTATTAGTTCGGTAACCTTTTAAATAAGGTTTAACCGCTTACCACAAATTATGGGTTGTTCATAGAAATTAAAATAGCCTAACAGCATTCCAAAACACTTTATAGGGTAGGCCTAATAAGGGGTTTTCAGTATTGGTAAGCGTTTACCTGGATTAATCGTATTGTTTGGCTTAGCATATCGTTAGAGTAAGCCCGTTGATAAGTTTACCTTTCGAATAGGGGTTTAAAAACAAGCCTATTAAAAACCCGAACAAATACCCCTTTAAAGGTAAGCGGTTCCGGTCCCTGATCCATACACGTAAGGGTGTAGAAGCGACCAGCAGAGTACCTCTTGCCAGAAGAAGATAGGCTCTGTTACAAAATCACGCCAGAACGAGTTAGCAGATCTGGATGAAAGTTGACACGGAAATCTATATTATTATGTTTTTATATTAAAGAATGTCGTGTTAGTTACACCATTTATAACTCGAGAAAGTCTAGACCAATCTTCTAAATATTTGTGTTCTTGAAAACGTATTCGTCGGGAATAAGATGATAAGTATTAAAAACGTTGAGAAGTCCAACATGAAGAAAGTTTATTTGTTCATTAGTTTTTCCAACCTTGCCATATTTTAAGACTTCGAAATCACATCAGAATCACAATCAGAAGTTCGCGGGGTCAGCTAGGTAAGTAGGTTATGTATTGTTATATACGTGGGATAGTTTTTCCACGCGTACGAAGGGTAATAGCTAGAAAAACATAAACAAGGCATGCTCAGCCTGCTTTTAGAATCACATAAATTAGGTCAACCGATTACATTATAATACATTCTTCAAGATAAATATCAGTAAGATTCATAGATAAACAATAATAACAAACAACAAAAGATATACACAACAATAGATACAAAAATAACACTTCAAAATGTCCACGATTGAATAAAAGTAATTATTGTTAATATGTTTAGCAACAACCTTAATGCAAACTCAACCTTATTCACATGACTTAAAATTGAATTTAGGAAACTGACAGACAATAACAAACGCTCATTTATCGGAAACATTTTTCTTTTATGTATTTATTATTATTGTGAGTTTAGTTAATTTTAATAAAAGATAATATCATAAATGAAGTCCACAAACAATGGCAACACTGCAAAGACTCCAAACACAATTAGCTCATATAGCGTGAAAAGGAACATAACTGAAGATAAAAATTAGAGGCGGTTGTTTTTTAAGTATATTTTTAAATTACCTACTTTAAGACGAATAACACCTTAGTCTAGCTGTGACCATCAACCTAATATTTCCATAAAGTATTTAACCAAAATAAACGCGAATTAAATTCCGTAAACATATCATTCAATGTATTAAATTACACAAGATCGTACGAGTACATCGTTGTTAAAGGGATATTTTAAATGGTGATTTACATTTAAAATATTCTTTAATCGACTGTTGTACAGACATAATATAGACAAATTAAAAGTATGTTAAAACTTTTATAGTTCCGCTAAACGTATGACGTTGTATTACACAATATTAGTCAGAAGTGAATACATACTTTTGCAAATGCCTGTACTTCAGGGATCATAGTAGTTGAAACAGAGACAAAATATCAAAATAACCTAAAAAAATAAAGTCCATTTAATTGATCTTGTAACAATTAACTGCTATTAATAATAAACTATATCTATTTTGGTTGTTTGCAATACTTTAACTCCGTCCAATATTCAATAAGAAATATTGGTTCTCACTATGCCACTTTACCGAGACCTACCCAAAATCGAGTAAAATAGAGTCTACATTTTATACAAATATTCTGACACATTGAATCGTATGAATTACTCAAATCAGTATTATTTTACTTTTTTATAGCAACAACAAAGTCAGGTAAGATACCTGTCTTGTTATGGTTATATTTTTTGAAATCATCATCATCATCTTACCCAAACGATGCCTACCTCAGGATATTATAGATGTCCCCTAAACATAGGCTTCGCCTGATTTTTATACAGAGTGTAACAAAAAGCTTAACGAAGCCGAATACTACGTATTCTACCCATTTTTAAGATCTTTTTTTTCCAAGACACCTTACCTGGGAAATGAATTGTTACTGAGATATTGAAGGTCAAAGTGAATGTTTTTGTCAAGATTTTCCATGAAAATCTTCTGTTTGTTGTTATTAAACTTTTTTCTTTAGAGACACGATGAAAACTTTTAGAACTTTTTCAACAAAAACGCTTTAAAAAGAGCAACCTGCAATGAACCGCGCGCACGCACATCTAATTGTATGAAGGTAGGTTACAATCCTAGTCTGTAGCGCTTCGTGCGCGCTATACATTGCAAGCAATAAATACTTGCTTTATTTTAAGGCCTAATAAAATCGTTTGGCAGCGATTATTTTTGTTACATACCATTTGGTTTGATGAAACGAATGCGAGGTTTAAGGCTTCGTTAAGCTTTTTGTTACACCCTGTATACATGATGAAATTTTAATCACCTTCCAAATTTTAATATATCAATCTACGAGACTAAAAACAAATGATGTATTTTTTCTTTTGGTATAACCCAGTATAAAAATGTCAAGATAAAGCATATAGAAAATGTCCGCCAAAAATCTAATATGTTTGATAGCCGGCCTAGCAACACTTTTTTTACGCGTTACGCATCTTATTCATTCATTGCGATACTATTCATAGGTTTTTGATTTTCCCTTTATACCGGTCTAGGTTTTCTTTAACAGGTCTAGTACCGTAAAAATTGAAAACTATATCGCGTAAAATATTTTCGGTTGACAACTTGATTTACATTTTTTACTTCATAAATAGGCTCTAAATACGTTACTGAACGCCTGTAAAAATTTTGGAAACTAGTTATAATTTCACCTGTATAGGGTAAAGATTAACTTACAACTACAACGGAAATCTTAAAGTAAATCCTACACATTATACAGGGTGTATCTAAAAAATGGGTAATTACTGAAGGGTGTTGCATAATCTCCTTTGATGAGTCCTTAGTAAATTTCTTATATTGATGTAGCACTAAATTTTAATATCGAGTAAAAATAATGTTTAATAATAATATCGATAACGTGCAGCACACTACTAATTCAGGTTCATTACCCTACTAGGAGTAATACTAACCAACCACCTCCTCCCTCCTGGTTATCTTTTTCGTATTCACAAACATGGACTAGCCGACAATAAGTCATGTTCGCCTAGTACATTTTTATCCCTATACACAGTACACACACGCACATACTCAAAGTTCAATTTTTTACGTACGAGACAAAGTCAAACAAATCAAACAAATAAACGAAAATAACTAGCACAAAACACAACCATTTTATCATGACGGTTTCATCATTCAATCAATAAAGTTTATTTCGAAAGTATTATTAAAGTTTAGCTACTTTACCTACAATAGTGGCTCAACATGCTGTCCGCCTTCTTATATGAAAATCTTGCCCGCCTTGATATGGCCTGTATGGCATTTCGCACCATTGTAGGCGTTATGATAGCGAACACAGACCGCACACGGTTTTCCATTTCAGACACTGAATGGCAGTCCGTAAAATCAAATAAACTTTGTCCTTCACATAACCCCACAAAAAAAAGTCTAGTGGCATAAGGCCGGACCTGGTGAACGTGGCCTCATCCGTCAAAATTACCCGGTTTACGTAGTTGGAGTCGGCCTCCAGCTGCGCGAGATACCACTCGCAAAACGTGATCCGAGGCGCGAAGTCATTCGTAATTAGTTCCTGGGTACGACGGTAGTGGTACGGGTGTTGACCATCATCTTTGAGTATTCGCCACACTGAAATATGGCTCATGTTGAGTCTCACCCGGGCACGCCTTGTACTGGTTGTCGGTTCACTTTCGAAAAGCTGCAGAACCTCTTCTACACGTTCTTCATTAGTATTCGGACGCCCACTGCCACCCGAATGATGAAAGGAACCCGTAGAGTGGAGACGAGTCACCATGTTGTGAAAGCACCGATACGACGGCAGACGTCGCCTTTCAGCTGCCGGCCTACCATTGATGAATCTTTCCCGATAAAGATCCCATGCTCGAGCTAAATTTCCATCAGCTCGACCTACACACAACATCATTTCATAGTATTCTGCATTAGAAAACACAGACCTTTTTATAACACACACGTAAACACAGATTTCGCAACGAAAACGCCAGTAAATCACACCGAACACGCACAAAGCAAATGAACGACTGAAGTACCTACTTTGTTGCCAACTGCTACTTTCATAATTTAACCCAAAGGTACTGAAGTATGTACCTTCGCAACTAGTTCTTAGTTAGATTGGGATAATTTTAATCATCACGTCTTATTGATTACAATAAAACAATCGATTTCTTCGTTTTATTTGTACAAACACTAATTTCAGATAATAATTTATCTAATCTACCTACTACGAGAACCAAATGCATTCATGCGTAAAAGGTGTTAGAAAAAGTAGCTAATAGTTTTCAAAAACTGTAGCTAACCAACAGCATAAGTAGCTACCTACATCTAGCCACAAAGTAGCAAAATTGGCAACACCGCAAAGAAGACCGCCTCGCGTCGCCGCAAAGCGGGTGGCTCGCGCGCCGGCAAACTATCATGGCGGAGATTTGTCGGCGCTTGTGTCGGCGCGGGCGCAATCCATTGTTCTCGTGGTCTTGGCAACGAGTGCGCCCTGGTACTCGGCATGAAAACTAGTAAAAAAGAGAATCAACTTTTATCAAAAAGTGTCCGTCAAAAGTCCAGGACCAAATTAAAAGATGGCGCTAAATTAGAAATGTAAAGATTTTAAAAATTGTGCTACAAATTTTTAGAGTAACATTTTGATGCATGGTTTTCATAGTTGTAATCTAAAAAACTTATTAAAAGGCGTATTACAGGCAAACATAATAATTTATTACCAACAGTACAATATTAAATTAGAAACAAATAGAAAAAACATATTTTCAACATAAAATAAAACGTAGATTTTAACTTCAGTATCAAAGTATGTAATAGGTGAAAAATTTATTATTATAATACTGTGAAAACAATAATCGCAATATTCTTATCGTTTCAAATTCCAACCTAAACTAGCGCCACCTGTAATTTGCTATTTACAACAGGTGGACACTTTTTCTCATACAAGATGGTTCTCTTTTCTACTAGTCTTCATGTACTTAGCTATAAGTGGTCGTCAACAGTTGGTAACGTGTATTTTTGTTTTTTTAAGATTCAATTTAGAATTTCTGTTAAAAATTATTTACATTTATTTATAAACTTAATTGTAAAAATAAGGTGTACAAGACATAGACGTACGCAAAAATATTTTTCTTCTAGTTAAACCTAGTTGAGTTTAGTTTACGTAAGGTTCTGCTTCTCGTGCTGGTGGCATATCATGTTAGCAGATTTACCTTTTTAAGTTAGTTAACGGCCGGTCCTAATAACCTATCTATCTTCAGTTTTGGCATATCGGAGATAGAAAACAACTTCTGTCTTTGTTTCTCTGGACGGCAAAATCAGAGACAGAAGATGTTTTCTATCTCCAATATGCCAAAACTGAAGATAGATAGATTATTGGGACCTGCCGTAAGTGGATAACCTACAGAACGCAAAAGCTGATGCTATTTTCTGTAAGTTTCGATAGCCAGTATTTTTTTTAAGTAAGGTAATTTTTGATTTTCATACAACAATTGATTCGATTCGAATATTTGATCAAGCGATCAACCAAGTATTCAAGTAAGTTAATCTAACTAAAACTTTTATGATAAATGAGACAATTTGTTGTCTTATGATGACCTGCTTTTTTCACTTGCCTCCTAGGTGTAGTTAATCAAATTATCATCTGCAAAGTTTAATTTAATTTAAAAACAACAAAATTTCAAAATGTTGTTTATCTCTTTCGTCTGTTTGGTTCCGCAAGAAATTGTAAAAACCAAAATTCGTGGGCGGGAACAGTGATGTTGTCCTAGTACTCCATTACGTAAACGCCTTAATCTAGTGATTCGAGTATGGAACTCGGTGACCGAAGGTTCTAGGTTTGATTTCTAGGTCGAAAATAAAACATCAAATGTTAAAATAGCGGCTCATAAAGTCTGACACCTGGGTGTATTATTGCATACAAGCTAAGAAAAATGGAGTTCTCTTACTTCATTCTGCCGGTTATTTTAACGATTTTAAGTGTATGGTGTATGCTCAAGGTCAATGTACAATGTATTTTACCCGATTTCCAAAAGTGACGATGAAGTTTTTTTCTTAGCTTCTTTCTTGTTTTTTAAACAAACAAATGAACTAATTAAATAATTATTGAGGATTGGCAGCTTAAGGTCGGAAATAAAAAAGTTTTTATTTTATACGGAACACACTAAAGAATCGCTACCAGGAGTAGCAGACAGGAGTAAATTTATCTATGATTTATGAGGTTATTGACTCGCGCAGCTGATGGAACATTGTGGAAATTTCGATAAATTCATAACGATATTTTTGAAAAACTTTGATATAAGTTTTTTCCGAAACCATGGCAGCTAGAACAAAAGGGACAGCGATAGATATTTCAGTTTCATTCACTTTCTATGGCGTTTCAGGCATTACTCGTTTTTTTGAAACACCTTGTAGATAGCCTACGTCACCCAAACGAGCAGGCTAATTTATCTCGTCGTAGATCCGTAGCCGCTACGCCGTAGCGCTTTGTAGTCGTCTACGCCGCTACGACGCCTATCTACGATCAATGCTACGGCAAGTACGGGTTTGTTGTATTGTCAAATTTTCTTGATACTTTTTTACAGGTGTTAGGTAAATGGTATATTAAGCCGAAACCATCCCATATGCAAATAAATAATATGGTGAAGTCAGATATTGATATCATCTTTTTTTTATGCAAACTATAATTTTGAGGTTCCAGTTTGTATGAAAAATAAAATATTTTTTTCAAAAACGAATATGTCAAATTTTTGACTTCACCATAGTATTTATATGCAAGGAAAATAAAAGTTTTAGATGCTTTGCAAGTCTTGCAGAACGGGAAGAACGGCAGAAGACGGGAACAACGGCTAATATACCTTCCTAAGCAATACTCTGACCCTCTAACAGACCCAAGACACATTTAACCACAGAACATGGAAAGGTTAAAAAGGCTGTCACGCGCCATTTGCATGAAAACCGATGTTGCCGCTAGCGCCCCATTACATATAAACGAGTTAAAAGAACGCCAATCAAGCGAATTCTTTTCACCTCAAAACAAACCAATCACAGCGCTCACGTTTTGGCATAAGTATACGCATTTGCTCATAACCTCTGTGGCGCGCCTGCCCCGCCTACATCGCCTTTTCAACCTCTTTCCATGTTCTGTGCATTGAACCTACAACTAACCGCTTATTGGGCGACTGAAATAACAATTGAGGAACCAAGGCATTTTTGTATCGACGAATGTATTTAAGGCTTTTGTCACTGAAAACCAGCTGAGTTTCATCAATATTTTTGGGTATGTACCTGCAACATACGAAAGAGTAGAGTACAAACAAAAACATTGATGAACCTTCGCTGGTTAACAGCCTTGAATGCACATACATGCAAAAACAATAGCACATGCGATGTCTTGCTAGCTCAATGGGGACTACCGTTTCTTTGCTCACCAGTTGGCGCCACTGTAGACTGAGGTCCGGAGGTATAGCTGTCAAAGGCGATTGGCGCCGAAACAAAGTGTTATATCTTGAATCTAATTAAGGTTATATTGTTTATAAATAACTATCTTAATATCAACAAACTAACTTCTGAAATAGTTGCTATTGAGGCCGCCTATTTTTGCGCTTTTTCTTAATTCCTCTTTAAAGCGTTCACATTAATCGCCAAATAATCCATATTTGCGATATTTTACGAAGGAGATCACTTTCCATCCGGTAAATTAAAGAAATCATAATTTATGCAACAAATTCCGCCAAAACCAGTGAAAAGTGAATGATATTGGACCTCACGTGACACTAGCGCCACTAGTGGCAAATTCACTAGTGATAGCCCCCATTGGTCAGAGCAGTCTCTCAGTAAACTGTTATTCTTCTAATAACGGTATGTATACTCTGCACACCAATGAGATTTTAATGTATAGATATGTTATCTTCATAGTAATTCGCGTATTAAATATGTTCCGAGCAATCCAAAAATGCACACATCGACAAGATTCACTGATAAGCAGAACAAAAGATGCGAAATAGCAAGCAAATGATCTTTTATTTGCGTGCTATTTCGCATCTTCTGTTATGGCTATAATTTTTAATGATTTACCGCTTGTGACTGCACTCGACGAGGACGTTGTAAAAAACTCCCTAATTGGGCCGTATTTGAGTCTTCACATCGCGCGCGCTCATAACATATCTGCTTCGTTTAAAATAATATCATTGCTACACATACTACAGTCACTCGTTTATACAATAACAAAGGGGGTGGTGGGCGATGTCGCCCCTACAAGTAAATTTTATAGCCTCTAAAGCAATCATTAATACACGTTTTAGTACAAAGAACAAAGCTTTGCGTCTGAGTGAGTCTGAGCGATTATTTTTATTCAGACATTGTCTGCGCTGTAAAAGACGTAAATAACGCCACTTTGAGTTTACAATTTAATCTATCGTCATTTTGTTTTTGTTGAGAATGCAATCAAAACATAAATACTAGAACTCGACATTGTTTTGCTGCGTTTAAATTATTGTAAATGTAACCTAAAATTTTTATGAAAGTGTTTACTATAAATTGTTACTTTATTAGTAGAAAGTGGGGGTTTTTCGCAGATTAGCAGTGTCATGGCTGATAAATGCTGAGCGGGAGACCTTTTCTATTCTTCTCTATTATACATAGGCTTAATACTCCTTTCATTGCGTAACAGGTTTTTTTATAGAAGCTAGTAATATTTTGTTAAAACATTCAAATTTATCCTAATGCGCAAGGTTCTTACAGAAGTTCAGAAATGACTGTACGAACTTCGATCCAAGCTCACCATCGATAGTACAGATGAATACGTAAAAATCCCAGCAATAAGAAACAGTGATGTTGTAGGAAAGGTTATTTACCAAAGACCAGCGGTGGACTGACGCGGCTTAATATGATGGTTATCACAAAGATAGTAAGAAGAACCTATGGCCGTTGGGGCTGAATAGTTCCGGAATGGCGACCGCGCACCGGATAGCGATCTGTGGGTAGGTCCCCAGGACCAGGGGCTTTATTCAGCTATTTCAATCGCAGTTCGATCGTGATTGAATTGGACAATTTTGACATTTAGCCTAAATTAGAACTGTCAAAAACCTGCTATTCAATTACGATTGTGATACGGTTTGGTTACGCGAATTAGGGGCCAGGAGGTCCGACAATCTGATGAAGGTTGCGCGATGTTGCGAGATCCTAAGAGGAAGCTTATGTCCACCAGTGGGCTTCGATTGGCAGAGATGACGATAATAAATAAATATTTTTAGACATACCACACTGGGCCACACAGAGCCATCTAGTCCCTAACTAAGCTACTACTAAGCTTAAACATTTGGGTACTAGACAACCGATAAACTTACTCATATACTTTTTTTGTGTATACATACCTATAATACATAGAAAACACCCAGATAAGTACAAACAGACATGTTCATGCACACAAATGTTTTTACTGTGCGGGGATCGAACCCGCGACCCATGGCTCAGAAGCAGCGTTTACTACCACTAATCCAACTGGTTGTCCCAAGAAAAATAACATTGAATGGTGTGGTATGGTGTCGGCACATTAAAGCAGTAGGTTGATATGGGCTTATAACAATCACACCAAAACACAGAACATGGGAAAATGTTTAAAAGCCTGCAATGCGTCATTCGCGCGAAGTCAAAAGAAACCAATCACAGCGCTCACTTACATTCATGCTTGGGCAGAAATTTAAGCATTTGCTCATAACCTCTGTGGCGCGCCTGCCCCGCTATCACCTTTCTAACTTTTTTCCATATTCTGTGCATCAAAATGCCACCCGAACAATTCTGAGGTCGAATACTAGTTCGAACTAAGTGCATCATTTTCTATTAGCAGCTAAACATCGCTAGCCGCCGTATCGCTGTATAACAGTTGTTTAATACCCCTATATGGCTCATTTGGCAAGCTAACTGCTCTAATGTACTAGATTAAGGCCAAAAATTACATTATCTCCCCCTATGTTGTATTACACGCATTGTACTCGTAGTAACGTAAGATCTGGTAAATGTGGCATTCATTAAGGCTAATAGTCAGACGTTTCAATCCATCTTTCACATAGAGTTTCTCAGCTATTTTGTTTGTTGTTTTATCGGCAATCCTTCGATCCATCTTTTAAATAGTTGCTCAGCTATTTTATTTGTCATTTTCCGGTTTTGTCGGAGATTGCAGTATGGTCAATGCAGGAGAGAAGATGCTGTGGTCCATCTTCTAGATGGTATTCCTTTAATCGTCTCTAACGCCACCTGCAGAAAGGGAAGTGTACGTCACGAACGTACACTTCCCTTTCTGCAGGTGGCCTATTAAACTAATAGCAAACAAAGCACAAAATACTATTAATACTTAAAAAAATCTCAGCAATAGTCGTGACTAAAGTCTTATCACGTTTTCGGCGCAGACCCCGAAACTGGGACGTACGAGAGCATATAGACCTATTACACAACATTAAATCCTTTCAATCTACTCTGAATCTTGTATGCCCAAAATATTATATGTAACTATGTACTGTTTGTTTTCCTACAATAAAAAAATATAAATAAATAAATATAATACAAAATCTTACCGAAGAAAATGGGCGTTCCCGATAAGCCAACACGCTATTATCTGCGTACAAGAAACATTTAAACACAAAGTTATAAAAAGCCTCTACTTAAACTCTACCTCTACCTCTACCTAAACTTAATCAAATACATGACAGAAATTATCATCTTCGCAAACAACGACATAGACCTACCATAGGGCTATTCGCAAACTCGACGCAACCCTCGACAAATTGTCGGTCTATGTGGTAGAATAGACTAATCAGATCATAATTTGGTTTGCGGTTGGCTTTCTATAACCTTTCCATTGCAACAGCCATCTATTTTTCTTTCTGCCAGCTGCCACTGCCAAGTGATGAACCTTACAAGAGAACTAAGATAACGAACATCGAAGAACTGCTCAGTTAAAGTATAGTTATTAAATAAAATAAAATATGGCATTTGTTTTTACAGCCTCATAGTATTTTAACGCGAACATGTATATAGCTTTTGTTTGAACAAATAACACTTGAAGAACACATAACGTGAAGTAAATGCGGAGACGGGTAAAATTTTATAGGCCGTCACTTTTAATGTGTTGGCTTACGATTTTATTGAGCAGATATTGATCGTGGGGGTACACATCAAAGATGGGGGGATGATGTACCTGCTTAGTGTGACTTGGTTATGCATGTTTGACATAATCTTTCTACTGAACAAGGGAGCTTGACGATTCTTTGCGTAATACGATCAAAATAATAAAGATACCCTACTCTTCGGAAATTAAAGGGGCGCACATGTCACAGCAGACATACATATGATAAAAAAATATTTCTACTGGTAACTACGAACTGATCGACGCAGATCGACCATGCATCCACCACATAACAGATGGTACGGTGTAAATGGTAGGCCAAGAAAGGTTAAAAGTCACTTGCGCATCAGGTACCAACAGGGTTGATTTTCCCATGCAATTATATTTTGACAGCTACTTACATGAATACGTCATAGTCTCTATCGCTATTTTACTGACACATGAAATTTTTACAAAACTGGCACACCAATTTCTCGGCCGACCGTACCAAAACTCTATCTACATCATAGACATCTACATAGTGCGCTCGAGCAACGCACACACAGACACCGCTCACGGACACGATATCTCGGACCGGTCGACCAGGGCCCCAATTCCGCTAATTTACAAATGGCTCAATAGAATCGTAATTGCATCTCAATCGTATATTTTGACATTACTACCTTAATAAATGTGTAAAAATATTCAATTGAGATGCAATTACGATTCTTTTGAGCCATTTGTATATTATCGGAATTGGGCGGCATTGCGAACGCGAGTGTCATCCGCTTGAGACACGCTACTGTCAACTTTTTCTGCAAAAAGTGAGCAACAAAAAGTTTTTGCACCAAGAAGACTTAAATTTGTGTATATAATACGAAGAAACTTTACCCCCGAACCTATGTGATTATGAAACATGTTATCTTAGAAACATATCACGTATAACTTGTTTAAGGGTAATGTTGTAAGTGAGATTAGATTAGAACACTGTTCCAGGGCCCCAATTCTGCTAATTTATAAATGGCTCAATAGCATCGCAATCGTATATTTTGACATTACTTCCATATTAAATGTGTCAAAATATACAATTGCGATGCTATTGAGCCATTTGTAAATTAGCAGAATTGGGGGCCAGTTCATTAAAAATTTAAACTAAATAAAATAATTAAATATACAAGCCATAACTTGAATTCTATTCCAGTCACACTTACTGATAATAGAAAACGTAAAGCTAAAACTCAATGTTGGCTTCAATAAAAATCTATCTCAAAATTCTATCTGTCAATGTACTTTACAATTCGTATAAATAAATCTTTATGGAAAATCTAGACCCAAAAGAAGCTTTAAAACACGCGTGTGTCCGCCGTAAATCAACGTTGATATAAATCTTTCAATGCTTTAAAGCTAGTGTTGCTAATACATCAAACTGTCGATAATTGTGTATCACGAAAGATACATTTGATCGATATAGTTCATAAGGTCTAATGAAATGGTGAGACTTATGTTTGAACCCTTTGGCTTTAAAATGCTGAGTCCGTAAAGTTCACGCTAACAAAATATGTTAAGATTAAGTTTTGGGGAGGCCCACCTCCCTAGTGGTCCACCCTGTCCAACTAACAGATCCTTCTTCGTATGCTTCGTAAGAGGCCGCCTGGATGCTACCACCCTCCTGCCGGAGTCCAGCGCCAAACAGTTTTTCTGTGTTCCGCTCGTGTGTGGGAGAACCAAGGCCTCTGGGTAAGCTCGCTCCATCTAAGGCTTCTTCTTAATAGTAAAGTATGACTGTAGTCAAGAGCAGGCCCAATTATTAAAATAAAATAAAAAGTTTAATAAAATGGTACTCTAGGCATACTCCTAGACATAACGTTCTACTGGTCTACCAGTGTTTTTGCTTTAGGTACCAGGCCAATTTCTCCGGTTCCTGGATTCGAACAGCGGGACGGGTAACAAGAGTTTCAATTTTTTTCGGAATAATAAGTAGCTAATTCTAGTTTATAATCCAACACAGTGTCAAATCTTATTCACAACCGTTCAGTCGTTCTGGCGTGGTTACGTAAGAAACATTCATTAAAACTTTTGCATTTATAATTGTGCTCAACGCACATATTGTAAAGTTAACCTTTTTGGAATGTATAGTTTGTATTTAAATTTATTGTCTATTGTTATAAAAAAGAATATTTTTTAAGACATTTTTTAAGACATGCCTCACTGGGCCACACAGAGCCATCTAGTCCCAAATTAACGTAGTATTAAGTACCCTGTCGTATGGGGTACTAGACAACCGATAAACTTACTTATATACTTTTTTTTTTGTAAATTATATTATAATACATAGAAAACACCCAGACCAGTACAAACAGACATGTTCATGCACACAAATATTTGTACTATGCGGGGATCGAACCCGCGACCCATGGCTCAGAAGCAGCGTTAACTACCGCTGATCCAAATGGTCGTCGAAAAGAAACCTTTTATGTCATTAGTATATTTAGATTCAACTAGGAAATTATCTGCTTTGCTTTTGTATAGTTTTTCTTTAGTAAATCCGTTTATATTACCGATCTTATTTCTATTATTTTTGTCACAGCGACCTTTACATCATACAGTCCACTATTATTCTATTTTGATACCTATAATAATATTTGTAAAATTAAATATACCAATTTGCTCATGTACAACACTGACGTATCCACTGACAGCATGAGAGATTAGAGATACATCGATAGTCGATCTATCTCCCACACTATTTGCACCCGAGAGGATTCGCACCTCGATTGTAAGGAGCCGGGAAAAATAACACGGAATTAACTTGGTAAGGTGAAAACAAATGCGCCTCTCTGGAAGACTTGATTTATAGACGACTATCTATTTGCGATTGACTAACTATAAGGTGAGTTGTCGGATCGAATTAGGTACAAAGGGAAATGTCGCGCCTGAATAAATGTTTGCGCAAGATATTTTTGATCGATGAAAAAAAGAGGTTGACAATGTAACGCTTATAATTCCGCTTATTTTTCATCACCGTCAAAATTTTTAATAGGCGTTTTACTATCGTATTCAGAGCCCATTTACGAAATAAAAAATGTAGGTCAACTTTTCACCCAAATATTTTTCACAACAGTTTTCAACTTTTACGGCATAATCAACAACATATTATTATGATAGTATCGTAATGAATGAATGAGATGCAGATCGCGTAAAAAGTGTGTTGCGTGGAGGCCGTATCCAAAATTTTAGATTTTTGGCGGACCTTTTCTAGGTGCTTTTATTACTGGGCTATACTAAAAGAAAAAAATACGTCATCTGTATTTCGTCTTGTAGATTGTTGTATTAAAATTTGTAACGTGATAAAAAAATCCTGTATTATTAGCTTTTGCACGCGGCTGTACCCGCGTGAACTGCACCTTATCGGCTCTTTTATTGTTACGCGGGTACACATGCGGGTGGCGCGCATTTCAAGTACACACGACAGCAAATCAAGTTTAACAGTTGAACTGCGATAACAGCTTTTATTACGTAGCGCATAAAGGCGGTCTCAAGGTCAACATGTATAGTCTGATGTGCCGCCGTGTGTACATTGCTAGCTTTATTTGATAGATTGCTCGTGCCCAGTATCATCGTCCGCAATGCGTGCCACCCGCATTGCGGACCCGCGTGACAATAAAAGAGTCCTATGGCCTTATATGGCGCGGGGGTATACGTATACACCCGCGCCCGTGTGCCCGGCAGTGAAATACCAACAACCTATATATTCTCTTAGGGTCTAATCCATCTTTGTATGATATTTAATCCAAATCAGTTTGGTAGTTCAGGTGTGAAAGCGATACAGACAGAAATATTTACTTTCGCATTTATGATATGAGCATTACGCATACTTTTCACCGCGTTGACTGGTTTCGATGTTGTTGTTTTTAAAGGGCTTTCAGAGGGTCTCATTTACATTTAAAGAAAAAAAAATAAGGAAAATAGGGTTCACAAACTTAAAAAAAAAATATAAATTCTAAATTTTTCACATTAATTTAACCAACGAAAAAAATCAATTTTAAGTTGATACCAAACAATAAATTACTGACAATTATCAAGCACGGACTCCAGATTTGTGGTTTATCACCTTTTTCGTTGTTTAATTTTAGACAAAAAAGTTTTAAATCTGATTTAACTTGAGCTATCTTAAAATACTTGCTATGTATTTTTATCTGCACGACTGATTTGAGCTATTGGGAAATATTTGTATAAGCTGTTGCTAAAGCACATTAAAAAAATAATGAACGTCTAAAAAGCTACATGCAAGCTGTACCTTACGTTAAAGCTTCATAAATAATCTTACCCGCATTCTATAAAATGTTTTTGCAGGTCTTAAGCGAAGCCTGGCAATGTCCCTTTGAACTTAAGGCGTAGGGGTAGGCAAAACAAATTCACGATTTATCAATGTATCGATATTTCGACGTTTTTCTAACTTATAGTCTGCCGTAAAGTTCATTTGTTGAAGACAAACTCAATGTAGTTTTTTTAACTGACTTCTAAAAAGGATTAAGTTTTCGACTAAACAGAAGGCTCCTGTTGGTTTGTACGAGTATGTTTGTTGTGTAAATCCCTGCGTAAAAACACTGAAAATCAGATATCGTGCAAGGTGCCAGAAAGTTTTTAACTACACAATAGGTTTTTCTATATGTTTATTGTGTAAATCCCAAATTAAAACTCGGTGCCAGTCGGAATTCGTCAGTGTCGGGGCCTCGCTCGATTGTTTGGTCGCAAGCGTTAGGAATCAAATATTAATTAGGCTTGGCAATTACAAACACAATAGTAGGTAACCTAGCACGACATCTGTATATTCATATTTTGAAGGGTTTTTTTTCTACATAAATTCTTTAAAAAAATGTTGTAACGTCACACTTAAAATTTAATACATTTAGTATTTATCGAAATTGTTTGAGAATAATAACTAATATTTACAGTGCACTTTTGCTAAATACGTTAGATATGTCCAAGTAAGCCAAGTGTCACAAAATACAAATTCCGATAAAACACAATATAAATTGCAATGATTTCAGTTGTGCATGTTTAAGTCGCGTATCGTTTAAAAATGGGTCTTGTTTATATTATGCTTTTTTACTTGGTATTCATATAGAACGACATTGTGCTAATTTAATTGTATGTATTTGGTTTCGTCAACATTTTTATATATTTCGATTATCATTAATATCATACAGTCTCAGATTTATTCAGAAATAAATATACATGTAACAGATTGATAGAATGCTTATGTACTAAATGTACTTCTGTTGGTAGTAGATATGACAATTTATAGATGTCTGATTTTATCCAATCAAACAGATTAACCATAAAACGGAAAAAAGTGGTATCATGGTCATGTTTACAAGCACCTGGTCTTCCTATCTTCTTGCGATTTAAACAACCTAATTATTAAAAATAGACGAAACTAATTTACTTAATATTTAAATGCATTTTATCCTCATTATCGAAATGAAACCACTTCGATACATTTTCTCATCCCTAGTTCGCGGTTTTAAGTACTCTCATCGTTGTTAAGTTCGATTTTGTTTCGTTTTCGCTCACAAAGCGGCGGAAAGCTAAGGGAGCGAGCGAGCGGTCCACGGCGCGTGCATTTTTAATTTTTATCCAAGAAAATGGCGCTACTGAAAAGAGCGATAAAATTGTGGATTAAATGTTACGTGTCTGCTTTGTTGAAATTTATAAATAGGTTTTCATCTTTGTTCATTGTTCAGTTAATTATTCTTTACACATTAAAGCGCAATGTTTAAACTCTGCTGGTGAATGTTTAATATAGTTCGTTAGCGTCAAGAAATATTACCGATGGAATATGAATGCAAGATATAGAACATTAGAGATATTAGTAATACAGAACAGGTATTAAGAGAACCTACGTGATAAGGGATCGATGTGGTGTAAAAGAGGATGTAGTGACCAGTATTGAAAAAGGAATGCTTAAATGGTTTGGACATGTTGAGAGGATGAATGAAAGCAGGTTGACTAAAAAGATATATATGGCGAGTATGAATGGAAATGTTGGAAGGGGAAGACCTCGACGAACTTATCTTGATCAAATCGGGGAAGTTCTAAAGAAAGGTCAGGTCAAGAGTACCCTAAACCGGCGAGCGTGTATGAAAAGATTAATGAATGTGGATGAAGCGAAAGTAGTCTGTAAAGATCGTAGCAAGTGGAAAGACGTGGTCTCTGCCTACCCCTCCGGGAAAAAGGCGTGAGTGTATGTATGTATGTATGTATGTAAAGTTTGGAAGTTGGTTTAATTTTTAAGAGGGAAAGAGTTTTATTATTACGCATCTACGATGTGAAATTAAAAGCAGTCCATGAAGAGGTTATTTTTATATTACAAAAATAACACGAACTCGAATAGCAAATATCTTTGAAATTATTCATAATAAATTCCGATCAGAAATTTTATGACCATATTAGAATGTCTATATATATTTAGGAACTATAGTAGTTCCTATACCTATGTAAGTACATAGGTATATCACAAAAAAAGCAAACATTGAAAAGCGCCGTGTTGTGACGGTTCAAAAAACTTCACTCACCCCTTCTTTTCGTATATGTCTTCCGTCGTGTGAAGTGACCAGTACCGTCAGATGTAGACCGGGCAGCAGCGTCTTCTCTCTCCCTCATATAACAGACCAAACCCTACCGAGCGTGGCGATTAGGGGAAACCCCCTTTTGGAGAGACATATAGCAGTAACACGGATTATGATGATATAGCAAAAGCGGAGCTTATTTTGATAACCAGATCGACACATTAGTTGATAAAAGAAGGTTGCTTGACTTTTCTCGAATAGTGTTCGTGGTTATATTAAACATTTAAAATAAAGTAAAATAAAAATCTCTTCTATTTCAAAAGAAGATATGCTTTGATCCCTTTATACGTTTAAATCTATCTTCTATATGTAAAAGAAAGTCGTGTTAGTTTCACAACTTAAAACACGAGAACAGCGGGACCGATTTTTATTATTTTTGTGTTTTTGGATTTGTCTCCTTAAAAAGTTAACGTCACAAATAAAATATATTTCTTTAATTTATTTTTCTACCATGCCATATTTGAAGCCAAAGACATTTAAGAAGTGTAAATCAAATAATATTCTGAGACGATACGAAATTCGCGGGGTCTGCTAGTTTTTTTAATAAAGAACGCAAAAGTTTGAGAAAAGGTTCCATTTCAATTCGATTACCTACAATCCCACAAATACAAATACCACTCCCAAAAATAGGCCAGTCCACTAATCTCTCTAGCCACCTGTAACAGCAACTACCATAACTCACAATTTGCACCGTTTGAGCAACACGTTAAAACAAGAATAAGTAGTGAACAAACAAGTTCCATTAAGGAGCCTTCGGGAATCGCATTAAAACCTTAATAGGGTTCTCCCAATTCCCAGGCCTGACCTATAGGTGTTGCCATGCTGAATTATCTGTTCCCTTATGACTTCTTCAAGGTAAGCAAAAGTGAGATTATAAAGGAACAGTCTTTAAGAACACAGGATACATATATGTGTGTAAAAGTAACGAATGATCATCATAAGTCTATTAGAGATCGCTATTCAGCGATAAGACCGCCTTATTGTACCAATTTTCTGTTTTCGTATTGTTATTTTTCTTTGTATTTTGTTTTGTGCAATAAAAGTGTATTGTATTGTATTGCATAACGAGATCATATCCGTCCACTGCTAGACACGGGCCTCTTTGAAAAGCTTTGCACTATTCGCCACGCTTGGCAGACGGGTTGGCGACCGCATTTTGGCTAATGGTAGAGAAAGGACGCTGCTGCCCGTCCTTTTCCACCAGTAGTCTTTTAGTCACCTCTTTCGACACCAAATTATATGTCTATAATGATGACCTATTTCCTACAATAACATCTTAAGTTATGACTTTCTTAAGCAATAAGTGATTACTTCTTTATAAATAAGGGTGTTAGTCTCTTACAGGAGTAAATGGCTTATCTTGCTTAAGCATGCAACCCACCCGCCCCGTCCAGACCCAAGCCAATTTAGGAAAGACCGCTTCCTAAATTGACACGAACAAGAATCAAGGGTTTCCTTGGAAATTAGGTAGGTAGGTACTACAACATTTTAATGTACAAAAATACCATTTATAAGCATTACAAAATAGGATAACCAGGTGACGTCAAAATGTCCGCATTAAGAAAGGTTGTTCTACTAACTTGTAGGGTAATAAGTTACTAACTTGACTCACACACACCCTACTGGGTTTTGGAGATAATAGTATCACCTAAACCAAAGATACTCTGATAGCCGCTGAGCGCCATACTAATGGTCGGACCCAATTTGCTAGCTCTCGAAGCTCGCGCGAGCCTCAAAGCACGTCAGAGCTTTTAGGCTGGACTTGACTCAAACTCAAAAGCCGACTGTGAATCTATCAATACGGTAATTGTCATCACAAAAGTATGCTTTTGAGCTTCAAAACGTAAAGCTTTTGTTGAGCAATACAAACTAATACTAACGTCGTCTCATAATATACTCAATTAACTATTTGTGTTTAGATTTAAGGTCAAATTTTAAATCTATACCAATATCATAAAAGTTGTGAGAATGTAAACATTAATCACTACATCAACAGAGCCGATTATATAAATGGAAAACTACGTTACTTGTGACTGTCATATGCTAAGTCGTATGTTAAAGTAATTTTAATGAAAAAGGTCTATTACACTATTAATGATTATTTTAATGATGGGAACGTATGGCATTTTTTCCTAGCTCGTACTTGCTTCAACCTTTTGTAAACATTTATTTAAAAAGAGGCTGTCAATAGTGACCGAGTTTCTTGCGCTGCTTCTTCTCGGCACTAGCCTAGCCCAGACTTGTCCCGAAGCAGTGGTAGGTTTAAATATTGAGACGCGTAAAAGCTCCTCCTGGGGCCTATTTGTAGAAATAAAACTGATTTTACTGATTTAAAACAGAGGATTATAAGTTATCCTATAAAAAAGTACAGTAATTTGAAAGCGACTGGTACGAACTATTTTGTAGGAGAGTTTCAAATTCCAAATACCTCGTTACAAAGTTGCTGGCGACAACTTCTATTGTAAAAAGTTATGATTTATAGTGATGGTAGCGTTTCAGCTGTGATTATGAAATTTATAGAGCAAGAGCTAATGATAGGCAGAGTTTCGTCATTTCATAAAAACCACTATGACCCAAACTATCGTTTTTAATATTTGAAGCATGCGCTGTTTTCAGCTATTATAAATTACCGAAAGCCTGGCGGTCATTGACTCTTAGACTATTAAGTAAATCATGCCGCGGTTGACAGTTGATGGGTGAGCCTTCAACCACATTAAGGGACATATAGCCTACGCATGCCCGTGATACGCCAGGCACATTGAAATTGGTACGCAGTAGAGATGGTGAATATTATTATATCTATCATCAGATAAATTCAACTAATAAAAAAAATATCACATTTATTCAATAAATATTATTAACTTTATCGAATAAAAATATTCATTCGAGCCGTTGATAATTAAACGCAACTAAAAGTTTTATTCGTATAGATAAATCTAACCGATTGATAAAATTACCCAATGAATATTTATAACGTTAGTCCGCAAAGATCATATTCAATCTTATAAAAAATCATATCCCATCTTTCTGATGAATTTATTCGTTTATTGAGTAAGTTAACTTAAGCAATAAGTAAACGGATTAGAGCTTAAATTTGAATGCATTATTTAGGATACGAGTGGCGAAAAATATCAACTGATATTTTCAACCATGTTCACCTACAGGTAAAAATATCAAAATAATGTATCTGCATAAAAATATCAACTGATATTTTCAACCATTAGAAATATCGATATTTTTATTCAACCATTAACTTTTAACAAATAAGTTTTTTCAACCATTAAAGCCACCACTAGTACGCAGGTAAAATCACTAAACTATTCCCATTGAATTGCTATTACAATTCTATTGATACTTTTAAACTTATTTGGATGATGTTCGAACGGTCGAAATCGCGATAAAAAGTTTATCGAACTATTTATGTTAGTTTTTCTGTAAATCAATTCAACTCAAAACAAATGAAATGTGAGACAGCAGTTAAATGATGACAATATTACCTTGCATTTCACAGGCAATTATTTCTTAAGTAAGTTATGATTAGTATAATTAAAATAAAAAATCTTGTTTTATATTACTGTCTTTAGCAGTTTAAGAAATGAAGTCTCCAAATTTCATCATACTTACATATTAAATTGATTTTTAAACTTTTAAAATGGAATATATTTATTTCTATAAAGTTTAAATTAACGGACCACCTAAAACATTATTATCCCAAAATATAATTACATATTATGCGTGGGTTTAATTATCGTTTCTCTGGTAATACGTCAACAGCGCCATCCATTTTTTAATTCCAGTGCCCAATGCTTTGGCGGGAATATTTGTTACGCCATTTTGGATTCTCTCGCGCATTTCAGCCAATGATTTTTGGTTCCTATTACGTAAAGCCCACGAACCATGTCGTTTGGTTTGCACACGTTTCAATACCTTTAGTGTTGAGGGAAAAATAACGTTTTAGGAATATTTCCCGTTTCAAAGCGTGTATATTTTAAAATTTTATAAAAAAATTTGGCGGCTGGGTATTGCGATAATATTTATTTTTCATTGTGTCTAGAATTAGTAGTAGGTAACTATCAAAAGGTAAATTTGTATAAAATTACCACTCGCACACATTAAAGGCAACTAATCACCCTTTATGTAAGTCTTAACTCTGCCAATACTGTTAGTTAATTACTATTCTCAATGTTACTTCTCTACGTGACACAGTCACTTGACATTCTATGTACATTAAAAACAAATGTATCACAATGGATCTATTCATAGCATTATTATATTACCTTCTAAGATTGTGCAATGTTTCTTTTTTGACGGTACCACTTTACAAATGACAGAGAGTTAATATACCTTGAATATACTTACTACTATTACTATTTCTAGAAAATACAATTCCTTCAATGAATATTTTGACTGTCTGAGGTGGTCCTTAAAGCTTCCACTCCGAGTGGAAGAGAATTGTATGTTCTATATAGCCACAAAATTTATTAACGTTTTCTACCCTGTTTTAACCTCGACTTAAAACGGCAAAGACAAATAAAAATAAAGTTACATCCATTTATACATGTTATATTTAAAAAAACGCCATCAATCACAATACGCATGCCTGCACCAGTCGCTTTCAAGTCACGTAATACAGTCACAGGAATCCGTGCGTCAGTTTGTAGCACAGATTATACTTTCCACGGGGATTACAAACTTTTTGATTGCGCATCAAACACTTTTTATTGCACTCGGCAATCATAACAGTTATTCACTGCGATGCGATGTGGATCTGTTTGCAGTTAGTTCACGGGTAAGGGGTTTGTACCATGTACATTTTTGTGAGTTTTTGATATTTCAGCCCTGTCGCAAGCGCCATTGTCACAGAAGAATACTTATAAAACATAAGGTACATGGTATAAATCCGAAATAAATTAATTCTAGTGAAAATGACCATGTTTTGCATATGAGTTTTTCTGTTACAAGCATGTAATTCAAAAAATACTAAAACAAACAGTATTTCAAATTTACTAATTTCAATTATCAAAAAGCCCGCTATGAATGCGAGACAAAAACTTTAATTATTTTCATACTGAAAAAGCTCCATTACTTTTAAATTAAAATAAAATTCAATTCATTCAGCTGAAAGTAATTCGATTAAAATAAAAATTTTTGCTGTACTTTCTTATTTAAGATTAATGTTTGTTACAATGAAAAACGCATAAGTATCACAACAAACCCACGTCAGAGAATAAATAGCAGCTAGAAAAAACAGAAGGCGCAACACATTTACATTTTAGAGGGATGTAATTTTTTGACGCAAATAGCAAAGAAGGAAAAAAATCCTATTAATTTGCCTACAAGTGTTGCGTAATAACATTTCAGAAACAATAATGCTTTATAAGAAGCTTTTAGTATCATTCCCGCATAGCAGGATATTTTTTATATAGGGTCAAAAAAATAAGGTCAAATGCATAGCCTCAAAGTCAGTTGACTTTCTTTACCGATAGTAACTGGAAGTCAAAACTCTGCTCTAGAAGGGGTGAAGGGGTAGTCGTGTCAGTCAGTCGTTTCGCAAGCACGTTAACCCATTGGTCCCAGCTTCTATTGCAAAATGGAAGTCGTAAAAAACAAGTTAATAAAGGCCTATTATAGGCCTGTAACTCTGACACCAGATCATCCTCGAAGGAATGAAGTAACAACCCATTTTCGCTCACTGTTGAGCACGGGTCTCTCTCCTTTTTTAAGGAGAGGGGTTAAGGCCTTTGAACCACCACGCTGGCCTAGTGCGGGTTGGTACGCCATGGCAACATCACCCCGCCGATGGCCTCCAACAGGGCTCAACGACTGTTAGTTTAGGGACCGACGGCTTAACGTGCCCTCCGTAGCACGGAAGCGCTCAAGGTCACCCATCTAATTAGTGACCGCTTTCATCGTAACTTAACATTCACTGAGCTTGGAATAATCACACGATGATAAGAAGATTGATTAATTCATTGTCTGCACCTCTCCACTGAACTCAACTCCGCTTGTGATACTCGTAGCTTGGCCTAAGAGACCCGCCGGCGGGGCTTAAATAATATTATGCCTAAAGTGCATATTCGTTTGCGGCTCCCGATCCTTCTCAAGCGAGCTGATTGTGATAAACGAGCCACTTTCTCCACCAGAAAACCGCGTGAATTACAGATTCTTTTAGCTAATTTATGTTGCAATTTACTGTTTACTTTTTACTCGTGCGACTTTTTAGCTCGCTCTGCGCCATTTGTAATCTGCGGTGCTCGTTTCTGGGAATACAGTGATTTTAGATTTGTGTTGTGGTTGCATATTACCGAGAAATACATTTTTAGCCGTCTACAATAGAATTGGTCCCCAACTTCCCACATTGGTCTGACGCCCCGTTGGTCTAGTGGTTCGAATACCGGGCCAAGATCATGGGGACCTGGGTTTGATCCACGAGTCACGCAACAAGAGTAACGAATTTTCGAACATTGGGCAAGCGTGGTGATTATGATTTTACCAATCATTGCTGTAGTAGTAACTTGAATTTAATGTTGTAGGCCCTTGCCCCGCAGTGGGATGATGATGATTTTTTTAATTATATTTATTTATTTACAACTATGATATGATATAGATTACAATTATGAGAATACTTAAAATAAAATTGAGTTAATTAAGTCTATATTAGGAATCCAAAAATATGTGTAGGTATCCAAAAAATATATGTATCTGTAATATATGTAACTTAAAGGTAATTAAAAAAAATAAACTTCGATTGAAGTAAAATAAAGTAATTATGGATTTAGAAAATTATTTTGCTAATGATTTCCGTAAGTCGTCGGAGCGCAGCGAAGGCGACAACATCTCCTGAGGATGCCACGTGAAGTGGCGAAACGCGTCGAGGTTTTTATTATATTGGTGTTGGGTACTAATAATTGCATTAACTGTACTGCATGCATTTTTGAGGGAGGGCGGGCGGTTTTCCTGCATGAAATAGTGCTTGCTCAATCAGTGTTAGTGTGGTGCAGGTGCTTCCTCAAATCAGTGTTAGTGCGGGTAGTGTGGTGAAGGTATCTAGGCCGGTATATTAACAAGCGGAAATCATTAGCAAAATAATTTTCTAAATCCATAATTAGTTATGGATTTCCGCAAAGTAACGCCTGAGTCTATTAATTTTTAAAATAAAGTAGACAGCTAACAGTTTAAAAACGCATTCGAGGGTATTTGTTATAAAACTATATGAGCTTAAACTAAATCACCATCCCAGCATAGAGGCTGGATTCTCAGTATCGGGATTGGCGTAGGGGGTATCCTTGAGTGCTCTCGGGTAAATTGAGAGTTTAGGTGAAAAAATATGAGTCCAGTGTTGCTCCTTGCTAACTCATTATATTAATAATAGCAGCACCCCTTTTTATATCGCCTTCATCCAGCCTGGGCTAATAATGCTTTAGTCTTTGGTTCATCGCTTAACTTATAAATTAAAGCAAACATTTTTTCACGTCGCCGTCTTAAATGTTCAAAAAACGTTTAACTTGATTAGAAAAAACACATAAAAAAGCTGTTTCATCTTAACCGATTGTTAAATATTCGTAAAAATGTTCGTAAAAAAAATTGGTAATGTATAATTAATTTATTAGATACTTAAATAATCTGTCATAGAATCTGTAATACCTTAAATGCTGTTTATTAAAAATACTTTAATCCTACATTTAAATAGGATTAAAGGATTCTTTGTACATTTCCCGATTATTACGCAACATCTTAATGCTCAAAGCTCACCCAAGGGCATAAATCTCCATGATAGGAGCATAAATAAATCGTCGCGAGATAATTAACGCGATGCTGGAATAGCGACCCTTTAATATCTAATGTCAAACAAAACAGTCAAATAGTGACTGAAGTCAATATTATCTGGTTTTGATTCCATCAGAATAAAATTTTAACAGATTTTGATATAAAAAAATTTTGATTAGATTAATTTTTTTCTTAATTTCAAACAATATTGAAGACAATTATCTTGAAATTCAATTGAATTAATAATATCTATCAAATATAAAGACTCATAAACTAATTATGGAGTTTCTTAACGTACTCAGTTTGTGAGTACCAAGTACCAAGCCTGTTTTTAGGGATTTAACTTTAAATTAATGTGGCAATTCGTGTATATTTGTATTTTTAAGCAAAGACATGTTTTTAAACTGTTTTTAGCACTGCTCTTACTGTAGACATTGAATTCTCAACAAAAAGTTTTTTATTAGTAAAAATGCTATTAGCCTAAAAATATTTCACTATGACTGGTTCACCGTATATCCTTCATTATCAGCTAGAAAGCGTTTACTCGTAGGAGAATAATATTTATAGAAACTGCAAAAAAAATGGAACGTTGGAAGAGGAAGGCCTAGACGAACCTATCACGATCAAATCGGGGATGTTCTGAAGAAAGGTCAGGTCAAGAGTACTCTAAACCGACGAGCATGCATGAAAAGATTGATGAATGTGGAAGAAGCGACAGATGTATGCCAGGATCGTAGTAAGTGGAAGGCCTTGGTCTCTGCCTACCCCGTTGGGAAGGAGGCGTGATAATATGTATGTATGTATGTATGCAAAAAAAATATTACAATTATGAGTTGTGACGCTATTCGCATGAAATTACGTTATGTCAAACACAGACAGAATTAATAACGGGATTCGTAATTATGCCAAGTTTTAATTGATTCCGAAACTCGTAAAAAGTTCCCCATTCGAAACATGCGCAAGGTAATTTTGAATATTATTTTATGGGTAATTTATAAGTTTGAGATATCGCGAAACGGTCAAAGAGGTAAAAGTTGACTTGCAAGGATCTCCATGTATTTTTAACGGTCATTGAACTCATTTGTGTAGTAAAAAATACTGTCTTACCCTTTCTCTGGGTCCTGGTTGGTACAACAGGTTTCCATAGCTATTCAACGTGAAAATGCTGCTAGCATAATGGGAACCTTTGGGTCGATAAGGCGAAGAGTGGGGATTCGTTGTGGTCAAGATAAACCTTGGAGCGGCTGTTCCGTGTGATGTAGTTTTGTGACATTTTATACATTGGGTTATGTCGTGGTCCTTAGTTAATAAATGAATAAATAAATGTGAACTTTTACATTCATAGTCTATAGTTATTAGAAGTAACACTTCATGTAGTATCTGTCACCGTGAAATTGAAAACTTCGTCAGTTTATATTTTACCGTCGATGGATTTAACTAACCTAACCTATTACAGTAATTAAACTTGAAAAACTATGTCATGTTTATGGGATCTCGCATAAGACATAGTTATTTAGGTTTCAATTGCAAAAAATATCATATTAAAAATACTGAAAAGAAAACTAACCGAACCTAACCCACCATTAGTTTGTAATCTAACGCGTTGTTTTGTAAACTGACAGATCTCACAATTTTACGGTGACATCCATGTCTCTTCTTAACATAAACGTAGAAATATTATATCTATGCTTCTTAATATTGAGTATCTGACATTTGTCTGACTTAGAACAATTAATTTAATATTAAGTATGTTAATGTGTGGTGTATGCTTTGTTGGTTGTCCTTAACAAATAAAATAAATAAATAAATAAATAAAAAGTATAAACTTGGACAAGCTGAAGTGTCATTTTTAGGGTTCCGTACCCAAAGGGTAAAAAGGGACCCTATTACTAAGGCTTCGCTGTCTGTCCGTCTGTCCGTCTGTCCGTCTGTCTGTCTGTCTGTCTGTCCGTCTGTCCGTCTGTCCGTCTGTCCGTCACTCTGTCACCAGGCTGTATCTCAAAAGCCGCGATAGCTAGACAGTTGAAATTTTCACAAATTATATATTTCTGTTACCGCAATAACAACAAATACTAAAAACTAAATAATATAAATGTTTAAGGGGGTCTCCTATACAACAAACCCGTTTTTTTTGCCTTTTTACGGAACCCTTCGTGCGCGAGTCCGACTCGCACTTGGCCGGTTATTATATTTTATCTGTGATCCTAATTGAAGCAGTTTAATAACAGAGACGCTATGCCTTCTTTTACCTTTTTTATTTATCGCGTCAGATAGCCCAGCATTACTGGAAACGCAAAATGCTCTTAGTACCTACAGTCCATAGTAAGTACGTCAAACTATCTAGTAGCACAGATAAAATAATACTACTAGTAGGTATTTAAATTTCGTAACTTTACTCAGGCTTTCAACTGTCACTTGGCAGAGCCCACAGGAAACCAGGATCTGGCCTAAATAGCACATTGCATAAGCTGAGTCCATTTGTACAAAACAGGACAGTACTATAACATTTCTCTGTTTCGTTACGGATATACGGACGTTTTACTTAATTTACTTCTGCTTTTATACTTTTTTCATTGTTTATTGCCAGGTGTAAAGCAAGGGATTGCGATGGACGGAGACTAAGGAAGCATTTTGAGAAGACCGGTGGAGTAAAAAGTTATTTTGTTGAAAGATATTCTGATTTCTGATATTCATGTGTTTCTATTAGTGAGTAAGGTGTTCATATATTATGTTTTACCTTCTATCTGACACGAGAATGTTTATAAAAAGGCTCCTTTCTTTATTGTTGTGTTCCGGGAGTTTCGGCTAAACATTACTTCTCAAGTCTCTCGGGTATTTCTAGGTTGGAAACCGTAAAGTTGATCATCCTGTGAAATGTTTTAGAAACTCCATTTAATTGAATTTGTTTTGTATTTCATTTCATATAGTGATCGCCATTCTATGTAGGAACGCAGATCAACATCATCATCAGTCCTTATAAGTGTGCATTCTACATACAGGTCCCAGGTTCCTAGTTGGAACAGTCTTTTCTAATTTGTATTGCTCGCCATTTAACAACCAGCTGTTGCCCGCGACCTCGTCCGCGTCACTTTCTGTTATTATGATCGCGACTAAGAAGTTTTAAAAAAAATATAGCCTAAAGCCTTCCTCGATAAATAGACTATCTAACACAAAAATAATTTTTCAATTCGAATCAGTAGTTCCAGAGATAAGCGCGTTCAAACAAACAAACAAACTCTTCAGCTTTATAAAATTAGTATAGCTACGGTCTAGTTGGGCGGTGACTAGCTGATACAGGTATCTTTTTACTTATTAGGAATATCACCAAAATATTTGTAACCAAATGGTCTGTTCATGTTTTTTTTTATATTAGCTTTCTGGATGAGGCTGGGTAATAGTCCGCTTTGGAAGGAAGGTATTCTGTCGTAAGTTGTAAAAACAAGTCAAAACTAATAACTGTAATATTTATTTATTTATTTATTTAATAGAAAAGGCTTCCTTTCTTAATGTTAATTATAATAATCATTACCACAGAACATGGAAAGAGGCCAGAAAGGCTGTCTCGCGCCTTTTGTATAAGAACCGTTGTCGCCGCTTGCGCCACACTACTTGTTCACATGATAAACACATGAACGAGTTCACAGAACGCCAATCACAGCGCTCACCTACATTCATGTTTAGACGACCATTTGGATCAGCGGTAGTAAACGCTGCTTCTGAGCCATGGGTCGCGGGTTCGATCCCCGCACAGTACAAATATTTGTCTGCATAAACATGTCTGTTTGTACTGGTCTGGGTGTTTTCTATATATTATAAGTATATATTTAAAAAAAAAAGTATATAAGTAAGTTTATCGGTTGTCTATACCCCATACGACAGGGTACTTAATAGTAGCTTAATTTAGGACTAGATGGCTCTGTGTGGCCCAGTGAGGCATGTCTTAAATATTTATTTATTTATTTATCATGTTTGGGCAGACGTATGAGCATTTGCTCATAATCTCTGGCGCACCTGCCCCGCCTACATCGCCTTTCTAACCTTTTTTCCGTTTTCTGTGGTCATTATCATCATTACCAGCGTATATCAGTCCACGGTCGAACACAGGACCCTCCAAAAGGAAGAATTTTCAAAATCGCCACGCTTTTGCCAATCTTCTTCTGGTGGCACTCCTTTAGTAGCCTCTCACGAAGCCCGTAGGAAGAAAGGTGTGGTGTTATTCTTTTGAACTGCCGGCACCACACTAAGCAGATACGTAGTTATTCTTATTACACCGTGCTTTTTGAACCAGGCAGTGTCAATTATTTTATAAATAAAAATAATTATAGAAAAATAGGTTATAATTTATGAATAGGATGGAATAGAATGCTGAATGATTTATTCTATTCAATTAATTCAGAATTTTTTGAGCATGCTGCGACTGGTCAGACGTAAGTACTCGTATTATTTTGGTGCGGCGAGGTCCCGGGTGAATAAACCTTATTCAGCTAAGTACCTACGTGCCGTGCGTGTCACAGCGTATTACAAAAGGAAGAGTTATTTGTATTGATAAAAAATTAAAATAACACAGCCTAGATGTTATACATAATGGTTACATAAATACAAAAAAAAAGAGAAAAAAATATAACGTGGACTACGTTTTTTAGGTAGGTTAAATGCACGGTGTATAGAAAATTTTAGTTTCTTATTCACCACCAAAACATTTCTGTTTACACCAAGAACAAAGAATGCCACATGGAATGAAATTCAATCGTATTACATTATTCTTTGGAGTTCTTATAAAAGTCTCGCAACCAGCGCTTTGTCCCTTCCTCACAAAGTAATTCGGTATTTCTAAATTACGTTCTCGACACGTGTGTAGGAGATTTATTCATGCGTATCCCTAACACACTTACACCTTAATGTGATATGTTACACTGAGACAACATAATATTGTTATTAAGTATTAATTAATTCTAAAGCACAACAGCGCGACCATTCGAAACAGACGAGTGCGGGTATAGTGATGTGCTGGGTATAAGTATCCGTGGATATACGAGGAAAGATAGAAAGAAAGAAAGAAACATTTATTTGACACACATTTGATAAACAATAATACAGAAACATTAGAAATCAGCTCAGCTCAGCATAATGTCGTGGCTGCTTAAGGCGTGCCACGACGCTGATATTCTGCGGGAGCCTAGAATTTAATTAATAAAATAAAAAGATATAAACATGAAAATAGTATAAGAAAAAAAAAGTACATAATATAACAGACAATAAGCATTTAACTTCACAAGAAACACATACAAATAACTAAACAAAAATAAATAAATAAAAACAGAAACAAGAGAAAAAAAACAAAAAAACAAGCAACATAACAAAACTATCTATTTGTACTGGTCTGGGTGTTTTCTATGTATTATAAGTATGTATTTACAAAAAAAAGTATATAAGTAAGTTTATCGGTTGTCTAGTACCCCATACGACAGGGTACTTAATAGTACCTTAATTTGGGACTAGATGGCTCAGTGTGGCCCATTGAGGCATTTGTCTTTAATATTTATATTATTTTATCAAAACTATCACAAGAACATTTAGTACCTGAGAGATAACCTTTACTTTCAAAAGATGGTTATTTAAAAATAACTAACAGAATAAAGTTATCCTCATCAAAGGGATCATGAATAAGTCACTAAGATTATTAAGGCGGTTTTTATAATTGTCGATGATTTCTTGTATGGCATAAATAAAACTTTTTCAATTGACATTAAAAAGTATGCTGTTCTGTGTGTACTATATACTACTGTAACAGCCATAATTATTATCACTTAGCAGATTTCGGAACTAGATACTAGATGGCGCTGGTAGTCACTTGACTCGCGTGAGAACTTGGACGTCTCGATTTCATTAAATACCAACCTTTAGTTTCGGGACTCAATACTAGATGGCGCTGGTAGTCAGTTGACTCGCGCAAGGACATCGACGCCCCGATTTCTTTAAATAGGGAATTCGATTTGTATGAAGTCAAGTAATCTCGCCTACTGCACTTTGAACGCTTCCAAGCTATTGGAACTTTCGGAGTCTTTAAGGAAACACATTACTTACGCGGCACTGGACTATTGCTTGCACGCTAGTGCAACTTAGAGCCGGTCCACTATTATATAAGTCTAATACTGTCTGCAATTGGTTTGTGCTCTAATAAACGCGCTGAAGCAAAAGCAGTCTTTCGTTTGGCGGCGACGCTACTCCATATCCTCCTGAACCTGACATCGGCTACACTACTGCAAAAAAAGTCATGTTATTAACGCATAGCATCAAATTTTGGCACACGTTGCTTGCTTTGAATGTAACTATTTTTGTTCTGTTAATTTGTTTTATTTTAAGATTTATTTTAATATATTTTCTTAAAAAAAACTAATATATCTTTCCTTCCTCATGACATTCTGTGACTCCTGATTGAAATATTTTTTGTAAAATTGGTATTGACAGTTCCCCATACAAATCTCCGAAGTTTTAGCTCTACAAAGAAACTAAACAGATTCCGCAACTGTTGTTATTTCGACTCCAACTGAGTTTTACATTAACTCTGGCATATTGGCATGTGTGGTCAGTATTCAGAAATCGTATTACGGACTGGAAATCCCAATAGAAACATAGTTTCGTACTCGGGGATTGTTGCACTTGAATAATTTGTATCCATCGTATCTGTATATATTTATACCAGCACAACTCTATTCCGAACACGTGACTCTGAGATAACAGCCGACCCAAAACTTTAGGGATGTTGTATTAAAACTGAATCGACTACCAATTACTCACGTCAGCGGCTTTGAAAGGCAACTGATTGTATACATATACCATTATATAGGATATTCCAATTAATTGGTCCTCGAAGAGTACCGTGATGACGGACAGAAGGTGATTGATAGAATTAATATTATTTGATTTTTAATTATGGCATCTACCCTCCATGTTACGTATTAGGCACTGCAAGAGACATCTATTTCTGTCAAGGAAGGAAAAAGAAGAAAACTTTTAACTGTCACCTCTTCTGAATAATATCTTAAGCCTTTAACAGCTGAAGTACTAAACACAATTAAAATTTTATTGTTTGGAGGCCACCGGTGACCCCCATGGCGCTTAATGTGTTAATTAACACACCATCAAAATAACCACAAGTTTCTGTTTTCTGTTTTCTCTACCGCACCAATACAGGGTGAAATTATAACCACCTTCCAAATTTTAATATATCAATCTACGGGACAAAAACAAATGACGTATTTTTTCTTTAGGTATAGTCCAGTACAAAAATGTCAAGATAAAGCACTTAGAAAATGTCCGCCAGAAATCTAAAATTTTTGATACGGCCGCCTAGTATTTACGCGTTGCGCATCTCATTCATTC
Source organism: Anania crocealis (assembly GCA_949315895.1). Taxonomy (NCBI): domain Eukaryota; kingdom Metazoa; phylum Arthropoda; class Insecta; order Lepidoptera; family Crambidae; genus Anania; species Anania crocealis. The sequence continues at coordinate 16,832,149 of OX438867.1, read as the reverse complement.
ATTACGATACTATTCATAAGTTTTTGATTTTACCTTAACAGGTCTAGGACCGTAAAAGTTTAACATTATATCGCGAAAAATATTTTTGGGTGACAGCTTGACTTACATTTTTAACTTCATAAATAGGCTCTAAATACGATATTGAACGCCTATAAAAGTTTGGAAAGTGGTTAAAATTTCATCCTGTATATCTCTCTAGCGCCTAGATACTGAGTCATATCTTTTCTTTGTTGGTTACCCCAATAAACCATCAGCCCCTTTCCACCTGGTCAAATACTCCCTGTATTTGAGTCTTCACAACGCGCGCGCTTATAACATATCTGCTTCGTTTTAATATAATATTATTATCATAGATTTAATATAGATGATAGATTGGCAATTGAATCCTGAAAACGAGACCAAAACTAGGTTACGCTAGTGTGCATAAAGTGAGCATGTGCGTGAGATAAATAGTGCAGGTACTGCATTGTCTGCTTGCTTTCGATATCGATTCCATCGACACAGTTTAAGTTGACGCAGGTGACTTATTTTTTAGTATTATTAAAAGAACGCCAAAAAACTGCAAGTTAATACCTAGATATGTTTTTTATTTTATAACTACTTATTCCCGAACAAAATCCACTTATTGTTAAAAATATCGTAGGCTTTACTTGCCAGTATTAAACAATTTTGTCATTTTGCGATCGCGATCGCCAAAGTTGAAATAAAACTGATATTTATTTTTCAGTTACACATTACAAACGTACACTAAATATACATATATTTAATGTTTAACTAATGGGGATTGATGGGGGTTTGAAAAATATGGAGATTGATCCAGAGCGTAATTTTACAGGCTGAACGCCTCTGTGTTAAAAACACTTAGGGTCCAAATGTGAACTGCAAATGCTCGAATATTTATTGGGCGAACATTCTTTTTTATTAGGCAATTTGAACCATTTCTAACGTATTTCGACAATTTAGGCTGTATGCGGTTTACAATGTGAAATATGTCAGCTAATGAAATGTCGATAAGATATCATCGACAACGTCAATCACTAAAATACAAAAGTGACGTTAGTAATTGCTGAAATTCACGTATTTGATATTATTTTAATTGAATTCATATGAATTTAAATCCTTGTTCTGATGAAATGCCCTATCAAATAGTATACAAAAGGAGATGTCCCAAATTGTATGGAGGCCAGGCCCAGAACCTGTACACCCCACCAAAAGATAGACCAATACACCTACAAGATTTTGTTATTATCCAATTCTTTTAAAATGGCTTCGTTAAGTGGTTCAAATAAAGAGTTAAGTAAGAAAATAGCAATACAAAACAAAACCATCATGGCGGAAGATGACATTTTGATGACATCTGTCAGTTTTGGTTTCATGATCGCGCATCTAGGAGTCGAGTGCCATCGCTTGCTGTAGTAACAACAAACATTATGAAAGTAATGTGTCAATCAATACCAAATCCAGAACTCGAAAATGAAGTCGTTATAATGAACTACATTTAAAACGTGACAAGCAGAACAAAAACTTGAAGTGAATGATTATGCCAAAGTGACAAGGGGTATCTGACAGATACTGACATTTAAAGTTTTTTTAGATTGACGCCATCTTGGAATGCTTATGAAGTTTGATAAATTATTCGATCTTGTTTATTTTTGAACCACTAAATTATATGTTATATAAATTTATATGTATTTTTCACAGAATCAATAAATTTTTCTTGATTTTTGTAAATGGTATACTATGTCTGGGCCTATTGTGGGACATCTCCTTTAGTCAAAGCTCTGAAACATTGTATTTTGCTGCTGATAATCGCGATTGTGTGTTGACTTGTGAAATGTACAATTATGTTGGTTCCCTTTTTTAGATGAGTTACTTCCAGGTACTGAACATGTAACCATAATGAAAATACATCAACTCGACACTTTTTTACAATAATAAAAATGAAACTAGTAAAACTAAAGGGAATATTGTGTTGCGCGTGACAGACGTCAGAACTCAGAAAAACACTACGGGTTCCTAGCGTGTACGTGAACGGCCTTGTGATCTATCTCGTTCTATCATATAGCTGCATTATATTCTGTCTCTTTTCATTGCCAATCTAACAGCAGTATATTAAATCTATGATTATTATCGTCTAAGATCCCACCATACAACGACCTTCACCGAGCTGTTTATTGAATGAATAGTATTTTATATACAATTAAATATGCCAAAAAATATATTGCAAATGGGTTGCCTAAAAAATTTTAGTCCAGAGTAAAATTTTTAAAATTTGACAACCGAATTTTAGGACTTTTTTTTTGCATTCAACCCTATACCACCGCGTTCATAATTAAACCATAATTGTAAACTATTGCTACAAGCGGCTGATTTTGGCTTTAGCGACAAATTCGACTTTATAAACAACTAAATGATAAGTTTACTGTGATTCAATAAATACTAGAGGTAATTTGCTAAAATGATACTGTTCTAGTTTTTTGAGAATTGATTTTGTTTAGATGTAATAAAATTAAATCAATTGGAGGCAGCACTTAGCTCTAGTAGTCCCCTTAAGAGTGCAAAACTCCTAAGATTTGATGAAACTACGCTGGCTTACAGCGATAAGAATAGCTTGAAAAATTCGCGCTGTGACGTAGTGTCGCATTGGCTTAATTGGTAAAGCGCTGCGTCCGGTATGCATAGCGATGCTTTTGACGACCTCCGTGGAGGAGTGGCGTACACACCGGTTTTCAAGGTGTCGCCTGCTCCGAGGTCCCGGGTTCGATTCCCGCACGGGTCAATGTAGAAAAAAAAGTGTTTTTCTACATTTTCTCAGGTCTGGGTTTGTGTGATACCTTCGTTGCTTCTGGTTTCCAAAATACGAATGCTTTAAATAGTTATTCAAATTGGGATCAGAACAATGTTTGTGATGTTGTCCACATTTATTTATTTATTTATTTATAGATGCGGGTTCGAGTCCCGCCTGAGACATAATCTTTCGAGTTTAAATACTGATATTGTTATTGAATCAATATATGTAGTATTGCTAAGGTTTGTCGAAATCCTAAAACACGAATGCCCCGTTAATTGCCATCATATTAAACCTATCCCCAGGTAGGTGGGGATTAAATAACAGCGAAGCAAATCGGAGCTTAGCGAGCCGGCTATTATCGAAGCAGAATCCGGGAATCCCGCTCGGGATTTACCTCCTAAATCCCAACTCGTAATTCGACTTGTTTGCTTGCATCGGCGCGGACATACGAGGCAGCAAATAATATGGGACTGGCAAAACCTTTCAAAAGTGTATAAATAGTATCAATTTATGTATGATCCATATAGGTATTTTTGTCAGTGTGGACATAGCATCGATTTTTGCATTTTATGATCGATTTTCTTGTCATTATTACAGCTATCGTTCAAGGATAACCTTGTTCTGACACCCGTCCATTTTGCAACAGCAGCCGGAACTAACGGATTTACGTGCCTTCCGAAACACGAATCCCCTCACCTAAGACAATTTAGAAAAAGACGTTTCCTGGATTAACCTGATCAAACCCGGATTCCTTCTGTAGCAGACAGACCATGGTATGGTTGGTACCCAGATCAAATTGCTGCGAGAACTGAGTGTATCCCGGTTCTGACCTTTATTTTAATGAAAATACGACTCATACGCTTCATCGTTATGTATTGTGACATATCGTAATATTGTAGGTATTTTTTTAAATTTATTATACATTTGTTGCTTATGCAAAATACTTAATATTTAGGTACTTTTTTTTCTGTTAACAGTTAAGTAATAAATAAATGAAAAAAATAAATAGTAACAAAGTTTTTTTTTAATCTCTCAACAAGCTGAATCTCGAATCAACTAACATAAGATAGTAACAATAAAAAAGTGTATCTTTATATTCATGAAAACTTTCACCTTATTCCGAATTTTACTATTAAATTTTAAAAATAAAGCAAAGATAAATAGCCGCTTTAGGCAACATATTTCCAGAGCCGTATTTTCAAGAAATAAAAAATTAAGATATTCATTGCTAACCTTTGATTCCTCGTTTGTGTTCATCAATAATTCATAACTGAGAATTTGTTTGAAACAGAAATTTCGAATATTTCTTTTTACTCAGAGGATAAGGGATTATTCTATTACATTTTTGACGAATCTACTGAAACACCATGTATCTTTTGGCAGGGAATAGGCAAATGGCATGATTAAAATATTAAAATAGATTCATGTTTTTATATTGTTTATTTTGTGAATTTTTTAAGCGCCTTAAAAACCTTACCTACTTTTTGCTTGTAGCTTAAAGGTATATTAACACTTGTATCATTTTTCTATAAGAGAGAAAGACAAAGATTTATTCGTAGTTAAATAAATAATTATGCAACGTACGCTCGAAATTAACGCACTGCATATACGAGTACGCTAATTAATACACACGTGAAATGTTAATCACAATTTAATACTTGAGTTCAACTCGATTCGCCATTAAAGGTAAATAGAGTTATATGCGCAACATGGAGCAGTTACAACTATAAAGTATTGGCCGTAATGCGATTTTAATGCGGCAAAATGCGCCCAGGACAGGCCGGTCGGAGCCCCTACCCAGGGAGTGATAATCGAAAGAGAAATATTTTTTTCTGTTTTTGTTTATGATACAAACTTACGCGTTTATTATACTCGTTTAGTATTATTAGTAAGGATATTGATTAAGTCATTTTGTGTTATTTATTGTAAAATACACTCGCGAGCAAAAGTATGGAATCACTCAGGTACTTCAAATTGACTCCGCGCGATCTTAGTTATTAAGTAGTCATGACTACTTAATAACTAAAAAAAAAAAAAACAGCCTATAATCATCATGCAGGGATAAGGCCTCCATCATTGAATTCAAGTTACCACAGCAATGATGGGAACTGGCATAATCACCACGCTTGCCACATGCGGGTTGGTGATCACAAACCCGAGCAACATTCGAAAATTCAAAACTTTTTATTGCCCGACCCGGGGATCGAACCTGGGACCCCCAGATCTTGGCCCGGTATTTAAACAACTAGACCAACGGGTTAATCTATTGCTGTCGCGCAGTCCCGAACGCCTCCACCGCAGAGCGCGATAGAGACAACTGCATTTTAGACCTAAAATATCTACTAAAATCACACAAAATCAACGTTTCGTAGTCCCCCGATTCCTTTTCCAACTCTAGACCGATTTAAATACTTTTTTCATTAAAAATTAAAGAAAGGCTTTGGCCGTGTTCGTATATTTTGCTTTTTTTTTTAAATGTTGCTAAATTTGTTTTCTGAATGTTTGAGCACAGCGGAAAATCTGGCGAATTTTTTGGATTTTTGAAGGCTCATATCTATTTTATTATTTGAAACGATAACGGGAATTAAACGCGATCATACCTTATTATTTTGCTTGACGTTTCGATCGGGTTGCACCGACCATGGTCACAGGCTGACTGGAGACAGTGATGCACTCACTCTAAGGGGAAGGTAGATTCATATAAATCTACCTTCTAAATGTTTATTTCTCCAAGCACCGTCACACACCACACTAACCGTGTCCTTATTCCGCGAGACAGCTGCCGCGTCCGTATTACGATGCTTACTCGACTGCGTACTAAAAGGAAGCTTTGTATAGGTATTTTCAATCACCGGATTCCACGTCGCAGATAGTTTGAAACCGTCTTCCCGATTGAAATTTTTGTGCTTCTTTATTTCAATCGCTTCACGCACAACCCTTGAATAAAAGCGGCGATCTGTGGAGAGGATTTGCGTTTGATGAAATTCAATCCAGTGATTGCTGCCTGATTCAAGCAAATGTTCCGCAATCTTAGATTTTGCTGTCTGGCGATTTTTCACATTTAATTTATGAATTATTTTATTATTTAATTTATGAAAAAAACGAAAACATAGAAACATGCTAATAGTGGCCATAGATTTTTATGGAACTTTATGTGGAATGGACTACGTTTGTATGGAAAAACGGCTCTTGTGTTTCCTCTTAAGGAGCCATCCCGGATTAAGTGAAGGAATCAGTAAATGATAAGGAATACGGAAAAATAATAAATTGAAAAATTTCCTTTCCTAAACTGAACCGTCCGAGATCGAGCCCTAACGCAGTACACCCACATCACATACCAACCGTGTCGTCAATCTACTTTATCAGTTTCATTATATGATAGTTTAACAATTTTATCATTGGTAGGGGCAACGTAAATACAATAACAGGGTATAATCGTCCGAAGCGACGGTGCGCCACAAATTAAGTTATGGTTTCGTTAACTTCGTGAACGTGTGGTACTGGCCTGACATATAATAGCGCGACCTCTTCTCCTCGTCGTCGGTGTCATAAGAGGCGACTAGAGGAGTGGCTGAAGAAGACGGGTTGCAGCGTCTTCTCCGCAACTTCTCTGTGTAGTAATCTGCCCGACCCGGGATCATATGCTCCCCCGACTTGGTCCGGTACTTAAGTAAGCCTAGACCAGCGAACGTGCAACGCGAAGTGATAACATTAATAACACTCAGTTAACACTTATTGCGTTGAAACTGCTTTTATGGACATTAACTACCACTTTGATAATAATTAAGTTTTATTTTTCGTGACCGTAATTTGCGATTAAGCACATCTGATAACATTTGTCTCTAGGCTTGTACATTCAGCTACAAAAGTATGTACCTATACACATTATTTTTTACCAGCTGTTGCCCGCGACTTTGTACGCGTCAATTTCTGTTATTATGATCGCGATTATTTTTGCAACAATTTTCACTGATGCTACGCTCCTATTGGTCGAAGAGTGATGTTTAAGACGCTGACATGAGCCAAATTGAGCTTAATGAAGATTGTTTTGCTTTAAGCCTATGGCTCGTATTGTTGCCAAATTCTATGTAGTTGTAATTGATCATATTTTCGACCAGGTGGCTGTTTTCAAAACACGATTCTAAAATCTTTTCTCGATAGAAAAAAATCTCAAAGTAGCCTCTGAAAATACATAAATTACCATTTTTCTCAGCAGTCCGTATAACAATGATAATAAAATTTTGCTATATTGTATATTACATGTTGCTTAAGCAAATGGCTGATTTAGATTTTTAATAAAATGGCAATTTTAAATTGCACAACGAATTTTGTTGTTTGGCACTTAGGCCCTTCTATTCCATGCGCTTTTTCTACGAGTATGTCACTCCTACGAGAATCGACAGTGATAGCTGTGGCGCGTTCCAAAGAAATTCAAAGACGAATAAATTTGTGGGCGTGTTCATTGCTCAAGGTCATCGGCTGCAGTCAGCGTCTTAAATGGCCTTCCTCGAAAGATTATTTTTGTTTTGTAACACAAAAAGAATTTTTCAATTCGAACCAGTCCTTCCTGAGATTAGCGCGTTCAAACAAACAAACAAACTCTTCAGCTTTATAATATTAGTATAGATATTTAAAAGTACTATGTAAGTTTTGACCTGTGCTTGTTGCCTGTGATGACTGAACTGAAACGTGGTCGCTTAAATGGGTCTCATAAGAAGGCTCAAGGTCGCACAGCGGGCAATGGAGAGAGCAATGCTTGGTACATAATGTGTGTGTGGACCGAGGGATCAACCCTGGGATTCTACAATGATTATGGACTTAACAAAGTTATGAAGCTGCTGACTATGTATTTTTCAGGTGACTTTTAGGGTTCAAGCTGAAACTCTTGCTGTCACTTTGGTGTCTGTCTGTCTGTCTATCCAATGTCAGAGCGTTTAAGCTCGCAATGGAAACACTTATAATAACAGACCTACAATTTGAATATAATATTCTCCCCCTATAGGTATTAGAAGTCGCTAAAAAAAACGAAATGGAATTATGATTAACACAAAGAAAGTTTTTGATGTTTATAAGTAAATATTATCTTTTATCTTGATTATAAAAAATAAGTGTCCAAAAAACAAAATAGTGAGTTTTTGAAAAGTTATTCCTAGCTCAAAACCCAAAATGTCGGTCGTGCGGTTAGGTTAGAAGTCGGTAAGTAGTGTAGTTTTTAGTGTTGCGCTGCTAGTACTTTGTCAAGCTGCAGCTAAAGTGCTTTTGCGAAGTCTCCTACTGCAGACTTATGCGGTGAATGTAAAAATCATACATACCAATTTTATATGTATAAAGTAACACAGTCCGTACAAGTTATCATAATTATCTATAAGTGAAGAAGTATCGAACCTATACTTTATTTTTTTAATTCAAAGGGCCTGTAGACCTAAGTATATGATTTAAATTTTAACTGAATACTGAAGCGCTCATAGCCCAATGCTTCTTTGTGATCAGTTTCTGTCACGAATGTTAAGCAAAGATGGGAGCGGTCACTAATTGGATGGGTGACCGTTTGTGGCATCATACCTTGAGCGCTTCCGTGCTTCGGAGGGCACGTTAAGCCGTCGGTCTCGGCTGTTATCATGAGATAACAGTCGTTAAGCCCTGTTGGAGGCCTGCGGGCGGCTTGAGAAACGTTCAACGGCGCCGCGGCGGGGTGATGTTGCCACAGCGTCGCCCCCGACGTCCACAAACCCGCACTAGGCCAGCGTGGTGGTACTAAGGCCTTAAGCCCTCTCCTTAAAAAGGAAAGAGACCCGTGCTCAGCAGTGAGCGAAAATGGGTTGTTACTTTTACTTTTTTGCTTTGGGAATTAGACTTTAAGGAGCAAGAGAATTAGACTTTAAGGAGCATCAGACATAATTGCGAATTGATCATAGTAGGTAAGGCTAGTTTTAAATCTATCATCATTTGGTGACTTTCAAAAAACTACTTCTACACTTTTATCATTCGCTAGTTTCTGAGTTCTCTCATCGCTGCCAGGCCACGGTGCATTGCTGAAAAATTCAACTGGTTACTACAACATTTGCCATTTATTTAAGTATATTATGGTAAATATAGCACTAACTAAATTTTAATAAATGAGTTGTCTGAATATTGTCACTTATTTATTGATTGTTTATAAGTGACTCTATAAATGTTAATAATTTAAACAATGCATGTGGCAACATGTATTTGGCACACTTATTGAGCGATTCATTGAATCGTCCATTACAATAGGTATTCAAAAGTAAAGAACCTAAATGCTATAATTTCTTGTGCAGCAACAGCACGTCAACCTACCACAAAACGTCAAATTTTCTCAATTAATATTGATCTCTACTTGTTGGGCTTAAAGTTGAAAATCAATTCAATTCAAACCTTTAACTTTTTGGGTAGGTTGACCTGCCGTTGTCTGTACAAGTGGCTAGAATCCACAAATGTCAAATTTCTCCAATCGATTTTCAACTTTACCAACAACGCATAGAGATCAGTATCAATTACTATAACTAAACTAAAACTCCCGTGTTGTCTAGGTACCCCGAATCTATATGTCCATAGTAAAGGTCGCTCACCTTTAGCACAACAGAATACATTTCAACGCTTGAATAAAAACCGATATCTCATTTCCCGGAATAAACCAAATGCGGGACGGGCATCAATCTTGGAGGAACGCGACCACTTGGAATAGGGGAAGAGAGTTTTAAATCTCTCAGGCCGAAATAGTTGAAGCCGAAAGTATTTTTCTGCTGAAACCATGAAAAAAGACAAAACAACGTTTTCATAGGTAGTTGCCGGCAAAGACAATTAATAATACACTACTACTCCACCCTATTCTTCCTTTGGATGTCCTAAGCGACTGAACTGAGGACCAGCAATATAGGACCAAAATAACCTAGGTCTTTGCTCAAACCTAGGTCCTTGGTGCAAAGATAGATAGAGATATCTTTGCACCAAATTTTATTGGAATCGGTTTAGTAGTTTAGGCGTAAAAGCATAGCAGACAGTCAGAGGCTTACCTACGCATTTATAATGTGATGAAAGGAGTAAGGATTGGCAAGAATTGGCATCAAATAGACTCAGTCAAAATCACTATCAAGTCAGTAAAAACAACATAAAAATCAGTTGAAAGCCTTTAATAAATATTGTTCTGTTTTCGGCTTCATCTAGCCTTTTGTTACATTTATTTTGTTTTTGTACGAAACATTTGTACAAACAAGAACAATATCAAAAAGAAACCAATATAATGTACAAATTCGAAGCTTTATCGCTTGACAAGTTAGTAACTTCTGTCTATATTATTAGGAGTATTTTGACTTAATCGTCTCGCTTGTCTAGCGTTCGCAATTTGTAGAGAAGACCCTACTGCCCGTCTTCTTCTGGCAGTACTCCTTCAGTCGCATCTAACGACACCATAAAAATAATAAGGTTGGTGCCATTCTTCCAATGTGCCGGCACTTCACTTTCTTGTACTTGTGGATGTCGCAGAGTCTCAAAGATTACCTACTGACAGAAGAACGAAAACAGCAGCGTCTTCTGTCCACATTGGGTTGGCTTGGGTGTGAATGAGATCCGCCTCATAGCGATCCACCCGGGCAACGTCTCCACAGTCTGTACTGGTCTGTGGTGACTGCTGAGTGATCTGTCCAGCGGACGTAGTCTGGTTTGCGACCACTATCCTGCCGGAGTGCGACGGCACAGCACTCGCTGTGTTCCGTCTTTGTGCGGGATTTCCAGCGCGCTTCTGGGTTAGCTCGCTCTATCGTAGGTTTCCACTTAACTCTAGGGTTCAGTGAAACCAAGAGCAAGCCAATCACCAATAAAAAACGTTGCGATCGGTAATCAACCCGCTGAGCGTTGCCATTATGTCGAAATTATTATTGGACTATGTGTGGGGGCCAAATGCAATATTACCCACAGGACAAAGGCAGTTTTTGAGCAGTACAAAGGTAGTTAAAGAAGGAACGAAATATTGCTGGGGAAAAATATAAGGAAGGTGAAAGTATATTATTATACCACTTCCTATCTCTAACACAATTCAAACATTCGCTAGCATAAGAAGTCATATAAAACACTTAGTTTACTTGCAGCGGCTTCGGTATCAATATTATACGTACTTATTAGATATCTTTAAATCGACTCCGACGGGTGGCCACCTTTCCTTTATTTAGTATTGGTCTATGGGTTCTTGTTTATCAGATTAATCTTGAAATGCAGCTCTTAAATATTCCTGGACTTATTATATAATATGTTTCAAATTTATTAAAGATATAAAAACACAACGGGAACAGCGGGCAGTGATAGCGGAGCGACAATTTGCAAACTTGCGTTCATTTGTTTTTTTCATCATCAGATTCGAATTTTGAATTGCGCGCGTTCGGTGCTTTCTTATTCGAATGGTCGCGTCAATTTAAAAAGTGAAAAGAGGTTGGACGTGGCCTGAACACTATGTTTACTTTAACATTGAACTATGAAACTAATCTGGCCGAAACCTTTTTTCGGTTTTTCGGCCGCCAGTTCCCTCTCTATGTCTTCAGCCTCCCGACGAGTGAGTAACACGTACGTGAGTAATAAATTACCGCGCCTGTCTGTTGCTCCGTGAGAATGGGCCCTTTGAACCGACTGGTCAAGGGTGGGTAGGAAATGAGCCTTAAGGAAGTTGCAGCATTAACTTTATTTAAACGCATACCAGGAATTGAATTACGCCTAAAATAGATAGATAGACTCTTTTACCTCACATTAAAGTAATCATTATCATTATAAGCAGCCTATGTCCAAAAGAAGGAATTTGCCACATTCGCCAAGTTTGGCAGAAAATTAGATATTTAAACTTGAAAAAAAATGTCTCAAGGGGGAATCAAACCAGCATGTATACCGGGCGCGCGGTATACTGATATTATAATTGCAATGAAATTGGTAAATTATTATATGAAGTAGGTGATACACTAAATTAGATGATCGTTATTTAGCCGTGGTATGGTAGATAAAAAACCCTGCTCTCTTTTTTTCTTCTGGTAGTACTCCTTTAGTCGCCTCTTACGACACCCATAGGAAGAGAAGGGGTTATCCATAAATTACGTCACACGATTTTTGAGATTTTCAGACCCCACCTTCCCCCTATGTCACACATTTTTACGATAATTCCCATACTATTTTACCTAATGTCACAAAAGGTAAGACCCCGAACGAGTGTATATTCCTTTAGTGAGCTGACCACACGACACATTAAAGTAAATATAAATAATAATAATAAAATCATTTATTTTCTCTCTTACAAAACTTAAAACTAAGATACAGGTTTTTTTTAGAAAATGCCAGCAGTTGTTTAGTTTTGTAAGGGACTGGAGCCTGTGTTAGGTAGGTACGCTTAAAAGCGAACCTGTATTACGAGTCACCAGTGCCCTCCCTCTGAATATATTACATTTATGAAGCCAACTATTTTACTAGATAGACAAAAGAAACAAAATAGTTCCTGATAGGCGACAACATACCCAGTGCATTAAGTTTACATAATTTTATTATTATGTTTAGGTGGGTGAGTACCTATGTATGAGTGTATGCTTAAGCGATATATGAGTCATTCGCATATGTGTGTGTGTGTGTGTGTGGTAAAGTAGGTACTTACTACATTATTAAAAAACAAATTATAGTCATTTCAATCAATTGCTCATAAAATTATTATACTAAGAGCCCAAGGCAACCGGACCTTCGCATTCGCACTTCGCAGACAAAAAATTATCTAAAGTAAATGTTTTGCATTTTTTTTTTTCATTTAACAACGTAAAAATTATGTTTTTTTAGCTATCGTAACCTAAACGAACGTATTTTCTATTTTGCTTGTTAGTATGAACCAATTCTACTTTTCAATATGTCTACATAGTATAACGGCACTATCCACCTTTTACAAGTAAAGTGATACTAAAGTATCAGTTTTACGAGTTGCCGCCGCAACTATTTCTATTACGGAACAAAAATATTACCAGTCCTTAGCCAAACGTGAAAGAATGCCCTTATTTCTACAAATCAAAGCAATAAATACAACAATGAATGTATACACATAAAATGGGGAGGGACGGTAGGACCGTTCGTGTTTTGAACGGAATTTAGAAGTTATAAATAAATAAATAAAAGATTTTAAACTTGCGTGTTGCATTTTTATACTTAAGACTTAACTTTACTGGATTCATGCAAGAGAATGAATTATTTATACGTAAATAGTATTTTACCTTCCGGGGTTTCGATCCGATTGCACGAAATATGGTCGCGGGCAACGTGAAGTGTTCAGATTTAGAAGTTATTATCGCATACTATATACTTCTGATAAAATAAAACCTTCTAACGCAGGTAAGAACCAAACCCATGGTTTTCTTACAGAGTTATTTGTAGCCAAGGGTATTGGTACAGTTGGTACAGTCAAAATATGTTTTGTTTTATGCTATTAAAATTAGCTTTGTTGTATTGACCAATTATATTTACCAAAAAAAAAGTATATAAGTAAGTTTATCGGTTGTCTAGTACCCCATACGACAGGGTACTTAATAGTAGCTTAATTTGGGACTAGATGGCTCTGTGTTGCCCAGTGAGGCATGTCTTAAATATTAAAAAAAAAGAAAAATATCGAATGGTCCCTCAAATAATGAAAATCGGTAATGGAATTTTACTGGAGACAAAATAGTTTTATAAACTTTTTATACATTTCATAGCACTTCAGGCCTCTTTATGAAGTAGATTTTGCTATAAACAAACTTGGCAGTCATGTTGGCGCTCGTGTTGGTAAATGCTACAGAGAAGACACTGTTATCATTTTTCTTTTGGCAGTACTCGTTTAGTAAGCAGGTAGTCGTAGCCGTACCGTCGTACACCTATGAGACCAAAGAAAGTGGTGCTGTTTCGTCATAATTTAATTTGAGGTCGGCCCCACACGGCACTTTATTATTTAAATCCTAAACAGCGTATTAGCTAGTAGGTATGTCTCTGAAATTGAAACCGATTTTTTTTTATTTCAAAATTAAAAAGAATTCATGAATCGTTATTTCACGAATTTTATAGTTAAATGCAGTTCTATTATCGAAAAGTATATTACTTTGACATCAATTTTGTGACCTTCGCGGAACTTGCCAAGCCGCGCTGAGCTAAGCTAAGACGTGCGGCGGTGCGATCGAGTGAGGTAGTCAGTGAGCCTACTCTATCAATCTTAGCTATGGTATAACGAATAACCATCATAACTCAGAGGCGTCTGTCCGTAAATCACTCGTCGAATTGCTAATGACGTTTTAGGAACAAAAGTGACACGCCCCCGGAAAATATGCAGCAGACAGCTAACACACCTACATACGTGTTTTTTATTATTATTTACGGTTTGTGCTACCTTTGTGTACAAAAAGAATGGTCTTATACAATTTTACTAGATGGTTGCCGCGATTTTGTTTGTGTGATTTTAGTACCTAATTCCAGTTATTATTTTCAGTTACTTATAAACCAATTAAAAATAAAAATTATAAACAAATTAAAAATTAAAAAGGAATTGTTAAAGATGATGTTATTGCTATTTATTTAAATTTCGTAGAATTATTATTGAAAAATTAGAAAAATAATCAGAAACATTACTGTATCGATCTTGGGATTTTCTTTAAGCTGTTTTTACTTTCCAATTTAATTTACTTATTGTATTTGTATCAGTGTAACAATCGTCGGTGAACTGAATAAATAAAAAATAAAAATAAAAATACTTCTTAATAAAAAACGAGATGTACAAAAAATAAAGTAGCTGAAAGTGGTTCGAATATGATAAATAAATATATATATTAAAATGAATCCCTATTTCCCTTGGTCATCGCATCACGCGTGAAACGCTGGACCAATTTCGCTAATTCTTTTTTTGTTTTGTTTGTTATTGTCAGGAGTCGGTCCTAATGAAAGAAAAAAATTACAAAATTGCTTGGAAAATTAGAAAGTTTATGAATATTTTGTTAACCACCATATCAAATTATTTTTAATGTAACCTTAGCGCTTTTGTCAATTTTTTTTTTATTGTACGGCCTCTGACACAACATTGACAGAATGAGTGCTGCAAATGTCGTCGATTAAGTGGTAAAATAAAACAGAATTTTGGACATGGCCAGTAATGTCTGTCGCCTGTCCCCGTGTCGGAATACCAACAAAACTATTTATATACCCGCCAGAATAAAAAAAACATAGAATGTTGTGTATCATAAAGATATTAATAATAAACAATTGGTAACAATTTTTTTATTTTACCATTGTGTAATAAATATTCATAGTTAAGACAGGAAAACGTATGTCGGGTCCGCTAGTAAATAAATAAACTAAATGTGGACAACATCCATCAATTTATAAATAAGAACTAGATACACAGTCCAAAACAAAAATGTTCGCGGAGGCGCGTGCGGACGGCTGTGCTGCCATCGTGCGCGCGACAGCCCCAACACTATCCTGCGCGCGTTGATGGCCCGCTGGGACTCTCCGGTGCTGGCGCACTGGATAACACTGCATGCAGTTAGATAGTCCGTTTCGCTGGCGCCGGAGAAAACCCGAGGTGCTTGTACCTCGCCTTATAATTTAGTTGTTTTTATTATTTTTTTTATTTTTTCTCTTTTTGAAACGATAACGGGAATTAAACGCGATCATACCTTATTATTTTGCCTGACGTTTCGATCGGGTTGCACCGACCATGGTCACAGGCTGACTGGAGACAGTTATGCACTCACTCCGAGGGGAATGTAGATTCATATAAATCAATTAATGTTTATTTCTCCAAGCACCGTCACACACCACACTAACCGTGTCCTTATTCCGCGAGACAGCTGCCGCGTCCGTATTACGATGCTTACTCGACTGCGTACTAAAAGGAGGCTTTGTATAGGTATTTTCAATCACCGGATTCCACGTCGCAGATAGTTTGAAACCGTCTTCCCGATTGAAATTTTTTATTTCTCTTTTTGTTTAATATTTTTTATATCTTATATTGTGTACTAACACTAGCCTTAAGTTACTCTGTTACTTACAATTATGGATCTAGATGTCCGAAATAAATATAATTTATTTTATTTTAAAAATGACACTAAAAACTGTCCCCATTTGAAGATTGGCGTTGATTTTATGTCAGTGTCAACTTTATAACCCGGCCAAAGTATATCGGCATGCAATAGTATGGATATTAATGTCATGATGTAACTATTTGAATAACATTGGTTGGTTGTACTAAAAGTGCACAATCTATACTAATATTATAAAGCTGAAGAGTTTGTTTGTTTGTTTGTTTGTTTGAACGCGCTAATCTCTGGAAGTAAAGGTTCGATTTGAAAAATTCTTTTTGCGTTGGATATTCCATTTATCGAGGAAGACTTTAGGCTATATAACATCACGCTGCGACCAATAGGAGCGAAGCATGAGTGAAAAATGTTGCAAAAATAGTCACCATCATAATTATAGAAATTGACGCGGACGAAGTCGCGGGCAACAGCTAGTAGTAAATAATATGCCAGTCCGTTTTATTCATTCCAGCTGTTAGTACCGCTGAAGCAATATGTAAATGACATTTTCCCGTCCTACTTTCGACGTCAAATTACACAAATAGCCCTCCTACGTTATACCCGAAATAATTGCCTTTACACTAAGGCTCACCCCACATTGAGCGTGTGCGTTCTTGGAGCGTGCGACCGACGACATCGCCGTGGTTTACTAGCGTACGGCGTATGTAAAGTGTGAAAGCCGGCCGCGCCGGCCGAGGAGGTGGCGAGTGAAGGTTCGCTCATAGATCGGTCGCACGCTCCAGGAACGCGCACGCTCAATGTGGGGTCAGCCTAAAGGTAAAAACTCAAAGCGAAGTGAAATAGTAAATGGACAAACACCGGTTCATTATTGAAACCTATTGTCGTCAACAAGGGTGGATAGAGCAATAACTTAAATACAAAATTCCTAGCGTAATTCTTGAGAGCTGCATAGTAAAACTACCTAAAGGTCATTTATTAATTGATTGGAAAACTAACCAATTCAGACTTAAGGCTTCAAAATATTAACCCGACTTATATGAAAAATATACAGGGTGAAATTTTAACCACCTTCCAAATTTTAATATATCAATCTACGAGACAAAAAACAAATGACTTATTTTTTCTTTTGATATAGCCCAGTACAAAAATGTCAAGATAAAGCAATTAGAAAATGTCCGCCAAAAATCTAAAATTTTTGGTACGTCCGCCTAGCAACAGTTTTTTTACGCAATGCACATCACATTCATTCATTACGATACTATTCATAAGTTATTGATCATCCCTTCATACCTTCACAGGCTAATAGGGCCGTATAAATTGAAAACTATGTTGCGAAAAATATTTTCGGGTGAAAACTTGACCTACAGTTTTTACTTCATAAATGGGCTCTAAACACGATACCTAACTCGTATAAAAAATTTGAAAGGTTATCAAAAAGTCACCCGTATAATATTCCTAGCGTAATACTTGAGAGCTGCATAGTAAAACTTCTTTAAAGTCATTTATTATTTGATTGGAAAACTAACCAAGTCAGACTTTAGGCTTCAAAATATTAACCTAAATTATAAAAGTAAGTAAGTAACAGCCTATAATCATCCCACTGCAAGTAAAAGGCCTCCATCATTGAATTCAAGTTACCACAGCAATGATGGGTGTACTGGCATAATCATCACGCTTGCCAAATGCGGGTTGGTGATCACAAACCCGAGCAACGTTCGAAAAAAAACCTAAATTATAAGGAAAACATATATTTTAGTTGTTATTAATATATTTCAGGAGTGATCAATGAACTTGGCGCCAATTTAGATGTCCCTTATTTTGTGGTTGAAGTGAATAGCCAAGGCGTATATTATAATATTGAACTTGGCTCTCATTTCACATTTATGTGTTTACTTGTCGGGATATTATTTGCCTGACATCCTGTATGATATCTAACCGAAAGTGTATTTGGCAGTAGCGTAGCGAATTCAATGTTTTTTTTATTTGCCCACAAATATAAACATGTTATTACAGATGCTTAAATAAAGGTAGTATTTAATGTTTATCCTAATCAAATATACGCATTTATAAGTTTTGTACAGACTAAGTACAGTTAAGTAGTTTAGTTTTTCAATTTAAAATACCGATATTATAATTGCAATTAAATTGTTAAAATATGTAAAAAAGTAGTACCTATATTTTATATTAATAATAAAATAAATTAAGATTTAAAAGAAATATTTATACGTCTGGATTTTTATTTCAAGGTAATCCTTGAAATCATTTTTTATTACTTTAAAAATAAATTTTTGCTGCAATTAGATAAATTATGTTTACTGTTACTCCATTCGATTTGTTACCTAGCATTTCATAAACAAAGAAACAAATAGTACATGGAATGCATTTTTATTAGCATAAAATCGTTAATTTCTTATCACACATTCTATTAAAAATCGTGCATAAGTAAGTAGTAAAAATATTTTACTTTTTGTTTGTTTACAATAAACACGCCGTGTAGTGACCAAATATTTTGATACCTTATGATTGTCAGTAAATCACTATTGTGTTTATACCTAAGAAGTGTGGTGATGGCACAAAAACAAAATATACATCACCCCTTTCCACCTGTTCGGTATCCTAAGGGGCGACTAGTAGGCCGTTTTATTTTTGGGGGTTTCGCCACATAAAGACGGCCATCAGTTTTTTCATTCCATCACTTGCCCCCATGTTTTATGGCTTAGCTATAGAAAGACCTGTGCAAAAATGCTTGATGATCCTAGTATTAAAATGAATATGGATATTAAATATATATGGTCTCCCAAAGAGTGGATATTAAAATGACTATGTGAAAGATTATGTCGAATGCCAAGGTTAGAACAGAAAAGCTGTAAACACCGCGTGACTGTTCATGATGATGTTTTATCTTTTTTGGGAACAGGAGCAGGTATCCTCCATGTATACCTGGAGCAAAAAGTCTAGCTCAGCTTTGAGTAAGAGGTCTTTGGACATACGGAGGTTTTACCTTAATTCGTAGCTTGACTTGACGTCAATGGTAAAGTCGTTGTCTAGCAGTACTTCCTACTGCTCTACGAGATTTGACTTACACGACCAAAAGAAATTGTACTATTTAAGGCTAGTAAAACTACCACTACTGCTGATTGGGTTTTACTAAAAAGCACCCTTGGTTCAAATTACTTAAAGTTACTGCCGAGCGAGATCATTTTTTTCAGGCAATAGGCAAATGTCATAAATCGTTCATGACGATTCAGACTTTCGATCCAGTTGTAACCCAAATGTTTATGTAGGCTGTAGGTTGCTTACACACTCCTGTTTCTGCATACATCTGCGACATTATATCAGTTCAAATAAAGTGGAAGCAGGGTTTTCAAAAAACCTTGAGTATTAACTTTGACTTTGATTTTACGAAATCTTAAATATATTTTTTTTAAATTATAAAATAAAATTTTGTATTTTAGTTCTTAATAGTATCAAGATCTTTTTGGTCGTGTACGAACATAGATACCATTATGAACGATAGAAAGTAAGGTATTTCACCTTTTTATTGCATTGAATACTTCGTGCAAAAAATACACTCACTGTTTGAACGCAATTTCTCCTGAAGTAGTATAATGTATACCTAAAATTATTGAAGAATTAAAGTTCAAAGTAACTACTTTATACAAATCATCGCAACAAATTAGCTAATCATAAACATGAGTGAAAAACTAAACAAAGTTCGGATTGTTTTAAATTTTTCATTGATGTTTATAAGTGTAAATTGTCTAAAAGATCACTTACCAGAAGACCGCAAATTAAATTTTACTCAACTCGCCATCAAATATGGCCACAAGTGTGATGAACATGATGTGGTCACAAAAGACGGATACATCCTGAAAGTGTTCAATGTGAAAGGTGATAAGACTAGACCAGTGTTTTTGCAGCACGGCTTCATGGATTCTTCCAATACGTTCATCATAAGAGGAAATACTTCACTGGTTATTGCGTTAGCTAATAAAGGCTTTGATGTATGGGCGGGCAATTGTCGAGGTAATCAATACAGTCGACGACATGTGACTCTGGATCCAGTTAAGGATAAAGCTTTTTGGAATTATAGCCAGCATGAGATGGGTATATATGACCTTCCAGCGATGATCGAGTATGTGCTTAAAGAAACAAAACAAACACAATTGACAGCCATCGGACATTCCCAAGGCACCATGATATTTTACATTCTAACTGCTGAAAAACCGGAGTATAACGGTAAAATAAATCTGCTTATATCCTTGGCTCCTGTTTGCTACCTTCATCATATGAAGCCATTATCCTCAACGGCAACCAAGATCTGGCCTTTGCTGGCTCCTTTGGTGGAATTAGAAGGCATCTCAAAATTATTCACAAGGGATTCTCTTTTAATAAAATTGCTTGAAAAAGTGTGTTCACAAGCAATCATAGGATATGATTTATGTTCTGCTGTAATATTTTCGTTTGCTGGTTTTGATCGGAGAGAGCTAGAACGCGAATTCCTTCCAACTTTGATGGGTCATTTTCCTGATGCAGCATCCGTGAAGAATGGAAATCATTTAACTCAAATAGCACTTAAGAAAAGATTTTGTAAATACGATTATGGTGCACGAAAAAATATCCAAATGTATGGCACACCTGAACCGCCCAATTATAATTTGGGGAATGTCAGTATGCCAGTGGCGCTTATAGCTGCCGTTAATGACAATTTCTCGTCATTAAAGGATGTGGACCTTTTACGAGCCCAGTTGAAAAATGTGATTTACTACCACGTGATGGAGAGAAAGCGTTATAACCATATAGACCACGTCTGGGGGAGGCACATGACAGAATATTTATTCCCAATAATATTCGATTTATTGGAAAATAAAGTTGCTAAAAACAAAACGGTAAATAAACGGCACAAACATGCCGCGCACGTTACAACGAAACCTAATCACACGGCCGGCTGCATTCTAGAATTTTGTAAGACAACGAATAATATGTACGCGTCATATTTTAAGTATTAAAACTATTGACATAAGTTCAAAGCGAAGATACGGCACTGAAGTCTCTCCCGTCAGTAATCTGCTTAAATTAAGTTCTATGCACATTATTTTGATTCAACCCAAAGATAGTGCATTAAAAAAAAGGTAGATGACGCGCGGCGATTATAATTTCATCCACCGACCTATTTACACATTCGAACGTGTTGTTCATCATCATCATCATCATCTCAGCCAAACGGTACCCACTGCTGGACATAGGCCTCCCAACGGCTTCCCGCGACCTTCAACAGATCGTCGGTCTACCTGGTGGAGGGCCTACCCACAGATCTAATTCTAATTCTACAGTATTACCGTGCCATCTGCCTAAACTTGAACTCGAACAGTTCAAAGTGTAATTTTTATGGAACTGTGTTTCAAGTTCTTATATTTTCCTATGTTTATCTCTCGTATGATTGTTTGTGACAGTTTATATTGTAAGTTATAAAATAAAATTTTTTTTTACAGTTTACATGGTGTTTATCATGTTTTAAAATATGTGGAGCATTTATTATCTTATATTATGTTTAATACAAATTTCAAAGCCTGGCATATAAGTGTACCTAATAAGTAGGTGTTTGGGCTATGAACTAGTAATAACTATGTAGGTATCATAGATAAGATAATACTGGGATATCCTTGGGCAACGGAGCATACCCGTTTTTTTTTGTCGCTTTAAAATAATAAGTAATTGAATTTAATTACCATGCAGGAAATTTAAAATACAGATTCTGTTATATTCGCGATACAGAAAATAGAAATAAACAAGAATTGCCTGTTTAAATACATAATAGGGGTTAAAGTATGAATTTGCCGATTATTTTTCCACTTTTTATTTTGTTTATAGCTCTTAAGTATAGTTATATTATTGCGTAATTCTTTTTGTATTGTATCAAAAACTAAATAAAGTAACTTTTGACTAAAAGAAAATGCAATACTAGTGCCTATTACTTCAAAGGAAGTCATTGAAAAGACCCCCTACAATGTGTCAGCTGACCTTCTTGCTTCAATTAAGTATATTTGTATTATATACTTTGATTTTCAGAAATTTAAATACTATAATGCGTAGCTTTATAACCATCTAACTTTCACCTTTAATTGCATCGAAAACGGTTCAGGCGTTTTTGAAAAAACTAAAAAATTGTTAGTATGGAAAAATGACTTTTCTCGATTTCGTCAATAGAAAACGGCAATAACATATTTTAACACCTAATATATAAAATAGGTATTTCTTTCCACCTTTTAGTTAAGTTTAATAATTTAAAAAATATTTTTCATTTCTCTACCACCTTATCTTACCTACTTAGACTAACAACTAACAATATTTGGCGGCAAGAATTTGAATTTACAGAGAATGTGATTTAACAAGCTACCGCCCGCGGTTTCACCCCTGCCTTGCCTGGGTGGCATAAGGCTTGGCGAACACCGGCGACATTGAGGAAAATGTGGACAGGAATTATTATGCAACGCGAAAGTTTAAAAGTATTTGTGGACAGTTCTGTTTTGGCATAACAGTACCTGGATATGGTCTTTTTTTGGGACAAAATGTTGTTTGGAGATTTTTAAAAATGATAACTAGCTAAATCGATTCATCGCCCACGAAACTCCCAGCATATTAAATTTCATTGAAATCGTTGGAGCCGTACTACTACTATTGAAATACACCGTTCCTTTTGAATCACCCGAAAAACAAAGCCTACGTTATGTATCTATTATGTATAACATCATGGCAGTGTTATTTTTTTTATCAATATTAATCTATACAAATTTTTTGTTTGTTTGTTTGAAAATGTTGCAAAAATAATCGCGTTCATAATAACAGAAATTGACGCTGATGAAGTCGCGGGCAACAGCTAGTAATAAAAATGTTAAATACCTATGATTCAGTAGTTTAATTCTGAAACACTCTGTGACGCGCACGGACGTTTTATTTTGCTGCGGCGAGGTCCCGGATGAATGAACCTTACACAGCTACGTCCGTGCGCGAAATGGCGTGTTTCAAGATAAAAAGCTGAAGCAATATCTATATTTCTATACTAATATTATAAAGCTGAAGAGTTTGTTTGTTTGTTTGAACGTGCTAATCTCCGGAAGCACTGGTTCGATTTTTTTTTTGTTTTGTTTAGTCCATTTATCGAGGAAGGCTTTAGGCTATAAAACATCACGCTGCGACCAATAGGAGCGAAGCATCAGTGAAAAATGTTGCAAAAATAATCGCGTTCATAATAACAGAAATTGACGCTGACGAAGTCGCGGGCAACAGCTAGAAATAAAAATGTTAAATACCTATGATTCAGTAGTTTAATTCTGAAACACTCTGTGACGCGCACGGACGTTTTATTTTGCTGCGGCGAGGTCCCGGATGAATGAACTTTACACAGCTACGTCCGTGCGCGAAATGGCGTGTTTCAATATAAAAAGCTGAAGCAATATCTATAGTAATATTATAAAGCTGAAGAGTTTGTTTGTTAGAGAGCGCTAATCTCCAGAAGTACTGATTCGAATTGAAAAATTATTTTTGTGTTGTATAGTCCATTTACCGAGAAAAGCTTTAGGCTACATAACATCACGCTGCAACCAATAGGAGCGAAGCATCAGTGAAAAATGTTGCAAAAACGGGAAAAAATATTGATATTAATCGCGATCATAATAACAGAAATTGACGCGGACGAAGTCGCGGGCAACAGCCAGTTTTAGATAATGTTAGATAACATTGGCTTCCTTTTACAGGTAGTTCAAATTGCTTGGGCTATAGATAGATTAGATAATAATAATAAGAATAAATAGCATTTTATCGGCCACGAGCACATTACAATAAGTAAAGACACATAAAAGACATTAACACCCGTATTTAGAAACGAGTAAAAGTAATTACTTGACTAAAAGTAATTACTTAAGAGATAATTTGTATGCCTTAAACTAGTAATTACTAGAAGTTCAAAAGTTAGCTATCTCAGCCTAATAATATGACTATTAATGGTGACCCATTTCCTTCACTTAAGCACTAGATATTAACATTTTAAGTTATGACTTTCTTAAGCAATAAGTAATTACTTCCTTATAAATACAGGTGTAAAACTAAACAAATTAGTTAGAAACAAAACAAAAGACACCTTTTTTGTGACCAATTAGTACTAGACCAAAATAGTTTTTTTATTCGTAAAACAGTATTTTGAGAGACCTGCGCCTTTTCGTGAATTCTACGCAGTTAATCCTCATTTGCCACAAGAAACGCAAAAGTGATAAATGATTCAAAACAAAGTTGACTAAGTCACATACTATATTGAATAAAAAAATTGAAATACAACATTTTTTTTAGTAATTTCTTATTTTAAGAGGTGCACGTTCGTAATCGGGTTTGTTCCCCAGGTCGGGTAACAAAAAGTTTCGAATTTTCGAACATTGCTCGGCTTTGTGATCACCAACCCGCATTTGGCAAACGTGGTGATTATGCCAGTACCTATCATTGCTGTGGTAACTTGAATTCAGTTATGGAGGGCTTTTCCTTGCTGTGGGATGATAATACGTTAGTAAAAGAATTCAATAACGGCCAGCGCAACATTTCCTTTTTAATTTGTAATAGTTGAAAAAGAGGCAAAAGCATTCATAACATTCAGCTTACTATTTTTCTTTTTGCATCTTTGCTCACTGTTCCGAGATAAGGTGCAGTCGTTCGTGCATAGTTAACTTTACCGCCGCAATATTCGGTCATTTTCAACGGGCTTGATTTACGAGGACTCCGAGACTCCGTGCAATGGAGCCGATTATGTTATCCGCTCGACGCTTATTTGATTCTACCTCAGGACGGAACAGAGCGGATAGTTCCGAAGCAGATATATTATGATTTTTACTAAAAGTGTACCTGTACGTTGCGAATGTGATATATTTTTTAACTGATTTTAACTCTCATGATCACTATCAGTAGAATTACAACTGAATTGTCCTGCCATAATCATGGCGCTTAAACAGTGCCGAAATATCGGGAACACATAAAAACCAGGTTACATAGTGGAAATTTCAAAACAGGTGACTCTTCGAAATTGTATTTTCAATTACACCAGCATTAAAATTGCTTAAAAAACCATATATATTTTTTTGTTTTAACAGTACCTAATCCGAGATTCGCAGATCCTTAGCTTCCAGGTTAACGCAGTACGAGTTGTCGTATTTGAACAAGATAATTTAATACCGGCCAACTAAATACAGTGGTAAATAATTCTGCAGCTACACTAAATGCAATGAAGTAGGTAAATAAAACGACAAAATGTATATTATAAATACTTACATGCCTTGTAGCAGAGTCTAAGGAATATGTGATTAAATTCTGACAAAAAAAATAATAGCGAGACCAGAAACATTGGCCAAATCTGCCTACCAAGCGCAACGATATATTATAGCAAAATCTTCCTACTACGAGTATAGTGGCATATGCCCAGCGGTAGATTGACCTGGGTGGAGAGTGATGATTTAAAAAAAATATATGTCACCTTGCAATGTGTTGTAGGTACTGTACAGTATGTACAGCTTTACATTCTTTATCTTTAGGTATAGACTTGACTTAATGTCCCGGGTCCCCAAGATGGGGCAGAGGGCGTCCACAGTAGTCCTCCATCGCATTCGATCTTGACTATCGCGTTTGATTTTACTTCAAGTCTTGCCGATTTTTTTCGCCTCATCTGCTACAGGGCGACGCCAAGTTTGTGGGCGACCACGTTTGCGTTTTCCTTGGGGATTCCAATCCAGAGCCTAGGTTTGGGAATATGATCGGGATCCCTCCGGAAAGTGTGGCCAATCTAGTTCCACTTTCGGCGCTGGATCTGCTGGTCGATCTGAGTTCGTGGCAGTGTTCCAACTGGTGTTAGTTGGAAATTTTCTCGGGCCACTACACACCGAAAATTTGGCCAAGACAGCGTTTGATGAAGACCTAGAGTTTGTGCGAGATGGACTTGGTCTACGTTTCACACCCATATTGCGGATACGGATACGGGTTTGACGTTGGCCCCAAAAATCTTAATCTAAATCCTTCAAGTCAATTTGTTTAGTTCTGTTGTCTTTATATGCTTTCAAATAATTAGCAAGAATGTAAAGATCTTGATGCCTTTGCGTAAGTTAGAATATAAATCTATGGTCCGAATTTAGGTTTTGTAGACAAGCTAGACTAATATAAATGTGAGAACATTCGACTTCGCGTTACTAACTCCACTTCACTTGGTACAGGGGCGAACCCAAATTACGCCTAACTCGATAAAATCGCCATTACAGGACTTGCTATTACCCGCGAACATTAGTTTGTGTTTCACAAATGAGAAACTACATCATTACTAAGTTGAAGCTGAAACAGTACTGGCCACTTATCAAGCGCGCTATTCGGGAAAGATTTTACGTAGGCATTTGCGTGTTCATAAAAAATAAAACTTCAGTTTTTTTTTTTTTATTTTAATAGGACCAGGAGTTGTTAATGTACGGTAACGTAACAGCCTATTGGTCGAAGGCTTCCGTCTCATTATACGCGAAGATCTAGAGTTCTAATAGCACAAGAAATAAGCAAATTAAGCATTTGCTATGGTTTGTTTCACGTATTTTTTAGATATTGGCTAGCTATAATAATGATGATTTTGAAATTTTTAACAAACTTCGTAACATACGGCTTTCTAAAAGCCATTAGTCAGATAGAGGAAACCGTGGATAGTTGGCTATAGTAATAGCCTAGTAAACATAGAAAAAACGAAAATTTCGTCATTTAATTAGTCGTGGTAGATACGATTTCACGTTCCCAGTAACTCAGTGAAACGAATAGTTCGTGGTGGAGTGGCGAACACACCAGTACTTAAGGCATCGCCTGCTATTAGGTCCCGGATTCAATTTCCGTTGTTGATTTTGTTTCTGATTTCCATAAAACAAGTGCTTAAAATGATTATACACCGTGAAATTTTAGTGGTTGTTTTCCCGCAACAGAACGATTTACCTTTAGTAGCACCATCGAATCGTGCGAGTTATTTTTTGAAAATAAAGATATCGTTGTTCTCAACTAATCAAAAAAATAATCAACTCAAAAGCGTGAGATACGATAGTATCTTTACAAAATGTGACGTGCACGTGTTTGGGTACTGCTTGCCGCACGAAATCAATGTTCAAAGCAAAAGAAGCTCTATGGACTAAGTAATACAGCATAAACTGCACCGCGCGAGGGGCACTGACCCCAGCCGGTGACCGGCTGCGGCGCGTCTGGTACCATTGGTTACTTTCGAGTTTCGTTCATCACAATCATGAAACTGCTATTTTGTTATTTGAATAAAAAAAACTGCACAAATCTATTGTACTGCTAAGATAGAATCATTGTACTGCAGGAAAACAACCACTAAAATTTCACGGTGTATACTTTCAGGATCAGAACAATTAATGTGATGTTATCCACATTTTTTTTTTAGTCATTAGTCAATCACTAAAGTCAAGATATTCTCAAAGTTTCAGTTTAGATATTTCCACCCACTCGCACCCTCATGCACACGCACTGATACATACATAAAACACTCATAATCGCGAATACACGCACACACACTCATTCACACGCACATATATACACACACAAGCGCTTCTTTAATTTTAATTTAATTTAATTTTATGTAAATCATATAATATATAATAGTATGAATTTAATGACAATGTTAGAAACTTTTGATCTAAATTAAAAATTACTAGGTGCATTTTTTGTGAGTAAATTCAATGTGATTCTTACGAATCAGGCCTAGCCTAGTGTAGGAATCACAGGTAAATTGTAATAGATTAAGCTATGATTCGGCAATAAAAATATTCTATTCTATTCTATTCTATTCTATTCTAACTTTCCTCGATCTCCTCTACCTAGTGAAAGGTTCATATTGCACTGAAATACCAAATCTACGATACTGAAAGAGAAAATGCGGCTTTCGCACGCCATTTAAATCTAAATCCGCTCCAATTATTATCACCCGCTTTACAGAAGCGATAGTTTTGCACAAGTAGTTACTCCCGATAACCCTTCGCTGAACTCAACAGGAGAACTTCTTTAATAATTCCTTCGAACTCGCTCCACGAAATAAGTTTCCAATGAGAGTCGGATTTTCAATTGTATTTGCTATTTTTGATTTATGATATTTTGCCTTTGCCTAACTACATCTTTGTGTTTTAGAATTTGTGGATAAGTTAACGTAAAAGTACCTACTTCCGTTATATCCGTACGAATGCCTAACAAACTTATTTGGATATTAAGACCATTTGGATCAGCGGTAGTAAACGCTGCTTCTGAGCCATGGGTCGCGGGTTCGATACCCGCACAGTAAAAATATTTGTGTGCATGAACATGTCTGTTTGTACTGGTCTGGGTGTTTTCTATGTATTATAAGTATGTATTTACAAAAAAAAAATATTTATTTAAGTTTATCGGTTTTCTAGTACCCCATACGACAGGGTACTTAATAGTAGCTTAATTTGGGACTAGACGGCTCTGTGTGGCCCAGTGAGGCATGTCTTAAATATTTATTAATTATTTTTATTATTATTATTCTACTTTAGGTGCTAAAATTCAGTTCCATTTATTAATTGCAACATGTAGTAAATAGGATGTTAAAAGTAATAAGAGCTTAGGCTTACTTTTGCGATCATGTAATATTAATCACATGTGATTTGGTGTACTCCACCAAACTCAAGTGAAAAATCTGTAACAAACTTACTTACTTAATCAAGAACAACATATCAATCAATGAGTTGCTTCGAGATTCCTACATTTAGGTACCTTATTTTTTGAGTTTCCGATATGTTACAAGCGCTATGAATTGATAGTTCTTCAGTGGCGTTTACAACAGTCCCGAAATATTGGGAACTTACAAAAAACAAGTTACACGATAGAAATATGGATAAAATATGATCACTCGATATTTTATTTGTGATTTGGTTTACACTAATCACATGTGGTCACATGATCGCAAAAGTTAACTCTTATGAACCCTCGCATATGAGTTAGTTGCTTCCAGATTTCTATATACCATCAAAATAGCATCATAACAAGTATGTTGTTGCTTGCATCTCAATTCCAGCAATCTGCAGTCCTCACATCCCAAACCAGGTAGGCGGTAAAAAAAATAGCCTAGCCCTAACCCTAGGCAGGGGCAGTCCATCTGCGCCTAGTCAGCCATAAATCGCGTTCCCACGGGAACTCCAGTAGTAAATAATCGCACTGTCCGGACCCATTGGCTCTTTGACGAGCTTTTGAATAGGGTGAACAATTTGCCGCGTTTCAGGCCTCGCTG
Organism: Anania crocealis; assembly: GCA_949315895.1. NCBI lineage: Eukaryota > Metazoa > Arthropoda > Insecta > Lepidoptera > Crambidae > Anania > Anania crocealis. The sequence continues at coordinate 16,803,021 of OX438867.1, read as the reverse complement.
GGAATGAGCGTAGTATTGGGCGAATGGATGAAATTTGGAAATGTATCTGTTCAATAAACCTGCAAATTGTGGAGTCTGTACATACAACCCTGTTTGGTAATCTGATGAACTAATCGAATTGCGTTGGATTATTTCAGACATTTGAACACACAGTGAACAAGCACTTAAACATTAAGTTTCAAAGTAGAGTCCTTTTTAGCAAGTAACAACCGACTCTTGTATTCTGATACTTTGCTTTCATATGCTTTTGAAAGCAAAAGTAGTATCAGCGTACAGTTCTGCTCTATAAGCACACGAAACAAAGTTACAGAATATATATATAATATTTTTGTTCAAATATCAAAAACCATTAATAATATAATATTATTAAAAATGTAACCTGCAACTACAGTCGCGTAAGTTCACTAAGAAGCGTATATTTGATAAAACAACGCACACAAACTAGGATTTAGGGTCCCCACCCTAATTCCTACAAAAGCCACAACATTCCCACCTTGTCCAGCTAAGGTCTGTGGGCCACAAGTTAAGATAACCTCGTCTGACCGCAGCAAAAGTCGGGTTGTTTAAATTCCCACGGGACGCGGTTACGGGGGGACCACGTGACTTGACACTCAGGCGGTCATGCTTGCTTAATAATGACTTTGTCGGCTTATAGTCTCAGGAGGCTTGAGTTTAGGTAACAATTACTGTTGTCTGCATTTGTACTTTGTATTTGAAGTCAACAAAATTTAAGAGAATATATTAGGGGTTAAAGAATGAAATTGCCGTTTTGTATGGACAAAATCGAGAAAAGTCATTTTTCCATACAAACAATTTTTTAGTTTTATTAAAAACGCCTGAACCGTTTTCGATGCAATTAAAGGTGAAAGTTAGATGTTTATAAAGCTACGCATTATAGTATTTAAATTTCTGAAAATCAAAGTATATAATACAAATATGTATACTTAATTGAAGCAAGAAGGTCAGCTGACTCATTGTAAGGGGTCTTTTCAACGACTTTCTTTGAAATAATAGGCACTACTAGTATTGCATTTTTTTTTTAGTCAAAAGTTACTTTATTTAGTTTTTGATACAACACAAAAAGAATTACGCAATAATACGACTATACTTAAGAGCTACAATAAAAATAAAAAGTGGGAAAATAATCGGCAATTTCATACTTTAACCCCTATTACATATAAATGTGGACTATATCACATACGTTGTTTTGACCTCAAAGTAAGCTACTATTTAAATGACTTGTTTTGTGGAAATCAGAAACAACGCATGTACAGACAACAGCACGTCAACCTACCACAAAACGTCAAATTTTCCCAATTGATATTGATCTCTACTTGTTGGACTTAAAGTTGAAAATCAGTCTTATGCTAAAATATCACTTCAAACTGGCCATGTCTTTTTCAGCACTGGTAGTGTATTTCGTCAAAAACTCACCTTCACTATTTATAGGTAGTTAATACTACTAATACCCAGAAAAATTATTACGAATAATATATATAATATTGTAAAATAAAAATACACGTTGTAGCTAAGTTGAACACTATACTAGAAGCCAAGCAGTAGTAGTATCTGGTATAAAATAATGTGGATGAAGCGAAGCAGCAGCATTTGAAACAAACCATTTTATTTCTGCCTCACTTGAGGCATGTCTCACTCGGAGGCTTCGGCATCCTATCCAGGTACAATTGGCTATCCATATTTTAACTTAAAAGAACCACGATAATATTGCGTTTATGAGCGTACCATTATCAAACTTTCTAATCAAAATGAAACTTAACGCAAACAATACCGCGTAAAGCTGACAATATTCCAATTACTAAGCATCGCTGGCGACGTATCCACGGCATCGTCGGCATCTGAGTGAGTCAGAGCTCCTACATCTACATACTGCCCTGCATGTATAGGATGCGCTCTACAGTCACTACGTATTAGAGCGATATGTTGTCTAACGACTATTACTTTATCTACCCACCTTGTTACGAAGCCCTTGCCAGCGACACACTATTGCATACTTGCAAAACAATCTTGTGCAGGGCAGTCTTTTAATAGAGGAGCGTTCTACTATGCTCGCTTGGTAAGAAATACGGCATACTACAACCTATCAAAGCGTTTAAGATAAGTTGTCGACAGGCTATCACTTTGGCGACTTGATTTTATTACAAGATCATCGCCAGCGACGTAGCCACGGCATCCCAGTGATTCAGCGCTTCCATATCTGCAGGCTGCCGCAGGGCGATTAAGCGAAGTTGCCGCAAAACTGCGGATTTGCCAAAATAGTATTCCATCTAACTTTGCCGTGCCGTTGTAACGGTACAGTGCTTAATTTGCATGCGCGAGTTATGATCAGGAGTGCAATCTGCAACTGATTTCAGCTAATAATAATGTGTTCCACAGTGGAACGAATAAAGTTCAAACATTTGAATAGAATAGACAAGGTATGGCACGTATTCTGGAATGCGCTCAAGCGCAGTTTGATCTCAAATCAGACAATCATTACTTCATACTGTTTTCTTGAGTTTACGCGAACACTATACGTTGAAATGAAAGATAGTTTACGGATTTAGAACGCGTTTATTTTTGATTTAACCCGACGTTTCGAACCCTTTACAGCGTTCATGGTCACGGGTAGACTAAGGTGTTATTCGTCTTTAAGATGGTAATTTGAAAAGATGTTTAACTACCGCCTCTAATTTTTATCGTGAGTTATGTTCCTTTTCACACAAAATGAGCTAACTGTGTCCGGAGTCTTCGCAGTGTTGCCATGGTTTGTGGACTTCAATGATGATAAGACAGGGTCCCAAGCAGCTGGTAAATTCCAACCATCTTCTCTATTGAAATTAGGATGTTTTTTAATTTATATTGCTTCGCGTATCATTCTAGGTACATATCGGTTTTCCTTAGCAAGAACTTTAGGTTTATCAAATCTATGAAATGGTTGGGCTTATCAAACGCATGACTACAGACTGAAGATTTTGTTATACGCATGTTTTTCATATCGGCTATGTGTTCTTTTACCCGAGTACCCATACTGCGTTTAGTTTGACCTATGTAAGAGAGCCCACATTCACAGTCGAGTTTGTATACGCCTGGTACTTGAAGGGGAATGTTACACTTGACTGGTCGTAAGAATTGGTTGATCTTCTTCGGCGGCTTGAAGTAGGTCTTGATAGAAGCGCGCTTTAAGATGTTCCCAATTTTGTCTGTGACATCCTTCATGTATGGGAGTACCGCTGGTAGACGCTCAACTGTGGATGGTTTTTGACGGTCCGTGAAGCGGAGTCGCGGTACTTGGAGTTTATTGAATTTAAGTGCTCGCTTGACATGCTGGAGTTCAGCATGCCGGTGGTGGTCATCACAGATCCGCTGGGCTCTCTGAAACAAAGTTTTTCCAACAGTAGCTAACTGTGAAGGGGGATGGTGAGAGTCACCGTTTAGGTACCTATCAGTATGAGTTGCTTTCCGATACACTGTGGTGCTCAAACTATGATCCGAATTCCTGATAATCAACACATCCAAAAAAGCTAACCTATTATTGGCCTCCAACTCCATTGTGAATTGAATCTTAGGATGAACAGAGTTGAGATGTTCTAAAAATGCAGAAACTTTATTAGATGGTAATATTGTGAAAGTATCGTCGACATACCTCTTGTAAAATCTTGGTATTACTGGGGCTGTGCGCAGGGCCCTGTCCCCGAAATCCTCCATGAAGATGTCAGCTATCACGGGGGACACAGGAGAACCCATTGCTACGCCATCCAGTTGTTGGTAGAAACAATCATTCCACAATAAATAATTACTTGTAAGACAATGTTCAAGTAGTTCTGCATATTCTAGAGGCATGTCATTTTCAGTTAACTTCTTTGTCATGATCTGAATGCAGTCTTGTACTGGTAGCGATGTAAACAAAGACTGGACATCAAAACTAACCATGGTTTCATTGTTAGATAGATTAAGGTTTTTAATCTCAGGAGGATAGGACTTTAGCTACGTGTTTAGCCAGAAGATAAGTTGGTGAGTCAATCTGGCTAACAATTGGTCGTAGTGGAGCATTCGGTTTGTGTATTTTCGGCAACCCATTCATACGAGGAGCTTTCGCGCAGCTAGAAACCAATGAATTTACGTCTAGATTTAATTTTTCAGAATGCTTTTTGATCAAGTCGGAAGTATTCTTTAAAGCTTTAGTTGTTAGATCATGAACGCTGTAAATCCGTAAACTATCTTTCATTTCAATCATTACTTCAGTATAGAATCAATACTTGGGTAATTTAAGTACATATTCCAGAACGCTTTTCAAACTTTATTAACAACGACTATTAGGTACTTAATCAACTTTTAGAAAAAGAGTGCCATAGAATGCTGGACATCTTCCCCTCGCACAGAAGCAAGAGTAAATATTTGCTTGTAGCATGGGTAGTACCTATAGAAACAGACGGGGATAATTTTTAATTCATTACCAATAATTTTTTACACTTGTATCCTGCCTGTACTTACTTACGGAGCGCAAACGTGGTCATTGACCGAAAGTCAAAAATCCAGACTCAAGATTTGCCAAAGCGTGTTGGGTATTAAAAGAATTGATAAGATACCACAATACGCTCCAGAACTGGCATAGCAGATGTAGGCGAAAAGACAGCAAGGCTTTAATAGGAGTGGGCAGGGCATGTGTTTAGAATGCACCCGGATAGATAGGCCCAAATCGTCGCACGATGGATACCACCAGACGGCTACCACGGCTACCGACGAAGGGGTAGACCTAAAAAGAGTGGTGTGACGATTTGCCCAGCTTCGCGAGAGGTTGGAAGTCATTAGACGCTGACAGAGACCAGTGGAAAGTGTTGGGGGAGACCTTTTCCCAGCAGTGGGATGATTTAGGTTAAGTAAAAACTATTTACCTGTGTATCACAAACAAATCATTTGATATGGTTTGCTAGTCCCTTGTATAGCATACGGCACAAAGTAACCATATATCAGAGATAGCAAAGGGTAATTTCCCTTTAGTTTTCGAGTAACAATAAAGGTTTAGATACACATGTCAACCAAACGTTCGAAACGATAATTAGTATAAGGTGTCAAGCTGACGGTTATTAGCGTGTAATGGCGCCATCTGCGTCATTCGTCATGTCATTTGTGTCATTACTTAGAGACGCGCAAATTGTGTCATTAATCACGTCTTTGTTTTGTGCTCCTATTGGAAGGATCTGATTTTGAAGGCAAAGAAAGTTTCGGCTTGTTTCAACGCAATATAAAACTGTAGGAAGCTTTTTCAAAAGTAAAAAAATCTGGTTTTCAAAATTTATCTCAATAAAACTGTAAAGTAACGGCATATATAATCATCCTACTGCAGCCTAAAGGCCTCCATCATTACATTGTGCAGACAACAGCACGTCAACCTACCACAAAACGTCAAATTTTCTCAATTGATATTGATCTCTATCTGTTGGACTTAAAGTTGAAAATCAATTCAATGACCTTCAACTTTTTGGTTAGGTTGACCTGCCGTTGTCTGTGCATGAGTAAAGGCATAACCACCGCACGCTTGCCAATTGCGGGTTGGTGATCACAAATCCGAGCAATGTTCAAAATTTCTAAACTTTTTGTTACCCGACCCGTGGATCGAACCCGGGACCCCGAGAGATCTTGGTCCGGTACCTGAACCGCTTGACCAACAAGGCATTTAATAAATTTTAGGCATTTAATAAATTTAATCCCATCTTACGGAACGGTACGGAATCCTCATGTGGGCAAGTCCGTCTCGCAATTTCTTTTTGTCAGTAGGTATTTAAATTTGAAAAATTAATTAATTGTTCGAGTCCCGCCCGAGACATAATTTTTCAAGTTTAAATACTGATATTATAATTGCAATTAAATTGCTTAAATATTATATGAAGTAACTCAAAGTCTATTTCAGGGTTTCTCAAAGTGGGGTACGCAAACTCCTAGGGGTTCGCCATTCGTCTGTACGAGGTGCCTACGCGGCAAGATTTACGTGATGGGCGGCTTGATGACTGGCGGGCACGTGCGGCACATGGTGGTTAAATTGACTAATTTGCAATAAGAAACAGGCCCACTCATCATCACATTAATACCAAAAAGATTTTATTTTTGACACTATATTTGTTATGTTACCTTTTATTGAACTAAAACCTTATTTTCTTTATTAGGCAACTTAATTACTTTCCATAGGGAGGATTTAATTGGTTAGTCATTTCAAACCCCTGGGTTTCTTCATTTGGAAACTTTGGGAGCCAAAAGTTTGAGACACCCTAGTCTATTTGAATTTAAGTTGACATGTTTTTTCACGGCAACATTGCAATTCCCTAAAACATTTAAAAATACTAACCTTTTTCAAATAAATAACACCTTTGGTTATCTGTTACTGTGTTTTTATTTAGATTTGTGGAGAGACACATCGCGCTCGTAAATCCCGGGCCGTTCTATCTCGCCTATTTTTCACCGGCCTTTTTTTCAGTCTAGAATATCTTAGCGGAATATCTGAGATAATTTTATCTAAACGGCGCAATTACTTAAACCTTAATAGGCATAATTTTCCTTAAACGTAACAGTGTTCGGACGAAACGTTGGCTTTTTACGTTGTTGTAGATATTCTTAAACATTTTATCGTTTTATTAACCGACTTAATAAATTATATGTGAGATTTTTGTAGAAATTAGAAGCATTGAAGGTACCACAAACGCCTCCGTAGCAAGTGAACAGAGTCGCAACAGGACAGATTCGCAACTGACAGATTTTCAGGTCGCTGCGCTCCAACGGTCATCCAGTGATCGGATTAGGTAGTGCAATTTAGGGTGAACGACCTCAAACATTATATTAGTACGGATACGCCCGCGGGATTGTGGGATTTCAGCAATATTTCTTTGATAGCAAAACATTTGTGTTTCAGTAGTTGCTTTTATTATGCAAAAATAATAAATTTTCTAAGAATTTTATTTGAATTACTTTATAATAATATGATATTTTAGCAATTTAATTGCAATTATAATATCGGATCTCCTTGCATATGAGGCGCATGCGAGGTGAAAAATTATGTCTCAGGCGGGACTCTAACCCACATCTCCTCGCATGTCGAGGCTAAATGGTAAAGCTCCGCGCCCGGCATGCGAGGAGATGCGTGTTCGAGTCCCGCCAGAGACATAATTTTTCAAGTTTAAATACTGATATTACAATTGCAATTAAATTGCTTAATTAACATATAAAATATATGTATTAGTTAAGAATCTAGTCTTGTCACATTCGTTATCGGTTACACGATTTAATTAACTTGGCTCTATAGAAAAAATCTCAAAACTACCTACATCTTTTCGAAATGTTTTTGTCAATATGACGACTAACTCACCTCCGTAATCGTATGGCTTAGTGACACTGGTTTTGATTTGCTTGCCAGTTCTAAGATCCGGGGTTCGCTTCTCTAAAAGGTGAATGTAGAAAAAAACATTTCTTAATTTACTCAGATTTGGCTGTTTGTGGACCTACGTATCAAGTGGACAGATTCGCAACTGGACAGATTCTCAGGTGGACGGATTAGCAACTAGACAGGACATGTACATAACATAACGAAAACCTCTCGTACAGTCATTTGTGTAATATTAATTTGATCCTATTTTATGTAATGCATTATTAGTGCAATTAATATAACTTCTTTACTATTTTATTTTTCAATGATACTCCTTTATTACCACTTTTTTTTTGTTGACACTTTTTTTCTAGCCAATTCTATTGATTACTTCATACGGTTAAAAATCCAAAATATTTTATTAAAGCTGGACTTAACGAACACTTAAAACTGCTTTGTATATACGTGTATGCTTCTATGCATGGACGGCAGATAGCTATAGAAATCCTTATTTAATTAAAAAATATTATCTGTCTGTCTGTCTGTCATGCTTTCACGCCGAAATTATTAACTGAACCAATTTGAATAAAATTTGGTACACAGATAGTATAATATAGCCTAAACAAATAACTTTTTGATGCGAAAAAAGGGTGTAAGAGGTTGAAAAGGGGGATGAAGGTTTTATTGAAGTACGAATACGAGTATAATGCATTTTTAAAACTAGAAGCTTGAAACTTATCTTTTATTTTTGACGTGACAACGTCTTAAATTAGGTTGCGGCTGGGAGTCACTTATGAAAAAGTGTAACGCTCGGTAACGTTACGATGAGTCACCGAACGAGAGAGAGGCCCGCCGAATGCCTTGCGTCTCTCTCCCACTCAACTATGATCGGTCTGCCGCGCGCGCAGCACTAGAGAATTAGGCGCATTTTAAAATTTGTGCAATTCTTATTTTCATTCAATTCCTTGTTCCTATTGTGCAATTTAATTATATTCATATCAATAAATATTCTACCGAGAAAAAGACGTTGTCACGTAAAATCTTCGCCCGTAAAACCGACTTTACAGGCAACCATTTTTTTATTTATTTTTTAATGCTGACGACTGTGCTCTGTCCAGTTGCTAATCCGTCTACCTGAGTATCTGTTCAATTGCGAATCTGTCCACTTGCTTTTTTACATCGGTGTTAGATAATAATAATTGCAATGTCTGCAAGCATGCATTTTTGAGGGAGGGCAGGCGTCTTTCTTGCATGTACTGGTGCTTGTTCACTCTGTGATGGTGGAGGAAGTATGATGTAGGTTACTAGGCCGGTGTTAACAAGCGGAATTTATCAATAAACATTTTTTTTTAATTCAAATTTAGTGATGGATTTACGCAAGTAACGCCTCAGTCCATTAATTTTCTTCGTACTGTTAAATAGATAAATAAACAAACCTGTTATTGCAATCTTGATTCCCTCTGTAACTTCAAACCTTACATACTGTAGCATTCACAGCAAAATCAGAAAGCACGTACACTCAATGAGGGTACTTTGAAACGAATAGGGCATTAGGCCCGGCGAATGGCAGACGGCGAGTAATTTGAAAAGGAAAAATCGCGCGGTGCGTCGCTGCATCTTGGATCACAATACCCAGTTAGGGTAGCACACATTGTGCGGACACAATAGCGGCTATGGACGATGCGAGTCACGCGCCGGCGAGAAAGGAATTCATTTGTAACGGAAAGTACTGTGATTGTGTAGCGGCGTGCGCGGCAAGAGAAATGTGTAGTTTCCAATAAGAAATAACTAAGTCTAGTATTAGATGTCATCATCATCACCAGCCTATATCTGTCCACAGGAATTTTTATAAAAAGAAAATTTCGAACTAAAACCCGACTACTAAAAACACGCTCTAAAAAGTACGAAACAAGAAAATAGTTTCCGCTGAAATATTAAAAGGATAGCAGTGATCGTTCGCCACTTCGATTTGATTTGATTATTATAATGAATCTGTTTTGCTACAGTAGGTAGCATACCAGTGGACGATCAAGAGGCTTCCAACGACACCTCATTTTTCCAATTATGATAACTAGTTTAGAAGTTATAGGGAACAGATGAACATCCATACCCAAAAACATACATACCAAAAGATACTCGTACATACAGGTCAATATCATAACCCTTCTTTTTGCTTTGCCGTAGTCTGATAAAAAAGAGGACAGGGTAGTGTTATTCCCTTAATATGGCTCCCTGTGGCCACATGACACGTTTTAGATGTACTTAATACTTATGGATATTTTAGTCTGGATTAATAGATCGATATTAATGAAACTACGAAAAAAGGAGGCTTTCAATTAGATAGTTATTTATTTTTATGACTATTCTGGTTACCAGGATGACCATTTTCAAAATCTGAGATAGTTAAGAATTAGTCCTATTTTAATTTAAATCTCAAGATTAGATAAATATATGGTGGAAAGGAAAGTAAAATAAAATGTTTTCTTAATTTGCGCTTAGCGTTAAAAAGGCCGCCAATCTGGTACAAGTTATTAAAAAGATTCATAAATAACATTCACAAATTAAGTCTTTAAAATTACCAGAAAGTAAAACAGGTAGGTACACGGTACGCGAACTACCCATATGCATCAAATACCTGACCGACTATTAAATAATACGTGTCGAATTTAAAACCTTTATGTCGGTTGTAAAATACACTTCACCCAAGTTTTAACAGTGCACTAATCGTAAAAAGTCAAATTCGCTCCAGAGGTTTCGGTGGATAACCCATCGAAAATCGATTGAATCACAAATTTTGATGTCAACTGGGCAATTCTCAGAGGAATGGTGATAGCATCCGCTGATTATGACGTTTAACAGCCTCCGAACGACACTTGGACAGTTATTCTGTCGTTATTTTCACACTGTCGGAGTGCTATTACGTATAATTATAGGAATTACTCGGACATGAATCGTTTTTTTAAGCTATTACATAGCTTCTATCGCGAGCCTTGAGCGTGGAGACCGAATCCAGAAATTACGTAACGAAAATAACCTAACATTGACAATATGGTTGCCTATGGTAACCATATCTGCCAAAATAACAGAAAAATTTAATTACAAAAGTCAAAATTAGAAAATACATAAAATTATAAAATTAAGCTATTGCATAGCTTTTATCGCGGGCCTTGAGCGTGGAGACCGAATCCAGAAATTCCGTAACGAAAATAACCTAACACCCCCCACTCCGAATGGCACAGCGGTGATACTTTTTAGTTTTATAATTGCTTAAGTTGATAAAAAATGCTATGCATTAGCTTTACCGCGGCAGTCTCCGAGTGCCACACGTCTTTTTTCCTAATTACCATTATTTTTTAAAAATACTGTTAAGGGGGAAATGGCAGAGCAAATATATTCATAGAAAAGTCCACAGAGATAAATACAATACGAGAGATCAAAAAACACACACAACAGCTAAAGTCAACATATTCTATGTGACAATTTCATCATATTGGTTGCAGCTAGTTTTCTTCACTATACATCATGAAGGTGATATTAAACAAATACAAATTGCGTTTTTATTTAATTTTAATGAGGAGAATTAAAGGAAATCTACTTAAATATAAGATTGAATTTTTAAATAGATTTATTATTTATGTGGTTTATATTATATTTTCCTTTTTAATTTAATAACTATATACTTTTAATATTCAAGTAGATTACTTTCAGACTCTTCACATTTTTTTTAACTATTTAACTTTAGAATAAATCCATAAGACATAATTTAGCGGACACTTTTGATCAAAAGTATTAATTTATTTTAATTTGGAAGTGTGTTAGAGAAATGCAACGTATCGTCATCATCTGAAGCTCACATCTTTCTACTGATGGGAACAAGCTTCTCGAAAAGAGAATTCTACCAAACGCCTTTAAAGCGTTTCAAGCACGTCGGTGATCGCATTTTGGACTACATATTGTTGAAAGAAGATGCAGCTGTCTGTATTTTAGGTACATACGGAGCCGAAACGTGGACACTGACGGTACGGCTAGTCCACAAGTTCAAAGTCGCTCAACGGGCTATGGAAAGAGCTATGCTCGGAGTTTCTCTTAGGGATAAAATCAGAAATGAGGTGATCCGGCAGAGAACTAAAGTTACCGACATAGCCCACCGGATTAGCAAGCTGAAGTGGCAGTGGGCTGGCCATATTAGCCGCAGAACCGACAACCGCTGGGGTAAACGAGTTCTTGAGTGGAGACCGCGTCTCGGCAAACGTAGTGTAGGACGCCCTCAGGCTAGGTGGAGTGATGATTTGCGCAAGGTGGCTGGCAGGAGCTGGATGCGAGAAGCCGAGGATCGACCTAAGTGGCGTGCAATTGGAGAGGCCTATGTCCAGCAGTGGGCTGCGATAGGCTGATGATGATGATGATGATGATGATGATGTATTTTAGGTACTAGCAGTTCTCATTATTCTTATGACCAATGGGACTACATTATATTTCTTTAGGCTGAATACAGTTTTCATTACTATTCATTTATGACTAATATAACTTACAATACCTATAATATTTTTTAGGTTGACTCTACACGGACTTATTCAATCGAGAGCTATATTATTCCTGTGAATTGCAGATTTTTATAAAATAGAAAATTTATTCCCACTTGCAATTGGTTGCTTTCATCGTAAGTAATACGAGTGCGAGAATTTTAATGCTTTTTGTAATGCAATGTGGAAAGAATGAAAAGTGCTTTTGCTCGAATTGAAATTCGGAGTTGAGTTTAATTGTTTTAATAATCAGCATTATCATATTTTTTATGTTTTATGCTTTTTGATTAGGAACATAAAGTAAAATTCGTTAAATTTTAAAATTTTAAGAACTTATAATGTTTATGACTAACATCAAATTTAATGAATATTAATCACGTTGTGGGATGATAATGGTGTTCATGACAAAACAAGAGATGTGTAAAAATTTATAATTTTTCCCAAAACTGACAAGAAGTAGTACTATTGTTTAGGTTTCTGTGTAGGTCTTGCAATGTTGCTACCCATATTGATTTTAGGTAAACTTATCATTCAATATAGTTGACCTTTCGATATACAACGTGTTCCTTTTGATATCCCATAACTCTAAGGTTACGTTCTATAGGTAAAAATAACATAAATCGCCCTAGAACATGTGGTTCAAAAATCTATAGTTTCGAATATACGAGTAACATCAATTTTAGTTAAATTTGTTAAAAAAATGTAACCAGTATGGTGAATTCTTAGTTTTGCGAGACGTTGGCAAACTTACACTAAAGTGTAGTAGTAAATTAGCAGGAAAGCGTAACTTGTAAAAAACAAAAACATTGACGTGTGTGGGTGTTTCATTGATAAGTAGGTACGAGTAAATCGTTTTCATTCAAAAGTTCATTCATAACAAGGTGTTTTACATAAACAGTCGTGACTTTTTAGAATTAATTGTATGAAAAAATTAAACAAAAAGAAATTAATAATTAAAAAATAATTCATATGCAATTTGATTCTTTACCATGGTCTGTTTAATACCCTAGAGTTATGGGATATCAAAAGGAACATGTTGTATACTCGTATTAACAATGCGATATTTTGAAGGATCGATTATTTGAGAATTCGATATTTTGAAAGTTCGATGTTTTGACTCTTCGATGAATAGTGTTCGATCATTTAATGTTCCACGGGACACGGGCCCTATGAGCAGGCGACTATTATGAAGTTGTTTGATAGCAGTCGTCTATTTCAGTAAGATCAAATGCATTATTTTATAGCAACCTTGTCCTTGTCTGGCGAGTTAATCACAAGATTGATCATAGTTTTGTTAATTGTTATGAACCACTATTCAATTGCGTCTTTTATTAATATGATATTCGTGAAGTTCGTATTGAGGAGAAACTAATCAACCGAATAATTAGTAACACGAAGAATATATAAAAAAAGTTGGAGGTTGATTTATGAAATGTGACCGAAAATTAAGAACTCGATACACACTAAAGTTAATTGAATCGGAATTTATACCATGTTGTTACTTTGTATTTTACGAGTTTCCGATGTTTTGGCACTGTTGAAAGGGTCATGATGATCATATTATAAGAATCATGGTAATGGGTAGATACCATATGGGCCTGTCCATACTAAAATGACACTTCAAAATATGCGCGTCTAATCGGCTGCTTGTTTGACAATATGTTGGGCTTGAAAACATTTCATCGAATATTTTACGATATTTTAAAATCACACCAGACCGGTATAAAAACACCATTGTGCCCATTAGACACCTGAGTAGGTATTTAATAGGCGCAACAAATAATAATCTATACTAATATTTTAAAACTGCAGAGTTTGTTGTCTGTTTGTTTGTATGTATGTTTGTTTGAACGTGCTAATCTCCTGAGATTAGCATGTACTTACTTCCTGAAGTACTGGTTCGAATTGAATAACTTTTTTGTGTTGGATAGCCAATTTACCGAGGAAGGTTTTAGGCTATAGTATAACATCACGCTGCGACCAATAGGAGCAAAGCATCAGTGAAAAATTTTGGAAAAATAGTCGCGATCATAATAACAGAAATTGACGCGGACGAAGTCGCGGGCAACAGCTAGGCTATACTAAAATTATAAAGCTGAAGAGTTTATTTGTTTGTTTGTTTGAACGCGCTTATCTCAGGAAGTACTGGTTCGAATTGAAAAATTATTTTTGTGTTGGATAGTCCAATTATCGCGGAAGGCTTTAGGCTATATAACATTACGCTGCGACCAATAGGAGAGTAGAATCAGTAAAAAATGTTGCAAAAATAATCGCGATCATAATAACAGAAATTGACGCGGACGAAGTCGCGGGCAACAGCTAGTTCCATAATAAGAGCAGTCCATTTCTGTTATACCAATTATTAGTTTGTACCAACCTTGTCCTTGCCTGTTTAATTTATTTTGAAACTCTATATTTCTCATAAGTATTTTAATTGATATGGTCAGGCTACCATTTCGTTGCGTCTATTAATAAAAGGCTATTTAGTAAGTAATGGTTCCCTTGGAAAACAATTTATTTAACAAGTAATGCGAAGAAAATAACACTAGATACCTATTAGAAAAACTGAACAGTTTTTCACATTTAAAAACGAAGACAAAAATCGAAAGCGATTATATTGAGGAAAACTTCACTGAAGGTCCTCCACCTCGGATATCGAAACGGCTAGGGTCAAAGTCCATGCTGCCAACCATCAGTGATTCATTCCTAAGAAAAAAATGTTATATGCTTACTTGCATATAATGTCATAGCCTAAACTAAGTCATTAAAATGCGAAACGATAATTAAAATACGATCGTGGTATTTTCGCGTAGGAATAAGCTAGATCTGAATAAGATAGGAGTTCAGAATAGTGTCGTACTTTATACTTGCTCTTACAATATACATATATGTACTTCCTTAGTAATCGAATAATATTCATTAAACTAAGCAAAAAAGTCCGTCCCTCTTTTTAACAGACACCTTTACTTTAAATTAAAAATATATTGTTATAAAAATAATATTCAGCCCAGACTTGTCCGAAGCAGTGGTAGGTTTAAATTGGGACGTGTAAAAGCGCCTCCTGGGGCCTATTTTCAGAAATAAAACTGATTTTAACTGATTTTATTAAATTTTAACTGGGGGTGGGTGCGAGATATCAAACTTGCTCTCATCATAAAAGAATGATGAATGCTACTCATCATTAGTCGAAATTAGACACAAACTTTCTAACAGCATATCAATAATTTTCAAATAACCTAATTTATTTTCGCAAACTCATAAACTTTTTTTTTGTTCAATGAATGCAGAGAAGAGCATAAAATGTCGTTGGATCTTGTACAACTTTGTAATTTTTTATCGTAAAATAAATCTAATAACATTTTTCGTTTCATATCATTGGGGGCACCATAACGTTTTTATTTTAAACTAGCTGTTGCCCGCGACTTCGTACGCGTCAATATTGGTTATTATGATCGCGATTATTTTTGCATTACATTTTTCACTATTGCTTCGCTCCTATTAGTCGCAGCGTAATGTTATATAGCCTAAAGCCTTCCTCGATAAACGGACTATCCAACGCAAAAAGAATTTTTCAATTCGAACCAGTACTTCCTGAGATTAACGCGTTCAAACAAACAAACAAACAAACAAACAAACTCTTCAGCTTTATAATATTAGTATAGATTGGTAACATTCCTTAATCTACATGTACACTAATATTATAAAGAGGAAACATTAGTTTTTTTGTGTGTGTGTATGTTTGTAATAAATAAACTCAAAAAATACTGAGCCGATTTCAAAAATTATTTTACCATAGAAAAGCTACATTCACCCTGAGTGACATAGGTTATATTAATTGCTAGAAAAGATTAGGGATCCTGACTAAAACTCAACGGGTCCACCCGTGCGAAGCCGGGATGGGTCGCTCGCTAGTCTATTATAAATCTAAAAATATAACCTATAAATAGTCGTGATAGATGCGAGATAGTTTAATTTAATGCGGTTGCTGTCCACCTACACTTAATAAAAAGGTCTTTTAGAGTCGTCATTTTATCAGCGTCAGTATCATTGAGACTATGACTTCAGAAGTCATTACATCATAGCAAAATTCCTTTGACTGAATACGGGAATGATGTATGTACACACAGTGCATCGGATATGAACCCCATCCATCTTCCCTTGATGACACAGACCATAATTAAGGGTAAATGGTTATGTACGAGGGCTGCTGACATTTTTATGACGTTTTGTGAGAAATGTGTCAGATTTAAAAGTCAGTAGGAAGTATTTTTTTACATAATTTTCGAAGATATCCGTTTTAAAAGAAAATGTTTTTTTTTTTTTGAGGAATTATTAAGGTACTTATCTCTTATTATTTCATCATATCTGTGTTACTTACATAACATTTTTTTTCAATAGTTACTATTTCTTGTTTAGTTTTTATGTGGGTATATTATATAATATGTTAACACTTTCATAAATTCTCCATTGAACATTGTTTGCCTACTTAAAAGGTTGTCTGGAAGTGATAACTTATTAATACCTTGTATTGTTATATTTCAAATCTATCTATGTTTCCAAATAAAAACAGGTCTTGATAAAAATACATACTTTTATTCATTAAAACTAAATTAATAAATCTTTAACCTAGAGATGAGAATAATACTAAATTAATTAATGCATTCTTATGCTACATACAATACTTATTATTTTTAGCAAATGTTTTTACAAATCCCTCGATCGTGAGTTATTCCAGACACAATTGAAATCAATTGTTATCGTGGCACCCGAGTGCCTCCTGGGGGTTGAGGGATTAAGTAAATTAATAAACTTGTGCTCAAACTCTTAGAATCAACACTCTTAAAACGCTTTAACAAGAATTATTAGAATTAATCGAATTATACTTAATTATTTATCTTCTTTGGTGAATCGGAAATAAAATAATCTAAGCTTTTAATATCTACATTAAGTATTTCGATAGATATTTAACTCAATCAAATCACAGGTACTTTGTCGACAGAAACCTACAAATCTTCAGCACTTTGTAGCATTTAAAACTGACATCTTGTACAACGATTGGCCAGCGCTGAACAAAATGTTATTCTCGTTGTCAAATGTCATCGCTGCTATATGAGTAATATGAGAAACTTTAACAACCCGAGATTCACCCAAATTTCTCATTATATCTACTTTATAAATACCATCAATCCACCACGTGTAGACAACACCATCTAAATCCACCGTCAATCCCCTGAAAAATGCATTCTTAGACAGCCATATAGTCTCCTCCCTCTTATTCAAGAACAGACCGTATGTGCTTAGAAATACGATTACATTGTCTTTGTTTATCACAAAATTCTTTATTGGAATGTATTCTAAAATACTGTTGAATGTATCTCCTTTCTTGACTATTATTCGGGAGTCGTTGGATTTCACGATGTATAAGTTATTTTTAAAGAATAATGTCAATATCTCGTCGCCTAATGAACTGTACCAGGCTAGTTTTTTTGACGTATCGTACGTGAATATACCGTCTCTCCCGCCCAAGTATAGTAAAGATTTCTCTTGATGTATGGCGAAGGTGCCAAAGTTGTGGGGGGTAGAAGTATTATCGCTAACAACTCCGTTATTGTCCGGATCTTCAATGTCAACGTAAGCAACCTTATAGTACTCTGGATCAGCGATTTCAGGTTCGTAACTATAGAAGAGAATGTTGTCAGCATGAAGGATCTCCATCTTGTTGATAACGACGCGAGTTCTGAAGTTGCCTTGGAGCTGGAAGAGGTACATGACGTCGTAGCAGGTGGTGTTGATCTTGATGCAGGTGGTGCAGATGCCCTCCGAAGCCGGGGTGGTCTCGGATGCAAGCGAGAGGGCCAGGTGCATGATGAGGATCGCGCAGAGCATCATGGCTGTGTCTGGAAAGAAATTCATATTTGAAATTAGGGTTGCTTGAATACTGGTTTAGTTTTTAGGGATGTTTTACCAAGGTATATCGAATAATGTAGTAAACCAATCCAATCAACAGCAGTTTGGAATGGTTCGGAAATGTTAACAACATAGAATATTATGTTTCTAGCCTAATATTTATATTATATCAATGTAGCAAAGTGCATATGGGCTGCAAAGGAAGTTCTTAATTTATATAATATAATTTAATTAAATAGAAGATAATTTATAGAAAAAGTTATTCTGCAAAAACATTTTTGAGGGATTTTGAAATGTTGGAACGGATAAAATGTACAAAATCTTCACTAAACAGAAATGAAAACCGTTAAAAATATAGTACTTTAATCCCTCAACCCCCAGGAGGCACGCGCGTGCCGCGATAACAATTGATTTCAATTGTGTCTGGAAAAACTCACAATCGAGGGATTAATTTACTGATCTTAACTGACGTTCGCTACGAAGTACCACGTTATTTGTCATTGAAATAAAATTATAATTTATTAAATAATAATAAATATAAAATCTTATTTGAATCTAAAATTTTCCGTTCCATATCGTAATCTTTACCCTACATCAGTCCACAGCTGGGCAGCTTTTCTATAATCGCCTAGAATCACGCTCATTTTCTTCATCAAAAATTATTATCTATGCAATGGAGGGAGGAACTTAAAAATGGCAAGAAATTATCGATAGATTTTGGTTTGACGCCATCAGTAGGTACAGAAATTTGTCAAGATTAATGCTAGACCGCTACTTTTATTTTTCAAATCTATTTGGATTAAACTAAAATTTTATGTCTAAAATAAAAAGCTGTCATTCAAGCAAAAATCATCTATAACATCGCTGAATGTGCATTGCGATTTTCACCATTAGATCGTGATAAATTAAAGTTGTTATTTCCATTGTAAATAATCAACAATTAGAAATCAACAAATTCACTTCGTAAACGCCAATAAAATTTACACTGAAACGGGATTTATACCAAGGCCATGATTGGTGCAAAGAATCAAAACTTTATTACAAATATTACAGTTGTATAAAACTCCGTCTCAATAAATTTAAAATGCACCAAGAAAGCTAAACATCTTCCACACCTGGTCTTAAATTAACGGATACATGGAACAGCAAATACACCATCCTCAACACAAAACATTTTAGAACGAATACCCGCTTCACACCTTCAAGCTGTCCGAACCATTCCGAACAACTGAATCGATACTACGAACACACACACCGACTCCGTTAAATATTTAATCAAGTACCTAGTGAGACATAACTGCATATATTATGCAGTAGGCTAAATATACTGAAATCGATTTAGTACTATCGGAAATAAATTCGGCCTTGAACTTGAGTTCGTTCGTGGAAATGGTAATTCGACTTTTTAATCTGTGAAGCGGGTTTACGTAAGTGGCTTAATAGTTTGTGTGGAGTAAGTGGTCAAAACATTACTTGGCGGGTCAAAATCTTTCAGGAACCTTCTCTTACCTACGTAGCTACCTATCTTACCTACTAATTACACATTTTGAAACTTCTATTTTCCAATGTTTTTCCAAAAAAGTTTTTAGGGTCAAATTGCGCATTTTGTAGGTATTAATTATCTTTTTTTTTAGGTCAAGCGTATTCCATGTCAAAGTTTAATGCTTGCTAAGTGCTTGCTGGTTTATTTTAAACAGCACTTGCAACTTACATCTGCCTGGTATAGCAATATCAGCTAACAGAACATTTTTTTTCTATACTGCTCTAGGTTCGGAGATGCCTCTAAAAATGTCCTATTATGAAAAACATCGACCGACTTAAAAACAATGTTTAAAGCTACTTTAATGTCATTCTATTTCAGTTCGATTGAGCCTAATTTTACCAACTGACATTGACCGCTCTACACAGATCAGGTTTCCATGCATATTCTACCGAATTTCAGTCATTCAGTCATCTTGTATCATTCTTGGAACTGCTGTTAGATGGAAATGTGTTTGGAGTAGAGATGTGCGACCCGTACAAAAAAAAACAATCGATTTATTCGAATCGAATAGTGTAAATGTTTCTTAAAATAATTGTTCTTTATTCGAATTATAGCATTCATAGTTCTCCCGCTATGAAAATGATTGCTGCAACTGTGTGGAAATAATGAGAACTCATAAAAACTATGCCGAAAATTAACTTAAATTAATGACCATTTGGTATTCTTAATAGCTTCTACCTTCATCGAAATGAAAATACAGAATGAATCATGTGAATATATTGTTTTATTAAGGTGACTGATGTGATGCCGATTCCCTAATTTGAATTAATCAGAGCAACTTAGAAATGTTACAGTTCAAATTCGTTTAAATAATTAATTTTTATTATTCTGTTTTTTACTTATTTATAAATATTTAATAACAGCATATCATAAAACTAAATAAAAAAAACAAGGAGGACGAAAACCAAACGTTATAACTACCTTTATACCTAGGTAACACTAAAAATGTTTAGAAAATGAAAAACGGCTTAATATAGAAAGTTGCCAATACTTTTATTGTTTTTCGAAGTAATCTCCGTTTCTCTCTACACATCGTCGCATTCGATGGAACCACTGAGAAAAGCAGTGGGCCCATTCTTCCTTAGGGGTCTCATCTATGGCATTTTCGTACGCTTTCACCGCATCTTCAGGGCTCGTAAAGCGAATATCTCGAATTTTATCTTTAGTTCTTAGGAATAAAATAAGTCGCAGGGCGCCAGGTCAGGACTGTATGGCGGATGACTTATTATCTCCTGCCATAGTCAAATATTCAACAGTCCGTTTTGCAGAGTGCGCTGAAGCATTGTCGTGGTGAAGGAGGATCCTACTTCGAGGGCGCTGCTGTCGATTTTTTTCCAAGACAACAGGCAAACAGCGATTGACATACCAGTCTGCAGTAACTGTCCTTCCATCTTCTAGCACAACTGTCGCGAAATGACCTTTCCGACCAAAGAATGGGGGAATCATCTTTTTTCCTTGACTTCTTCCTTTCTTTACCTTAGTTGGCCGATCCTCGAAAGGAAACACCCACTGAGCTGATTGTCTTTTGGTTTCGGGTTCGTAGCAATATATCCAGCTTTCATCACCTGTGACGATGTCAAATACAGCATTTGAGTCACCGCCGTTGAACTTATCTAACATTTGGCGACACCAGTCCATGCGAAGGTGTTTCTGGTCGTCGGTTAAAGTATGGGGAATCCATCTGGTACAAAGCTTCCCGATGCCTAAATATTCGTGTAATATTTTTTGAACTTGACTCATACCAATGCCTAGGCTTACTTAGTTTGTATCTGCTGATAGGTCACTCTCTTATCTTCCTCTATCATGCGTCGCACAGCACTGATTCTATCTTTAGTAGTCCCTCACGCGGATCATCATTGAGATTGCTACGTCCACGCTTAAACTCGTTAAAGCAATTGTAAATAGTGGCACGAGATAGAGCTTCATTTAGAAATGCTAATCACAGCCTATCATAGCTTTGGTGTTGAAAATAGCTTTGGTGTGTTGAGTAAGCCTACAACGAAATTCATAATAAATCATTGACCGAAAATTTTCTTGCGTTAGGTTCATTTTCACGTGTAACAAGAGTTTTAGATTTGCCGCCAATTCACAAAAACGAATGACAAATGAATGCAATACTACATAAGGTTACCAAAGAGTTCTAAAATAGAAATTCGAACTGGCCAGTTCTAAACATTTTCAGTACATACATGGGTATGTACAGCAAGTATGTACCTATTATTATTTTTGTTTTAAACAGACAATGTAGTCGACTTATACACAAGGTATTTTCAATTCCATTTACATAAGTAAGGTGGTATAAAAGTTAATAAAATGCGCATTAGCTAAATGAATTATATTTAGTTGCCACTTACCTACAACCTCAGAAAAATTAAAAACTTACTGCAGCTGCCCACACCGTTATAGAACCTACGCATTTAGCGTACGTAGGTATACATCGGTACAATCGATCACTGCAAGCAATGTTAGTCTTAAAATTATTCGTTTTTGAAATTGAATAATTCAAACACTTTTGACTCGAATGAAGTCATTTTCGCCCATCACTAGTTCTGGGTACTAAGATGCTACCGACTCAAGACCCTAATGTATGCAAACCCCCTGACTAACCGAGTTAGACCCTCTGCCTCGCTGCTCCATCCGAGAGCTAAGCCGTCGGATTTTCACGAATGTCCCAAATATTCAGTCTATTTAAGGTATTACCAGTGGTTAATAAAAACAGAATTTTCTTTGTGTTAATGGACATTTATAATGTGGAAAAATAGTAAGAAATGCCGACGCAATAAAAATTTACACATTTTTAGTACGCGCATGATATGATCGTCGTTAACTGTTTGTTTCGCACCGACTTATAGTTTGTTGGTTATATTTATGCTTCTCATCGGTAGGGTTGACTACTGTGATTATTTTTATTTACTAACTCACTTTATCAGAAGACGATTTTCATTCGTCGTCGGATTACGAGCATTTTATTTTCTTAAGTAATTTAACCGAAGTTTCATATAATGTAATACAATTGATACACTTTGAATGTTTTAGCACCATTGGAATCAAATAATAATATACCTATTCAGCACCAAGACAGCATGAAGCTTTAATTGCAAGCAAAGTTTTAAACTAAATACACGCTTTTACGCTTTTTGTGTTTCTAAATCTACTAATCAACTAAGCTTTTATTAAAGCTCCGAAAACCTTCTATTGGTAAGTTTTACCTCAACTGACGCAATAACTTGTTACCTAACACAAAACCACTGCAGTGACTGTTGTTCTTTGCGACAAAATTATCAATTTGTTTGTAGGTTTATTTATGTACCTACTCTGAGTACGTATGAATGAACAAACAAAGTATTTTTTACATTACGATTCGTTTTACACATCGATTTACTTTATTAACAATGAAATTGTACTTTTGTTTTTGCGAGTTATAACATAACTAATACAAACTAAATTTTAGGAAAAACTACTCTGATATGATCGTAATTATAAATTTACTTCAGTAAATATATTCATATACACAAAAAGTAAATAAAAACAAGAGATCCCCTCAATCTGCACAACGGGAATGGAATATATTAGCTTCACCTATCTAGATAGGGACGGTAAAATCCTTTGTCCATTGTTTTTTGTTTTTTAAACAATTTAAATAAGCCCTCCCGTTAAGCAGCGAGACAAATAGGTTTTAACAGGTTTTAGAATTGTTAGACGGAAATGCTGGCCGAAAAGAAAGATTTAAAATAAAAATAAACTTACCTTTTTATTCTGTCAAAAATAGAACATTTTCCCACAAGCACGAACACCACATCGACCCACTGCCACCACGGTCGCCGTCCAAATACCACCACAGCGATGCGTGGAGTCGCGTGTCTAAGCTTTGAACCAAGGTTGGTGCGGCTAATTATTTTTCTTAAAGCTTTGGAATGCTATTTATTTTTCAGGTTTATACGAGGGAGTCGCATGAAGGTTCCTTGGGTTGGGTTTGGTATTTCAGGTTTTTATTGTAAATTTTTTCGCTTGATTTGGTAATTATTATTTTATGGTGTAGAGTTTAATGATATTAATGTTACTTAAATAGTTGGAATTTTAAGTTCCCGACGTTTCGATACGATTGCACGAATCAGCGGGCAGACAAATTCGGTTGCAGGAAGAAAAGTGTAAAGTTTTAAATGTAAAAAAAAATGCAACACGAAAGATCCTAAGTAGTTTATTAACACAATTTCTAGAATCATTGAAATTTCAAAACTATCATTTAGTAGAATGTGGGTATGTAAACCGCGACCACATAACTAAAGTCACTGTACATATCGATCAGTAGAAATTTTACGTAGTCATCTTTGATGGAAAATAAAAACTAAAATACACAATCAACGACAGAAGAACATCTTGAGTCTCAGTTTAATCAGCCTTTTATGTTTGTAAATATTTTCATATAAATTTTCTTAGTCAAATTCAGTCCACTGCTGGGCACAGCACTCTCCAAAACGAGGATTTTGCCACTATCGCCACGCTTGGCAGCAGGTTGGCGATCGCAGTTTGGCTAATTGTGTAAGGAAGACGCTGCTGCCCGTCTCCTTCTGACAGTTCTCTTTAGTCGCCTCTTACGTCTCTCATAGGAAGAGAAGAGGTGGTGTTCTTCTTTATACGTGCTGGCACATCACTGAGAACAGTAATTGAGTTTAGTACGGAAATGATAATTTGAAAAAAAAAATATTTTGTTTTAAAAAGGCTGGTTTTGTTATACATTTATTTGGTGCCACTCCATTCCGTCTATATTCCGGTAGCCGACACACATTATGGATCCGCATAAAGACTCCGACAGGCAACTAAATAATTATCACAACTACCATTGTGTTACCAACATAGAAATATGTTACGGTATAACCACGCGGCCACGGTGAGCGGAAGTGGACAAAACCAGGGTTTTAGTATAGTACATTAGGGGACAGTGCGGGAGACCGCGGGAATTACAATTCACTTAGGTAGTGTTAGATACTCACTGTTAGATTAATTTCATATTCAATAAATTTAATAAACTTTAATTATATCTCAGGCGGGACTCGAACCCGCATCTCCTCGCATGCCGGGCGGGCGCTGTGACGTATTTCCCTTAATCGTTGCTACAGCAACATAACTTTTAATTGTCACTGTGAAAAAACTGTAAAGTATCACTGGTTCAGTAAATGATCTCTTGAATATTAAATCTTGTTTAAATCTGAGTACATTAGAATACCACATCCGCTATACCATTAAGCCATCGAGACCCTGCGACTCAGCGCGAATTTTTACGGATCATTGCAACTTTTTTAACACTTCACAACGATCGTAGTCCGTTAATTTCATTTCAATAAAAAGTCATTATCGTTAATTTAGTAGTTTTTAGCTGCCGATAGCACCATCATAAATCAGTGGTGTTAGTTGCTATCTTTTTTATAACTAGTTATGCAATAAGTCTTTTTAAATGATAAATAAATAAAAAAAGCATAGTTACGCTATAAAAATACAATAATTGCACTAACTAACTACACATTCAACACAATGTGATGTTTTCAGGGGACTACTAAAGCTTTGTGATGGGGCAGCAATTGATTTAATTTTATTACTTCTAAACAAAATCGATTCTCAAAAAACTAGAACAGTATCATTTTAGCTAATTACCTCTAGTATTTATTGAGTTACTGTTATTAGGGTTCCGTACTCAAAGGGTAAAAACGGGACCCTATTACTAAGACTTCGCTGTCTGTCCGTCTGTCCGTCTGTCCGTCTGTCCGTCTGTCCGTCTGTCCGTCGCTCTGTCACCGGGCTGTATCTCAAGAGCCGCTATAGCTAGACAGTTGAAATTTTCAGAAATTGTGTATTTCTGTTACCGCAATAACAACAAATACTAAAAACAAAATAAAATAAATATTTAATTCTGACGACCATTTGGATCAGCGGTAGTTAACGCTGCTTCTGAGCCATGGGTCGCGGGTTCGATCCCCGCGCAGTACAAATATTTGTGTGCATGAACATGTCTGTTTGTACTGGTCTGGGTGTTTTCTATGTATTATAAGTATGTATTTACAACAAAAAAAAAGTATATAAGTAAGTTTATCGGTTGTCTAGTACCCCATACGACAGGGTACTTAATAGTACCTTAATTTGGGACTAGATGGCTCAGTGTGGCCCAGTGAGGCATGTCTTGAATATTTATTTTATTTATTTTAATTCCATACAACAGACCCGTTTTTTTGGGCGTTATGGTACGGAACCCTTCGTGCGCGAGTACGACTCGCACTTGGCCGGTTTTTTCAATCTGGCATTCTTTCGTATTGTACATTATTGCTAAAAGCGGCCGCTTTTGCCGTTAGCCACAAATCTACTTTATAAACAACTAAATGAAAAGTTTACTGTGATTTAATAAATACTAGAGGTAATTTGCTAAGGTCGTAGTGTTCCAGTTTTTTGAGAATTAGTTTTGTTTAGAAGTAATAAAATTAAAACAATTGGGGGCAGATAGCTCTATTAGTTCTCTTACTGCCGTACTCAGAGACGTCAATTAAAGTTAATCCTTCATTAAGTCTCATGCCATCCTTTTCTATTTCATTGACAAAGAAAGAGACAGAATGAAACTTAATTATAGATTAAATTTAATTGACGTCTCTGAGTGTGGCAGTTAGCCCTTAAAGGGCTTCGTCCCAACTCTACCCGATTTAAAATTACCTAACAAAAAATTCCAAAGCTAAAAGTATGGGTACAGTTAAAAACAGTTATTAATTAGTACAGTAAAAATATTTAAAATTTTAGGTATGAAAAAATGATACAATCATGATACTAATAAATAAATAAATAAATATTTAAGACAAGCCTCACTGGGCCACACAGAGCCATCTAGTCCCAAATTAAGCTACTATTAAGTACCCTGTCGTATGGGGTACTAGACAACCGATAAACTTACTTGTATACTTTTTTTTTGTAAATAAATACTCGTACTTATAATACATAGAAAACACCCAGACCAGTACAAACAGACATGTTCATGCACACAAATATTTGTACTGTGCGGGGATCGAACCCGCGACCCATGGCTCAAAAGCAGTGTTTGCTACCGCTGATCCAAATGGTCGTCATATGATATGATACTCGTATATAATTTGATGATGATGATGATCATGATTTGAATGTTGTTGTTGTTACGTGTTTTGTTTAAAAATATTATTTTTATTATATCATTTTAAATATGGATCGTTCTAATTGAAGATAAAAATGTTGATTATTAAAAAAAAAAATCGTTTAAAGGTTTTTAATTTTGACTGTACTTTTCATCATATCGGGTAGAGTTGGGATTTTTGTTAGGTAATTTTAATTCGGGTAGAGATGGGATCTCGGGTAGAGTTGGGACGAAGCCCCTTAACACATTGAGCGCCATGGGGGTCACCGGTGACCTCCGAACAATAAAATTTTAATTGTGTCTAGTACTTCGGCAGTTAAGACGCTGACATGAGCCAAATTGAGCTCAATGAAGATTGTTTTGCTTTAAGCCTATGGCTCGTATTGTTGCCAAATTCTATGTAGTTGTAATTGATCATATTTTCGACCAGGTGGCTGTTTCCAAAACACGATTCTAAAAACTTTTCTCGATAGAAAAAAATCTCAAAGTAGCCTCTGAAAATACATAAATTACCATTTTTCTCAGCAGTCCATATAACAATGATAATAAAATTTTGTTATATTGTATATTACATGTTGTTTAAGCAAATGGCTGATTTAAATTTTTAATAAATTGGCAATTTTAAATTGCACAACGAGTTTTGTTGTTTGGCACTTAGGCCCTTCTATTCCATGCGTTTTTCTCTGTCACTCCTACGGGAATTAACAATGATAGCTGCGGCGCGTTGCAAAGAAATTCAAAGGCGAATAAATTTGTGGGCGTATTCATTGCTCAAGGTCATCGGCTGCAGTCAGCGTCTTAAAGGCTTAAAGGCTGCCACAACAAGCATTATCATCATTTTATCTTCATCCTACATCTCCGGTCCACTGCTGGACATGGCCTTTCCAAAAGAAGAATTTTATTCTAATCATCACGTAGACGGGTTAGCGATCGCTGATTAGCCAATGGTAGAGGGAAACCACCTTCTGGCTTTCTTCTTTCGGCAGTTCTGTTTTAGTCGCCTTATAACACACCCACAGGAAGATTCTTTCGGTAGATAGTACTCTTTTTGCCGCCTCTTACGATACACACAGGTAGAGAAGAGGAGGTGCTATTCTTTTAACATGCCGACTCTTTTAAAGTGGTTTAAAATACTCAATTGTGTGACGTCATGATTGACGACCTCCGTGGCGGAGTGGCGTACACACCGGTTTTCAAGGTGTCGCCTGCTCCAAGGTCCCGGGTTCGATTCCCGGACGGGTCAATGTAGAAAAAATGTGTTTTTCTACATTTTCTCGGGTCTGGGTATTTGTGGTACCTTCGTTGTTTCTGGTTTCCAAAATACGAATGCTTTAAATAGTTATTCAAATTGGGATCAGAACAATGTATGTGATGTTGTCCACATTTATTTATTATTTATTATTTATTTATAAACGATTTGGTTCCCCTGTAAGGGTTATATAGAGGTCTAGTGGCAATCGCTTCAATTGTTGAAACCACATACCAGTTAAAGGAAATCAGATTGGTCATCGCTACTATTTTGTATGAGATTGAGTGTCTACGCAATTTTTTAAACACAAAATAGTTATCCTGCCATTCGAGACAGAGAAATAAAAAAAATCTAAAACCATGAAAATCGGTCAAGCCGTTCTAGAGTTATATTGTAAGCTCGAACAAACCCGACTTTGTTACAAGTTACCAATACTGTTTGTATAATGTTACGAGTATAACAGTTCAACTAATTTACAATAAAGAATAAAAAATAATACTTACAACAATAACAATAGCAGCAATAGCATTTTGCGCGTTGTTGCTGAAAGAGTGGACTGTCCATTTGTTATGAGGTGGGTTCAGCTGCACATTAGGTAATTTTAATTTTTGTATTTAGGTATATATATATTTTTCCGTGTTTTTAATGTTATTTGTTTTGTAATTCGTGACTGACGCAACTTTATTTACTTTATTTATTTCACTTTTCGTTTCTAATAATTAATTATGCCATGTGGACTCGTGTGTGTCTGAAATAAATGATTTGAATTTGATTTGAATAACAATTAATTATAGCACTAACTATAAAAAACTACCGTTTGGTTATTAAAACAAATAAACATGATAATTATTGGTTTAAACTTTCATGCTTAGTGACTATGGAAGCACTATTCACTGATGGTATAACTTTTATATGAACAATATGAAAGCTAGTCGGTCTACTGTCAATATGTAATGATATATGTACTTTATTTGATATTTTAGCTATTAAATTGCAATTATAATATCAGTATATAAACTTGAAAAATTTTGTCTCAGGCGGGACTCGAACCCGCATCTCCTCGCATGCGGGGCGGGCGCTATACCATTAAGCCACCGAGACACTGCGACTCAGCGCGAATTTTACAAGCATATTCTTAACGCTGTAAGCCAGCGTTGCCTCATCAAATGTTAGAAGTTTGCACCCTTAACACCCGAAAGAAACATCTTTGCAAATGGTTGACAGTCAGTTAAGATGAAACAGCAATTTATATACGTTATTTGATATTTTAGCAATTAAGTTGCAATTATAATATCAGTATATAAACTTGAAAAATTCGCGCTGAGTCGCAGTGTCTCGGTGGCTTAATGGTATAACGCCCGCCCGGCATGCGAGGATATGCGGTTTCGAGTCCCGCCTGAGACAAATTTTTTCAAGTTTATATACTGATAAATAAGTAATGAGTTTACGCTGTTTCTACCCCCAGGGGTCAACTCAACCGGTCATCACTTTGTTTGGCCACACAGTGTGCCCTAATGTTGTCACTGACGTCTCTAAGACAAAAAAAGAAGTCTCTATTTTATTCGTTTCATGCTGTCAGTCATAGAACCTCATAAAATAACAAGATAGCCCCAATATCTCAGAGAAAACAAGTGTTAGCTAAGTAGGCTTGAAGTGTGGCCATAGAACCGACAAAAATGTACCTAAGCGTAAATTTTGTGCTGCAACCCATGATTGCAAATTGCAATGGTAATTTTAATTCAATGATGGAGGCCTTTGCCCAGCAGTGGGTTGATTATAGGCCGTTTACTTATTTACTTACTGGTACTTTTATAATACTACCCGGTTTGCATTAGAATAAATTCTACAGTTGCGTCATGGTAAATAACAGAATGAAAATCAAAGTATATTATACAAATATACTTAATTGAAGCAAGAAGGTCAGCTGACACATTGTAAGGGGTCTTTTGAACGACTTCCTTTGAAGTAATATGCGCTAGTAATTACAAATGTTACAAATTTACTAAAAGTATTTCATAGTAATTTATTTATTGGATGTTTTTTTATCACATTTATAGTGTTAATTTCTCAAGTAGACTCGAATGTTGCTTACTGTGCTAGTATCGTATGAAGAAGAGTTGTTTGTGCATTATTAAAAGACAAAAACATTAACAATGTGCAAAAATGAAATAATAATGATAAATTTTTATTTGTAAAAAAGTTCTCTCGAATGTTGGAAGTAGGTACTTAACGAAAAAAAATTATGAAACTTGGCCAGCTTACAGTGTAAAGTCTTAAATAAATTCATCAATAAAACAACGTCTTGGTAGTCCAATTGATCAGAACAGCCCGATTTGCCAAAGGTTATTCAAGGAATTGTATTTTCAACTACAAAGTTAGTTTAATAATTCAAATGTTATTCAAATTATACAATGAAAATGTTTGTTCAAACTATAAAAGCACTTTCACCTCAACAAAAGTATCGTTTTAAATAATTCATGCCCGCTAGTTTAATGGGCAGCCATTTAAGCTGTTTTTGCGGCTCTCCCCGAGTTTTGCATTTTTCAGTACCGCGTTATGACAGATTACGGTCAGATCAACTTCTTTTATCTCTGTTTGTACTACAATAGACGGATAGTAAGTAGACTCTGTCGTGTGGTGTCGGCAAATAATAAGAACAGAATCTTCTCTTCCTCCTACCCTTACCCCTGTAAGAGGCGACTAATGGACTATTTCCAGAAAACTTAACTGTTTTACCCACACATTATATTATCTGTGGTAGAACTATAAGTTCCGATCCCATCTTCTTGCCCCTGGTCCTCGTTTTGCTTGCAGATCTGCTGCAGATAACAGAGTGAGTCGCTGTGACTTCGTATCCCATTAGGTACTGGTCAGTATTTTACTGATCTAATGACCGACCTAAATTGGTGTAGTGACACGGTGTCCTGCCTACTTATGTAAGGGTTCCGTGTTTCACTTCCGCTTTCCGCACTACGAAACGATAGTCTCTTAATTCTTAGGTCAGGAAGGCGTGGGTGGGTGCTTTATAGTCGCGCTACAGAAAGAACACGTGCTTAGTGTTCCTTCTTCTAACGCCAGATGGTAGTGATAAAAACTAGCCCCGTCGGAAGCCTGCAGTAGGCAGCTTGTAACACTGTGACACATGGTTAATAATATATCAGAGAGGAAGTAAAGCAAATGTTAAAAATTGGTCCACCGCAAGTTAGGCAATACTAGTAGGAGTATGATAAAAAGTTTTAAAAATCTGAACGATCTGTACCCGACTACGAAAATGCAATTTCAAAGCCACCCTGCATATTAGCCTAATTGTTTAAACATTTTTAGACTCAGAATTTTGTCTTCTTTCAGTTATGTCTGCAAACTTTTTTTTCAAGAAATTTTATGTCGTAGCTTTCACCATGCAGCTTTTTTTAACAAAAGGTAGCCTATGTTGCCCGGACTGTATTATGAAATCGATTGATACCTCATTCACCAAAATCGAGTCAGAAGTTCAGCCGCAAATGTGTAACCCACATACATATGTTCTTCTATATTTTATAATCTACATTATTTCTTCTATAAAAATATACAAATTACTAGATATTTAAAAAAATTTAAAAAATGACATCAAATTCACTCAAAATTTAAAACAATATTTAATAAATAAATGTTATTATAGCACTAATGAATATTTTATCGATAAATAATATATAATAAATTTCAAGTTATTTAATTTAATCCTATTGACATTTATTGAAATTCAATTCAAATTATAAACAGAATAGTCTACTGTATTTATCCTAGTTGAAGACGCTTCCTCTCTCCTAGCCCTAAGTTGCGTGCCCGACAGGGTCCATAACACTGGTCTTTTATTAAATAAATAAATATTTAAGACATGCCTCACTGGGCCACACTGAGCCATCTAGTCCCAAATTAAGGTAAGGTCAGCTACTATTAAGTACCCTGTCGTATGGGGTACTAGACAACCGATAAACTTACTTATATACTTTTTTTTGTAAATACATACTTATAATACATAGAAAACACCCAGACCAGTACAAACAGACATGTTCATGCACACAAATATTTGTACTCTATTATTAATTGTAACATCTTTCTGTATACATTATGATTTTACAATAAAGTATTGAGTATTGAGTATATGTATGTCGTATAAATAGACTCCTGAAATGATTACCTTTCCTTTTGGCTTTGCCGTAGTCTGGTAAAAAAGGATATCCCCATCTATAAGCCTACTGTAATACATCCATTGTATATCCGAGTTGACCGAAACCGCAGCTTATTACGAACTTTTATTAGATGAGCTGCTACTATGCTTTTATTTTCCACGAATGGGACTTGTGAGTGATTGAATTAGTTACCAGAGAGATGATAGTACAAATTTGACGAGTTCATTCAAACTTGAGGCGATTCGTGTGGTGCTGGCACATAATAATAATGCCAACACCTCTTTTTTTATGGTTGTCGAAGGAGAAGACTGAAGGAATACTGCCAGAAGAACACGGACAGAAGCGTCTTCTTGATCATTAGCTAAACTGCGATCGCCAGTCCACCGGCCAAGCGTGGGGAAGAGACAGTAAAAACAGAGTAAAGAAATGATATTATATTAAAAGGAAGCAGATAGGTATGTTATAAGCGCGAGCGTTGTAAAGACTCAAATACCTACGCCTAATTAAGTTTTTAACCACGTCCACGTCGAGTGCAGTCACAAGCGGTAATCGTTAAAAAATATAGCCATCTCTTTTATTTGCGTGCTATTTCACATCGTTTGTTCTGCTTATCAGTGAAACTTCTCAATGTGTGCAGTTTTGGATTGCTCAGAACAGATTTATTACGCGAATTACTATGAACGTAACATATCTATACTTTAAATATCATTGGAGTAAAGACAATAATTGTAAAAGCAATTTCAATTACTAAACCAAGATGTCGGAGTCCCGGTTCAATTCCCCGGGTAGGCAATAAGTCTGCGGGCACGAAAATGGCGACGGCCGAGCGATGGCGACCGCGGAGCGGCGCGGGGTGGGGCGAATCGGAGTTGTATGTCACGTGGGCACGAAACTATCGGTCAATAAACACAACAATACTGTAATCGCGAGCGATCAAATCAAACTAGTTTGTTCTCTTCGCTTCCGCGCCGCCGTCGCTCCGCTCCCGCCCGTGCATGGCTCGATCGCTCCGCCCCGCCACCGCCGTTTCGTGCGCGTTACCAAATACCTACTGTCCATGCTTTTGTATGTTTCGCCGCCGCTCCGCCCGCCCTGCCCGCAGACGAGTTTTGAATTTTCCAAACATTGCTCGGGTTCGTGATCACCAATACGCATTACCCATGATTGCTGTGGTAACTTGAATTCATGATGGAGGACTTTGCCCTGCAGTACCACGTAAGATAAAGTAGAAAACCAATAAACTACTGGATCATGCTCATTAAAAGATAATGAGTACAACATGTTACAACAATTCATTGGTGCCTTGTGTAACTCTACGTACCTAGACTCGTATAAAACGCTAGTCTGAAACCGCCCCTACCTACTACTGACATTAATAGTCAAAGTGCCGCTTACGTCGGATCTATTGATGCAACAAACACGCACGTTTTAATTCGTCCACTCGCGTTCATTCAGATGTATAGTGGGCCCAAGGCCGGCTAATTGGCACTGACCCGCCTGAACTCGAAGGATTAAACGCCTACTACGAGTGAGGGGAGGTACTAAGGAACACACATAAGCGATTATTTATATGTATAATAAGTATATATAGTGTGGCAAGTCTTTAAAATATAACTATATTATTATTAAATTTTTAACTTTAAACACATATTCGCTAATACAATTCCTTCGACTTCCTAAGATGGGACTCAAACCCAATCTTCCGCTTACCGCGCGACTGATCTAAGAGAGCCACCCAGACATTTGGTGTGTCAACGAATTTATCAAGGCTTTTACGCTGTAAGGCAGCGGAGTTTCATCTATAATTTCAGTTAGTACCATCATTATATTTTTCCAAACTTTTAACAATCGGCTATAGCCGATAAAATTGATTTCAACTTTTTGATTTTCATTATAATGAAAATCAAAAAGTTGAAATCAATTTTGTTAATATAAAAACTGTTTACTAAACATAGACCTAGTATTTTTTCTTTAGGCAGAAAAACGTTGCGTAAGCGAAGTCGACTAGACTTCGCTCTCAAGTTCGCAAAAGATAGAAAAAGGTCCTGCGATCCATCTAGTCCGCAAGATAACCGCTTATATCTCCCAAATTGAATTATATAAGTCTGTCTTCCACAACACGTTTATTGATGCGGAAAGTCATAAAAATCCTCTCATTTGTACAAAAGCTACGAGCAGAGAGAATAGCGATCCGTAAAATTATTATCCCAAGAAAAGCACGTTTAATTTCGGGCCATAACTCAGTGTTAGTGTTCATAACTTACCGAACCACGGGCAGGCGAACTTTATCCATTACCCGTGCCTCAGAGATTCGAACGAGCACTATTTCTCAGTTCGACTTGCTACCTATGTTGAATTTCGTCGAAGCCCTCCGAGCATTTCCCAGTGGAACGATTCTTCAATCGCCAGAGTCTGTGGCTTGCACCGAGAAATCCCAATCCCGATGATAGTAGGGCTGTCGATGACTAGATGTATCCAGGTAACGATCGTCTTTGCATTGTGCTTCATGTCCATAGCTATTGCGTAACTAATAAAACATAATATCTACTTTCCTTTCACTCTTAGAATACTCTTTTTAATTAAATAATTTAATTGAAAATTTTATTAAGCGTTGTGTGATGCTTGCACAAAAAAATAATAGTACCTATTACTCCTCCTTGTCATACGGATGTCGTAAGGACTAAAGAGATAGCGCCAGAAAACCGGAAAGCGCCGGAAAGAAGGACATGCTGTCCGTCTTCTTCTAGCGGAACTTAAGTGCTCAGTCGACTCCTAACTTCCTAAGGTGTGCTAATATTATTTTAATGTGCCAGCATGCACCATACGACACAACATGTCATTGGATGCGTATTATTTATCTATACTAATATTAAAAAGCTAAGGATTTGTTTGTTTGTTTGTTTGTTTGAACGCGCTAATCTCAGGAAGTACTGGTTCGAATTGAAAAAATATTTTTGTGTTGGATAGTCCATTTATCGAGGAAGGCTTTAGGCTATATAACATCACGATGCGACCAATAGGAGCGAAGCATTCGTGAAAAATGATGTAAACATAATTGCTATCATAATATCAGAAATTGACGCGGACGAAGTCGCGGGCAACAGCTGGTGTTTTATAAAAACTAGATACCTACACAATCAGCGTTAAACAAGTGTCCCAACTTAATGTGCACCCATTTGACATAAGGTTGTAGGTACTTTATGTACAACTTATATCAATCGAATAGTTACAACAAAATATAAATATCCATACTTATTCATGTCAACATAATTTGGCCGGGTTATAAAATTGACTCTGACATAAAATTTACGTCCATCATTCAAAGGATAGTTCTATGTGTAATTTTTTATCGGACTCTATATTTCTTATTAATATCGATAATAAGTACTTAAGCTTCTGAATACTTCCTGAAACCATAAAATTGATTTGAGCCAACCCTAACAGTAGCGCTGATGGGCCAATTACCATCGGCTAGATTGCATGTCGCGCTATAGTCGTACGCGATGACGCGACACACTTGCTTCGTTTCGTGTCGCCGCTCAATTGAGCTACGCAAATGTTTGAGACACGAGCCATTAACATTCATTACGATAAGCGCTTTGCAAACGGAGGGTGGAAGAATTACACCATGAACGATAGCACAAACGGAATCCTATACTACCAACGCACATAGATGGCAGTTCCAGAACTCCCGACGGCCAATTGCTTCTTTATTTTCAGGGTTCCGTACCCAAAGGGTAAAAACGGGACCCTATTACTAAGACTTCGCTGTCAGTCCGTCTGTCCGTCGCTCTGTCACCAGGCTGTATCTCAAGAACCGCTACAGCTGGACAGTTGAAATTTTCACAAATTATGCAGTTCTGTTACTGCTATATCAACAAATACTAAAAACTGAATAAAATAAATATTTGAGGGGGGCTCCCATACAACAAACGCGATTTTTTGCCCTTTTTTGCTCGAAATTTGTGTGCCTTCTGTTTTTTACCTAGTCAATGGTACGGAACCTTTCGTGCGCGAGTCCGACTCGCACTTGACAGGTTTTTTTCACTGCCGAAATGTCTGTCCCGCCCCGCCGTTTGCAAAGCACCTTAGAGAATAATAATCATAGTAAGAATCATCATCTAAGCGAAACAACGCCTACAGCTGGTCAGCCTCCCATTAGCATTCTCCACAAGTATAGGTTGCGCGCCCTTGGCATCGATCGGCTTGCATTGACCTTCGCCAGACCGTCGGTTCACCTTGTGAGGGCCTAACTACAGACCGACATCCGGTGCGCGGTCGCCATTCCAGAACATTCCTAACGGCCATCGGTTCTTCTTACTATGTGGGACACATACCCACCCACTGCCACTTCAGCATAGCAATTGTGATTGTCGGCCTAACTAAAGTAAGATACGGGGCATTAGGAAATTTCAGGTTTTTCAAATTTCATCATGATCAGCTCATATTAGTCCACATCTAGTTGAAGACACCCACCAATAGTAGGATTTCCTTATATCTAATCACCACGCTTGACAAAAGGTTATAGATCGCAGTTTGATCAATGGGACAGAGTAATCGATGCTAGGTAGGTACCTGCTTGTCTACTTCTGGTGGTACCTTATAACGTAGCAGACAATCTGGGGTACCCTTAAAGAGGAATACCCTCAGAAACCTAGTTTCTGATACGCTACAAAAGAAAATGATAATAGGGGAAAAGTTGAGGGAACCTACCTCTCTATAACTATTCCCTAAAAAAACTAAAATAATACAAGGTAAATAAGATAAAGTATAGGTATATTAGACAAAGTGAAGAATAAATAATAACGTAACTTAAATTTTGAAGTAAAAAACCAAATTGAAGTTCGCGGAGTAGAGGTGGCCCGGCGGTCGACCACGCCAGGATTCGGGCCCCACGTTGGCCGCCACTACCTTTAGTCTCCTCTAGCAACACTCATAGGAAAAGGGATAGTGATATTCTATTTTTAAGCTGGTACCACACGAAAAAATATATTAAAAAATATCGTAGATTAAAAATATCAGGTTAAAGGGTAAAAGGTAATTTCAGAAAGGGGTCGATACTGATTATCCAAATTATTGCTTCTCATGGAACCCAAACCCGCGATCTTTGACCCAACAATAAGTTTAAGGATCAGCAATCAAAAAATTATCCTTCCTGTTACGCAATTGCCTGTGCCTCAACACTTTTTGACTTGACTCAGCGCGTAAAGTTCCCACAAACATATCAATCAAAATGATTTCAGAATCGAATTGTACTTCGATAACACCAATTAACACTGAAGCTGAAGCTCTCCCACACTGACGTTAACTGCCTTCGTTTGTCCATTTTTTTTTTTTCGTTCACTGTTTGTTCGCCAACAACAATCGGCAAAAATGTTTTTTTTGAAGTGAAAACTTCTTTAGCGGCGCTGAGCACTTTTTTGTTGGATGGGTAAAAACTTCCAAACTCGCGTCAGGGTCACGTGATGCTGATCGAAAAAGCGTAAGATCGAGGGGAAGGGAGAGGAACTAGTATCTCCCACTCTTTCTACCGTGCCTGAGTCAGTTTTCTATTATTTTTGAAGTGATACTTCTTTATCGGCGTTGGAAAAAAATTACCGTCACGTTTTGCGTCAAATTTTCGTCACATTTTTCGGTTACGCGCCATCTTTTTCTTGCCCCTACCACGGTTGGTTCAGACGATAGCAAAAAGGTAAAGTGAAATAATATTTAACCAATTTAACCAATTTAACCAATTTAACCAACTTAACCAACTTAACCAACTTAACCAACTTAACCAACTTAACCAACTTAACCAACTTAACCAACTTAACCAATTTAACCAATGTAACCAATTTAACCAATTTAACCAATTTAACCAATGTAACCAATTTAACCAATTTAACCAATTTAACCAATTTAACCAATTTAACTAATTTAACCAATTTCTGGAAAGTTGCGTCAAATTTTCGTCACATTTTTCGGTTACGCGCCATCTTTTTCTTGCCCCTACCACGGTTGGTTCAGACGATAGCAAAAAGGTAAAGTGAAATAATATTTAACCAATTTAACTAATTTTACCAATTTTACCAATTTAACCAATTTAACCAACTTAACCAATTTAATCAATTTAACCAATTTAACCAATTTAAATTATTTAACCAATTTTCCAACTTAACCAATTTAACCAACTTAACCAACTTTACCAACTTAACCAACTTAACCAACTTAACCAACTTAACCAACTTAACCAACTTAACCAATTTAACCAATTTAACCAATTTAACCAATTTAACCAATTTAACCAATTTAACCAATTTAACCAATGTAACCAATGTAACCAATTTAACCAATTTAACCAATTTAACCAATTTAACTAATTTAACCAATTTCTGGAAAGTTGCATGTAGATCATTTTTCGAAAAATAAGGCCATAAAGAAGTTTCACTTCTTACGTGTGTACACTAGTACACGCACAACTTTTTTTTTGTATTCACAACGCTAATAAATCGCACCCGAGTGACTAATATCTTGTTATTTTTATAAATTCAGTTTTACACATCCTTGCGGCCGGTCCTAATGACCTATCTATCTTCAGTTTTGGCATATCGGAGATATTTTCTATCTTCTCTCTTTGTTTCTCTGGACGGCAAAATCAGAGATAGAAGTACCGTTAAACAAAGCTTTCCAATTAAAAATAAATCACCTGTTTAAAATTACCTTAGATAATGGTAACGCTTTGGTCTTTTCATGGTGTTACTCATTACAGCTTTCTCAGGTTGTAGTATGCAGATACCTTACCTCTCCTCTCCTGCACAGCTGGGCCCTGGCGTGGTCAAGTAGACCGCTGGGCCACCTCTCCTCTCCTACGCAGTTGGACCCTGGCCTCCTCAAACTGACCGCCAGGCTATCTCCACTCTGCTAGGAAGCTGAACCCTTTGGCGCTGTCAGCTGATCGCCGGGCCACCTCTCCACTCCTCTACTTCATATTGAACCGTTACATCCACCAAATTTTAGTCACGTGATTAAACTTTTTTATTCTAACATCTTGTCTATTTATTTTTTAGGGAATACTTATAGAAGTAGGTTCCCTTAACTTTTCCCACCCTTTCTTTTGTAGCGTGGCAGAACCTAGATTTCTGAGGGTATTCCTCCTCAAGGGTATCCCAGATTGTCGGTCACGTCATTAGGTCTGGTCAAGCAATAGTAGCACAGATATTAACTGCCGAAATTTATTTATTTAAATTAAGGTCACCAATAAATTTGTTTAAAAAAAAACGAATTTAACTTTTTCAGTTCAAATCGGCAATTTCATACTTTAGTCCCTAAAATAGGAGGAACGTCATATCAATAGAAATAAGTTTGAAGGGTGTAAAAAAAGACACATGAAAATTTAGCAAGAGTTTAATAAAAAAATGCAAAATAAAAATGTCTCCAAATATTGAGCCTTACACTAGGTCCTACATCCGAAATACATAATTACACGCACTCACACAATCAGGGGTATCCATGTATATCGCGGTCGATGGTACATCTTCAAAAATAGTTTATATAAACGTTTCTAACATCAGACCGAATAAACTCTAATAAAATGCAATAAGAGTCATTTTCCTTGATGATCAGGCGTTTAGAAAATTTTATATAATCGAAGCGGGCTGTAGTTACTACTGGTTTTCGCTTACTTAAACTGTAGACCGAAATTTCACAAGTTTCACACCCTGTTATTACAAACAACCTTTGGATAGTGTCTTTGTGTTAAATCACGAATACGCCACGGACATGCGACAAAACGACTCAAACGCGACCCAAAAAGAATCAGTAAGTCACAATAACCCATTTTATTAAGCAATAGCCAGTACGCAAAAGCAAAATCCAAATCATGGTCGCCGATCGCATATCTGTGGCAAATTATAACTGGGAAACTACATTTCACTTTTGGTCAGACTTTACGGATATCTTAGTAATACAATTACTTTGACTAAGCCAATTTTGTATAAAAATATTAAATAATTGGCACTGCTTTTCCAATCTAAGTTGACGACACGAAGAAACAAACAAACTTATATCATAATTACATGACATTAAGGTCGGGCATTGTAATGAATTATTTATTGTCGTTTCACAACATTGGTGAGGAGACATGTTGAGGGTGGCCAACATAAACGTTTTGTGCTTTTAAGAACGTAATGGTGTTTGGTATCCATTTGCATACATTTTAATTTCATAATAGGTAAAATATTTTCTTTTTAAATTAAAGTATAGCAAGTTTAATAAGCCAGGTACATAAACTTACGACCAATTAATCAATTGGATTTATTAACAAATAGTACTAATAAAAACATAATACTTTATTTCAAATATACGTAGCTCTGTAAGGTAGATAATTTTTTAACCATATATATAATGTATATTATGTAGTCAGTAGTAATATACAGGGCTATGTCTTTAGTACAAATATATTTACGCTGCTAAAAAGATATTTGCAATATACCAAACACCATTAACAAAGTTGAATGGTTTATGGTAAAATTTCAATAGGATACATCATAAATAATTCAATTTAGAAAACCAAAAATAATCTCATACACTCATTTCGCATGTTACTCGAAAAAAAAAAAGAATACCTATATTGTCTGGTTGAATACCTTAAAACATACAATAATACATTGATTACAGGTGATACTTGATATGAATACGTGTGCTCTCGTTAAAAATACGACGCTAAAGATTTTAGAACTTCATTAAATAACTTAGGAAACCATATTTTTCATTACACAATGACTTGTAGTATACATCTCGATATCATATTATACCGTATATGTCACGACTTATACAAAAAATAATTATACAAATTATAACTATAAATTAATAATGTTTAATACATTTAGACATATTAAAGACTTCATAAAGGGTTTTTGACTAGCGATAAAAATTACAACTATAAGTAATATTTAAGTAATTAATAATATCAAAACCCCAAGTTTATCCTGCTCGCGCTTATGTAAGTGGAGTGAGACGGCTACAGTTTGGATGTTTCGTTATAACCACTGATATTAGGATTTTCATATCTAATTCATTTTACAAATTGTGAGATTCCTTGCTTATCTCACCTCTCTGTCACAAACGTCTGTGTCACAAGAGAAAGATGTATAGCATGTATTATCACTAAACCGCATAATACTCGTATAAGAGCTAAATTACATGAATTACATTGTTTCATTATTTACATGATGATTTTGTTCGTAAACATATTTCAGTCTGAAAAAGAGCAAACCAATTTCTCAGCTCGTTATCTTGTTATATTTTGATAACAATTACACTAAGCTACTGTTATTCATTAAGAATAGTGATTCTGTCTCTGGATTTCGACACCTTTCTAAATTATGTAATTTTCATTTACCTCTGACTAATTCAGAAGTGTTACATTTCAACATCGAACGACGCAAAATTGCTCTACAAAACCATATTAAATTCTCAAATATTTTAACTTTTAAATAAAGAATTCAATTGTTGACAAGAAAACAAACTCTTTGGCGTTTTGAGCAAAATGTGACGTCATATGGCATCCACTAGCGGTTCTAACCGAGCTGTCTGATGTTCCAGAATTACTACAAGTATACGAATCATTCCATAACGCATAAGGACTAAAGGGTTTACTGGACCCAGATTTGTCTCATCGAAGATCATAATCAAATAAA
Organism: Anania crocealis; assembly: GCA_949315895.1. Classification (NCBI taxonomy): domain Eukaryota; kingdom Metazoa; phylum Arthropoda; class Insecta; order Lepidoptera; family Crambidae; genus Anania; species Anania crocealis. Next base: position 16,761,461 of record OX438867.1, on the reverse strand, counting down.
CCTACTAGGAATGTGACAAAGCGTTAACTCGTGTAACGTGAAGTTCTCACTTAAAAAATACTATAAAAACAGTATAAAAAATACTAGAAGTAATTTGCTAAAATGATACTGTTCTAGTTTTTTGAGAATTGACTTTCTTTAGAAGTAATAAAATTAAATCAATTGGAGCCAGCACTTAGCTTTAGTACTCTCCTTAACAGCGTTCAATGTCACTCGTACATCTTTGAATTCAATTTACAGTGTTTGCGTAGAATTAATAAATGAACTATTAACAATACAGCCTGTATATTGTGTAGTAATTCTAAAACAAACATTATGAGCATTATAGATACAATGATACTATTTATACCACAATACCCTAATATGTATGAGTACCCTATGTTTCCTTATAATACAAGTAGTAATAAAAATGCTATTTAATATAAATACAAAGTTACAAATAAATGCATTTACATGGCATATTGGGAACAGTGTAGAGGTGTAGCAGACGAGGATCGATAAATATAAATTTACACAATATAGGTAATTTTAAATGTAAATTAACTGTTTATGAATAGTAAAGTGGAAATATCCGCCATATTTAGGATCCGCCAAAAGGTAATTGATTGGGTATTTCGGCGACTTTAACGCTCGCTTGTTGTGTTCTGAGATCAAGATGTGCTGGCCTTTATATGACCTTTAGAAATACACTCGGCCACTTGACTGGAGATCAGTAAGCTTCGGTTTTATAGAGCGTTGTCTGACGTTGACGATTAATATGACTCAACGAATTTTTAATTTAGGGATCATAATTGTGCAATGCACAAGCATACATATAGATAGTTCATATGTACATAATATAGTGAAATGAAAGATAAGTTTACGGATTTAGAACGCGTTTATTTTTTATTTAACCCGTCGTTTCGAACCCTTTACAGCGTTCATGGTCACGTCGGGTTAAATCAAAAATAAACGCGTTCTAAATCCGTAAACTTATCTTTCATTTCAATGTATAGTGTTCGCGTAAACTCAAGAAAACAGTACATAATATAGGTTTAGAATTAACTAAAGAGATTAAGTATGATGTTTTCAACTTGTCCACTAAAAAGCAGCTATAGTCACAAAAAGTTTCGGACAGTTTAGTTCCGTTGTGTATAAAATTTAACCCTTCAAGCGTGGGTTATTCCTGACACAATTAAAATCAATTGTTACCGCGCGCGCGGGGTTCGAAGCGTTAATGTATCCTATAAACAAGGTTACTTAACATTAACATTATGTCAACCTCGTCCGCTGCCAAAAAATATAAAGTGAGCATCGAGTGAGCAGACGTAAGCTATTATTGGTCGAATACATTATTTAGATTGACATGTCCCTACATCAAAATATATTCATATATGTAGGTATATAACATACTTCTCTGCTACACATCTCAAATAACTAGATAGATCCGGTTAAAATATACACAAAGGTATAAAAAATAAGGATTCGAATTTTGTACAAAATCTGTCAATACGCCTTTAGAATCAGGTTCAAGATATTGAGTATTCGATTGCGATCGGATAAACGGATGCATATTTATTTAAAGTAAATTTTTCACTAAGACATTACGGAAGCGGCTTTTCAAAACATGTATGTCCATCCCGAAACCCCGTTTTCGATATAAAAAGGGCATTCCATAACAGTCAACTTTACAACTTGAGGCATATATGCATCCGATCTCTTGTGATGAGTAAACTAGAAATTAAAAAACATCTAAAATCGTAGCTGAGACTAGAAAATGATTAAAAAATGTCATAGATAAGGGACAAGTCATTATGAATATGTATACATGTAAAGTCAGTAAATAGAGTTATTGCTACTGTTATCAATTTATATTTGAAGTAAAGACTTGAGCACGTGTCAAACAAGGTTTTTATACATTATCGTGTCTATTTTACAACTAGTATATAAATGATAGCTAGTTTTATATGTTCATAATAAATAGATTACTCGAGAAAAATTTCTATAAAATATCAGTGTCCATTGGGAGTACGTTAATTTTGATAATAGTACTGTTTATTTAAATTATAAACAAGATAAACTAGATTATTTCATTAATGGAGTATTACGATGAAGTCATAGATACTAGCACATATATTTCGCGGACAGTGAACGGCTATAGCCGTGATGACAATAAAACAAATATTTTGAATGCTGTCCTAGAGGAAATCAAATTGTTCCCTGTTGTATCCTATTGAGTAGTTCTTATTAGTATTTACTATTATTATCCAATACTTGGTTGTCAGTTACTATACATAGGTTTTATATAATTTACAGAAAATATTAACTAAATACTGTGGTAATATTTCGAGCAGAGAGCCAAAGAGATCATTTTAAACCTTTTCAATATCATTTTGTGTAAAAGACAAGATTTTTTTTAAAAATGCTTAACATCCTAACATAAAATGGTAGGTTACTAAGGAAATGGCTTAAATCGTCGAAGGACGGAGGATTAATTATCATATTATTGCTTTTACCGAACAAACAATACAACGTCAATACCATTCACAACACGGGTGTAACATTCCATAAAACCAGATATAAAATAAGTAAACTACATACACGATCAGGGACCGAAAAACGTCTTCACGAAGTAGAAAATTATGATGGTCTTTACTTAGTGGCATCTTGTAAAGTAAAGTAAGGTTGAATGACAACTAACAGAACTAACCTATCACAAAATGACAAGTTTTCTCAATTAAAACTGATCTTTCAGCGTTGTATTTAAAGTATAAAATCCGATGTTTTTTTTTTGTTTAACTTATTAGGTCAATGGCTAGTCACTGTACTATAAAAAATAAGATAATTTATCGCGCTGCGTTGATTAGCCCACCAATATGCATCACACGGTTGTGCACCTGGTCCAGAAATCGAATTCGCTAAGTATGAACGTACCGTATCATCCTCTTATTATTTTAATCTAAGTTTTTTACTTTAAAAACATCCGTGTTGTGTGTCTGTCTGTCTGACTGTCAGTTATAATGCATTAGGAAATTTCAAAGTATCTGTTTACTAAAATTATTAGCCTCTTTCTGTTAAGTTTAGATTACATGAAAATCTACCATTCACTTCTTTATTGAGTATTTTCAATAATTCTTGGTAAAAAACCATTGGAACATTGATTTATAAATCAGCATATATTTTTAATAAAATTCCAAATAAATGTCAAACTTCATATCAAGTCAAAATGGATGATGATTCTAAACAATATTAGGACAATGTAAGGCCTATGGATTCGAAGCGAATAAAATTGCGTTGATAAAATGTGTAAAACATTCAAGCAACATACCGTCCACATTGGGATAAATAATTTACAACGTCTAACACATTTCGTACACAAACAGAAATGGAATGAAGCGCCATTATTTTTACTTTTACAAAATCTTATCGTATAAATGGTACCTTAAATATCGAAGTTTCTGTCGACAATTATTTCTATCTATTAGAGTTAATTCATGTTGGAACCACAGACTTTGTGCTACTTAAACGTGTCATTGTGCCAATATAAAAGACTTACTGTCTCTATAAGGTATGAAAATACTAGGGCATATAATTAAGCATGTAAGATAAGCACTATGTGTTTGGTCACATACACGACAAATTTTAAGGTACTACATTCAGTATTACATTAAATACTTTTCCATGTAAAGCTGTCAATCTCTTCGCTGTCACATTCTAGTCAATGATGTACCATCATATTATGTTATGTATAAATGCTCAAATATAAGCACGATGTATGTGTTCCAGCATAAATTAACATTATAAGATAGTCTTGTATGACGAAGTCTTATTATCCGGAATGTCAATCGATTAGGGAATTATTTAGTCTCTTGGTATCTGAATACCAATATTATGAAAACGATATACAGTCAATATTTTAGGATTACCAACCCTTTCCTACTTGTCTGGTTTAATATCATTAATCGATTATGGAAATCGAATGTTATAAATATAATTCGACTATTATATCGGTTTGATAACGTTATATTAGTGGGTTATATCGAGCAAATAGGTAGTTAATTTTGAAACACATTATTGAAATAAACCTTGCCAGGTGAAAAAATGCATCTCTGAAATATATGAAGATGGAATATTGACAACTCACAAAACGTGTTTCAAAATTAACATTGGCATCGTTTGATGATTAAATGAACTGAATTTATTTACTTTTTATTTACACACATTTGTTTTTCATTTATAGATACACACAGTAACAGATCTCATCTACGACATTTTAGTAAATTAATATTTACGAGTAGATTTCGATCTGTTCAGAGATCTAGTGGTATTTGATGTGACAGAAATGAGATTATCATTGTCTCTGTGTGTATAATACACAGAATTAAATCTGTCATTGGTCAAATTGTTTCGTTAGATGTTATAATTAGTGAATTTGACACGCTAGATAGCTAAAACTATTATCGTATTATTTAAGTTTATGTAAAACTGAATTGTATTCTCAAATACAACTTACTTAACTTTATGATCAAATGGTATAAATGAATAAATAATTAATGTCAGTCAACCAACTCGATCATCAAACGATACTCTTAAATTGGTCGATAATATCGATTCTGAGTAAATCGTTATACAAATCGATTAGAATACAACTAGTGAAATTGCACTTGCCGGCCTCACTGCTCCCACTCGGTCTCATCCACACCCTCCATGCTGTCCTGCTCTAACTTGAGATCTACCGCCATCTTGGCGCTCATTGACTTCATTATCTATTGGAAGAATATTTTGCATTTTATTTGATAATTCAATAAATGTAAAACAGTATTCAAAGAGTAGTAGTTCAAACCTGATATTAAAACTATCAAGACAAACTGGCTCATGAATGAATGAATTATTTTTTGGACATCAAACAAAGTAATTGACAGAATATGTTAACAGAAAGTTACAATATTGGTGGTCTTATTGCTATAAAGCGATCTCTTTCAGACAACCTATGGGGGTTTTTGAAGAAAGCTATGTCTAGTGTAAATGAAATTTGAAATACACCGTGTTTATACCGTGTTTATTTTATATGTCTGCTTGGTTACTGGAAATTCAGGCTTCTACTTCTATCTACAACGAAGTTATAGTATAAAAGATATGGTTTTTATTCTAGATTGTATAAAAACCACTATTTATGTGCACTTGACCACCATCAAGAGAGGGGCTGGAGCCCTGTATGCCAGGCCTTTGCCTAGTTCAGACTCCAGTCCTCTCACAACCTATTGTAAATCGCTACGCATTTAAATATGTTTTATACCAATGTTGTTATTTTAGATTGTGAAAGGAAAATAAAGATTTTCATTTATATAAAGTAACGTACTATAATCAAACCTCTGCAGGGCAAAGGCATGCATCATTAAATTCAAGTTACCATAACAATGATGGGTACAGACATCATCACCACCTCTTGGTGATCACAAACCCTAGCAATGTTCGAGAACTCGAAACTTTTTTTGTTGCCGGACCCGGATCTCCGGGATCTTGACCTAGCATTTAAATCACTCAATGTTATAGGGGGGGGGGGGGGGTTGAAAATGATCTGGGGCCTTATTCAGCTATTTCAATGGGGGCTATCGCTAGTGAATTTGCCACTAGAGGCGCTTGTGTCGCGTGAGGTCCAATAACATTAACTTTTCACTGGTTTCAGCGGGCTTCGTTACGTAAATTATAATTTCTTTAATTTACCTGTTGGAAAGTAATCTCCTTCGTAAAATATCGCAAATATGGATTATTTGGCGTTTAATGTGAATTTCGTAAAATATCGCAAATATGGATTATTTGGCTTTGAAAGCGGAATTAAAAAAAAGCGCAAAAATAGGCGGCCTCAAAGAGCAACTATTTCAGAAGTTAGTTTGTTGATCAAGATAGTTATTTATAAATAATAAACCTTAATTAGATCAAGATTTAACACTTTGTTTCCGGGCCGATCGCCTTTGACAGGTATACCTCCGGACCTCAGTCTACAGTGGCGCCAACTGGTGAGCAAAGAAACGGTAGTCCCCATTGCAGATCGTTCGTGATTGAAATGGACGATTTTGACATTTAGCCCATACTAGAACTGTCAAAAACCTGCTATTCAATTACGATTGTGATACGATTTGGTTAGCTGAATTAGGGGACTGCACTGGTTTTCTTTTTCACTCGACTTGTCAGATACGTACGTTCTCCTGCTTCTGCTTGGCGTCGAGCGGCACGTGCGAGCGGATGAGGTCCGGCTTGGGTTTGGGCGCTGGAACGTCGCGAGGCGCGTGCGCTGATACTAGGAAAAAGAACAAGAATATATAGTTTAAACTAGCTGTTGCCCGCGACATCGTCCGCGTCAATTTCTTATGATCGCGATTAAGAAGTTTTTAATAGAATATAGCCTAAAGCAGCGTTTCCGATTTGCCGGATCGCGACCCGGTACCGTGCCATCAAAATAAACTACCGGGTCGCAACATTCCCGCCTTGTTTTAAAAATAATACCTATCGATCAACGCATCGTAACAAATCTTCTTTCGTCATTTTCCGCGAAGTTGGATTTTTTAATAAGATAAAAATAAGCAGCAGCTCTATGATTCGCATTAAAATTTTGTGTCAATTAGTAGTGTATAGTGTAAGAATTAATAGTGTAGTTAAATACTACGCGTTCTTTTCGAGTTGGCCGTTACCACCCTTCCCGCCACATCGCACCACGCTCCTTGACAGACTCTATTAGTACCATTTGCAACAATCGCAACATTTCGGGTAAAGAACTTTAGGTGAGCCACTATGGAATCCCCTCACACCACAAATGATTTCGATTTAATTAGTATACACAGGTCTCTGCACCTCCTCAAGGTTGACTGTGCATTAAGAATAAATAAATAGTCGATTGTAATTTCTCAATTTTATTTATTTTAATAACTCACATATCGTCTAGGGCGCAGGTACAGATTATTTTGTATCTCCATCAAATCAAATCAAGATGTATGGAAATGATAACAAGTAATTGCATTAAAAATACGATTATTTCTTTTTGCCAAAACGGTACTGCTATATATATGCCTGTGACGTCATTTTGTAACGGTCATCGACGGCCATCTCGAAGCGAACGGGTAGTAGTGTATAATAATATTTTAACTATTGATAAATGTATATTATTTTAGCTAAGCTTGGGTTTAAATGTATTAAGTGGGTCACAAAAGGGCAATGTGAAAATTACCGGGCCATGGTAGAACAATGTTTGGGAAACACTGGCCTAGAGCCTTCCTCGATAAATACTATAAGACACAAAAAGATTTTTTCAATTCAAACCAGTAGTTCTAGAGATTAGCGGGTTCAAACAAACAAACAAACTCTTCAGCTTTATGATATTAGTATAGAAACCTGTAACCCGTCTACGAAAATGCAATGAATCCAAAGTTACCCTGTATATTTGCTGGTTTGTTTAAAAATGTTTACATACTTAGAATTTTTTCTTCTTTCCTTTGATACCATTTGATTTAGTACCTACCTCAAAATATTGTTGTATAAATCGCCAAGTAACTTTTTTTTTTTAAAGTTAGGCTATTTTTCTTGGACTTTTAGTAAGGAATCGATTGATACCTAATATTGGCTCAATATAAATTTGCATGCCTACGAAATAAGGTAGAACCTTGGTGACCCATGAAATAAAATTGTTTTCCATCTATATCTACCACACAACCTGGTGCAAATCTATGAGTTATGAAGTGATTAAATGAATACTTAAGATTGCAATCATAATATCAGTATTTAAATGGCAAAGCGCCGTGCCCGAAATGCGAGTAGCGGGTTCGAGTCCCGCCTGAGACATATTTTTTCAAGTTTAAGTAGTAACTAATACTGATTAAATGAATATGAATATGTTCGGCTTTGACTTTGGAGTAAACACTACAACTAAAAACATATTTATTATTATTATTATTATCTATTGTAAATTAATCAATTTTATTGTATTATTATGTTATCTAAAATAAATTAATTTGAATTTAAATGAAACTTACAGGGCTCCATGTCAGGCGGCTGCAGACTGACCACCTTGGGCGACGCGGGCCTCCCCGCCAGCCAGTCCTGGCCGCTGAGCCAGGGCTCCCACGTCACCAGCGTCGGCGGGAATAAGTCGTCTTGGAACAGTTCACTCTGAAACATGATATAACTACTTTCAACAACTTTCAATGTTACATAGATCTACGTCATACAATTTTTTATGACACCTCACTGGGCCACACAGAGCCATCTAGGGACGCGATTCTCGTGCAATCGAAAAAAGTTCACATTCGTAAAAAAAATCGAAGGTCGAATTTTTTTCGAACGAAACACAGCTTGTGTATTCTCGGAAGTACACACTCGAAATAGTTCGGTTGAACGTCACTCGAACGCATCGAGTGCTACGGACCAGTCGAATTTGAATTTCGTATACGAATAAAGAAATTTTGAGGTTAGCTTATCCTTTAAAAAACTGATTTCTCTGTTAGGAATATTATAAATGAATGAAAAACAGTTTACTGTTGATTTATCCACTAATTTGGTTAATCTGTAACATGCAACTTTTTTCTTCCTTAACAAATTTAAATTTAATTATTGCAACAAGTCTTTTTCGTACCTGTTACACCAATGCACTTTAGGAAATACATATAAATAAATTATGATTTTGCATAATGTTTTGTGATTTACTTTTAGGATAGGTATCAGTTTCAAAATAAATGGACTACGTCATAAAATTTGATCTTAAAAACTATTTTAAGATGGAGTTTTATATAATTTAAATGCTGTGATTTTTCAAAAATGTATTTATTATCTATGGTATGCCCAATTCATATTTCAATTTGGCTGTATGGATAAATCCGAGGCCGTAATACTTGAAATTAAAATCACGAGTAGTTATAGTTCTATTAGTGCACCAGAATAAGAATTAGACTTAACATTCGAATTTTTTAGTAGAATCGTAAAATTCGCGTACGAGTTATCAGACGTAAAAATTCGATTACATGAGAATCGTATCCCTTGTCCCAAATTAGGCTACTATTAAGTGCCCTGTCGTATGGGGTACTAGACAACCGATAAACTTACTTTTATACTTTTTTTTGTAAATACATACTTATAATACAAAGAAAACACCCAGACCACTGCAAACAGACATGTTAATGCACACAAATATTTGTACTGTGCGGGGATTGAACCCGCAACCCATGGCTCAAAAGCAGCGTTTACTACCGCTGATCCAAATGGTCTTCCCAAATTATATACTAACCTAAATAGGTTGGAAGTTAGTTGCTATGCTAAATAGCAACGTTAGAAGTTATCTACGTCGTAAACATAGATCATTACTAATCATCGATGTAATATGAAAAACTATATACACAATAAACATCATATAACGGCCGGTTCCAATAACCTATCTATCTTAAGTTTTGTCATATCGGAGATAGGAAACAGTTTCTATCTCTGTTTTTGCCGTCCAGAGAAACAAAGACAGGAGTTGTTATCTATCTCCGATATGCCAAAACTGAAGATAGATAGGTTATTGGAAATGGCCGTAAGTGTCGCAACTAAATTTGTATTCATTTGACATAAGAAAGCAATTTTAGTAAAAGTAACAGCCTATAATCACTCCACTGCAGGGAAAAGGCCTCCATCATTGAATTCAAGTTACTACAGCAGTGATGGGGACGGGAATAATCACCACGGTTGCCAAATGCGGGTTAGTGATAACAAACCCGAGAAATGTTTGAAAATTCGAAACTTTTTCGTGCCCGACACTGAAGTCGAACCCGGGACCCCGAGATCTTGATCCGGTATTTAAACCACTAGACCAACGGTCCGAATCCTAAATGAATCGAATAGATCAGATACAACATGATATAAATACCCTTTCTATTTGCATGTCAACATAATTTGGGAGCGAAATAAAGTTGACACTGAGATAAAATCATAATATATATCAATGTTTCCACAAAACAAATAAACACTACTTTGGAGTCAGAACAATGTATGTAATGTTGTCTGCTTTTTTTTACGAACAAGCACTATCTCGTAGGTTTACAATTGTATTCGTACCTTTATCCTAGGCACCGTAAACGATAGAGGTTCAATATTTCCATTTGTAAGCCGCAACGCTCTGGCGAATTCAACCTGTGACAATAGAAATATACATTAACTAACATCTATTATATAGTATGATATGAATGATATTGATAATCCAGTGCCAAGAATTTAATAAATTACGGATTTCAATTATTGTAGATCAATGGTCTTGACATATAACAACAATTTAACAAAAAAGCCTCTGGGCTGACCTGAACAGAGGCCATGAACATCTTATACTAAGAAATATAATTTACTAGCTGTTGCCCGCGACTTCGTCCGCGTCAGTTTCTGTTATTATGATCGCGATTATTTTTACAACATTTTTCACTGATTCTTCGCTCCTACTGGTCGCAGCGTGATGTTGTATAGCCAAAGCCCTCCTCGATAAATGGACTATCCAACACAAAAATAATTTTTCAATTCGAACCAGTACTTCCTGAGATTAGCGCGTTTAAACCAACAAAGTCTTCAGCTTTATAATATTGATGTATAGATTAACAAACACAAAATGAGGTAGTCAAAACACATACCTTTTCTACGGCCACTTGGTTCTTCTGTAAAAACGCGATGCCTTGGTGTAGCGACGCGGACCGGTGGTGTGACAACGCGCATAGGAAAGGAGCTTCGCACGTCACTTCGTAGCAATAGATCGTGGAGTCACCCTGGATAAAATTAAAATACAATCAACATTTTTTTATTAAGTTTATAAGTAAAGTGGAATCCGTTTATAATGACATCGAAGGGAATCGACAAACACGTCATAATAACCGGACGTCATACAAAGCGGTTTGTGAAAAAAGAAACATTTTTATGTATGCATTTAATTTAATAGAGAAACATAGTAACTAATGAAATCAAATTTGCACGTGTATTTTTTAATGAATATAATCTGTAATTTTTTTCTGCTTTTGTTTTTTCATTTTATTGTAAAAATAGTATCTAATACTATTGTGTATAGAAGACATCGCCATGGTCAAATTATCATTTTTAATATTGCTATTAACAAATCGGGATTATAATTCTGCAGCTTTCAATGCCTCTAACATATAAAACATAAACATGATACTTTGCACTGTCGGTCATTATAACCGGACATAATTAATTAAAAGTGGGTCATAATAAGCGACATGTCACTATAAGCGAAGTCATTATATCCGACTTTTTTATAAAGAATGTTATATGAAAACCAAACTTCGTAGTGTAATTACGTCATAATAGGCGGTTGGTCAATATAAGCGGCGTCATAATAAACGGATTCTACTGTAGTTCAAAGTAAAGTAAAGCGATAGCCTATAATCGCCCTACTGTTAAAAATACATTAATCTTATTTAAATAGTTTTAATAACAAATCAATACTTTCACTGTACTTGAAACACCATTCAAGAGGAGATCGTAGTGACGTACCCTTGTCATCAATTGAGTAGTATTAGTTGAACGTGTCTATTTGGGTAATTACAACAAACAATGGATACCATTTATTACACACCAATCAAAATAAATGCAACATAATGAATACAATTCGAACTGCAATATTTCAGGCAGTCTAATCGCTTGATTCTCGTAAATCCAAGAGACTACTTACTCGTCCTGTCAAGAAGAGAGTTCCGGAGTCGTGGTCGATGTGTATCTGCAGAATCGCTGGCGAGACATCCAGTCCAACTGTGCATATTGGCGCTGAGAGATCCGAAGCCTTGTACAGCAAGATCTGACGCTCTGACACCCTGAACATTGAAATGTTATACAGGGTTACAGGTAATTCGATACATTCTTTTGGAGAGGTAAAAGTAGAGCTCATTTGCAATAGATTTTGTCATGATGTACCCTAGCCGATAGTGATTACTTTTTAAGATATTCAAGGTTTGTGCTTTTATTTTTGAATTGCTTCTATGTAAATGTCTCATTTTGTAGCTATTTTTATGTAGGATCTGATACCTAACATCTCAACACGTCCTCCAAATAAAAATAAGATTTAGAAAGACTCCAAAATTGTATGTTATGCACTATTCTATTGCAAATAAGCTCTACTTCTACCCCTCCAAAGGATTGTATCGAAATACCGGTAACCCTGTATACATTATACATAGACTTATTATGCATGTAAAACCTAAACAAAATTGTAAGCGTGAGCTCGACGAGATGAAGCGGTGGAAAAAATATAAAAACGAAAACCTTGAGCGAGGGCAATGCACGGGCAGCGTCATCTTGTCACTATAGTCCTTAAAATTTAACTTGATTAGAATATCACCTGTCAAACTAAGGTGACTAGTGGTGGGACTGACTCGACTGATCAAACGAAAAAAAAAACAGATAAGGCATATAAAATAAAATGAAAATCATATATATTATGATTTAACAGTAAGTCAGTGTCGTGATCATTATTATTTAGATTTTTTTTTAACGCATATAGAAACTAATAAATTTGAAAATTTTTCGTCAACTATTAAAAATTGCAATATGATGTTCTAAGCATCAACCAATGCTCATTAAATCATTTGTAACATTTATGTTACATTACTTCGATTTTGAGATGCTGTTAGTCCGTCGATTTCGATTTGTTGATTTTACCTCATCACTAGCGATTACGAAAAATGACGTAACCTTGTAAAGACGTCTTTTCAAGTTAAGTGTAATTTTTGCGACTGAATTATTTTAAGGTTTTAAACTTAAAATATCTATTTCATATAATTAAATTGATTAATATGTACGGCAATGTATAAAAAAAAATTGTTAACATGCCAGTTACCAATATTTTTTTGTGAGCAAATGTGTTTCACTTGTGTGACACTGGTACAAAGTTTCGTCGTCGCTTTCAGGGAGAACTGTCATTCTAATCAAGCTATATTTTAAGGACTATAGAGTTATTTGATTCGGAATTTATACCATGTACCTTATTTTATTATGAGTTTCCGATATTTCTCTCCCGTGATCATGGCGCTTGCAACAGTGCCGAAACATCGGAAACTCATAATAAGTAAGGCCTACATGGTATAAATCTCGAATTAAATAACTCTAGTGATAGTGATCGTGATTGTCATTACATCTTTCATATATTTAATAACAAACGCTATATAGCGTTCTATTAGATTAGGCTAGGATACTCACTTGTCGAAGCCAGTGACCACTAGGTGCGTAGCGCCGAGCGCCCACACGACGCGCGCGCCGCGGCCGCCGGCCGGCCCGGGCCCGCTGCGCAGCGCCGCGGGAGACGACCGGGGCTTGTATATCTAGAGAACATATTAGGGGGTTAAAGTATGAAATTGCCGATTATTTTCCCACTTTTTATTTTGTTTATAGCTCTTAAGTATAGTCATATTATTGCGTAATACTTTTTGTATTGTATCAAAAACTAAATAAAGTAACTTTTGACTAAAAAAAAATGCAACACTAGTGCCTATTACTTCAAAGGAAGTCGTTGAAAAGACCCCTTACAATGTGTCAGCTGACCTTCTTGCTTCAATTAAGTATATTTGTATTATATACTTTGATTTTCAGAAATTTAAATACTATAATGCGTAGCTTTATAACCATCTAATTTTTACCTTTAATTGCATCGAAAAGGGTTCAGGCGTTTTTAAAAAAACTAAAAAATTTTTAGTATGGAAAAATGACTTTTCTCGATTTCGTCCATACTAAACGGCAATTTCATACTTTTACCCCTATTATTACATTCATACTTTATATGATATCGCTCGCGTTATATTCGAATTAACAATAAATTTTCACCCCCTCCTTTAAGGGGTTGGGGGTGGATTTCCAAAAAACACAAGTTGTGTTTGTCACAAATAGGCCCGTATACCAATTTTTAGCTTTCTACCTTGAAAATTGCGGAATGCTCCATATAAACTTCCATCCCCCATTTTAGGGAAGTGGGGGTGTCAGAAAGAGACAAAAAGTAGCCTATGTCACTCTCCATCCTTTAAACTATCTCCACCTAAAAAATCACGTCAATTCGTCGCTCCGTTTTGCGGTGAAATACGGACAAACAAACAGACACACACAGTTTCCCATTTATAATATTAGTACCTATGGATTTTAGCATTTTGATTGCAATTATAATATCAGTATTTAAATTGAAATGAAAGATAGTTTACGGATTTAGAACGCGTTTATTTTTGATTTAACCCGACGTTTCGAACCCTTTACAGCGTTCATGGTCACGGGTAGACTAAGGTGTTATTCGTCTTTAAGATGGTAATTTGAAAAAATGTTTTACTACCGCCTCTAATTTTTATCGTCAGTTATGTTCCTTTTCACACAAAAAAAGCTAACTGTGTCCGGAGTCTTCGCAGTGTTGCCATGGTTTGTGGACTTCAATGATGATAAGACAGGGTCCCAAGCAGCTGGTAGATTCCAACAATCTTCTCTATTGAAATTAGGATGTTTTTTTAATTTCTATTGCTTCGCGTATCATTCTAGGTACATATCGGTTTTCCTTAGCAAGAACTTTAGGTTTATCAAATCTAATGAAATTGTTGGGCTTATCAAACGCATGACTACAGACTGCAGATTGCGTTCTAAATCCGTAAACTATCTTTCATTTCAATGTATAGTGTTCGCGTAAACTCAAGAAAACAGTATATCAGTATTCAAACTTGAAAAATTTGCCGCCTGATACAAAAATTTTTCAAGTTTAAATACATTCAGTCAAGAAGGTGCAAAACAATAAACAATAACAGATTTTTCATACAAGTTGTACAAAGTATAGAGCAGCTGAGACTATGGGAGAAAGTTTAGGACTATACAATGTAATCAAAAATTTAAAGAAAAAGTAATTAAATAAAGATAAATAGCATCCACGAATTAGGTCGCTTTACATTGATCATTGATATATTAGGGCACGCGGACGATACGAACCATTTAGGTACCTAAACTAAAATGACCAAAAGTATACCAATTTTTAGCTTCTACCTTGAAAATTGCGGAATGCTCCATATAAACTTCCACTCCCCGTTTTAAGGAAGTGGGGGGGGGGGGTCAGAAAGAGACAAAAAGTAGCCTATGTCACTCTCCATCCTTTAAACTATCTCCACTTAAAAAATCACGTCAATTCGTCGCTCCGTTTTGCCGTGAAATCATGATGATGATGATGATGATGATGACATTGATCAGATATTAGGGCACGCGGACGATACGAACCATTTAGGTACCTAAACTAAAATGACCAAACGTTAAGGGAAACCTCTTAACTTTTTTATGCCGAATAACTACAATTTTAATAATATTTAGATAAAAGTTAAAACTACGAGTATATCATGAATATGTTACATTGTCCCGTAAAGCAGCTATAAACTCTTATCCTCTCTTGTCCATGCTCTTGTAAACTATTGTATTTTTTACATTTATTTATTTTACATGTAGAATGAACACGCTATTATCAATAATGTTTTGTATTGGGAGACAAAATAGTCATTTGTACTGTGCATCCTTCATATCTGAAAATCGACACACTCTCTCTTAATTATTTTTTTTGGTAAAGGATATCGTTGCAGCCATGATTAAAAACAATAGGTGACTATCTTCATTCATTCAAAAACCTCAAATATTTCAAAACACTCACCCTGACCAATCCATCTCTGCAGACCGTAGCCAAATATTCTCCGCACGGCGACCAATCAATGGAGAATATCTGATCGTTGTGCCCCGTCAGTGTGATGGCGGCCACCGGCGTCTCAGGGGTCAGGTCCCATATCTTCACGGTCTGATCGTGGGCAGCCGTGGTGAGGAGATCCGAAGCGGTCGGGTGGAAGCGAATCAGGTATATCTTATCCGGGTGAGCGGCGAACGTGCGGGCCGGTTCGTTCGTTGATTCTGTTAAACCTGGATATAAAAAAGATGCGTATTATAAAAAAGGCCGTTGGGGCGGAAAGGTTCTGGAATGGCGACTGCGCATCGGACAACGATATATTTGTAGGTCTGGTTAAGGTCGCGGGAAGCCGTTGGATGCGGGTGGCGAGGGACCGATTGTTGTGGAGATGCTTGAAGGAGGCCTATAAAATAAATACTGGATTATTAGGCGTCGTTTAGCTAAGATAATGATAAAAAAGATGATGACAAAAGCTGGAATAGGGCAGATTCTCTGTATAAACAGCGTCTGATCATGGGCCGCGGTGGTCAGGAGATCGCAAGCGATCGGGTGGAAGCGAATCAGGCACACTCTGGCGTATCACACCCATAACCATGAGGCGTGCGTCTCCAGCCATTATGGCTCAGCACGGCACAGGAAAGAAGAAGTCACAAGCGACATGCAGTCGCTCGTCGCAGAAGGGGTCGTACGTAGGCCTAGTCCAGCAAGGCACAACTCGCCACACACACTCACCCCGCCGCGATACGAGCCCTGGTCGCGTCGCAGAAGGGGTCGTTGGTCCAGTCCAGCTAAACACAACTCGACACAGCTCGGCACAGCTCGACATAGCTCGCCACAGCTCACCACAGCTCGACACAGCTCACCACAGCTCGACACAGCTCACCACAGCTCGACACAGCTCACCACAGCTCGACACAGCTCACCACAGCTCGACACAGCTCACCACAGCTCGACACAGCTCACCACAGCTCGACACAGCTCACCACAGCTCGACACAGCTCACCACAGCTCGACACAGCACGGCACAGCACGCCACACACTCACCCTTCGGCGGCACGAGCCACTCCCGCACGAGCCCGTCGTCGCACGCGACCAGCAGCCTCGCGTCGTCGAAGGGGTCCCACGCCCAGTCCTGCAACGGCGCGGGGTGCAGCAGCGCGTGGGGGGCCACGCCGCCGGGCGGGGGGGGGCCCCGCGCGCGGGGGGCGGCGCCCGCGGGCAGCTCCACCACGCCCACGCGGCCCCCGCCCCCGCCGAGGGGCACGGCGCAGCGGACGCCGTTCGCTAAACGAGGAAGGTACAGGTTTAATTTCTATCAAAGTTGAATGACTTCAGACATCTATACAGCCTAGTCTTTGGCACTAGTGATGGGACTCGAATCATAACTGATTCGAATGATTCGAATCATAGCGTTCCGGACTTCATTCGAGCTAGATTTCTAACTAAACTAAAAACTAGTATTTTTAATTCTAAATTGAAATTGAGTTTTTCATAAAGTTGTTTTATTTGTCTCAATATTTTCAATAAAATATTTGATAAAAGCACAATTTCTTTTGTTTATTATGATTTTGATTTTTGGTGTTTATTATATGGTGTCCTTTATTTCATTGAGTGTGTGAGATGTGTCTAATCATTTCATCTCCACTAAAAAGTAAAACAATTCATAATTATAAATGGCTCAGTTTTATTTTTCATACTTATCTCACAATTTATTTTGATTTGAGTCGATTCAAATCAAAATTGTTATTCGAATCAGAATTATTGATTCGAATTATCACTGATTCGAATAGCGATTCGAGTTACCTCATTGATGATTCGAATCAATTCGAGTAACTTGTTTCGATTCGAGTCTCATCATTATTTTGCACAGAATAAGTAGTGGTACTACGAACAGACAACGGCAGGTCAACCTACCCAAAAAGTTATAGGTCATTGAATTGATTTTCAACTTTCAAGTCCAACAAGTACATATCAATATCAAATGAGAAAATTTGACGTTTTGTGTACATAAGGCTCACTTGTTATCTAAACGCATGAAAAATTGAAACGAGCGTTTATATTCCGTTGAATAATCCAAAACACCGCGGTTTTACTCCCAAGCTGGTGCCATTTCGACATGGTAGCAACATCACAGAGTTTCCATCCACTTGCCGAGTACAATTGGTTATTCAGTGATATAGATAAATATAAAAGCAAATCAATAAAAGTAGCTGCGTGTATCACTTAATTTAAATATACTACAAAATGTTTAAATAGAAGTAATCGTTCGTTGCAAAATTCACAGTAAATAATGACGGTCGATGCGTCTCGCGTGCGAGCCGAGCGACAACCCAATGCCATACTCCTCCCCGGAAGGCGCGCCACAAGAACATACCTAAACTGCGGAGTGGCAAATATTTTAAAGATGAAACATTTGGCTACCATATTAATACCCGACCATTTATCAAATATTCCACGACTCTGGTATTATGCGGTTACCGCAAAAAGCGAATCAGTTTGACGTTGATATTCAACAAAACACGAAAATGTGAAGTAAGCAAAAAGATATACATATTACATTAACCCTCTACAAGACACCCCATACAGCGTGGCATGTAAACTGGACAGTCACTTGAAGGTCGAAATTAAATATAATTTGATTTCGAAGTTAAACTTTATGAACATTTACGACTCGTTGAAAAAGTTGAGGTGTGCGTAAAAGGGTTAAGAACTTACCATAGAAGCCATTGCATTCCCCCGATATCTGCCTGCTAATGTTCTTGATGTTCTCCACCTGCACAGATTTGTGGCCGGGCGTGCCTTTCAAGTGACGGAACTTTGACACTTTACCTGCGAAATAACAAGATACTTATACAACCCGTCAACTATTTCCAATTATCAAAAAGATGTTTAACCCTCTAAGCCTAGTTTACGGATTGACTGATTATGAAATAGGTTTTAAAAGTTGGTATTATAAAAATTATTAAATATTTAAAGTTTTGTAAATTTATTTAACTACAGAAACGCTGTAAAAGACCAAAAACACACAATATTCTGTGCGTTAATAAACTCCGCTATAACGACATTTAAAATAATGTATTTAGTTGTAACCCCACAAGTTATTAATAAAAAATATTGGGACCAATCCAGTGTCTGAATTAAAATAAAAAGCCACGCAAACGAAATCGCGAGTAATATAGTATTGACGACCTACGTGGCGGAGTGGCGTAGACACCTGTTTTCAAGGTGTCGCCTGCTCCGAGGTCCCGGGTTCGATTCCCGGACGGGTCAATGTAGAAAAAATGTGTTTTTCTACATTTTCTCGAGTCTGGGTGTTTGTGGTACCTTCGTTGTTTCTGGTTTCCAAAATACGAATGCTTTAAATAGTTATTCAAATTGGGATCAGAACAATGTATGTGATGTTGTCCACATTTTATTATTATAGTATATGAAAACTTACCGAACACTGTGGAAGTACGCTTTGTTGCCACGTTAGGAACTGATGCTCTCTTGTCTTCTCTCTCCGGACTTTTGCGCGACTTCAATGAGTCTCTGCGTCTAAAATATCGTAAAATTTTAAACAACAGTAAAAACATTGTTTTACTGCCTAACGCCGATATTTGTCGGAGCGTATCAGAGGTTCGTACCTCTTTATCAGACGGAACGTGAAGTTGCGAAACGTTTTGTGGTTATAATATCAGTGATGGACACTAATAATTGCATAAATATACGCTTGCCTTATGTAGCGCTTCAAGCCCCAAGAGACAACCGGTTGACTCGATAACAATTGATTTTAATTGTGTCTGGAATATCCGATCGTCAAAGGGTTGCTATCACGCTATCAGTGTAGATACAGATAGCTTGATTGAGGCACCTATACCTAAGTTATTAGCAAAAGGTATTTGCTGATATTTAATGTCATTATAGACGGTACCGCCTCCTACTCCTCTCCTACGTTGAAACCTTGTCTTCGTTTTTTTTTTAATTTATTTATTTTATGCAATATTTTTTAAACTCTAAGTTACATTAAGTTTTTATTCTATTACATTCATAAATAACATGCGTCCACATCACTTGCTAGATATATCATATAATAAATTCTTTAGATAACATATTTCTACTTGCCCTTTCTATGCAAAGGCAAGTACTTTTAGATAAAAAAAAACTACGTAAATACCTTAGCGGCGCGGGAGAGGGCGGAGTCTCCGATTCTACTGCGACGCTCACAGAGCGCATCTCGTACGCGCGGCGTCGATCCGCTATAGACTGGTTATTTCCGCTGCAACGAAAATATCAAATTCAATGAAGATAATTGAAATTCCTGCTTGCGGCGCGGTGTGAGGTAAGGTCTAAAAGCTAAATGTCGAAATACAATTTAATTCTGGAAGAATTTCGACTGCCTTCGAACCAACAATCTTGCGCATAACGGGCCTCTTACCACTCTAATCTTGATCGATACATTTTTCATGGCTTCTAACGCTATAAGTCAGCGGTGTATCATCAATGTTTTTGGTTATTAATGAAAACTTGTATTAGCTGAAAATAATTGATACATACATATTAGACGGAACGATGAAACACGAGTATCTTTCTGATCACTGAGTGTGAAAATGACAGAGGCATAGACAGAGAGAAAACTATAGCCAACAATGTTGGCTCAGCATAGATAACATGAAACATGTGGATGCGGATATATTTTAACAGTTATCTACCAACATCCTTTACAACATCCTATGACCTAAATAAATCAAAATGTATGGTAACATGACACTTTAAATGAGGACTGTCGCGTTTGAGTTTGCTACGGTCCGATTGAGGCGCGAGTATAGAGTAAGGTCTAAAATAATTGCACACGTTTCGAGCCATTTTAATTTGTAGTTATAAGTAATTCACTTACTCTGTGGCCTCAAAGAGTTTCCTCCTCTCGGCGGTGCTCGGTGTCTTTGGTCTGTACCCGGAGTCTGAAGAGTTCACCTCTTCTTCTAAGCTTGTGTCCGACTTGCCATTCGTATAATCTTCTGTGGACAAATATTATATGCTTTTTATTAGAAGGCAATACTGCAGTGCGATTCTCTTAGCGCAAATGTCATAACAGCAGCCGAGACCTTGAACCGGTTTTTTTTCGTTTTTTATACGTTTTAAACGTTATAAGGCGTTTGGTCCTCGTATTACATTCGGAACGGGAACGAAATGAGAACGTTATCCAAATACCGGTTAAACCCGCCGTGCGAGGCCACAAAGTGAAATCCGTATACTGTGTATCCTTCGTTTCGTATGTAGGTATCGACGCGACGGAAAGAACGAAATAAAAACTTTATTTTAACCAAAATCGAAATGAAAATGTTCTTCTTCAAAAACGTTTTTATTTTGTTTCGTTTTAAACAAAACCAAGCGTTCTTAGGCATTTAAGACGATAACGTTTCGAAAAATAAACCGGTAAACAAGCCTTGGTTACAGCTGCTGTAGCAACAACGATTGGTATTCTCTTTGAACGCTGATCGACACAAGCGCCGCTTGGCTACCAAACAAAAATCCGTCAAAAGGCTGAGATAAAAGCGGTCGATTTGATGGCTGAGACATCCATGATCACAACTAAAAGCTCAGCGAACTCGTATTTAAGAGAATTATCAACGTTAAACAGATGGAAGTTGAAAGTTAGTTTCGCTCGCACACATGCCCGCGACTTCGCACGAGTGCAATTTCGAATTTGAAACTACCAAGGCAAATGTACTTTTATTCGGGAGCCAAAGTGCAGTTCCAGGGTATAATAAAGGATGACTTTTTCATCACCTTCCAAATTTTTAATAGGCGTTAAGTACCGTCTTTAGAGACCATTTATGAAGTATAAAATGTAGGTCGAGTTTGCACCAGAGAAAATTTTTCGCAACATAGGTAGTTTTCAATTTTTACGGTCCTAAGCCTGTGAAGGTATGAAGGGAAATCAACAACTTATGAATAGTATCGTTATAAATGAATGATATGCGCATCGCGTAAAAAATTTTTGGCGAAGAGACCGTATTAAATATTTGAGATTTTTGGCGGACATTTTCTAGGTGCTTTATCTTAACATTTTTGTACTGGGCTATACCAAAAGAAAAATAACGTCATTTGCTTTTTGTCTCGTAGATTGTTGTATAAAATTTTGGAAGGTGATTAAAATTTCACCTATATATCCGTCTAGTCGTTGTGGAGAGATTGCGTAAACATCTATCCTCATTTTCGCTATTATATAATATTAATAACATTAATTGTTTTCTTGAGTTTACGCGAACACTATACATTGAAATGGAAGATCACGAATTTAATTTTAATTCGCGGTTCTTTTGGTTTAACCCGAAGTTTCGAACACTTTACAGCGGTCACGGTCTCGGGCAGACCGGTGTACATATCTTAAAAACTGTTTACCTTTGTTAGGAGCGTCCACATCACTAGTCGGCGATAGCGACTTCTCTTTATCATCGGCGGCTTCTTTGGCGACCGGCGTCAACACCGGCGTGGTGGCAGTCGGGCCAGACAGTGGAGACGTTGCTAACAAAAACAAAACATACTCATCACACATTAATCTATCACAGCTGAAGAAAATAAAGAGAAAACCTAAATAATCGCAAGATCATGATTATTTAAGTTCATAATGTGTCACCCGCCACCCCTTTTCTTCCTATGGGTGTCGCAAGAGGCCGCGAACGTTAAAGGAGTACCACCAGAAGAAGACAGGCAGAAGCTTTTTCACTCAACCATTGGTCAAACAATAAGTTAATTCGTAACGTCCCTCTTTCAAATAGTGCGTGAATTGAATTAAGATTGTTTAACGTATTCGGGTAAATAATTAAGGTATTTCAACCTTTTTAAATTATGATTGTCGTCGTGTGGTAACGACTCGTTAAGAGAATACGGGCAGCGACGACTTCTCTTCACTATTGGCCCAACTGCGATAGCCCAACTGCCAGCCATTGCGATTATAGTAAATCCTCCTTTAATCTCTAAAACCTGTGTTATTGGCGCCGCAGTGGACTGATATAATCCCTCAACCCCCAGGAGGCACTCGGGTGCCACGATAACAATTGATTTCAATTGTGTCTGGAATAACTCACGATCGAGGGATGATTATGAACCTTTTGATAGCCATCTGATGCGACAATTCAAAGTAGTTACATGTAAGGAACACTTATTTACAGACGGAGCTACGTAAAGATATAAAAATATGATTCTAACTTACCAGAATCAGACTTAGGTAGGCCAGGAACAGCAGGGACAGAGAAAACCTTGTCGAATGAAAACTCATCGTTGCCCGTCGACGCTGAGAACGGCTTCGGACCTAGACGGGGCTGTCAAACAAACAGTATAATTGCATATATGATACCATTCAAATAAAATAAAATAAAAAGTCACAAATAATTAGAAAAAACCATTCCATTAAAGTAACGTCTTATTTAATTCCTAAAATCCGGATTAATTTGAAATATTTGTTGAATAACATTTTTAATCGCTTTCAAATCAATAAACAGTTGAGTACGGTAATCGTGACGTAATAGTTTGCTACAGTTTTTCGAGTCTACAGTTTTCGAAGTAGCACACACCGGTTTCCAAGGTGTAGGTCCCGGGTTGGATTCCCGGAAATGTAAAAAAATAAGTTTTTTTTTCTATATTTTTTCAGGTCTGGGTTTTTGTGGTACTTTTGTTGTTTTTGAGTCTGACAAAGCAAGTACTTCAAACATACTTACTTTGGCGGTCAGTACAATGTAAATAAATATGAATTGAAAATTATTTTTGGCGAAGCGTCAGAGCGTACCGAAGGCAACAACATCTTCTTAGACTACCACGTAAACAGGCGGCTTTCACGCATGTATTTAAACTTGCACACTTACGGCCAGTCCCAATAATCTATCTACCTTCAGTTTTGGCATATCGGAGATAGAAAACCTCTTCTGTCTCTGATTTTGCCGTCCAGAGAAACAAAGACAAAAGTTGTTTTCTATCTCCGATATGCCAAAACTGAAGATAGATAGGTTATTGGGACCGGCCGTTAGTGTAGGGAGAGTTAGTGTGATGTAGGTACCTAGACCGTGTGTTGACGAGCGAAAACTATCAAAAAAATAATTTTCAATTCATACTAAGCAATTACGACGTTTCTTAATATGCGCGCGCGCACACATAACTTCCTTGTAAAAAATGGTGTGCCGCTGCAAAATGCATATATTTATATAAACTAGTAAATTGTAAATCTTATTAACTATCACACTTCACTCCATAACTATTATAAACAGCATGCGAAATAAACTTATTATACTATAGTATTATAAAATACTAAATTGCAACACAATACAAAATCAAAACAAAAAAATCAATTTTATTTAACATACATATAAAACACAGAAAAATAGCACGATACGGATCGCAAAACAAAAAAACCCTTAGCAACACTAAAAAAGTTGAGAAACCACACTCGGGCTACAATATCATGTAAAAACAAAACTTGAGAGGTGTCAAGGGACACCCGGATGGAAAGAAGTTCATTTTTAGTGAAGAAATTATAATAAAATTATTTTATTTTTAATTCTCTCTCTCTCTCCCACTCCCCCTCTTCCTCATCATCTCTCTCTCCCTCTCTCCCCCTCCCCCTCCCTCTCTCTCACTCCCTCTCTCCCCCTCCCTCTCTCTCTTCCTCTCCCTCTCTCTCTCTCTCTCTCTCTTTGCACGGCTTACAAGTACTTACAACTATAGCAAAAAGTGTCGGTCAAAAAGTGTCGTTACAATTTTTTCCGTCTAGCCTCCATTTGCAACGCGCGATAAAAAAAAACTAGAAACACAATCCATGATAGGAAAACGTCATCACCAAATGAACAATTACTAAACATTTCCTCGCTCTTTTAACTTAGTTGCGTTTATCTTTAAGTCATGTACAGACAGCATCAACCTACCACAAAACGGCAAATTTTCTCAATTGATATTGATCTCTACTTGTTGGACTTAAAGTTGAAAATCAATTCAATGACCTTTACCTTTTTGGGTAGATTGACCTGCCGTTGTGTGTACGTAAGGTTGAATTTGCATAACATATGACTAACGATCATATTTAACAAAAGTTAATTTTTGGTTTGGACATAATAGAAGCGGCTTATTGAAACATGTATGTCGATTCCAATATCCCGGCATGTTTTCGATACAATATCGCATTCCATAACAGCCAACACTTCAACTTTAGGCAAATATGCATCCGAGTATCCGATCTCTACACATGACATTAGCTACTTATATTTATATTTAGAATTGTGTTTCTATTTCTTAAATTTTATCAATGTCTAGATAGATATATTTAAAGCACACATCCAACCTTATAGCCTGACACAGGCACAGCAGTAGTTCTCGGCTTCGGTTTCGGCACCTCCGAATGTTCGTCCACGGAACCTGCTTCGGATATCGAAGACCTAGGCAGGGGCTTCGGCACTTGCACACCATTTATCAGGCTATTGCTTCTTGACAGAGACGACTCAGTGGACTCCGAACTATCAGTCTTTTCAAAAGTCTTTTCGGTCTTTTCAGTCTTTTCGACGGTCTTTTCGGTATCGCTCGCATCGCTCTTTTCAATCTCACATTCTTCAACTTTTTTGTCGTTAAAATCATGTCCGTTATCTGTGATTTTCTTATGAAAACCATTCGTCTCCTTCACATCTGTAGTGGGTTTTGGTTCTTTCGTCTTCTGTTTCTCCATGCCCTTGATTAAGTCTTTAACGTTGACAAAGTCTATGCGGTCCTCGTCTTTAGGTTCGGGAATAACCTGAGCCTTCTGAACTGGTTTTGGTTCTTCAGTTTGAGCCGGTGTGGTCGCCTTTTTCCCGTCAGTCTTCTTTGGAGGAGGCATGGCAAGGATTGCCTTTACCACCTCTTCTAAATTGCCTCTATGTACCTGAAAAAACAAAACATATTAAAATTAACCTACCATTTTTATGTGAAAAAGAACAAAAACCAACTAATTAACACCACTAACTCCCATTAAATATAATAAAATTAAAAAACTAAAATAAAATACTCACTTCATCAATAATAGCGTATTAAGCACACTCACCAATAAACCAAAAATACTACATAACAAACACACACAAAAAGAAATTAAAAAAAAAAACGCTTTGAAATAAAATTTTAGTTAGTAATCTAAACCCAATTCCAATATTATGGGGTATAGAGCAAAATAATAAATAAATTATTTCATTACCATAAAAACAAATATTTTATTACAATACACTCTTATCTACATAAACATTTACATAAATTAATTCTAAAACATAATACTATTTATACTACGTCAAAAAATTGCAACAAAAAGAAACATGCAAACTTTTTAGTCAACAGTTTTTAATCTCCTACGAAACTACAAATTCTCTCAATCCGACATTGATCTTTATAAGTTGGAATTTAAGTTGAAAATAAAATGCGGGTAACTCCATAATTAGTGGGTAGGTTGATGTGCTGTTGGCTCAACAATAATTGCCAATTTTTTATAGTCAAAAGGGGCAATAAAGGAACACTAGCGACACACCATTAAAAAAAGATAGATGACACTGATCATAAATGGCGCTGCCGGTTGGTTGGCGTATCAAATTTTAGGGTTCCGTGTCAATAGGATAAAACGGGACCCTATAACTAAGACTTCGCTAAACGCCCGTCTGTCTACCCGTCTGCCACTAGATTGTATCTCATGAACCGTATTAGTTAGACAGTTGACATTTTTAACCGCTATAACCACAACAAATACAAAAAAAAACAGAACCAGAGTGCTCTCATACAGAAGACATGTTTTTTTAAGCTATTGCATAGCTTCTATCGCGGGCCTTGAGCGTGGAGACCGAATCCAGAAATTCCGTAACGAAAATAACCTAACCTAACACTCGGGGCGAGGCACGGTCGAACAATTTTGAATTTCCGAAATTTAAAAGAATTTAGAAGATAATAAGGATTTTGACAGTATGGTTGCCTATGGTAACCATATCTGCCAAAATAACAGAAAAATTTAATTACAAAAGTCAAAATTAGAAAAAACATAAAATTATAAAATTTAGCTATTGCATAGCTTCTATCGCGGGCCTAACCTAACCTAACACCCCCCCACTCCGACCGGCACAGCGGTGATACTTTTTAGTTTTATAATTGCATAAGTTGATAAAAACTGCTATGCAATAGCTTTACCGCGGCATTCTCCGAGTGCCACACGTCTTTATTTTTATAGGTAATGGTACCCTTTGTGCGAGAGTTTAACTCGCACTTAACCGGTTTTAGTAATAACACGTTAACAGTTTCTATCTACTTAAAAACTAGCGGACCCCGAGAACTTCGTATCGCCTGGTGTTTGTGGTACCTTCGTGGTTTCTGGTTTCCAAAATACGAATGCTTTGAATAGTTATTCAAATTGGGATCAGAACAATGTATGTGATGTTGTCCACATTTATTTATTTATTTAATAACAAAATTCATAAAAATCGGTCCAACCTCTCTCGAGTTATAATTGGTGTAACTAACATGACTTTCTTTTATTTAAATAGATGTATAACGGGATTTTAATTTATTTGCCTGACCTTTCTATCCAAACCGAATTTCGAAGTCCGCGTAAACAAAGTAGCGGGGTAAAAGCTAGTTATATTATTCCAAGTTACAGTACCTGAGTGCAGTTATTAGCGTTGGGATGCAGCGAGATGTTCGGTACGGGATGATCCTGGTTGTCGAGCCACATCGGCGCGCTCAGATACGTCACGCAGCCGCTCGTCTCCGGGTAGAGGTCCGCGTGGTACTCGCGGTAACTCTGGTGGAATAATTATGGGCTTCCTTGAATTTGACGCGAACACTATAAGGTAAAATCGTTTCAAGTGAAACTATAGATACAGAGCCTGTAATTATACACCGTTCATATTGAACCTCCTGAAAAACGAAGCCCAAGTTATGTAAACAGTAAACATGACGTCTTGACAGTTTTTTTCTTTTAATTTTTTATTAAAAAATATATCCTAGAAAAATATAATAGCTATTATGAAACACGCTGTAAAACGGAAGTATTTGTGTAAGGTTCATTCATCCAGGTCCTGGACGAAGCAAAATAATACATCCGTGCGCGTCACAGCATGATTTAAAATGAATAGTTTTATTTTTTTACATTTTTCTAAAACTATTTCAATTCATAAAAAATAGCACTGCCGAGATGTTATATATAATGGTTGCATAACGTGGGCTTCGTATTCCAGGACGTTCAAAATGAACGGTGCATAAAAGAAATAGGACCATAACATTATTTAAAAAAACTAGTTAATTCACATTTAATTTATTTTAAAGAGCATCCAATCTACTCTCAATGATTCCAAAGTTATCGCCTCCGTCTCACTCACTCATCGGCCGCGGCACGTATATCGGACGAAGACAAAGTAAAGCGCCGCACTTATTTTTCTTTTAGCTTAAATGTGTTTATGTGATTTTCTCGAAAAAAAGAGTATAGTAAACATTTTATTTATTTACAATTTTTATTTCATTTAGTATGCTGAATCGGCCCTTAAAATATTTCATACATTGCAATGAAATACATATTTACTGATTTAACTTGTTTTTTATCAGGGCTGAAACTACGCTGGCTTAGCACTAAAAACATATCAGTATATAAACTTGAAAAATTATTTTTCCCGGGTCGAGTCCCGCCTGAGACAAAATTTTTCAAGTTTATATACTGATATTATAAGTGCAATTAAGTTGCTAAAATATCAAATAAAGTACTAAAAACATACTTGAAAAATTAACACAATGACGTAATTGTCTCGAAAGCCTAACGGACAAAGCACCGCACCCGGATTGTATGGGAATGGGGGTGCGAGTCCCGCCTGAGACACAAAATTTTCAAGTTTTAATACTAATATTATAATTTACCATTTTAAAAATAATTAGGGGCCAGGGGACATCCAATCCTCTGTTGCCCAGAGGCCTCCAGTCCTCTAAAGTCGGCATCGACTAATCAGTTCCTAACTTTATAAGGACAAGTGACAAATTCTATTACAAATACTATTATTTCTGCTTTGCCTTATGGTTGACTGGTAAAGAATGCTTCTGGCATTAAGTCCGTCATATGTACCGTATTGTACGTGCATTAAAGTGTAAATAAATAAATAAACCCTTACCTTCCTAGGCACCTGGTACATGATAGGCACGACTGATGACCCAGTGAGTTGAAGAACGCGATTGACTTCGCCCTCCATAACGCGCAACGCGCGCTTCGGCACGAGACACGCGCCCTTCGTCTGCTCGCCTGTAGCCAAACAATAGTAAGGATTTTAAACTTTCTAGTTGTATTTTTGTTAGGTACTTAAAACATTTCACTTTACGGTATTTACTAAAATCAAATAAAATATATTAACTGGAACCGAAATAATATAGCAAGTAAAATAAAAACTTGGTCGGTTTGTAATGTTTTTTTTTGTATGACGACCTCCGTGGCGGAGTGGCGTACACACCGGTTTTCAAGGTGTCGCCTGCTCCGAGGTCCCGGGTTCGATTCCCGGACGGGTGGGTCAATGTAGAAAAAATGTGTTTTTCTACATTTTCTCGGGTCTGGGTGTTTGTGGTACCTTCGTTGTTTCTGGTTTCCAAAACACAAATGCTTTAAATAGTTATTCAAATTGGGATCAGAACAATGTATGTGATGTTGTCCACATTTATTATTATTTTATTTATTTATGAGACTGTTCTATATTTTATTAAAGTTACGGTCACAAATTTACTAATCTAAATTTAAGCAATTTTAGCATCTAAACTTAAGCAGTCTTAACGAGAAAGATCGCCTATGAGACGGACTGACCAGACAAAAGCGGTAGTAAATGGGCTCATCATCACTACATGAATGCACAAGGAAGGCGGCAAACAGATAAGAATGGCGGCGTGTTGTGAAGCTTGCCACCTACACCTGAAGTGATGACCACGACCACTCTGACAAGAGCGTTACCGACGAAGAAGAAGTTGTGTCTTATATCATATATCACACCATAGTAGTCTCAATTCCAACTAATTATTTCTCATTATGTATTATTATAAGTTCATGTTCATGTTTGTGTATGTATTATTATAAAAGAAACTTACAAATGTGGCAAAAAAAACAAATCATAATCACTGTTAAGATATTTTTGAACCTGTGAAATTAATTTGCTTTGACAACGGTTTTTCACATGTGACATTTAATTATTTCATATGACGCATTACTTTATTAATTAAAAAATGAAAATGTGTTATTTTAATTTTAAATTTACTAAATAATTGTTTATAGTATAATTTTGCATGTCATGTTATCACAGAAAAATATGCGATTCATTGTATAAAATACATTTACTCATATATACATTTCTATTTACTTTATTTGATATTTTAGCAACTTAATTGCACTTATAATATCAGTATATAAACTTGAAAAAATTTTTGTCTCAATTTTTCAAGTTTATATACTGATACATTTCTATTGTTTTCTTTTCTATATTACTCATACATGCTATGTGCTTAGCAGTCTATACTTACCAGAATGCCTCAGTCCCTCAATAAGGAACGGTTCTCGGTCCGTCAGCTCCATATACAGTATCGTAGTGTCGCCCTTTCCAGCCAGGAACAGCATGTTCGTGTCGGCATCGAAGAGAGGCATCAGGATGCCGGTGGAACAGTCCAGCTCCAACGTCTTCTGGGTTTGAGACAAGTTGCGGATGTCCCGGATCATAATTTGGCGGAGGCGGGCGGAGTCGAAGCCTGTGGGAGAACAGAGAAAATCATTGCCTATGTCTTAGGAGAGATAGAAAAACGAAAATACATCTTTTTTTTCTCTCTTTTCACTATTATTTTGTTTACACTTTATTTTCTTGTAATGATCTTACTAACCTAACTTCTTCGTAATCTTATAAATCTTTAAAGATTTAGGTATCTTGTGTGATGAATACATTTATGTACTTCATAGAGCTTTTTGGAGAAATTTACGGCTCAGTTTTCAATATTGTGGAGCCCATAGAATGA
This sequence comes from Anania crocealis, assembly GCA_949315895.1. Lineage (NCBI taxonomy): Eukaryota > Metazoa > Arthropoda > Insecta > Lepidoptera > Crambidae > Anania > Anania crocealis. The sequence goes on along the minus strand of OX438867.1, from coordinate 16,730,800 downwards.
CAGTAGAAATATTTTCCTACTTGAATAATGTAGTTTCCATGATTTCCATAAGATTGGTTTTTTGATAGTTTATTGTGTCAGTTCTCATACATCCAAATTAAAATATCTAAGCCTACTAATTCGAGGGTAACAATATGTTACATTAGAGAAGTAAATCATACATTAGATACATAACACAACATGTTTCTGGCTATTAGTAAATGATTTCACAAATTAAAATGACAAAAACAAACACTTACCAGTAGTAAGTATTCTATCCTGATCACCCAGCCACACCACCCTACTATCTTTGATGTTCTGATGGCTGTTCGCCACGTCCAGCACCGGGCTAGCCGCCCGCGGGTCGACGATGCGAACCTTCTTGTCCTTGCACGAGGTCGCCAGCAGCCTACCGTCCTTCTTCCACGACGTAGACTGGATTACTTCAGCGTGGTCCCTGTTTACTGGTGATAGAAAATTGTTGATATAGTTATCACAAAGAAAACAATTAAGATCAAAATTATTACGTATGTTAGCGTTAAAAACATAATCGGGCTTAGCGATAAAACCGCGTAAGTGTAAATTATTATCTGGTTTGTAATATTTTGTCTTTTCTAGGGATGAATGTAAACACACACAGCCGCCCGCGCTGCCTGCGCTTTGAAGTTCGCACAAAAAAACCGACAATCGAGTGATTGCCGGGCAGCGCTAGAGCAGCGGCCAGAGCATGAGACGTATCGCGTTTATACGGGTTGCAGACCAAGAGCTAAGCTAAGTTAGTTTAGTTTAGCTCGCATAGCTGACGTAGTTTTTCATACTTGTGTGCAGATTGCAAACTATGCAAATTATATGGTCTGCAACCCGCATTACACTCACGAGCTGCCCGCGTCCCAGTTCACTTGAGATTTGGGCTGAGCGTAAAAGAGGCATTAGCAACTTAATTGCAATTATAACATTAGGATTTAAATTTGAAAAAATCGTTTGTGTTCTGCCTAAGACACAATTTTTCAAGTTTAATACTGATATCTGTAATCATATTACCACTAAGTAATGTTTCTCAGTTATACTGATACGAAAGTACCCCGTTACATTATAATACTTATCAAGCCATGCTATTGATACAAAGAAAGTTTTAAAAGTAGTTACCAAATGCTTCTTTCTGCTTAGTCAAATCCCACAAAGCTAGTTCATGGCCGGACGCCACATGGATGAGTCCGTCAGCCACAGGGTGGAAGCCAACATTTTCAACCCTCCTTTGCTTCTGGGACAGTGTGCATTCTGGGGTTGAGAGTGATTCCTTCAACCCTTCTGGGGGGATGTGCCACACTTTCACCTGTGAAATTAATTGTAAGTTTTAGCTTAAAATCTCAATGATACTGAGTATTATCTTATCTGTGATGATAGAAAAATTAAACTAGTTCGCCATTTTATATGTCTAAAATCGAAGACTATGGCTAGCAGTGGACTAATATAGGATAATGGTGTTTTTTCAATAAAAATAATTGTCAGAAGAAAATATAAAAAGTTACCATAACCAAAGTACCATTTTATGGTAACAATTTTGTTTGTTGTTTGAATTATCTGTGAGAAAATTTCTTCCATTTCACTTAAATAACTCGTGAACATGGTACTAAAGTGTTTAGTCACTAATGATGCTAGCCATAAAAGCATTAACAGTCGAGTCATAGACAATAAATATGCCATACTCTTTCAAACAAATTTTCAACAGTATATTATAATAATTTTAGCGTTGGACTTAATAATAAAATTAGATGTACTAAAACCTACAACCTATGTTTATAAATACGTATTGTAGTTAAAGATCATTCATATTGGTACTAATTATTGTATTGTTCGATTTCTCTAATAATTACAAAGCAATTCCAGATTACAAATGTCCAGGTGCTGTCCTAAGAATGGTTTTAAATTGGAACATCCAATGGTTTGTTCCTCTCTCTGAATTTAGAAGAAAAGTTTCATTCAAATCCTTCAAGACGTAATTTCTTATTTTCTTTCTTTCTAGTTATATCTTCATCAATTATAGCTTTCACATTCATATCACCTATTGCAATAAGGTAAAATGAAAAATCAATTATTCAAAAACAATTAATTAATCCCTCGTGAGTTATTCCAGACACAATTGAAATCAATTGTTATCGCGGCACGCGCGTGCCTCCTGGGGGTTGAGGGATTAAATTAGTAACCATCACTTTCAAATATAACAATGTAACATAAAAGTCTCATAAAAATATATGCGGCATAAAGAGCAAGTAAAAAAATGCTATGCTTTTGGTTCCATGATACAATGTGTCATTAGTGTACAGTGAGATAAGTGAAGTCATGTACTTCCACTAATTAGCATCACATATAGACAGCCACTAATTGGACGCCATTACTATTAATGTACAAAATGAAACAAGGTAAATATTGCACACACCGCCTTAAATCCCAATAAATATGGAATAATTATTTTAAAGATATATAAGTAACTAACAATAACTTTCTTATACAAATTATCAGATAAATCACAGCTCAATAATGCTTATGCTAGAGACACAAATTAATTTCTTTTGTATCTCATTTGCGAAAATATGCTTTGGAAAGGCAAAATCTACTTCCAATGCTTCAGTGGACATCTAGGTTACAAGCAACAATGCAGAGCTAGCTAAATTTGAGCATATTATTCACTCACCAAAGAATCCTGAGAGCCAGTCAGCAATAACCCATCATGGAACGGAGAGAATTCCATGTCAGTTATGGTGTCGGAATGTGCGTGGAGCAGCGGCATAGTCTTGCTTTTCCGTCCGCAGTCATCCAATGGCAATACTGCCATACTAGAGCCTACATGCTCCCAGTTGAACGCCATGAAGGCGGCCGAAGCGCAAATATTGTTCCCATAAGTCTGGTATGAGCCAACACAAATATCTCGAATACAAGTCTCTGGTTTTGGCACAATCGGTGCCGCATTTTTGTATTTAGAGGCTTTAAAACGCCAAGCCATTTTTATCCACTGTTTAAAAAATTTATCAGTCTTCTATTATTGGAATGTAAGAATATAGAGTGAGATAAAATATCTGGAACACAAAGCAAACAGGATATTATGTAGGAATATCAATTTAACACAAAGGAATGCTTTTATGTAGTGTAAATTTTGTAAAAAAAAAATGTTACGATTCTACATGCTACAGAAACTATAATGATAAAATCATAACTGTTGAGATTTACTATTATCTCATCATAAACACAATCTCACTAAAGTTATCTCAATTATTAGAATTACTAAATTTTATCAAAGAGTTCTAGTAAGTGCAATTTCAGGTATTTTTTTCATAAATTAATAATATCCTCTGAGGGCTTTCAAATGGAAAAACACTCTAAAATTTAAAAACACCTTTTGTTTTGAATAGTTGGCCGGCTGAGCCACCGGAAATGATCAAAATTGGCAGTCGCGGAAGATTTCAGTGAAAGCCCTAACTTAAGGTGTATATATTAGCAGTAAATTTGTAATTTGTGAATATTTACTTACGTTATCGCGTTTGTAATATTCCAAAATCCCAATTTCCGCAAGACACTCCCCCTAAACGTCGGCCATTTCAAAGCGACATTAGTGTCGTCGATCGATAAAAATAGGAAATGTCAATGCTACATTCGAAACGTTGCTCGATGAAATTCAACTCGATTTGTAATGTTAACGAAGGAGTGATAATGATAAAGTTATAGATTTATAGAAGCATGTGTTGCTCATGATGATGGATGTTGTTTATTTCATTGATGATAGGATTACAAATTTTAATGGGTGGCTTGGGTCGTATTTAAATAATCAACACTGAATACCTGAAACCAAGGTATACAGTAATACACACGCTACGGTACGGCAAGTTATACAGAAGACCCAAGAAATATAGGTAACCAGTTACTGAACTTTGCATTTTTGGGTTATGAGAAAAGCCTTTTACCTGTGCTACAGTCTCTCCAATAAATAGTGCCTTAGACTACATGTGTGTACATTGAGGTACTGAAATGTTTTGTGTGCCATCATATCGGTCCAAAATTAGAACCAGAGCTCTAACCCTATACAATATACAACCAACAGAAGGTGGTTTTAAAATGGCGACCGAAGGACGGCAGCCCTCCACTCAGAGAGAGGCCACACGGACGCGCTGCGCTGCGCTGCGGTGACGGAGCGTCGTCGGTGCGTTATATTACATACAAATTGAAGAGCATGCCACACAGTCCGTTGTGCACGCGTTGTGAACTTGAAGGCGAGAGACGAAGCGGGGGTAGTGGTGCAGCGCTTCGACGCCGGAACGACGACGCACGCGCAGTACAAATTAAACCTAGTATTAACGTACGACGACGCTTGGACAACGCAGCGCAGCGCGCGACGACGCATCGGATCGTGTGGTACCCATTCCGTCGAAAACTTGCGCTGCGTCATCGCAACGCAGCGTAAAGCGTCCGTGTGGCTTCTCTCTCAGTGAACCAATAACATGATAAAAGTCGCTTTGTGTGTCGCGGTGAAATGAAAGCCGTGTTTATTTATCATGGGACCGCTTGGCATAGAGATCTACAGGGGAGCCTATGACTAGCATTGGACGTGATTTGAGTAATATTATGATTACATAAAAAAAAATTGTGTCAATGAATAGAAATTATCATAGACTAGCTGTTGCCCGCGGCTTCGGACGCGTCAATTTCTCTTATTATCGATCATAATTATTAGATTATTTTTGTCACATTTTTCACTGATGCTTCGATCCTATTGGTCGCAGCGTGATGTTATATAAGCCTTCCTTGATAAATGGACTATCCAACACAAAAATAATTTTTCAATTCGAACCAGTACTTTCCGAGATTAGCGCGTTCAAACAAACAAACAAACAAACAAACAAACTCTTCAGCTTTATAATATTAGTACAGATAATAATATAATGGAAATTATCTTATAATAATAGAATAAGATGATATGTCAATCATTGAATCCACAAATCGATTAAAATAATCGATTAAAAAGAGGACGGAAAGCCGCGCGGCGTGACAGAATTATTCCGTTTCACGTATTAAACAATTTTATTGTAGTGTTCAATTCAAATATTCTTTTCTTTTCTTTTAACTGACTTCAAGAAAAGGAGGAGGTTCTATGTTCGCCGGTATATTTATTTATGTATGTTAACCCATTCAGTGCCTTAGACGCGAATTCGCGTCCTAGCAAACTTTTTTCTGGTGCCATGGATGCGCATTCGCGTCCTTATGTGACTTGTCTTGTTTTTCCCCGTTTCAAGAGTAAATAATCTGAAATTTAAAGAAAACATATATCTAAATTCAAAGTTAACAGTCTCAAAGCGGCTCCTGGATATAACATGAAATTTTAAAATTATTTAAATCATTGATTTCCACGCACCATGCCTTGGACGCATAATCGCGTCCGGTACGATAAAATAAAACAGGAGTGACCAAGTGGCGAAGGCACTGTAATTATACCTAATAACCACTAAGCTAGCCAATTTGATTATATCTGTGCTTTTTACAATGAGTTTTTGTAACAATAAGAAATCATTGTAGTAATAAATGCCCCCTTACCTCCGACCCACCCCAAGCAAAAAGACCAAACTCATTATGTGAGGATGTACCCCACTAATTGTCTTTCGTAATAAACGAATAGCCCCCAAATGTGTTCACAACCATGGCAAAAAGTATTCGAAAATGGAAGCCGCAACGAATAGGTTAACTAAGTAATATCAAATTAAATTAAAACGAAAAATAATTTATAGTTTACAACCCCTGATTTTTACAATTTTTAAAATTTTTGTCACCATACTACACGAATATAATTTAAAAGTATGAATAGTTGTCATAACTACCATAATTACATTATAATATCATTGTAAAAGTAAAATTTACTTACCATTGGAAGTCATGTTCCGTTGCACCGATAAAAACAACAATTACTTAACTTAAAATATTTTTCAAAGCAAATAACTGGTAATGAACATTTATAGCAGTGCACTTCAAATGTTACTGAAGCCATTTGAGAAGCAAATAGCAATTTTCGATAGAATTTAAGTTCAATGTGCCGAAAACGCGAATTCGCGTCCAAGTAATTTTATTGGAGGTGCCGTGGACGCGATATCGAGTCCAAGTATCGTTACCGCGTTTGGTACAAGGCATTCGGTACAAGTTCATAGTATCGGCTAAGGCAATGAATTTCTCCTTTAAAAGGCTACTTGACTGCTATAAATTTTGGCGCCGTTGATTCATATTATCTTTAGTATATTGGTTAAGAAACCGGTATTTATCATTTTCAGATGTTAAAAGTTTGAGATTGCAAAATATTTCTTAAATGAAATAATTATTTTTTACTTTTTAAATTTAAGCTTTGAAAACACTGTCGGCTATTTTGTGACGTCATACATCCTTAAACCATAAACATAAACAAACAGCGTGCGTCATTTTAACCGTGACATTATAATTTATGACACAAGTAAATAAAACATTAGTGATGGACTAGTAGTGTTTGTTTATTTTGACTCGTATTATATCGTCACAACAGCACAGGCCACAGATAGTCTAAAGCTTTTCAGCGTTTTCATACGTCGCACGAAAAGTGAACTTTAAACTTAAGTTTTGTGGTTATCTAGGTCCTACAAAAATTTTAAATATTTTTTTTGGTATAATTGGACATTAATTAATCACATATAACCTATTTCCAAAAAGAGGCAACTAGCTTTAAAAAAGTATATTATATTTAAAATGTACAAGAGTGTATCAGTTTTAGGTAGACCACTTCTTACTGGATAAGTAGGTATTATCTATGCTTACTAGCCTCCATACTTGCAGGGCATGCGTCCAAAAACACAAAAAAATATTGCGAAGAAACACTTTCTTTAAAAAAAGTTAGGTACGAGTATAAAATAACTATTAAAAAGTTACAATTTTTTTTTATTTTGTATGACTTCTATACTTGTGTCTATCATAAGCACTTATGATGTTTGCTTGCTTTATAATTTTGTTTATAGGTCAACTTTATTAATAATCTTATAAAAAGTTTGCGCATTTTAAATGTCTTAAAAATTCACAAGTCGTACAACTTTACCACAGGTGTACTAGATTGCTAAAGGGCTATATTCTATTTTATTAAACAGTCTGTTACTTTTCTTGTTTGCTTTAATGTTTCAAACTTAGTCACAAATAAAACAAAATAAATATCCAAAGTGATCATTTATTTATGCGAGTATTACAATAATTCCGTTTCTTTGGTGAGAATTAATTTTATAAATATCAGTAAACAAGTACCTATTTACTAGGCAATATGTTTATATCCAATTATAGTCCGGAGCTACTGTTCAAATACGCCTTACTTCCATACATTGCACAATTTACTGTCTACAATGGCATTTTGAAATTTGACATTCTAAAGGCTTGAGGCGTATTAGAATCAAAGGCAGCTAAATCCGTATAGTAGGTACCTAAATTTACTTGAGAATGGCAACCTAAGCGTCACTCAACTAGTAAACAGTTTCACCCATCACTCAGTATCTAAAGCAGCCATATCCTTCACACAAATAACGTTCAAAAACTCAGCTTAGAATCAAAATTATCTATAGCCTCGCTTGTGAGAATCAAACACAGCTAAAGATGCAATCGACCAATCGGAGAGCTTCATTGCCGCAAATTCAAAATGGCTGTCAGTTGTGATTTGTACTGTGGAGGTTGTTTGTGTTACGTTATTTTACGGAAGGCGAATTTGGCAAAAAATAAAGGTTAGTGCCGACTAGTGATGCACTGCAATATTGTGTTTTCACATCATTCTCAAACATTATTTTAAATTTTGATAAAATTTATTTTATGTATGTTATGTATATAAAAGTTCTTCATTGATAAGATAAAGAAAAGATTCTTTAAGATATCTGTCACTAATGTGAGAGATATTTTTTTCACAAATTCGCTGCTGTCTAAGTTCTGACGAAATTAGAGTTTTTTTTACCATAAGTTAAAAGCGTATGAATAATAAAAAAAAATACTTTACAGGTACTCGTCGCATAGTTTACCTGAACCAGTTACGTCTACAAATGACACAAAAAAATAACGGTGCAAGAAATTAAAGTTACAAGATCTTCTTAGATTTCATAACACATTTTACGCAAAGCCAATAAAAAAACAACAGGATGCTATAATATTAAAATGCTGTTCTGCAAAACCAATTCAGCCTAGACGACCTACCAAAACTGTAAGAAAGTGCGCAGAAAATGCTCTATTAAGTATGCAATATATGTCAAAAAACAACTTATGCCAGTGTGCCAGCAAGTATTTTTGAAAACACTTGGTATAACTAAATATCGTGTACAGTATGTCCTGAGGACATTCTTCTCTACAGGACAGCTTGCTAGTAAAAGAAGAGGTGGTGACCGTAAAACACAAAAGTATGGTCCTCTCAGGCAATCCGTTCACAGATTTATAAAATCTTTGTATTGTATTGAGGCACACTATTGCCGAAGTTCGACTCGTCAACGAAAATATTTGCCTAGCGAACTCAATATAAAAAAGTTATACAAAATGTATAAATCTCAAAATCCTGACAGTGCTGTAAAATTATCGTATTTCCGAGCGATCTTCAATATGGATTTCAATTTAGGTTTTGGAAACCCTAGAACCGATGCTTGGTCCAAATGCATCGAATTAACTGAAAAAATCAAAACAGAAAAAGATTCTTCCAACAAATTAAAATTAATTACAGAAAAAAGAGTACATGCGCTAAAGGCAAAAACATTTTCCAATTTACTGAGGGAGAAAAAGAAGGAATGGCCACATTTTTTTTTGACTGCTAGAATAATTTGGTACTTCCCAAAGTTCCGGATCAAAGTTGCTACTATAGTAGGCAACTATATTTATACAATTTTGCAATAATTCGTGGGTCCTCTAATGACCCTTTAAGTAAAGATAATTCTCATCCTTTTGTCTGGACTGAGAATGAGCACTTTAACACACACAGTAATGAAATAGCATCTGCTGTTTACCACACACTTAAAGTGATCTGACAAATGTAAATCACATCCGTCTGGTGTGACGGATGTGGCGGACAAAACAAAAATAGTGTAATGTTATCTATGAGTTCTCGTTGGCCTTTAGCCAACGGGTCTATAAAAAAAGATGAAATTGGTGTTTCCCGTAACAGGACACTCTTTTATGCCCGCGGATAGAATTTTCGGTAATATCGAAAAAGAAATACGTAAGAGGGAAGTCATTACTTCCCCTTCTGAGTATGTTGCAATTATTGGCCAATATACTAGAGTCACAAAACTTACAAACATAGGTAATTTACAGCTGGAAAAACTGCGTTTACGAAGTCTTGAAAACAACTGCTCAGTTTCATTTCAAAATATCACAATGCAAACGATTCATTTTTAAAAGATCCAAAAAAGGTACGTTTGGTACGTGGGGAGATATTTTTCAATTCAGATACGGGAGTACCAAAAAGCATCTGCAAAGTTGGTAAAAAAGCCGTAATGGTACAGGCTTCCGTAATTCCGAAAGGTGTGGAGGTTAAACAACTGAAACTCCGAGACGTTAGGAAGCTCCTTACCAACTATTATGGCGACAATTGGCCAAACCTGCCAGATTTAAAATTTTATTCGGACGTAATAAATAACTTGTCAGATATTGAAAAAGAAGCAGGCGAAGGAGAAGAATGCGAAGAGGAAGAACGCGAAACAGAAGATATTTGCCAGATGTGTGACGAAGAGTGTAATTTGAGAGTGTAATTTACTTACTTACTATCCTTATTTTTATTAAAATATATAAAATGAAAAACTGTGTTTGTTGATTTATTTTTGTTTCGTACACTGTTTTTGTAGCATGTTGCACATCACTAGGTGAATGACGTCATAGGTTTATTGTTAGAAACAAAATACAGCTTTATCCGTTTCACTTACAATCAAAGACAGCTAAATCCTGGAGTTGGTAACAAAAACAGCTAAGTGAATTTTAATTTATTCAATATCTATTTAGCCACCACTATGGTTGTCTCAGTGCTTTAGTCATAAATTTATATTCCTACAGTAAGTCTTTATGAAGTTTTCAATTTTATAACTGGCAAAACTACAATAAAATGAAAGATTATTTTATTGACCTAAAATTATTTTAGCCTTATAACTGATACATTGCTAATGGTACCTGCCGATGACATGTACAAAAAAGATCATTTTTTACAGTATGTTAACGCTTTTCAAAAGCGTTGACACTTTATTCAAGTTGTGGTAGGCGCGCGAAATTGTGATTCCTTGACCTAGTAAAGCCGACATTGGCGAAATTATGACCGAATGAACGGAGAAGCCAGGAGATTAAAAAAAAACATATTTTTGACGCTGACCACACCCTAGTAAAAAAAAATACTATCAGATCAGCAACCAGTAAGATGTTGCCAACTATTACCGCCATCAATAAGCCTTTAGAACGTCAGAATAATATATAAAAAACCTATACATAACTGCATTGCACAACATTATATTAATTAACATTGAGATATTTAACTATAAAAAATATAAAAAAACAATCTCACATTAAGTGCTTTTAGTGTGATGTTAAGAAATATAAATTCCCAAAAATAGACACCTAAAAACAATAATAAATTAACACAATTACAATAATTTTAAATTAACAATTCCCTTACCAAAATACTATCACGTAAATTTTAAGGAAAACATTTTATTATTATCATAAATAATGTGATTATTTAAAAATATTAACATCAATATTTGTATTAATTATTAAAATACAATTCAAATCAGGCAATGCAACTTGTTATATACATTAGGAGACGTTACCTACACAGAATGGAGAGGGGTGAACTGACCAATAACAGTGATCGAAATAGCCACAAATCACAGATTTTGTGCACTGTGATTGGCATCGGCCAAGCGGTCTGTGTATTGACAGTAGCTTGCTATATTATATTAATTAATCTGTGATTGACAGTCCGCTCCTCGCCACTGCATCCATTCCCGCGCCAATGGAACCGCCCCCTCACTCAGCAGATACACTTTAATTTGATGCACAGTCGACAACACCGTGTTTATGACGCTGACATGAGCCAAATTGAGCTCAATGAAGATTGTTTTACTTTAAGCCTATGGCTCGTATTGTTGCCAAATTCTATGTAGTTGTAATTGATCATATTTTCGACCAGGTGGCTGTTTCCAAAACACGATTCTAAAAACTTTTCTCGATAGAAAAAAATCTCAAAGTAGCCTCTGAAAATAAATAAATTACCATTTTTCTCAGCAGTCCGTATAACAATGATAATAAAATTTTGCTATATTGTATATTACATGTTGCTTAAGCAAATGGCTGATTTAGATTTTTAATAAAATGGCAATTTTAAATTGCACAACGAATTTTGTTGTTTGGCACTTAGGCCCTTCTATTCCATGCGCTTTTTCTCTGTCACTCCTACGAGAATCGACAGTGATAGCTGTGGCGCGTTCCAAAGAAATTCAAAGACGAATAAATTTGTGGGCGTGTTTTATGCTCAAGGTCATCGGCTGCAGTCAGCGTCTTAAGGCGAGAACACCGGTTTTCAAAGGCTGTACCCCTTTAAATCTGAGATGACGGGTTTATTTCTGAAAATGTCTACGCTGTAAACTATTTTTCTGCATTACAAACAACAAAGGTAGGTACAATAAAAACCTTCACATACAACTATGTGTTTCTAATTACCACAAAAACATGTGATAGCTACTTACTGGAGATCGAAACAATTTATGTGATGTGTATATGTGACTTTAAATCAAACTAATAGAGATCAATATCCTATTATATTTCCTCTACCTGAAGGTTGTCTGGTAGAGATCGCTGCAAGCGATAAGACCGCATAAATTGTACTAATCTAAATCTTACTCATGTGTTATTTTTCAATTTTATGGTGTGCAATAAAGTGTATCTATCTATCTATCTATCAATTCAGAATTTTTTGGAAGTTGTTGACTGTACAGTCAGTTAAATATAAACTGTCTGACGACATAATGAGACAACATTGACAACTATAAATACTATCCATAATACTTTAAAAAACATAATTTTAAAAGCATACTTTTCTTTTAAAAATAACCACTGGAATTATTCAACTTTTAAAACATTTTTAACAAAATATGAAGGTACTTTCGTTAACAATTACATAAAGTTCATGGGCAAGCAAAAGTTACGATAAAAATACAATGGTACGAATTCAATTTTATTCTCTACACTGAATACTATAAATCTCAGTGACACAAAAGGTTGCGAAACCCAGTCGTCTGCCATCTCTTTCCAATGCTTACGGTCAGAACGGGCGAGGTTAATATTTCAATCAGAGCAGACCTTACCTTGGCGATTAGCCCTAATGCCTCCCCGGGGAAAAATGTTTTCAGTATTAACCAAAAAACAACCTTATTACGTTTAGTGCTGTTATGAAACTCAGTTGATCACAGATCTATAGAAATCCCCCACTAACAGTCCAAAAGACAGACTAGCTGAGATTGCAATCCAGTATTAAATGTAGAAAATAAATTTCAGAATCCCATCAATCAGTTAATTCCGTCATATCCGATTATTTCAATAGTAAGGCGGCGTCCCTTTAATCTAGTAAGTATCTCTATTTACTAAACTATTTTTTATTCGAGATCACAAGTAGCTGTCATTTCGTTATATTTATTAGTATTATTGGCAATATTGCGTTCACAAAAGACATTTTGTAGTGATTACTTGTTCAGTGGTCATTTTTCCCAATATTTATTTAAGCATTTCACACTTTTCGATATTCAACTGGCATGATAATATGTATGAAATTGCCGATTATTTTCCCACTTTTTATTTTGTTTTTAGCTCTTAAGTATAGTAATATAATTGCGTAATTCTTTTTGTATTGTATCAAAAACTAAATAAAGTAACTTTTGATTAAAAAAAAATGCAATACTAGTGCCTATTACTTTAAAGGAAGTCGTTGAAAAGACCCCTTACAATGGGTCAGCTGACCTTCTTGCTTCAATTAAGTATATTTGTATTATATACTTTGATTTTCAGAAATTTAAATACTATAATGCGTAGCTTTATAACCATCTAACTTTCACCTTTAATTGCATCGAAAACGGTTCAGGCGTTTTTAAAAAAATTAAAAATATTGTTAGTATGGAAAAATAACTTTTCTCGATTTCGTCCATACAAAACGGCAATTTCATACTTTAACACCTAATATATCAAAAGACATCAAGGTTTTAGTTACAGTTTATGATCTCGAATAAAAAAAAAAGAGATTACTATTGCACGTACGAACGTTGTCGAAGGGACCATCCTATGTGTTACTACGTGTATTATTACGAACTACTACAAAATAGTACTTCAGCAAGTATACAACCTACACGCTTCTAAGTCTAACCATTCCACGAGGCGACTAAATTTTAGTTTAAAAAAATTGTCATTTATCTCTGCGATTATACACCTCTCGCTTGTATTACAAAGTGTGTAAGAGAGAGGTGTATAAACCAAATAGATAATTAACATTTCGGTTGCTATACACTAAACTATTTATAAATTATAATTAAAATTGTAACAGCGAATTGTGTGGCATTGCAATATCGTTTTGTATGCACATGGTTAGATGTCGGGGCCGAATAAGGAATGTACTTATTGTCCCTCCATACATGCTGTTGTCTTTAAGGATTTCGTATTCTTGTCTCGAACTTACTTTGTGTGGCTGAACGTATTTAATGTTGTAAAGCCTTTGGTATTAATACAGAAACGATAAATTAACTTATTAATGGCGTTTAAAAGTAATTTCAATCGAATCGAGTAGTATACAGGAGAATAACGGGAAAAGGGGCAAAACATTATATGCGGTCGAGATTAGGCTGATATTGAGCCTACAATGGATCAAACGACAGACAACCCAAATAAAACCATTTATTAAATGCATTAAGTTACTATTTTCAGAAGAAACTTGTACTGATATACGATCCAGTGAGAACGAAAGTATTGTTTTTTTAAATTTTTTTATCGATTTTGAAACACTTCTTATTTGAAAGGTTCTTTTTGGAACACCTCGTTTCATTAAAAGATGAACTGTGGTTCGGAACATCCTGTTTTGTTGTAAGTAGACTTTCATTCTGATCGTGTTTTGTTCTAGTTACATATATCTATTACTAGCTGTTTCCCGCGACTTCGTTCGCGTCAATTTCTGTTATTATGATCGTGACTATTTTTGCAACATTTTTCACTCATGCTTCGCTCCTATTGGTCGCAGCGTGATTTTCTATAGCCTAAAGCCTTCCTTGATAAATGGACTATCCAACACAAAAAGATTTTTTCCAATCGGACCAGTACTTCATGAGATTAGCGCGTTCAAACAAACAAACAAACAAACAAACAAACAAACAAACAAACTCTTCAGCTTTATATATTAGTATAGATTTCACATATTATGTTACGTTACGAATGGATTAATGCGAATTGTGTTAGAACAAACAAACCTTATTCGGCCCACACTTCAATGAAAATTCGATGAAGACGGCAAGGCTAGTCTCACACTTATTATAAAAATCGTTGCCTATATCATGTCACCCTTTAAGTGACATACCCCCAGTGACAGCATGACAGCCATTTGACGCCTGGGTCAAAGTAAGCCTTTAATTTAAGTGTACTGAGAAAAGTCTTCGTATTTCGTTAATTACGATATCGATAACACATATTACCTGTACAGTTTGATTGCCTTCCAACTATTTATTTAACTATGTACATCCTAATAGAAAATAAGTAACCTAAGTTGGTCTTGAAAACTTTACAGATATATTTGATATGCAAGGTGATGGTCTGAGGGTGTGGCCTCACTAGATAAGACTGTTTTGGTTCTACAGATAGTAGCGGATTCAGGGCGAGGAGGGGGGAGGGCAGGCTTAAATCAGCCTATCTTAACACATACATAAAATACTATGGCAAAGTTAAAATCTTGATTTAGCATTTTAAAATGTGTAATTTTAATTAATACTAAAATCAATCAGTCAAGAAACGTATTGTATGAAAACATTAATTTAAAAAAAAAACTTTTATTTTCAAGTAAAATTTAGAATACGGTCCTATCCCCATCATATCAAATGACATTAGACTTTACTAGCAAAGACATAGAACTTTAAATGCTTTGCCGTTCGTTAATTGTCCTGCCCTCGATAAAATCTAGTGAGAACGCAGCCTAATGTGCAACTACACTACACTATATAAAAATTAATACCTACTATAAAAATAGCACGCTAAAAATAGAACTAAAATGCCTACATACGCGATATTGCAATGTCGCAGCCCTTAAAGCGAGTGGAATGATTTCAAATACTACCAAATACAGTTCTATAAACATGGTATTTTTATAAAGAGATCGCCATTTTCATTCAGTCTCCAACGATTACAGTATTAATGTTAATTTTGCGACATCATCTCCTTGACCTGTCACAGTACCCTTTTTGGGGGCTGTCGATATACACGCTAACTTTCCAAAATCCTAAGCGCGCACCAGAGGCCGCGGCCTTCTAGGCAACTTTAAACTTTGATTGCGAATGTCAGAGTTCATATTGGCTTGACCCGTTGTATTGTATTAGACAATTAAACGAAAAATTCCGCGCCCATAGACTTATTCCATTTTCGTTGTTTGCAGTGGTAGTACAGTCAACAAAATGTCAACCCAACCATAGATATCCAACAAAATTTTCCATTTGATTTTCAAGCTAAAGGCCAAAACATAGAGATTAATATTCATTTAAACAAAATGTAATAGTTGATAAACTGTCGATCGCACAAGACAACTCATAGCATAAACAATCTCTTCAATTCCACAAGACAACAACACTTCGAGTGGTCAAGTTTTAAATACAATAGATAATTTCACAAAATTAACACCATTTAACAATTAACCCTTAACATTAATACGAAGCATTTGTTTAATGCTAAAATACTTGATGTATTTAACTTCAATAATTGGTATGTACTAAACTGGATTTTTATTTTTAAATTACTCAATACATTCAGTGCTACATACGAAAATTATTTAATAAATACAACCCTTCTTTTGCTATAATTTTCACAACTTCGACATAAAATAGAATAACCTAATTTTTAAATTATTGAACAAAGAAGGTTCTAGGATATACACAAAAAAAGGCGATCTCAAATTTTACTATGATTAAATTGAAAGTTATTAAAATCACATAAAAAAAGACCTGTAACATAATGATCCCCTATAAAAATACCACAGCGCAGTACAATTGGGTGATTGACACCTTAGTTATTTTTTCGAATTAATTTTATGAGCTGGCAACAGGAAATTATCAAGTCAGAAGGTACCGTAGTCAAGTCACTAACTATTAGCTTCAAAGCAAAATGGTGAGAACAAGCGACAATGTAAGGTGGTATCTTTCCTATAAATACCTTGGAAAACATTTTAAACCATAGTTTTATCTGTATCAGAATAGTAAATAAGCTTTTTGCGTAAAAAGACACCACAATGTTGTTTATGTATGTAAAATAAAAGAAATGGTTTATAGTATCAATTCAAAAACCTGAATCAATTATCCCTTGTGAAAGAGTAAAGTTTAAATCTGTACGATATAAATTATTTTATTGATGAAGTAAACACTACTTAAAAGATAAATATAATATTTTTCATTTCATTAGCAAAACATCGAATTGAAAAGTACCAACGATTGCGGCGCTATCTGTTATCCAGTTACCCTTCGCTTCCCCGTTAAAATCATATCCAACAAACAGTTAAAATTAATCCGTATTTCCAGACGAATAAGGTGTTATTCGAATTATTTATGAAAGGTGTCAACTACCCAATTAAGTAGGTACTTACGTATTGCTCTTGCATTCTAAGAGGCATAATATCTCAAGACATATTAAATATTGAGATTCGTTTGAGTTTTAATCAGTTATAAAATCCATTATGGGTATATTACAAATTGTAATTGTAAAAAATATATTCTTTCCTGCTTTAGTTCGGAATGCGCAATACAAAATATCAACACAAATATAATGTGAAAAAAAATGTCAGCAGTGATTGTTAATGTTTCTTAGTTATTTTTTTTAAAAGGTCTAATATAACAGCAAACCCTCAAAAGGGTTATAAAAATAAATGATTTGAAAAACAAAAAGCATCCCTATTTTCTAAAATATTAAATTAAAATTGAGAACTCTCTCCATTCATCTATTCAAAAAAGTTACATTTTTAGTTTTAAATACCTACAAATTTAATATTTTAAAGCCTGCGGTTTCAACACAGCAGCCTTTGAAACATTAAACTGTAACTAATTAGCAGTCACAATACCAAAAAAAACTTTAAACACATTTTAAGTTCAAATAACAAATATGCGTCTTAGAATGCAAGGGTAATATCATAAATTCGTTGGTTTACGAACTCGTTGGTTTACGAACGGAGGCAGCACCCGCTGTCGCCCACCGACGTCGTCTTGCCGTTGATGGGTCCTAGGCTGCCGTCGTATTTAGGAAGCTCCTTGCATTTAGCTTGCTGAAAAATTAAGCAAAAACTTAAAAAAACACACTTAACAATAAAAATATCTTTATCTACATCTTTCTAAAATGGAACTAATAAACATTTTCAAACAATTCTTTACTAATTTTTCAAGTGGACAGTTAATAAAAAATACAATTCCTTGAATAAAAAAAGTTTGATCAGTCGCCTGGAAGTTTGTGTTAAAGTCCCACCTTAATCCACCTAAGGCAGTAGAAGAAAAAAAAAAGAACATTTTAATTGCTTAAAAAACTATTCCGAAACATAAACGGTTTATAAAATCATTATTCAGTCATTTCATTCAAAAACATGTATAAGAACATTTGAAGTAAGTATTTATAATCTTTAATAATTGTAAAACAATCATATCGGTATATCGCACCTATGTAATTTCACAAATCCTATGTATAAGTTCATGGCAGACTGACATTTGCAGTATCAGCAACAATAGTAGGCACTAACCTCCATAAGTTCGACGGCTATCTCCATGAACAGCCTTTCAACATTCTCTGCCTCCTTGGCCGAGGTCTCCAGGAAGTACATGCCGTGGCGCTGCGCAAAGTCCTCGCCGATGTGCCGAGGGATCTCACGATCTTCTCTGTCTGTTTTGTTACCTACCAATAAATATATTTTTTTAGGTCTAACTTTGAAATCGGCACAGTAGTTTTTGAATTTATTCATTACAAACATACACACACACAAAAATACAAATCTTTCCTCTTTATAATATTAGTGTAGAAAGAGAAAAGTATTTGTTTGTATAAATTTAATAGGCTCTGAAGGCAATGGAAGTATTTGTAATATAGTTTCACCAATAGAACATATACTACCATTGAATTGAATTTTTTCAAATTGTTAAAAACCCATATAAAAGCTTAGATTTTGTAACCCAAGGTGTGAATAAAACATTGCATTTGCTGCAGATACTATTGGCAATAGAGCGTGTAGTAGAACCTCAGTTTCATTTTTGCGCGACAATACTACTGACGCTTTAAGAAAATGATCGTTATGTCTAGTATGCTGCAGTTGTAATTTCCGGAGCGAGAATCTTACCTTGCCGTAACACAGTCTTGACTAGCACGGAAGGTAATGTAATACTTTATCTGGGTACCGACAAAAAGTAATTGTAACTAACATACGTTTTATTTTTACCTGCTCAATTATAATTTTAAACTTTAAACGACGATTGTAATAATATGCTGATTTAATTTAAAATTTCAATCGCGAAGATGTCTTTAAATTATCTAGTGTATGGAATCCAGTGGTTCGAATTTGCGGTAACCGAAGAAAACCAAAAAATACTGTGTCACGATCGGATACTGTAAGTGTTGTGTGTCGAGAACAAAAGTGTAAAAATAGTGAGTTGTCAAACAGTGGTACCAGTTTCGTGTGTAATAAAAGACTACGACGGAGGGTAGATCGATTTATCTGCTCTTAACAGCTACCCACCCGCAGATACAACAGTTCTCCCGTGATCATGGCGCTTGCAACAGTGCCGAAATATCGGAAACTCATAATAAATAAGGTACATGGTATAAACCCCGAATTAAATAACTCTAGTGATTGTAATAATATCTAAGTAACCTAAGTGTGTATCGTAAGCCTTTTGTTATAATTACATTTAAAGTTCTTTTTGTTGTCAGCTATCTGCTACAATTTGTAAGTTCTGAAAGGATCAATGTACCAACTCTTAATCTGACTAAATGATTTATTATTTATTTTATAGAAAACATAGATATCTACAAAACTGTCTGCAAAACTGAGTTTAACTTTACAGTTATGTCACAATAACTACTTTTTCATGTAAAAATTGAACAAGTAACATTTTGTTGTATTCCTATATCAACCTGTGCTAAGTCTAGTATAAAATAATGGGAATTCATTATTTTTGGTGAAAATTAGCTCAGAGATGGATTATAGACTGGAATATCACAGCTACTCTTATCCCTGGAAAAATGAACCTGTTCCAAGCGATAGCTTTGCGATAAAAGGCATGGCAATAAGTATTAAATTATAAAAGAAATTTAAAATACTCACCGACTAATATCCTAAGTACTTTATTATTGGCATACTCCTCGATCTCCCGTAACCAGTCAGGTAGGCAATCGAATGTGGGCTGGCAAGATATGTCGTAGACCAAAATGAGTGCATGTGCTGATCTGTAGTAGCTTTGCGTGATTGACCTGAACCGCTCCTGGCCAGCTGTGTCCCATATTTGTAGCTGTAACAATGTTTTGTTCATTACAGACTATCTTGACTTGCATAGATTGTATAGTAACGAAGAAAATGGGACCTATTTTTCCCTTTAAAACCATGTTTATCTTCTATCTGACTATCTCACTCACTTTTTTCTTTGGTGATTTTTAGCCTATATTTGGGATTGATAAGTCAACTGATCACCACTTGACCCCGCTACAAATTAGCACATTGAAACCTCTGCTCTAAGCATTTTGTTCATGGGTACATTAAATAATTAACTTCTAAAGATTGTCATCTAACACTATGTTAGTTACTACTGTGTGTTTAATTTGAGATACAGGTACTTTTTTTTTATTATACTAAATTGCTATAGTCCTTAAAATATAGCTTGATTAGAATGACAGGTGTCACTGAAAGAGACGACGTAACTTTATACCAACGTCATACAAGTGATATAAATTTGCACTCGAAAAATTATTGGTAACTGGCATGTTAAGAATATTTTTTTATATGTTGCTGTACATAATTAATCAATTTAATTAAATAAAATAGATATTAAAAGTTAAAAATATTAAAATAATCCAGTCACAAAAATTACACCTGACTCTAAAAGAAATGAAATGAAATATTTTTATTTGTCCTTGAAGAAGGTACATTTTAGTTGTTACATAGAGTTGCGAACCTCTTCCTCAGCAAACCAATGTTGCATACAAATATATTAAATTTAGCTACAGTACATGATTCTTTAATTAATTCAATCCTTTCTTAAAACACATGCATTATTTATATTAAATTTCAATTTAGATTCTTTATGTAAATCAATGTCAATCTTATAAAATCAATCAATTATACTTAATGTCAATATTAAAGAAAAACAAATGTCAAAGCTAGTGTTAAAAAAAAAAAAGAAAACAAATTCAAGCCTTACAAGGTACATGCATTATTATAACAATCGTGCTTTAAATATTCGTCTACAGTGTAAAAGACATGTGTAATTAGCCATTTAAACAAATGTGTTTGGAACCTTTTACCAGTCAGTTCTTTAATTGTTTCAGGCAATTTATTATAAATGACCATAAACATCCAGGCGACATTTTTTTTAAACGAGCACTTTTTGGGACAAATGCTGACACCAACCTATTTCCATTCCTTGTGTTTCGTGGATAAATATCACGTGCCTGTTTGAAGTAATGTAGATTTTGTTTTACAAACTTGGCTATTTCATATATGTACAGGCATGGGACCGGCAAGATGTTTAATGATTTAAACAGAGGGGTACACGGTTCGTCTGGTGGAGTACCGCAGATTGCTCTGATGCACTTTTTTTGTGCAAGAAATACCTTTTTGATGTCCGTGCTATTGCCCCATATGATGAGACCATATCGTAGGATTGACTCCACATAGGCGAAGTATGCCGTAAGAGCTGTATTTTGTGATGCAACTTTAGTTAGTTTATAAAGTGCGAATGAAAACCTATTTATTTTACTACATATTTTTATAATTTGTTGTTTCCAGTCTAAGTTATGGTCAATCTCTATACCTAAAAACTTAGTCGCATTTGTCTCTTTTATATGTTTTCCCTGATAAGACGTCTTTAGAAGGTTACATAATTTTACATAATCGCTAGTGATGACAACAAATGGACAAATCGAAATCGACAGACTAACAATATTTCAAAATCGAAGTAATGTAACATAAATGTTACAACAAATGATTTAATGAGCATTGGTTGATGCTAAGAACTTTAAATTGCAAATATTAATAGTGTACGAAAAATTTACAAATTTATTACATTCTATATGGCATAAAAAAATTCTAATTGATTTTCATGATTGTTCCAATGATTCTGATAATAATCACGATACTGACTTATTGTTAAATCTTAATGTATCTGATTTTCGTTTTATTTTATTCGCCATAACTATATTTTTTTTCGTTTGTTCAGTTGAGTCAGTCCCAGCACTAATCACCTCAGTTTGACAGGTGTCATTCTTATCAAGCTATATTTTATGGACTATAGTAGGGACTCACTTACTATTTTGACTAACAGAAAGTGCAGAGAATAGAGGTTTAGGGACTTGAACGGGAACAAATAAGTTTTTTTTGGAATTCGATGATTAAACTTCCTACTTTTGAAGTTAATTTAAAAACTATAAAACAACCAAAACTTTATGTTTACAACTATTCTAAAGAGTTGTAAATTACTTAAAAAAATAAATGTAAACACCTAGTATGTAGTTACTCATTATTTGTTACTGCTTTTCACAAAACCACTATCCAATTACAACTAGAATTAATGCGTTCAGTTGATTTATAGATAGACAAAAAATTGTGTGCATGTTTGCATTAAAAGTCAATAATTAAGTGATTAGGTATAATTACAACTGTAGATTTCAAAATCTAAACTGCTTCCATTTACAATCAATTGTCATGTCTAGTTAACCGCAATCGGATCCTGAATCCTGTGCGAAATCCGCAAAGAAACGTCATCCAGTAAACTATAGACCACTTAGAGACACAAAAAACTAATGATGCAATAACAATGCCAAAAATGTTCACAAGCACAGATTAAATTACCTTCACTTTCTCACCGTCCACTTCCACAGTCTTGATCATGAAATCCACACCTATTGTAGCACCTTGTCCAGGTGGGAAGAGTCCTTGAGTAAAACGACGCACCAAACATGTTTTGCCCACGCCCGCGTTACCTACCAAAACCACTTTGAAGAGAAACTTATAATCCTCCATCGCGAGTATCCAATCACATTTGTCAAAGACGCAAAAAATTCAAACGAAACAATAATTTATGTTTCCACACTCACGGTTACGCTTTATTGAATTGACAACTTGTTCGTTACATTACGATTAAGAGCTGATAAACTATCGGTGAGATTAATTAACAGTCAAACACACATTAGAGATAAGATACCAGGTGGTTAATATAATTAACAGATCGAGATAAAGCCTAAATTAACCGTAAAATTAAGGTAAAAGAGAAGATGGGAATATCGATGTCCAACTATTGTCCATACTCCATCGCACTGCACACTGACTGACAGAAGCATAACGTTTATAAGGGTTGATTAAAATTCTTAAACTTTCAAGTTATATTCTACCTATTCGTAAAACTTTTGATATAATTTTATCCAAAAGATTGATTAAAGAAGGTAAAAATAACATTGAATGTTATCTGAGTAACACGTTTGCTTTAATCTAAATTTTAACGGCCGCGGCATGGATAGGTACAAACCCGTAGAATTAGATTTGGTTCAAACCTCGTAAACATGATGGAAACGTCAAAAGTATGGATTGATTGACATTACAATGTAAGTAACAACAACAAATGGTGTAAAAGTAACGAAATATTGCGTACCCGTATGAACTCGTTATTATGACAAAAAGTACTCGTTACTTTCGTATCGTTACTTGTTACTTTTGATACCTTATTAATAACTCCGTACGGAACAACAAATCGAGTTGTATTCCGTGCGTTCACAGTATGCTACCACGGATTCGCATCAATCGTAATCGATACTATATAATATAATATTATAATTATAATACAGGGTGAAATTTTAACCACTTTCCAAACTTTAATATATCAATCTACGAGACAAAAAACAAATGACGTATTTTTTCATTTGGTATAGCCCAGTACAAAAATATCAAGTTAAAGCACTTAGACAATCTCCGTAAAAAATCTAAAATTTTTGATACGGCTGCCTAGCAACACTTTTTTTACACGATTCGCAGCTTATTCATTTATTATGATACTATTCATAAGTTTTTGATTTTCCCTTTATACCTTAACAGGCCTAGGACCGTAAAAATTTAAAACTATATTGCGAAAAATATTTTCGGGTGAAAGCTTGATTTACATTTTTTTACTTCATTAATGGGCTCTAAATACGATACTGAACGTATATAAAAATATTGGAAAGTGGTTAAAATTTCATCCTGTATAATATTATAAAGAGGAAAGATTTGTTTGTTTGTTTGTTTATTTGCAACGAATAGGCTCCGAAACTACTGGACCGATTTGAAAAATTCTTTCACCATAAGAATCCTGCTTTATCTGCGATGGACATAGGCTATATTACATTATCAAAAAAGTAAGGGATCCGTATGAAAACTTCGATTATGTAACCGAAGGTGTGAAAGGAAAATCATTAAATTTCGAACGCTGCGAAAACTATTGACAATAGAGCAAAATAATGTACTACAGCTTTGTAGAGGACATCATTATCTACAATAAAGTCCGCGATACTATATGTCTAACTATAACAGATACGCCACTATAACTCTTTTTTTATGTAAGATTAAGGACGGTACAAAGTAGGTTACATTATTCGTACCCTGGTATTAATCCTTATCCAAATAAACAACTTCATATTCAAGGTTATATCAATACCTGTAAATAACTGACCTGACCTGACTGACCTGAATTATTCAAATCAGACATACTATTCAAAAGATATCATAAGTTTAATATTTATCAAAATCATCAGTTGATTCTACTGCTCTTAGTGACTCTGGTTCGGTTTATCGGCCATAGATGGCGCTGTACCTTTTTAACTCGCGGTAATACTCGATTTTTCCCAAATAGCTAAATTGGTAAACCTGAAATGTAGGGTTGTCTAATATATAATCTGTGTAATATAACTGAAAATAATGCCAAGATGTTTCGAACTGGATAAACATGTTGTATTTAGATTTTAGTGGGAAATCCAAAATGTACGCGGACGAAGTCGCGGAGGACCGCTAGTATGTAGATAAAATTCTTCGAAATTATAGTATAATTAGCTGAGTAAGGTGAATAGGCTATTTGACTGGTTTTTGAAATCCATTTTATATTATTAAGTAGAGGTTCAAGAACCCAGTAAAAGTAGTTTCTTTAAATTCTGGTACATATTTGCTGAAAAATATCAAAATGAAAATTGAAAATTGAAATAGCGCGCCAAAACGCTATTTTGTCAATATGGTGCTGCAATGCGGTCGGTGACATCACCTGCCTTTCTTTTGATCTGTAGCACATAATCATCTACATACATTTGTTGCAAACAAATAACGATTTGCGATTGCATCTATATTTTAACAGTGACTTATGTAATAATGTTAATGTTTAACTTAAAAAAGATATATATGGCGAGTATGAATGGAAATGTTGGAAGGGGAAGGCCTCGACGAACTTATCTTGATCAAATCGGGGAAGTTCTAAAGAAAGGTCAGGTCAAGAGTACCCTAAACCGGCGAACGTGTATGAAAAGATTAATGAATGTGGATGAAGCGAAAGTAGTCTGTAAGGATCGTAGCAAGTGGAAAGATGTGGTCTCTGCCTACCCCTCCGGGAAAAAGGCGTGAGTGTATGTATGTATGTATGTACTTATGTAATAAAATGAGTTTCAAATGGTATGAAATTCCAAAATGTATAAATACTTCTACAAAAACTTCGCAAAACTATTTTGTAAGTGTTCTAAAGAAAGTCTAAGTGTGCCGAAAGTGTTTGCGTGTAACTATTTCGGAGGGATCTTAATAACATAGCGAATAGTACAAATGTTTTCTTCTGTGAGGATCATTTCGATGCAAGTAAACATAATATTTATAACTTTTAATAATTATCAGGAATGTAAATATTTTGTTATTGGTATATAATACTTATAACGTTTTTAACAGAATGCCTCTTGCAACTCACTTCCAATGTTTCCGATGTTTTCATAATATTTCAATAAACATTACACTTAAAGATCCCGAATAACTAGTTCGTATGTTACAGATTTTAAATGAATGGGCAGGTTACTGCTTTCTGCTTTACAAAATCGTTGTCCATGGTAAAAGTTGTTGAGAGAATTTGTAAAATATTGAAAATAAATCATACAAAAACAATGAATACTATTATTATAGGAAATTATTATCAAAAAATTTTGAAATGCTATTAAAACACATGTAGGCAAACGAAGTTTTCAAGCAGGTGACGTCATCATAAACCCGACCAATAAGGAGCGTTTCGTGTCACGTGACAAACGTTTAAATGAATGCATTTTTATTTATGGATTTATAAATAAATCGTTTATTATTTTCAACTTCTGATACTAAATAACCATTTTTAAACTCATAATATAAGCTGATAATAGTAATTCACACTTTATTTTTCGCATTGTCAAATAGCCTTAACCGAATAATTCACGCATTCATAAAACATACGATCCTGAACGTTATACCACGCTAACCACGCGCATCAATGGTACTTTCGTGACCTTAAAGTTGTTCCCAAAATACAGAAAATGCGAGTAACAAAACGAACGAAATGTATTTGTGAGTAACGTATCGTTACTCGGTAAAACATTGAGTACCCGTAAACCCGTTACTCAGCAGTAAGTACCGAATCCTGCGGTTAGTTACAGCTCTCTGCTGTTTAGTGTTTCGCTGTTTTTGCTTGTCAATAAGTGTTGTCAATTATTGTTTGTCAGTGTCACAGAGACAGAAATTGGTGATTTTCGCACAAGCTCAAGCAGATTTTGTGTTAAATTTTTAAGGCCAAGGAAAAAAAGTAAATCGCACCTAATTAATTGTTATTACAATATTTTTGTGTAATACAGTAAGAATAATTTGAGCAAATATGTCTAGCATTAATTATACAACGCGTACAGAAGGCCAAACCAGAATAAATACAATTATATGGACTGTGCCAAACTTTATAAATCTGCTGGAAAATAAAACTACTAGAGAGTTTCGTACAGAGAAATCAAAAGATGCCACAACTGATCTAATAGATGCAAGGTTTCAATTAAAGATGCAATTTCTCGGGCGTGACAATGACATAATTGAAATTTACTATTTGTCTCCTACACCCGTGTTCTTAAAGTCTGTGCTTACGATATGTTTGAAGAGGTTCGAAGAGCGTTCGATTGTCATTAAAGAGTACCATACGGTCCAAGCTAATAAATGGCAGTTCTTAGCGACGCTATTCAAGCGGGACATCGCAAGTTATGATGGTCGGGAAATATTTCTATTGAGCGACGGGAGTTTGCGTCTGAAGTTTCAATTTATGGTGACAAACGATATTAAAGTTGATAGGTCTAATGTTCCTGAGGTACAACTGAGCAATGACTTCGAAAATCTGCTTAATAACGGATTATTCTCTGATGTGGTTATGAAATCAGCTGAGGGTATTGAGTACAAAGTCCACAAAGCTGTTTTAGCTAGCAGAAGTGCTGTGCT
Organism: Anania crocealis; assembly: GCA_949315895.1. Lineage (NCBI taxonomy): Eukaryota > Metazoa > Arthropoda > Insecta > Lepidoptera > Crambidae > Anania > Anania crocealis. Next base: position 16,703,865 of record OX438867.1, on the reverse strand, counting down.
GAAAGCGCATTTTGAGCACAACACCACAGAGTGCTACACAAACATTGTGGAGTCTCCTCTGGAGTCAGAAGTGCTAAGGGAGGTGCTAACTTTTATTTACAGTGACAAAGCCCCGAGAGTTGATGAGATACCCGAAAAACTTTTAGCGGCAGCTGATTACTACCAACTGAGTCGTCTCAAGAGCTTATGTGAAGAGGCTCTGCACAAGAAACTTACTGTGGAAAATGCTATAGAGACTTTACAGTTAGCTGACTTGCACTCGGCAAAGACATTAAAACTGTTGACCCTGGAGTTCATTAAGGACGGTCAAGCAAAGCTGATAATAAAAACTGAAGGGTGGTCCAAGGTGAAGTCAGTGGAATTAATCAAAAGAATTTATGAATACATCATGGCTGACGATGTAGACGCAGATATCAAGTGATTAGGAATACAGTGTTATACTCTGACATAAGTCCTGTGGATCAAGGCAGTTCCTTAAGACTAGGGTGACACATTTTTTTATTGTTACACAACTCAATAATTGATTGTTGTGCTTAGGGGCACACCCTAATTTGAATTTTTAAAGCCATGAAAAATGATAAAAGTAACTATATTAATTATATTATATATCTGACAATGCAGAGCATTTTCAGAATGAATGAGGTTTTATTGTCGGATAAGGTTGGGTTGGTTCAAATTGAAAAGATTTTTATTTTATACCATGCTCATTAATTGGTTCAGATTTCACTTATTGAGTCATTCAAATTATAATAACTTGAGAATTATGAAATCTGTTCCTTTATATGCCACAGACTACCATAACAGATTTTCTATAGCAATTTTACAAATTGTTACAGTTCATACCAATAATTGAATTTATTGACATGTTAATTTTATATTAATTAAATTTATTTAACATTCCCTAATTTTTAGCATAATTTATATTGTTCTTGTTAAGTTTAATAAATACTTCTATTTTTAATTTTATATAGTATCATTAGTAATGACTGTATCATAGAACATAAATTAATGTTGTGCAAGTAATTAGCTATTAGTCATTGATAATAGGTGTTAAATATACTCTCACTTATACCTACTAGCAAGTATTTAGATCTCCTTTAATAGTCATAAGATAAATTTATAATAAAATGACATAGTATAAAAAATATATAATTTTATTTTGCATCATCCCCTTCACTGTCACTATCAGAGTCACTGTCATCACTCGAGTCACTATCACTTTCACCATAAGCAGTCATGTGGTGTCTGTTTGTGTTGACAAACAAATCATCATCATCATTATCACTGATTTTTTTAACTTTCTTTTCATCATCAAACTCTTTTGGCCACACTTTGTTTTCTTTGTAATATTTAATAGAGTCCTTGTTCATAATTTTCACAATTTCTGCCTTGACCTTGTCACCTTCTACAATTGGCTCAACAAGGATATAGTCACCTCGCTTCACCCATATGTTTTTCCGGAACTTTGTTGGCATTGACACTAAATACTCATCACCGCTAGGAGTAGTGACCTGAAAAGAAATTGTTTATCAATCCTTACAATTACTTTATGTTTTGGGCTGGTGGTGTTGTAGTATGGTAAAATAACAGAAACATGAAAAGTTACTATATGAAATCACAGTAGTTTTTAAACAAAATTTCTGGGTTAAATTGCGAACAGCATCAAATAACGCTAAGCGTTCATAAATAAGTTATCCTCAGTTATTAATATGAATGTAAAACTAATGTATCATTTAACTTGCCTCATGAAGATTGTTTCCTTTACTTTTTAAAACTTTTACGACACTTTGGTTATCTTTTGGCAACTCGTAGTCGTCCCATAGCGCCTCGTTCATTACATGTTTCCTTTTTGTTACTTTAGACATATTTTAACCAGCTGCATAAATGCACATGAATATCTATTAAAAACAAAAATGTGATTAAATATTGTAACCAAAAACACCACTCGTTCTTCAAACACACGAATTTGACATTAAATGACATGAGCTCGGAGCTGTCAATGTCAAACAGAAACAGATTTTTTAAATAAGAGTAATAAAGGCTTTGGAAAAATCCATAAGGTTCATACAATCTTTAGATAATAATATTATGTCAACATTGAAATACACATAGATTTAGGATACAAGGAAATACATAACATTATAATTATTATAAATATTTACCTAAACTACCCTATATCTAAATTTCATTTCAGGGCTGAACTGAAGCCCAAACACGGTACGGTATTGACCTGCGTTAGAGATGCGTCACGACTCACGTGTTGTTTGAAATCACGGAACATAAACAGGTAGAAGTGCGATATGGCAAATTCAATACCAGAACCGCTGTCGCCAAACTCACACATACAAACGGTAAATAATAAGTTGCACTACTAGTGAACAATGGTTTTGATTTGTCGCATATCTCCTACCCCAAATAAGCCTAAATTATACAAAGTACAAAAATAAAACATTCCTTCCTGCCCTATGATACAGTGCATTTTGCTATAGATAAAAGAAAGCATTTACGACGTTTCGTATTTCGAATACGCCATCTACGATTTACGAAGAAGTTCAGCTATTCCACAGCAGATGGCAGGCAGAAATAAGAAAATAACTTATAACTGTACTAATATCGAAATAAGGTTTATATTTCCTTAAAACATTATTTTTACCGCTACTCAGCCCGTGCGAGGACACATAGATTATCGATAGATGGGACTCGATGTTAGGTTTGTTATTAAAATGTTAAAGATTACAAAAGGGTATTGCTATTTATAATGTAAGGATAATCTACTTCAATAATTGAGTAAAACTTGTATTGTTATAAATATTGTAGTGAGGATGAAAAGTGACGAAGAAATACTGTAAGTAATAATGCGCATGATTATATGTATGTGTACTTTATTTGATATTTTAGCAACTTAATTGCACTTGTAATATCAGTATATATGTGTCTTTAATACGAGTTGAAAATAACAATAAATGTTATTCGCCAAGGATATAAGGAGTAAAACATTTTTTTAAATAATAGTGTTATAATTTTTGTAACACAAGTAGGTACCAATCTTTGTTACACGAGTTATTATTGACCTTAAAATATCATTTACTTATTAAAAAACTGGCGTTGGGAAAGCCTCTTTTTTTTAAATTTTAACAAGTAATTAAATGCTAAAACAACATTCTCATCGCACCAGACTGTCCACAAATTGCTTTCAAAAGATTATGAGTTATTTTGGACCTACGCAGCTACGGCCAGAAGTGATCCAGACAACCTCCACCACCATACCGTTGATCAGATCAAATCAAGGCCATAACGGGACTTCCAATAAAACTGATTTTTAGGGGAACGGAAGACAGGCAAGGATGGATAGACCTATCTAAGACCTAACAAACCTAACATAGACCTGACAAACTACTTCTAAGTTGGGAACGACCTTCAACAATGAAGAGAATGACTGTGTGATGATGATGATGTATGCGAAAATTTATTTATTTTTGTGAGAATTTTAATACATCAGCAGATATCGATAAGACATTAGACTACATCACTAAATAAGTAGCGGAGTATATTCCAGAATGAGAAGAGGAATGTGTTTAATCCAAAACAAGCTTTATTTTTGAAGCAGTATGTTTGATTTTGGTTTGAAAAGACATGGCCAAGTATTGTATGAACATGTGCCCCAGATTGTACAGCTATGAAATATGTATTTTCGTATAGTATTAACTTTCTACAATATAAATCTCAAATGTTATTTTCCTAAGCAGAGGAGGTAAAAAGTTAGAAAGATTTAAAAGAGTTCATTTTGTCACTACGGCGAAGCTACTTATAAGAATATTTAATGTGTTAATTTGTGTTGTTGTTTTCCTTAGGTATGTTTGACACACTTTAGATTAGTGGAGCACTCTACGACACGACACTGCAAAGTATAAACGTATAAATACTAATTAAACAAACGAAAACCGAGAGAAAACCGGCGCAAACGATTCACGATTGTTGGTTTTGTCGAGGATAAACGTCAAACGTCAGAGTGGTACGATTGTTTGACATGACTCTGGGATGTTGCCAGTATAATGATATAATATGGCAACATTAAACATTTATTGTGACGAAATCAAACAAATAAAATCCTTTTTCTACTGCTGCTACAGGAAAAATAAATAAATTGATAATTCTTTGCTATATTTATTAGAACTAATCATATTACTTTTGTTTGTGGACAATCTGGGGCACATATTGGCCATCTCTTTTATTATATTTTTATTAAATTGAAATTCAACAAGATTTATAACACCGCCATTGTATTAAACACCATCAATTAAAAGATTTTTTCTCGTACTACGATTTTTACACAGCAATATGGCACAATAAGGCATTAAACGTGATAACAATAAAACTTCTATTGTGTCTAGCTAGCATTGTGTCCCGGAATGTGCTAATAATATTATCGTGAGATAATTTTGATTATACTTTATTTGAATTTGATTAGACAACTTAATTGCAATTATAATATCGAACGCGAGGAGATGCGAGTTCGAGTCCCGCCTGAGACATAATTTTTCAAGTTTATATACTGATAATTATAATTTTAATTATCAAGGAAGCAGTTATTTAACGTTACATGCAAGTGAAGATGAATATCACCCAAAATAAAAACTATATTTTAATTAAGTTTTATTATTCACTTTACACTTATCAAGTACATCAAATATATTTAATGACTCTCCATCCCGTATCCCGTAGCCCTTATCCAACCCGTGTGGATTTGATGGCGTAGTGCAGCTCAGGGTGGCCTCCTTCCGCAGCACTTGATCAACTTCTACCGATGTGAAAAAAGCCACCGACAAAGGCAGGTCATTTATTCCCACTCTGCAAATGAAACGATGGGTATTCAAGAGATTTCTCTTCTATTTTAACCGGTTAAGAAACATTTTGAAGCAAAAAAATTGAAATAGTTTTACACGAACCTTTGTGAACAAAACGCTCTTGTGAGAAGGTTTGTGATTTGTAGAGCCAGAGCGGCCTCATATTTGTGTTCATCAGGAACTAAGTATCTTACTTCGTCGTGAAAGCTCAAGCAAAATCTGGAAATAGAAAATCGATCTAATAATCAGAGGTCAAAACAGCTCTACTGTAAATTTCTTTTGATTAGTCATCATTCTCATCATATCAGCCGAAAGACGCCCACTGCTGGGCATAGGCCTCCCCCAAGGATCTCCACAACGATCGGTCCTGTGCTGTCCGCATCCAGCGTCTTCCCGCGACCTTGACCAGATCGTCGGTCCACCTTGTAGGGGGCCTGCCCACGGCCTGTCGTCCGGTACGCGGTCGCCATTCGAGAACCTTTCCGCCCCAACGGCCATCGGTTCTCCGTGCTATGTGTCCCGCCCACTGCCACTTCAACGATACAATCCTTCGAGCGATGTCGGTTGTTTTAGTTCTCCTGCGGATCTCATCATTTCTGATTCGATCGAGTAGGGAAATACCAAGCATCGCTCTCTCCATTGCTAGGTGATCTTGAGCTTTCTTATGAGACCCATAGTAAACGACCCGTCTCACTCCCATAGGTCATTACTGGCAACACAAACTGGTCAAAGACTTTCGTCTTGAGCACTGAGGTATTTCGGACGCGAATATATGCCGGAGCTTCCCGAACGCTGCCCATCCGAGCTGGATTTGACGAGAGATCTCTTTCTCGAAGTTGGACTTACCTAACTGGACTATTTGTCCCAGGTAAACATAGTGGTCAACAACTTCGAGTGCAATGTTCCCAACGTTAACTGGAGCGGGCGCAACATGGGCATTTAACATGATTTTCGTCTTGTCCATGTTCATCCTAGGACCCACTCTTTGAGAAGCATTATCGAGATCTTCGAGCATAATTTTGATTAGTAGTGGTAGTTAATAGGTAGTAGAACACTAGGCATGAGTTCGATATATCAAAACGTAACTAATAACCGTTTTCGGCTAGATATCGTATCGTATCGATATCGCATAACTACATAACCGATATCACAATAACTAAACGCGCGTGTAAACTCGATACGAGAACCAGAACTAACGGGCAACTGAAAAACGAAAACCGAACAAAAACGATACGCACGCAACTAACTTAGGCAACGCATCATGCTATCATGATATTCGCTCCTTCTCTTTTCTATAAACGTACTTAAGGCGGTGTAAGAGAGATGAAGCGAATATTGCTACCGGCGCGGCAACGGGAACGCTCGGGTGATTTGGTTATTCAGTAGAATTTCGCTATTAGTTTATTAGCAATAAGGTTCAATTTGTATATTGCGTAATTTGTAGAAGCTGAGTCGTCGGCCGATGTCACATAGCGAAGCGAGTGACTTACAACGGAAAATGGCACTAAACAACATATGAATACGGTTTAATTTTAATTCAGGATATTCATAATATTTGTTACGACTGATATCGATATCAAAAAACTGTTTTTGATATCGATATCAAAACTAAATATCGGTTGCCTAACGGTTATCGTAAAATATCGAAAACGCCCATGTCTATAGAACACGTACATAAGTTATCTGCCTGTCTTTGCTTATTTACTGTTAAAACCGTAAGAATGAACCCCAAGGAGACTTTAAGACGGCACTTTGACGACATTTAAAAAGCTATAGATTGTAATCGAGATGGCATCACCCATCGCCTATCATTAGTTTTATGTTACCTGGCGCCGAGGCCAAGTGGACGTCCAATTTAGGTTCAAAATTATTTATTTCCCACAAGAATTAACATACAATTCACTTATGTGAGATACTTACAAAACACTTCAACAAACAATTATATGAGCGTACAACTACAAGCGCGTACAACTAGAGCGTACAATTTCGATTTTACACGGCCCAGTCGAGGCGTACCTAACACCATGTTTATTCTATGTTCCCGTCAACTACCGGCGACGGGACGCCTTCTTAGTGATGTTAGCGATAGGCGATTGTGAGTAAGAAGGAAATCTAATGAATCGACAATTGAACAATTGCGTGTTGGATTGACGATTCGATCGCCGTCGCCAAACAACATTCGAATGAAAATTTACTATCGATTAATAATAATTGTCGATTCGATTATTTTAACAATCGGTTAATTGTTTTTAGTATCAATCAACCATCGCATTGCGCGCGCCCGGACGAATGGGCGACAACATACAATTTGCGCGATGTTGCCGTACTTGTCGGTTGAAGTGTGGCAACGTCGCGTAAAGCCCGAGTATCTTTTGGATCACGAGTCGCGGGACAATTAATGCCCCCCAAAGAATAGTGGCGTGCATACCATACATGTCAATAAGCACTGCATATCCTGAATACGTCTTACTAAATAAAATACCCCTGCATTACTCCTATAGTTAAGTTGTTTTAAACTTAGGTACTGCATACGATATCCAGAATTGCTATGGGCCCCTCGTGAAAGTGATAACACTAAGCTATGGCCCAAAGCTTAGTTCTGCTAACTTACTTCATTCAGAGGGGGCCCTTAGTCTATGGGGCAATTATTACTACGAGTAAATACCTATTTAATTATTCAAACGTTGTGTTTATTATCTATCGGTGGATGAATATGCCGTTGTTACCTGGCCGCCGGGGCCAGGTGGGCCATGCTGGCCAGCATGAGGTGCAGGAAGTCGGCGGCGGCGCTCTGCACGGCCCAGTTGAGCCGAGTGCCGGCCCAGCGCCCGCGGGCGTGTTCCAAGGCCCGGGATAGACGCCCGCTGCAGAACGCCGTGCGGGGCGCTTCGGAGTCTAGGAAAACGTATTGAACAGGGTGTTAGATTAATGATATAACAAGCCGAAACTCACCTTCACCCTTATGTGAAGATTGTGGAGTTATAGATGATGTTGTTCACGTCTTGCAAGAGTGCACCCGGAACGCACAGCTCAGAGCGCAAGCGGCTCAGAATATTGAATATGCTGTCGGCTGGTGTACCAGTATTTTGGCTGCCCCCTTGTCGGAACAGGCCTGGGCGATTTATAAATTGTTGTTGTGTAATATACCTAGTATTGTATAAAATCAATTATTGTGTAAAGCGTAAACATTTATATTATTAGTATTGTGAACACTATGGAGCGACATTGACATTTTGATAAAGCTCTTTAAATATAGACAAAAAAAACAAGCCAAGACTAGTCTATGTTAACATATGTATATAAATAATTTGGTGATGTCAGGAATTAGATATCATTGATTTAAACTTCCATAAGCATGGTCACTATCACTAGAGTTAATTGATACGGGGTTTATACCATGTACCTTAGTTTTTATGAGTTTCCGATATTTTGGCACTGTCGCAAGCGCCATGATCACGGGAGAACTCATAAAAACTAAGGTACATTGTATAAACCCCGTATCAATTAACTCTAGATATCATTGTTTTTTTTTTATCATACACAAACTAAAATTCTAAAATCCCGCTTTGTATGAATACATTTTTTATAGGTACTGTTGCAAGCGCAATGAGCGTCAGTTCTCCCGTGAACATGGCGCTCGCAACAGTGCCGAAATATAGGTAACTTATAAAAACTAAGGTACTTGATATAAACCCCGTATCAATTAGCTCTAGTTTCATAGATGTTTTAAATATGTTTGTTTAGCAACACCGTGCCTAAGGTAACCAAATTTTTTTTTATGAGTTGTCTTTTATTTAATTTTTGATTGATCTAAGCGTCAAACTTACTTACATAATTGTACTTTATTTATTTGCGTCTTACCGGCAATGTCCTCCAGCTTGTTGAACATGTCTGATTCAGTGCCGCCGACCCACTTCGGCCTCTCGAACATCTCCTCGACCCGCTTACCGCTCAGCTTCGCCAGCCTCATAGCTTGGTACCCTGACATTTCCACTACCTGTTGTTATATATTTGTTGTTACTGAAATTATTTCTTTTTGCATTTCAACACATAAAACTTAACACTACACGGGATTTAATGCACTGCTGTCATCGACTATGATCCGTGCAATCGACTCAAAACGATGGGAAGTAAAATACATACTAATTTTCCTTTAAATAATTAAGCACCTGGATGACAGAGCTTTGCTAGGTATTTTTTTCGTAAATTGTGTTTTTTGGATATTATATTCAGACACGAATTACATACTTAAAAAAAGAACTATTAAGATTAAAAATAAACATCAATTTTTTTTAATATATTAATATACTAGCGATGATATTTGTTTTTAACTGCCTGTATATGCTTGTCAGAATTGAGGAAATCAGTAGTTTACTCCTCCTACTAAGATAACCGAAATCGATCGAAGTACGTAAGAACCGATGGCCGTTGGGACACCTAGATCAAAACAGCTATAACTCAAAGATATGCTACACTGAGGAGAAATTAATATTCATGTTAAGCCTTCAGATATTTAAAATGTTCCTAAATGATCGTATAGACTATGGAAATATATGACGTCGTCTTGTTGTTCGCTTATACTGTTATTTGGCAAATACATGAAACGAGAGTACTATCAGTATGTAAACTTAATAATTATGTCTCAAGCGGGACTCAAAGCATATTCTTATTATAGTAAGCTAGCGTAGTTTCACAAAATCCAGACTTTAAAACGCTGTTTTCCTAGTCTTAGATAGGTTTTAAAAACTCAAACACGCTGCCTCTAAGGACTACCAAGTCTTAATTGCAATTAAAACAGCAGTATTTAAACTTGAAAAATTAGTACTGTTTATGACGTGTCTAGAAAAATACAATTTTGAGTTACACTCGTTTGCATCTTGGTGTGCGATATCATCGATTGATGGTCATAAAAAGAGACCATGAAATCATAGCAAGAGACACCAACCTTAGTCTCTTCCTCATCCATAAACCCTTCGGTGTACTGTTTCTTCAGGGAGTAGACCCGGCGGCCTTTGGTCGTTGCAAACATTTTCGCAGCTTTACTCTTGGCTTCCGATATCGTCATCGTCGGGTTGAATTGCTTCAAAAGTCTCTCGGCGAAGTTCTGGCCGGCACCTAGATACATTTTGTATACTGTGTTAGGTAAGTGGTATTACGAGTTGAAATTAGTTTACTTTATTTTAACATACATGTTAATGGGGGCTATCGCTAGTGAATTTGCCACTAGAGGCGCTTCTGTCGCGTGAGGTCCAATAACATTCACTTTTCACTGGTTTTAGCGGGCTTCGTGACATAAATTATATTTTTTTAAATTTACCTGCTGGAAAGTGATCTTTGTAAAATCATCGCAAATATGGATTATTTGGCGATGAATGTGAACGCTTTGAAAGCGGAATTAAGAAAAAGCGCAAGAATTGGCGGCTTCAAAGAGCAACTATTTCAGAAGTTAGTTTGTTGATATGAAGATAGTTATTTATAAATATTAAACATTTTAGATCCAAGATTTAAAACTTTTTTTCGGCGCCGATCTTATAAAGTCGCCTTTGACAGCTATACCTCCGGACCTCAGTCAATAGTGGCGCCAAACTTACCGCTGCACTCACAGACGTTGTTTAGTCTTAATCGTCCATTAATGTAAGACGTCAAAGAATCAAAGAATGTCAACTTTATGGATGAAATTTTAAGGGCGACATTGACGTTTCAATTTAATAGACGATTAAGAATGAATAACGTCTCTGGGTGCGGCGCTTAAACTTGATATTATGTATATTAAATGTCATGTCTTATCGATTGTGTACTGTAATAGAATATAAGTTTAGTTTTTTACCCCACCAACAGATGTATGTTGACCCGCGGTTTGAATTAATTTTTACAAATCTCTAAGACTGATGACGCTCCATTGGTCTAGTAGATTATGGACAAGATCTCAGGGTCGTTGGTTCGATCCCCGGGCAACAAGAGTTTCTATTTTGTAAAATCTTGAACATTCCTCGAGTTTGTGATCACCAACCCGCAAGCAAGCGTGGTGATTAGCAATTATAGGCACAGCATCATTGCTCTAGTTAGTAGAATTCAATGACGGATAACTTTTTTCCTGCAGTGAGATAATTATAGGCTGTAGCTTACTTACCATATATCCTCGCATAGTTGATGACCTTAGCGTGATCCCTCGATATAGCAGCGGCCGTTGCCGTAAGCGAATGTAAGTCTGTCTTCCTTGCTTTGTCTCCCGCCAGCACGGCCCAGCCGAATGCGGTCCCGCCGCATAGCCCCGTTGTACTGTCGCCCAGTAAGGCTGCTATCCAGAGCTCCTGTTGGTTAAATATGAAGAACTACTTAGCAGTAATTTAAAAAATATACTGTTCTGTGTCTAGAGGAATACCATAAACAAGAAACAACTACTGCTACTCAATGGTTTGATCATATGGAATTTTTATTCTAGGATATGAAATTAAAATTTTCGCAAAATAATTGAATGAAGTACATTTTATAACATGAATGCATAGTCAATAATTTGAAACTCTAACTTTTATAAAATCTATCATAAATTATAGTCCTTAAAATGAAGCTTTATTAGAATGAGATTTCTCACTGAAAGAGACTAACGTTCTATAAGTGATACACAATATTTTTTCGTGTTGTCTCTAGCAAGTTAAGAACCTTATTTTTTATACATTGCTGCAATTATTCATCAAGATAATTTTATATAACTAGCTGTTGCCCGTCTTCGTCCGCGTCAATTTCTGTTATAACGATCGCGAGAATTTTTGCAACTTTGTACATGGATAGCCACTTGACATGGCAAACGTACATAGACTATGTTAAAAGCAAATTATCTTCTCTCATGGGCTCAATTAAAAACACTTTCAGAAATCTTCCGCGTCAAGTTCGCCTAACAGTTTATAATTCACTTGTCAAGTCACATCTCTTATACCTTGTTGAGGTATGGGGTACTGCGTGTAAAACCAAATTATAACAACTCCAAATAGCTCAAAATAAAATAGTATAAATGGTATTTCATTACCCATATTTAACACGCTCAGAACAACTTTACAATGACACCGGACTTATGAATATCACACAACTATTTCATTATTGTACTTGTATATTATCAGTATATAAACTTGAAAAAATTTTTTCAAGTTTATATACTTAAATTATAAGTGCAATTAAGTTGCTAAAATATCAAATAAAGTATATAAATAGCTGTTTCATCTTAACTGACTGTCAAACATCTGCAAAGATGTTTCTTTCGGGTGTTAAGGGTGCAAACTCCTAACATTTAATGAAACAACGCTGGCTCACAGCGAAAGAATATGCTTGAAAAATTCGCGCCGTGTCGCAGTGTCTCGGTGGCCTAATGGTATGGCGCCCGCCCGGCATGCGAGGAGATGCGGGTTCGAGTCCCGCCTGAGACAAAATTTTTCAAGTTTATATACTGATATTATAAGTGCAATTAAGTTGCTAAAATATCAAATAAAGTACTTGTATATTAGTTCACAAAATAAATAAAAATTTATTACGCACAAAAATCACATTTATTAAAAAGAAACACATACTTAAACACAGGACACGAAGACCCAGTTTTCTTGTTTTAGCGAAAGTACGCACTACTTATGGCAAAAAGACCATTTTCTTTAAGGGAGCACAGCTGTACAACAAACTCTCACCCAATATTAAAGCTGCCGACATCCTGGAAGCGTTTAAAGCAAGATTATGTGAACATGTTCTCTCCGACCATAATTTGCTACAGTGGTAACGACTTGTATTCTTTTGTCTATTTTTTATTTTTTTTTATTTTGTATCAATCCGTGATGGATGACTGTATTTATGATTTTTAGTTCTCAAGTAAGTGACATGTATGTCTTTTATGAGAATATTTTTCTTTAAACTAAACATTTTTCACTGATGCTTCGCTCCTATTGGTTGCAGCGTGATGTTATATAGTCTAAAGCCTTCGTCGATAAATGGACTATCCAATACAAAAATATTTTTTCAATTCGAACCAGTACTTCCTGAGATTAGCGCGTTCAAACAAACAAACAAACAAACTCTTTAGCTTTATAATATTAGTATAGATAAGCATTAAAAGTCAAAAACTTATAAAGACGTCTTTACAGGGTAACTTTTTTTTTCATAACTGCTAGAGGTGAGGTAATTCAGAATCGAAGTAACGTAACAATGTGCAAATTAATTAATAAGCATTGGTCAATGCTAAGAACTTTAAATTACAGTAATTATTTACAAAAAACAAAAAAAGTTAGCAAAAAAGTTCATATCTATTTGATTCCATACGCGTTGAAAAATTAATGGTTGATCATAATGATTAATTCCAGTGATTCTGATGATAATCACAAAAATGACTTAGGATGCACTCTGTAGAATCTTAATATGCCTTATTTTTGTTTAATTTTATTCGTCATAACTTTTTTTTTTTCGTATAATCAGACCACCCAGTCCCAGCACTAGCCTCCTCAGTTTGACAAGTGTCATTATAATCAAGCTATATTTTAAGGAATATAAATCGTTCATTTTTGAAGCTACGTTTCCGTGGTTACCCTCTGCTGTCACCTACCTGTGAGTCCACATCGGCCCCCACAAACTTGTGTCCCGGCGGCGCCTGCACCATGGCTCGTAGTTCTGATCCTATTCGTTCTTTGTGAGCGTTGCTCGCCGTCATCCAAGTCGGCTCGCTTGCCCTACAAACGAATATGGCCACTTGGATGCTCACTTTGACTCCATCCGCCAATTTCGTAAAAGTGCTTTTAATAATTAAATATATAAGCAATTTCTAATTTTATCTAGGTTATAGCTCAAATTTTCATTGTAAGTGTGATTCTAGTTTAAATCTGTTAATTTGCGTGTAGCTGTGTTGTGTCAACGCAAGCTGTGTTTATCTGTAAACCTGTAGTACAATTTATTCAAAACCTATAATATTATGTGCCGGTAGATAAGAAATATTGTAACCACAGTTGATAAACCAATAAAAAAACAAACAAAAAAAAATACACACCGTGCTTTATTTAGCCGACTTACAAATGAACACCAATTTATCTATGCCATATTAGCAGCGTTATATTTTCTATGCCATATTACACCGTGAATTTTAAACCACCTGACAAACGAAGCCCACGTTATGACACCACTATGTACAGACAACAGCACGTAAACCTATCACAAAACGTCAAATTTTCTCAATGGGGGGCTATCGCTAGTGAATTTGCCACTAGAGGCGCTTGTGTCGCGTGAGGTCCAATATCATTCACTTTTCACTGGTTTTAGCGGAATTTGTTGCATAAATTATAATTTCTTTAATTTACCTGCTGGAAAGTGATCTCCTTCGTACAATATCGCAAATATGGATTATTTGGCGATTAATGTGAACGCTTTAAAAGCGGAATTAAGAAAAAGCGCAAAAATAGGCGGCCTCAAGAGCAACTATTTCAGAAGTTAGTTTGTTGATATCAAGATAGTTATTTATAAATAATAAACTTTAATTAGATTCAAGATTTAACACGTCTTTGTTTCGGCGCCGATCGCCTTTGACAGCTATACCGGACCTCAGTCTACAGTGGCGCCAACTGGTGAGCAAAGAAACGGTAGTCCCCATTGATATTGATCTCTACTTGTTGTACTTAAAGTTGAAAATCAATTTAATGACCTTTAACTTTTTGGGTAGGTGAGACCTGCCGTTGTCTGTATAACATCTTGGCAGTGCTTTTTTTTTTTAAATGTCTCCTAGAAAAATTAAATATTGATTCGGCAATTCATTTTAACACGTTTGTTGCGGAATTTTCGTAAATAATTATCCTAAAACAAAGCGTGAGGGCCGCACTCTCTTCGCGCGTGTATACATGTCGTCCCAAACGGCGGGACAAATTTATAATACACTAGCGGTCCCCCGCGACTTCGTCCGCGTAAATTTTGGATTTCCCACTAAATACAACATGTTTATCCAGTAATCCAGTTCGAAACATCTAGGCATCATTTTCAATTATAATACACAGATTATATAATAGACAACCCTACATTTCAGGTCTACCAATTTAGCTATTTGAGAAAAATCGAGTTTTACCGCGAGTTAAAAAGGTACAGCGCCATCTATGGCCGATAAACCGAACCAGAGTCACTAAGAGCAGTAGAATCAATCAACTGATGATTTTGATAAATATTAAACTCATGATATATTTTGAATAGTATGTCCGGTTTGAATAATTCAAAAAGTTATTTACAGGTATTGATATAACCTTGAATATGAACCTTGTTTATTTGGATAAGGATTAATACCAACGTACGAATAATGTAACCTACTTTGTACCGTCCTTAATCTTACATAAAAAAATAGTTATAATGGCGTATCTGTTATAGTTAGACATATAGTATCGCGGACTTTATTGTAGATAATGATGTCCTCTACAAAGCTGTAGTACATTATTTTGCTCTTTTGTCAATAGTTTTCGCAATTTAATGATTTTCCTTTCACACCTTCGGTTACATAATCGAAATTTTCATACGGATCCCTTACTTTTTTGATAATGTAATATAGCCTATGTCCATCAAAGATAAAGCAGGATTCTTATGGTGAAAGAATTTTTCCAAATCGGTCCAGTAATTTCGGAGCCTATTCGATGCAAATAAACAAACAAACAAACAAATCTTTCCTCTTTATAATATTAAGTATATAAGTATAGAGTATAAAAAAACATGTGCGGTCGCACAAGGTCTGTGTTCGCGGCGCATAATTGTATGGAAATTCAACGAACACAGACAAAGTGTAAAGCAGCTAGCGTCAATTGATAAAACCACGCGTTAAACGCGTTTCAACTGCCATCGTGTTAAAACACGCTGTGACGCACATAGACGTATCTGTGTAAGGTTCGTTCATCCAGGAACCGGCCGAAGCAAAATAATACGTCCGTGCGCGTCACACCATGATTCAAAATGTATAGTTTTATATTTTTACATTTTTCTAAGACTATTTATTTAATAAAAATAAATAAAAAAACACTGCCAAGATGTTCTACGTAACGGTTACATAACGAGGGCTTTGTTTGTAAGGTGGTTAAAAATACAAGGTGTATAACAAGAACTAGACACATAATTACACCTAAATAAAACTAGAGTTATTTAATTCGGGATTTATACCATGTACCTTATTTATTATGAGTTTCCGATATTTAAGTCCTCGATGGGATAACGTTACTCCAAAGTATTTTTTGCGAATATCTCATGGAGATATTCGCATGCACAAATTCAAAATTTCATATATTAGGGGTATGAAATTGCCGTTTTGTATGGACAAAATCGAGAAAAGTAATTTTTCCATACTAACAATTATTTAGTTTTTTTAAAAACGCCTGAACCGTTTTCGATGCAATTAAAGGTGAAAGTTAGATGGTTATAAAGCTAGGCATTATAGTATTTAAATTTCTGAAAATCAAAGTATATAATACAAATATACTTAATTGAAGCAAGAAGGTCAGCTGACACATTGTAAGGGGTCTTTTCAACGACTTCCTTTGAAGTAATAGGCACTAGTATTGCATTTTTTTTTTAGTCAAAAGTTACTTTATTTAGTTTTTGATACAATACAAAAAGAATTACGCAATAGTATGACTATACTTAAGAGCTATAAACAAAATAAAAAGTGGGAAAATAATCGGCAATTTCATACTTTAACCCCTATTATATTGATAGGGGTTGCATGCACAAATTAAAAATTTCGTGCGCAATTACACGAGCGGACACTCTAATTATGTGTGTGGGTAAAGTCAAGAAATTAGATACTGTTCCGCTGGCGTAACGCACACCTCTGTGAGGCCTAGCGTGGTATGACTTTAATATTATTATTCAATCCACTGACCTTCTAGTAAGAGTCCCGCAAACGACCACTTGTGGAATGATAGCGCCGTACTTCCTCAAGCCTGACAGCTGCGGCGGCAGTAGCGCTTCCGGCAACCACACGACTTGCTGGCTCATTATCCGCTCTCTGTTGTTCCTCCAGTATGACATCATACGCCCGAATGTTAGCACCTAGACACTTGCAGATCAAATAACCTACACCGATCGATATACACCGTGCATTTTGAACCTCCTGACAAACGAAGCCTACATTATGTAACCTTTATGTATAACATTTTGGCAGAGTATTTTTTTTTAATATTTATTATCAAAATTTATCTTAGAAAAAACTAAAAAAAAAACTTCATTTTGAATCAGGCTGTGACGCGCACGGACGTATTATTTTTAATGAACGAACCTTACACAAATACGTCCGTGTGCGTCACATCGTGTTTCAAAATGAATAGCTGAACAATATTTTATATTTTTCTAACGGGTCATCCATTAATTACGTCACACGATTGACGTTATTTCTATGTCTGTCAACTTTATAACCCGGCCTAATTTTGTCGGTATGCAATAGTATAAATATTTATTCCATGTTGCACTAAAACTGTAAAAGGGGTGCATGTTTAGTTGGGACACAAGTACCGAGTCAAGATTTCAGGGTTGGGCACCAAACGCTTCGAATTTTGAACTTCGAACATTGCTCGGGTTTGTGAACACCAGAGATCAGCAGGCTTACTCTTGACAAGTTCGAGTTACGATCAAAATCGAATCGACGTCAAGAATCAGTGATTTGGTACTCTAAAAAGTGAACCTAAGGCTTTGACTCGATGGTGATTACGTTATCAACCGAAAATGTTCAACGGATCGCCATTTTAGATCGATCTTGACTTGATTTTGATTTCGATTCGATTGAGTTTGTTCAGATTTTGACTAGGTCGAATCGAGATGGAACTTAAATCAAATTCAACAGTAAGGGCCCAGATAATCAGATGCACATTTACCTAAAGTTAGTTTTTGGCTGGGCCATTGTGGAAGCGGCTTCCTAAAACATGTACGTTGATCCCGAACTCTTGGGATGTTTTCGATACAAAAGTGCATTCCTTAACAGTCAACACTACAACTTCAGGCAAATATGCATCCGAGTATCCAATCTCTAGTCATCACCAAACCGCATTTGGCTATCGAGGTCATTATGCATGTACCCATCATTGCTGTGGTAACTTGAATTTAATGATGGAGGCCTTTGCCCTGCAGTGGGATGATTATAGGCCGTTACTGCGCTATGTCCAGCAGCAAACTAATACTGCTGATGATAATGAGAATTTTTATCCATCAACTTAAAACTAATGGCTCTAATAAAGCTTTTAATGGGTACAATTTTGCTGTACATTTTTTTAGGCTAAAGTTACTAAATATGATGAAAACAACAAACCTTCTCAGCCTCGTTCCCTTGAGCTGTTAAAACGTTCTGACTGAACATATCTAGAAAGTCTTTCGCCAGGGGATTCCCCACTTTGTATTTGGGCCCATCTTTGTGTGGAAGTCGTAGGAAGTGACAGCACCCTGGAACCATTTCATGTTACTTAAATCTTTCATATCAGTATTTTTAAACGTTGTACAGACAACAGCACGTCAACCTACCACAAAACGTCACATTTTCTCGATTGATATTGACCTCTACTGGTTTGACTTAAAGTTCAAAATCAATTCAATAACCTTTAACTTTTTGGGTAGGTTGACTTGCCTTGTATGTACCATAGTACGAGCTCAATCCGGGATTTCTTTAGTTGAGAAACAAACGCTGAATTTATCACGTTTTTTTATATCAGTTCTATGATTTCAATATTTTTTTTTGTCATAGCGGCGATAGAACACTACAGTGCATTTCTTGGTGGTGGCAAATTTGTAGATAAAAAAAATATCGCTACAAACTCAAGATCTTAATTTTTATTTAAATTACATTCGTCAGTCTTATGCTTGTTTTAATTACACTAGCAAGTGTTATTGCTATTACCGTTAGAGAGGATAGCAGCACAATTTTAATACGGGCCGATACAAGTTGTAATACAAGGAATTCTACGCACTACGTCACACACTACGCTGCGCATGCACCGTTTGGCGGCAGTATCAGTAAAGGCGCTTATACACGTCCCAATATTATAACTAACCACTGCTTTAGGTCAAGAGTGAGCTAGTGCCGAGAAGAAGCAGCGCAAGGAACGCGGTAACTATTGTCAGCCTCTTTTATAATACTAGCTGTTGCCCGCGACTTCGTCTGCGTCAATTTCTGTTATTATGATCGCGATTATTTTTGCAACATTTTGCACTGATGCTTCGCTCCTATTGGTCGCAGCGTGATGTTATATAGCCTAAAGCCTTCCTCGATAAATGGACTATCCAACACAAAAAGAATTTTTCAATTCGAGCCAGTACTTCCTGAGATTAGCGCGTTCAAACAAACAAACAAACTCTTCAGCTTTATAATATTAGTATAGATAATATTTTTAAGACATATCTCACACATCACACACAGAGCCATCTAGTCCCAAATTAAGCTACTATTAAGTAGGTACCCTGTCGTATGGGGTACTAGACAACCTACAAACTTACTTATATACTTTTTTTTGTAAATATATACTTATAATACATAGAAAACACCCAGACCAGTACAAACAGACATGTTCATGAACAAAAATATTTGTACTGTGCGGGGATCGAGCCCACGACCCATGGCTCAGAAGCAGCGTTTACTATCAAATTCGTTGGTCGTCAAATTCCTCAGCCTCAGCCTCTTTATAAACAACAATGTTTACAAAACGATATAAACCAGTGCAAACTAGGACTTTCTAATGCCATATATACATATCTAATATATAAATATCTAATATATAAATTATATTCTAGTATAGTAATTATTTTTAAATTATCGCGTTGCATAATTAGTAACTTAGCACTTTTTTATATATATTACATAACATAACATAAGAGATTCGTAGTTTATTTAGATGCGAATGCAATTTTCCCTGAACGAATTGCAAACCTTTCGCAGTCTGAAACCTGAATACGCAAGTCAATCTTTATGTCTGGTATTAAAAATTGTGTACATCACTTTTCTCATGAAATAAATAAAGGTTTTTACGGAGGTATATCTATCTAATCGAAAAAAATAAAGTAAAGATTACCCTGCAGTTGAATGCCACACCACACGCCGAGACCGTGGTACTGATTAGCGGCAGCTTGTTCGTCGAATTTCTTGCGAGCGTAATACGCCCGTCTGCCTAGATCCTCCTACAAAAATATTTTATATTCAGAAAAAAAAACCTTATGGGATGTGAAGTGAAGCAATGTATGGTCCTTCGAGCCGGACATGGTAAAATTCAACATTAATTTTTGTTGGAAATATAATAATAAATAAATAAATGTGGACCACATCACATACATTGTTCTGATCCCAATTTGAATAACTATTTAAAGCATTCGTATTTTGGAAACCAGAAACAACGAAGGTACCACAAACATCCAGACCCGAGAAAATGTAGAAAAACACTTGTTTTTTCTACATTGACCCGTCCGGGAATCGAACCCGGGACCTCGGAGCAGGCGACACCTTGAAAACCGGTGTGCACGCAACTCCACCACGGAGGTCGTCGAAATATAGACAACAACATGTCACAGCCATAATCAAAAATGTTGACGACTTCCTGCTTTCCCCTCCAGGCGGCGCCACTTTCTTCGCAGTCGTTCTATTAGCGATTACAGTGCATTTTTTCTGTCTTATTTCTTTATATTTAAAAACCGAGTTGCTAAAGTTAAATAGCTTTTATTTATTTTATTTTCCCCCCACTTGTCCGTATTTTTTCAAAATGCTAAATCACATTACCGAGATAGAGATAAAATTGGTAGGCTTATCTTTAACTAGAGATCGATTGTAGAGACTGGCCGGAAAGGACAACTATCAAAAGACGGCCAGTACAGTCTCTTTCTCACTGGCCAAACTGCGATCGCAAACCAGCCTGCCAAGCTTGGCGATAATGGGACCTTCCCATGCCCATCTGTGGACTAATGTAAACTAATGATAGAACAAACTTACCTCAACAGTCTTCGGCAGCAAATGCACATTCGTTTCCATCTCACTCTCCTTACAGAACGCCATGGGACACGCTGCTAAAAGCTCTTCTAGAGGCAGACAGGGTTCTCCTTCTGTCTCCTCCTGCCTCCTACTGAATGGTACTAGGAAACCCCACCCCTCATCTTTGATGTAGTGGAGGGGATAGCCTTCCCAGGAAAGACGTAGAAGCTTTGGTGTAATCTGTATCAAGATGGTTTAATGTAAGAAAAAATAGCACATACAAAAGAGTAGAATAAATAGCAGACTTCATGATAAAAATATTGCTTGCTGTTCAACTTGGTAAATTAAAGACAGTTCCCACTTAAATTGATGCAACATAAAAATGTGTATATAATATTTTATTAAGTGTTTTGTGGTTACAATTTTATTTTACTTATTCACTCACTTATGTTGTAATAAATGTCATTTATCCAATCTTTTCTCAACTTTAAGTCAAACACATAAAGAAGAGTATCGATTGAAAAAAACTTGCTAATTGGTGGCAGCAATAAAAACAAATCTCAACCTACCTGCATACTTGTTGTAATATTGTTAGCCCCAGGAGCCCAATCCGGATCTTTGTCAGGTTTAGTGCAAAGCTTTCTGTACCACGCAGGATAACCGGGCAAGTAAGGCCTCCTCACTGGCAACGCCTTTGCCATTTCATACAAATAACTAAATTTTTTACTCAATTCGTCTATACTTTCTTTCGTTACTGGCTGTTGGTCTTTATTTTTAATAAACTCAATGTATTCTTCATTTAAAAGTTTAAAATCTTCCTCTTTACTTCCTACCGGACTTCTTTTTTCAAATTCTTCAACTGTTTCCACATCGAGTGTTGGCGTATCTTTTTTCTTTTTAGTTATTTTTTTTAATTTCAACTGTTGCGTCGACCAGTCTTGGTCCCACATCCAAAGGTCTTTTTTGTAGGAGTCGTTTTCCAACATACGGCATGCCTCATCAGCTTTCTGGGATAATAGTTGGCGGGACTCTAGTTTCAGATCTTCAAATACTGTTTCAGCGGCGTCTATATATTGGAGCCAATTGGAGTTCACTGGGAGATAAGCTGTGCCTGTAAAATAATCTTATATTTGTGATGCTTTTATTATTCTTATGCCTACAGAATGAAATTTTAACCACCTTCCAAATTTTAATACAAAAACCTACGAGACAAAAAACAAATGACGTTTTTTTTCTTTTGATATAGCCCAGTATAAAAATGTCACGATAAAGCACTTAGAAAATGTCCGCAAAAATCTAAAATATTTGATACGGCCTTCTAGCAACACTTTTTTTTGTTAAAAAAAGTCTTTCTAGAAGGCCGTATCAAGTATTTTAGGCATATTTCTTTTGTAAACATAAGTATTTAAAAGGAGCCGAGCATAGTGACTTATTTTCTTGCGTTGCTACTCAGCACAAGACCACAATAGTCTAAGCATGTATATATATATTACCTAGCTCCAGCATCCCTGCCAAAGTAACCGGATGAGGGAACCTCTCCAGAAACAGCGGTAACAATTCCTTCAGGATGTTGTGGGTTGCCACAACGTCACCAGCGCAGTACTTCATCAGATCCTGGAAGTTTTCGTGGACGTCATCCATGGTGCCCTCTACGAAGATGTCCCGGGTCTGTTTGTCGATTAATGTACCGCAATAAAGGTTGTGAACCTGTTGACAAATTGCAATCATATGACTACAAGAACCACGAAGCAACTGATCACCGTGCATTTTTTTAACCGCCTGACCAACGAGATCTAACCATTATGTACTGTGCGCTTAACAGCATGTTTCAAAATAAATAATCAATATTTTATATTTTTCTAAGATTATTTTGTTATATGAAAAAAAAAACTGCAAAGATGTCTTACATAATGGTAACATAACGTGAGCTTCATATGTTAGGCAGTTAAAAATGCACGGCGTATATAACTGATCGCAATCGTATTAGAATACAAGAATCCTGAAACAACTAACTCTTATTTCGGCTCTGTTGTAAGCGCCATGATCACGAAAGAACTGCAGATGTCAATACTGGTAGGTAGTTATACGGGTAGATAAAAGGAGTAATATATCCTATCCTACCCTCCACCGTACTGTAATATATCTTAATCTATGGGCCGTACGCAATCCTTCGTCTCTGCTTTTTTTCTATACAATATCAATAACGATACTTTTTTATTATACTAATATTGGTGAAAAACTACCAAATGCGTGGTATTCTGAGTAATAATGTACGCGTGTGAGTAAGTGCTTAGTAGGTGCTGCTATTAAAGGATCGCAAGATTGTTTATTGTAAGAGACAATGTATTTTAACCGGTATACAAATTAAAAGTAAGTATTTGAATTGAAATTATTTAGTGTCAAGCTGCTAAAAAGGATTCGCTTATTTTTTTCCTTTACCCACTTCGTAATCCTTGAAGGCTGAAGGATACGGAGAAAGAGTTAACGTACCTCACTAAGCTTATAGCGCAATGCTTTTTAGTGATCAGTTTCTGTCACGAATGTTAAGCAACGCTGGGAGCGGTCACTAGTTTGGATGGGTGACCGTTTGTGGCATCATATCTTGAGCGCTTCCGTGCATCTAAGGGCACGTTAAGCCGTCAGTCCCAGCTGGCGTGACGAGATAACAATAGTTATGGGGTCATACATAAATTACGTCACACGATTTTTGAGATTATTATTTTGCCCACTGCCACCATAAGTAAGACCCCCCTCCCCCTTAATGTGTGACGTAATTTGTGGACGACCCCTAATCCCTGTTAAGAAACATCCAACGGCGAGGTGATGTTGCCACAGCGTCGCCCTCGCCGTCCACCAACCCGCACTAGGCTAGCGTGGTGGAACTAAGGCCTTAACCCCTTTCCTTAAAAAGGTGTTGTTACTTTACTTTTTTTTTTACCTCACTAAGGTTGTTCAGCGAACTGATCTGCACCCAATCATCGTCACTAGGGTGCGGCTCTTTATTCTTAGCCTTCAGCACGGTGCGCTGGTAGCTGGTCACGCCGCTGACGCATGTGTGCATCGACATGGTGTCCATGAAACGAACTCCTGGAGAGAAAACCATATCATTTGAAAAGAGGCTGACAATAGTGACCGAGTTTCTTGCGCTGCATCTTCTCGGCACTAGCCCAGACTTGTCCCGAAGCAGTGGTAGGTTTAAGTATTGGGACGTGTAAAAGCGCCTCCTGGGGCCTATTTGCAGAAATAAAACTGATTTTAACTGATTTTAACATACAGAACACCATACCATGGGCAGGTCATTAATATTCATTGACCATGGGGTACGTAAGTTAACTATACACCGAACATTTTAACTACCTGACAAACAAAACCCGCGTTATGTAACCATTATGTACAACATCTTGGCAGTGTTAATTTTATTTCATCAATAAAATAAATCTTAGTTAAATATGAAATATTGATTCAGACTATTCATTTTAAAACACGCTGTAGAATTATTATCACCACTGCTGCGGCCGGGCCACGGGTGAATGAACCTTGAAACAGCTTCAACAATTCCTTAATAAGAAGACGTGAGTGATTATAGTATAGCACACTGAACTATATAAAAAGCGAATAAACATTTGGAACTGTAAAATTGCTATAACTTGTATTTTTTTCCATTGCTTTTTTTGAGGGATTTGTAAACTTACCTAGTTTACAATTGCATGAAAGTCTAGGTTACTTACGTATTTCAGTGACAAAAGTAATAGCGGTAAAGAAAGCGTTTAGTTATTATTTTTCATTCAATAGCAATATGTTTAAACAATTATTTATTTTGTTTATTTAAACTTTATTGCACAAACTAAGTACAAAAGGTGAACTTAATGTTATGTGGCAATTTCTGCAAGTCAATCATTGGGCTAAACATGAATGTTTAGTAGGCGGTGCAACATAAAAGCCTGACCCTCTCTAAAAATAAATCTATCAATTGAAATAAAAGAAAAATATATGGATTTAACTGGCGCTTATAAATATCTTTAATTCCAATGTAAAGTGTTCGCGTAAAGTCAAGAAAAGAATCTACTGATGCTGATAGCATCCTGTATGTTAATTTTTGATGTCAATTTCTGCTGTACCACAAAAACAGTTCAAATGTATACCTGTCCTCTGAAGCCAGTACTGCTCTTTGATCTTCGCTCTGTCATAAGACACATTGTGTCCGATGACAATTCTTGGTCTCTGCAAGTCACCACAGGGTTTCAAGCCATCTGTTTCCAAGGGTATCAGGTCATCGTAGTTGATATTGTCGAATTGTACGTGAGGATCCCCATTCGCTAATGGTCTACTAACCCAGCCATACCTACGAAATATTTTTGGGCATATAAACTTTGTTTTTAAAGGTTTTCTTAATAAAATTGAGTACTCAGAGTCGCCTGTTATTATCAATCATTCGTCGATGATTGAATGAATAAATGTGTTTTAAATAGGGTCAACAGTCTGTGTACAGTCAATATTACTAGTATAAATTAAAAGAAAGCCTTTTAAATTTTTACTAAGAAGGTTTTAGAAAAAATGATTTTTACTTTCGTGGAGTCAAATTAGAGTTAAATGAAACGGTGAGTTGACTTAGTTCTTACGTGATCATGGCGATTAGCTTGTTACAATGCCGAAACATCTGAAAATCATAAAAACCAAGGTATATGGTAAAATCCTCATATCAATTAACTTTTGATAAACACTCTAAAAAAAGTATTATTATTTTCATTAGCTTTAAACTGTTTATAAAAACTTCAACATAATCTATTTTAATCTATACTAATATTATAAAGCTGAAGAGTTTGTTTGTTTGTTTGTTGAACGCGCTAATCTCTGGAAGTACTGGTTCGATTTGAAAAATTCTTTTTGCGTTGGATAGTCCATTTATCGAGGAAGGCTTTAGGCTATATAACATCACGCTGCAACTAATAGGAGCGAAGCATCAGTGAAAAATGTTGCAAAAATACTCGCGATCATAATAATAGAATTTGACGCGTACGAAGTCGCGGGCAACAGCTAGTTATTTAATAAATGTATTGTAACAATAAGTGACTACATTGAATGCAATTATCTATCAAAGAATCCTTGACATGCACATACCAGCAATCATTGGAGACAGCACAAGCCAGCGTGGGTCTCTTTCCCGCACTCATCAGCACCTCCACATCAAATATCAATGCGTCATCTGGAGGACACGGAACAGGGTAAGCCTCATCGCCCACATATCTGCTCCAGCCAGCTGCCCTTGACCATTTCTATAAAACATCCACGGTAAATTATTATAATTATTTCTTATGTAATTATTCTACGAGGATGATCTAGTGTCAATTTTCCGGGCACAGGCCTCTGACGACTAGCATCTTGCGACAGAAACTGAGACCAATGTCGTCGTCGTCCGTCCGTAACGAACGTCCGTCTTAAGCACGACCCCCAATCCTTCCAATTGAGAAAAGATTGTTTCCTTATTCTGACCCTACAGGCGGAACACCGAACCACTAGGCCGACAGGCCGTCATGGTCGGTATTGGACCTCAGTATTGTGTTCAGAGAGACCCTGGTCTCAAAATAGAGACTTAAATAATATGTGGTAAGAAACTATCAGTATACTGCTTTCTTGTGCTTACTCAAACACTATACTATACATTGAAATGAAATGAGTTCATGATCATGGTTCTGCCTGTGACCATGACTACCAAATGAAACGCAAATTTAAAATCCGTAAATATATCTTTCATTTCAAACTAGCTGCAGTAATGAACAATGAATTATATACAAGATTACTAGAAAGTTTCATTAAAATCTGTTAAGTAGTTTATGCATTAAAGATAAAAAAACATCTATAATACACACTAGCCCGTAAGCCGCAAATGGACCTGGATCAGCCCGGACGGTAAAGTCAAAAACGAGATCGATTTTATCATGTCAACGAAGAAGCACATATTCGATGATGTCGCTGTGATCAACGCTGTTAAGACATGAAGCGATCACCGCATGGTCAGAGGCACATTGAATATCGACGTAAAGCTTGAAAGAGCGCGACTGATAAAATCCACGCTCCGACCAATACCGGCTCAAATTCAAAACCCCGAGTGCTTTCAGCTCGAGCTTCAAAACCGTTTCGAAGCCCTTGTGAACAGCATCGATGTGGACGATCTATACAACATGGTGGTGGATACTGTCCGTACGGTAGGGTCTAAGTACTTTAAAACCCGCCGTCCCAAATCAAAGAAACTCTCCAGTCAGACTCTCCTACTCATGGATCAGAGAAACGAAATGAGGCTACAGAACTCAGCGGATGCCCATCGCTATAGGCAACTCAATAGACAAATATCTAAGTCTTTGAAGAGCGACCTTCGTCAATTTAATACCCGTCGTATTAAAGAGGCCAGAGCGAAACAAAGGCTCCAAAGTGTTCGCCAGAGATCTGTATATTGGGCAAAGCCAATTGACGAGGCTGAAAACTGAGACAGGTAGCATCATATCGTCAACACCTGAAATCCTGAGGGAGATTGAGAGTTTCTATGGACAGTTATATTCCACGAAAACACCTGTTGAAAGCAAGGCTAAAGACCCTAGAGCCAAGCTTACCCGACACTATTCTGAAGATATCCCGGACGTCAGCCTGTGCGAGATTAGAATGGCTCTCAAGCAACTTAAAAACAACAAGGCGGCGGGTGATGACGGAATCACAACAGAGCTCCTTAGAGCGGGCGGTAAGCCGATACTTAAGGTCCTCCAGAAGCTCTTTAATTCTGTCATCCTCGAAGGCAAAACGCCAAAGGCATGGGGCAGAGGCGATGTGATGCTGTTTTTCGAGAAGGATGACAAAACTCTCTTGAAGAACTACAGACCCATCTCGCTTCTGAGCCATATCTATAAGTTGTTTTCGAGAGTCATTACGAATCGTCTCACTCGCAGGTTCGACGACTTCCAACCTCCCGAACAAGCCGGGTTCCGAAAAGGCTATAGTACCATTGACCACATTCATACGCTGCGGCAAGTTATACAGAAGAATGAAGAGTATAACTTGCCACTTTGCTTAGCGTTCGTGGACTATGAGAAAGCCTTTGATTCGATTGAGACCTGGGCAGTGCTGCAGTCTCTCCAAAGGTGCCAAATAGACTACAGGTACATCGAGGTGCTAAAGGACTTATACCAAAACGCCACCATGTCGGTCCGATTACAGAACCAGAGCTCTAATCCGATCCAACTACAGCGAGGCGTGAGACAGGGAGACGTTATTTCTCCCAAACTGTTCACAGCTGTGTTGGAGAATATTTTCAAGCTTCTGGACTGGAAAGGACGCGGCATCAACATCAATGGCGAATACCTAACACACCTGCGATTTGCCGATGATGTAGTTCTTATGGCTGAGACCTTGGAAGACCTGAACATTATGCTCGAAGATCTCGGTAATGCTTCTCAAAGAGTGGGTCTTAGGATGAACATGGACAAGACGAAAATCATGTTTAATGCCCATGTTGCACCCGCTCCAGTTAACGTTGGGAACATTGCACTCGAAGTTGTTGACCACTACACCACAAGTAAGTCCAACTTCGAGAAAGAGATCTCTCGTCAAATCCAGCACGGATGGGCAGCGTTCGGGAAGCTTCAGCATATATTCACGTCCGAAATACCTCAGTGTCTCAAAACGAAAGTCTTTGACCAGTGTGTGTTGCCAGTAATGACCTATGGGAGTGAGACGTGGTCGTTTACTATGGGTCTCATAAGAAGGCTCAGGATCACCCAGCGAGCAATGGAGAGAGCGATGCTTGGTATTTCCCTACTCGATCGAATCAGAAATGATGAGATCCGCAGAAGAACTAAAACAACCGACATCGCTCGAAGGATTGCATCGTTGAAGTGGCAGTGGGCGGGACACATAGCGCGGAGAACCGATGGCCGTTGGGGCGGAAAGGTTCTCGAATGGCGACCGCGTACCGGACGACGTTCCGTGGGCAGGCCCCCTACAAGGTGGACCGACGATCTGGTCAAGGTCGCGGGAAGCCGCTGGATGCGGACAGCACAGGACCGATCGTTGTGGAGATCCTTGGGGGAGGCCTATGCCCAGCAGTGGGCGTCGTTCGGCTGATATGATGATGATGATGATACACACTATCACATATATATTATTAGTAAGAATAACATTATGCATTAACAACATATTTTTTAACTCTTTAATCATATTAGATTGTTACATAAAAACAAAATTTGATATTTCTCTAACATACTACATAAAATTTTTATACCTTTGGCAGTGGAGGCAGCATGTTGATCGCTAGCATTTTAAGTAATTCCCGGTACGGAGCAGACTGTTGTTCTCCAATGTTATAGAAATGCTCCACAACATCCTTGCCTTCCAACTTGGGTAGTTGCATCTCCACATCAGGCGAGTGGCTGTGCTCCTTGTAGTCAATGCCATGTTTTAAAAGATTACTTTGGCAACTGAAAAATATATACATATATGACCAAATGTAACTAACTACCAGTTTCTCAAGTACAAAACAAGACCTAATGGGACCAACTTCTTAGCGATCCATGGATACACCGTGCAGGTGCCAGCTCCATTGTGTGACAGAAAGAGAAAGCTAAGCTAGAGAGCAACACAGAGTTTTTCTTTCAGAACACGATTATGATTAAATTTGATTTGACTTAATGTAGCAATATGTATATGTATTATTTAATAGCTTCTTGAATTGCAACTTTTAAGACAAAAATGGAAACTAACTGTCGAACATTGTCAGAAAGGTTTTTTGAATTATGTAATATCATGGTACCATACTTTTTCTGGAATTAAGTAAGGTTACTTTTATATTACGTGACATTCTTGCCTATAATCTATTTGCAGACCAAATTTCATCCAGATCGGTTTAGCCGTTCTGGTGTTATTACCTAACAGACATCATCCCCACCCTTTTGCATTAATAATTTAAGTAGATTATGCATTTTTTTAAGTTTATCTGATAATATAACACAACACAAGCCATGTAGCTTTATTACATTTGTATATTTATTAATTAAAATCTATTTCTTGGTTAATTTATTATGAATTATATAAAACAAAGTTCATATAAAAAGTTAGTTTTTATTGGTCTGGTCTATGTTTCAGGTTTTGGTCAGTGTTTCATTGATTTATATTACATTCTCAAAAGTGTACTCCCTTATAGAGATATCTTAGGAATAAACAAATTTCAATAAGGAAAGCTTTTCAGACTTAAAATAATTTAAATTTAATTAAATATTACTTTTCTATCGTCCGGGTGTCTATCGACGAACTGGAACATTTAAACAGCTGGTCGTATATGTTCTGAGATATCATCTGTATATTTACTTCGTTGACTCGAAATTCATTTGAAACTTTTTTAGTTGTAGAAACTTCAACATTTTTGAGGTTACACGGCTTTTTAGCTTTTTTGTTGCGAATAATACTGACTTTACTAGTTGGAAATATTTCAGAACAACAACGACATCCTTTCAAGGTAGCTTTTTGTAGGAAATTTCTTTTCTTAGCCAACATTCTTTAAAATAAATTAGACAATAGACCCTAGCAAAAACCGTAAACAAACAAACACCACAGCACCACAGACAGACAGACAGCTGACCGAGGTCCTGTCAAGTGCATTTTTTTTGTTATTTTGTCCCTTTCGGAATCAGCTAAGATCTGAAACTATGCTGCCATGTCTTAAGATGGAATTCTACATTTTCAATAAAAACATGCAATATTATAAATATTTAAACTAACCCTAAACTAACCTAACTCATTGAAATGTATGGGTGGTTTATCATTTTAATGATCACAGGAGTTTTACCCGAGAATGTGGATCCGAGCCAAATATGGGGGCCTTTCCTTGTTTCACACTTTTATTTAATTTATCCTACTCATTGACACATTATCATAACAATGCCACCACGTTATCACAATAAATAGGATAATTTCACAAAATAACGAAACAAAGTCCATCTTTCTCTTCTCATTTTCCGCGCAAAACTCCCTGTCAACTGCAGTAAATTTTATTTATTGTAGCTTTTTTTTAGGTTTTTAAACTTTTTTGATGCATTGTTGTTACGATTTTACTTACCTATTTACATTGTAAATCCCGATTCAGAACTGGCTTAAGATCTAAGACCATGCCGCCTTGTCTTTAGTGGGAACTCTACATTCATATAAAATACATAAAATATAATAAATACTTGCACTTAATAACTTAACTTTTTTTTTACGCAGGGAAAAAACGCATTACGCATAGGTACCTACTGTTTCAGATAATTATTATTATTAGTAGGTAATATAGTTATAATATCAGTATATAAACTTGAAAAATTATTATGTCTCAGGCGGGACTCGAACCCGCATCTCCTCGCATGCCGGGCACAAGCACGGCAGGCCGGAACAGAAAAAAGTTTTTTCTGTTCCGTGGCCGAAGCCAACTTGCAGAGGCCCGTTAAACAACATTTATCTTTACGATGTGATGTGACACCGACCGACGATTATTCCTGTACGCTCTATATAAATGCGTCCAAGGACAACCCCCGGTCAGTGCAGGACTATTGTAGAATATGGATACAAAGGATAATGGGCTATGGGTTTGGGTGCTAGTGGACTGGGTAACTGGGACTATGGAAGGACTATGGCCCCTGCCTGACCTATGTTACTGTAGCAGCATCGTGTAGACTCGATAAAACTCCAAATTGTTATACCGCTCTTTGTTTCCCACAGCAAAATATATTATATTTATGTCGTGCGAGCTACGCACAATAGTGTACTCTCTCGCTCGCACACGAAAGAGCGATACAACAATATATTGTATTCTCAAATAATCACACCATATTTTAATTCTATTTTCTATTTCACACCATATTTTAATGGGCTCCCGAAAACAGCTAGCACATAGTGACGTATACGACAAGGGGGCAACATAGCCCGAGGTGCTTGAGGAGTGGAGAGGTATTACATGGCTCTCAGGACAATCCCGGTAATCCGTTCAAGAGCATCTTAATGCAATACTTCCTTCCTCCGAGCATTTCTGCTCTAGCGACTCTCCACTCAAGCCGGCCAATGAAGGCAAGCAAGAGGTGGGAGATATGTTCCTCGTCAATGTTCACTCCGGCCGACCAATGAAGGCAAGCCAGAGGTGAGGAACAGGGATACTTCCGGGAGCAATCAGGTCTGTGGGGTCGCTACTGCCCAACAGCTCGCCACAAGCTGCCCTGCGGGTATACACGGTGCATTTTCAACCACCTGCAAAACGAAACCCAAGTTATGTAACCACTAGCTGTTGCCCGCGACTTCGTTCGCGTCAATTTCTATTATTATGATCGCGACTATTTTTGCCAAATTTTTCACTCATGCTTCGCTCCTATTGGTCGCAGCGTGATATTCTATAGCCTAAAGCCTTCCTCGATAAATGGACTATCCAACACAAAAATAATTTTTCAATTCGGACCAGTACTTCCTGAGATTAGCGCGTTCAAACAAACAAACAAACTCTTCAGCTTTATATATTAGTATAGAAGTATAGATTATGTATAACATCTTGGCAGTGTTATTTTTTTAACAATTTTTTTGACGTGACAACGTCTTAAATTAGGTTGCGGCTGGGAGTCACTTATGAAAAAGTGTAACGCTCGGTAACGTTACGATGAGTCACCGAACGAGAGAGAGGCCCGCCGAATGCCTTGCGTCTCTCTCCCACTCAACTATGATCGGTCTGCCGCGCGCGCAGCACTAGAGAATTAGGCGCATTGAATCGGACACATTACAGCAGAAACACTTCCTTTCATTTCATATTTCTCCTATCATCGTCCTATCCTCAACAAAATCACTCAAATAGGAATTAGTTAAGTTTAAGTTTACATGTACAATGTTTTAGTAAACAAAATATATTTCTATAGTTAAAATTTGTGCAATTCTTATTTTCATTCAATTCCTTGTTCCTATTGTGCAATTTAATTATATTCATATCAATAAATATTCTACCGAGAAAAAGACGTTGTCACGTAAAATCTTCGCCCGTAAAACCGACTTTACAGGCAACCATTTTTTATTATAATATTAAATATTGGTTCAAATATTTATTTTGAAACACGCTGTGACGCGCACAGGTGCAGCTGTGTAAGGTCCATTCAACCGAGACCCCGCCGCAGCAAAATGATACGTCTGTGCGTGTCACAGCGTGTTATAAAATTAAAAGTCTGAATCAGTTCATCAATTCATCAATTCAATATTTTTCAAAAACGACTTATTTCTAATCAAAAAATAAATAACACTGCCTTGATGTCATACATAATGGTCTAATAACGTGGGCTTAGTTTTCTAGGTGGTTCAAAAAGCGGTGTATAGTCCAATACTTACAATATATTAATCATGTAAGTGTTTTCCGCTTCTAAATTCGCGCCTCTCAGACTCACTGTTAGGGAAAGTCGCCCCCGCGTTCTTGTAACGTTGTGTTGTATTGTGTGCGCAATTTGTAAGCAAACGAAGTATAAAGTATTTGTTTATAAATTAATGATATTTAATAGGAATTCCAAAACAAATAACTCGTGATGGTAACATTTGAATGATTAAATCAGTAGGTAGGTAGGTATAGTCACAGATTACTAAAGTAACGGTTACTAAAAAGTACTTTAACTAGGTATATTTTTAGGGTTCGGTAGGTACCCAAAGGTTAAAAACGGGACCCTATCACTAAGACTTCGCTGTCTGTCCGTCTGTATGTCACCAGGCTATAGACTGTAACAACAAATACTAAAAACAAAATTAAATTAAATATTTAAGGGGTGCTTCCATACAAAAAACGCCCTTTTTTGTAATTTTTGTTCGATATCAATAAATGGCGACAGGTAGGCACTACATTAACTAAATTTATGTACCTACTGTTGTTTACCTAGTCAATGGTATCCATAGATAATACATGATGGTATCTACGGAACACTCGCAATCGGCCGGTTTTTTACTTACAGTTGTGGGTTTATGGTAACAAATAACATTCTAAAACAATCACCTACATAAACTGAAGCCTTATTCATAAGGTAGGTATACCTACTTAAGATTAAAAAAAATGACAGATAAATTTAAGGATTTACAGAACGCTAAGTATTTATAGTTAATTTAAATTTATAGAGGCTCCAATCCACACGCACTGTAATCTATGTATGTACGTTAGTAAGAGTAAAGTAAACATCCCACAGCAGGGCAAAGGCCTTCATCATTGAATTCAAGTCACCATAGCAATGACGGGTAAAGGCGTAATCACCACGCTTGCCAAATACGGGTTCATCATCATCATTATCAGCATATCGCAGTCTACAGCTGTACATGGGCCTCTCCAGTTGCTCCGTTGCACGCCACATTAGATCGATCCTCGGCTTCAAATGGTGATCACAATTCTGAGCTGTGTTTGAAATTTAGAAAATTTTGTTGCCCGACCCGGGGATCGAACCCAGGACCTCGAGATCTTAAGCCGTGTACGCAGGTACGAACAAATGTTTTGTTCGCACGTGTGTACCACTAGCTAGACTAACGAACAATAGAATCGCCGCCATGGCTATTGAGATAGAGTTCACGACTGTTCAAACTATGTTCGGGTTCGTGTTCGGATATGCCGTCCGTACGTACAAACCAAATGTCAGTAGGTATTCAATAAACCTAGGTCACAGATAATATTGTAGCAGCATCGTGTAGACTTGATAAAACTCCAAATAGTTATAACGCTCTTTGTTTCCCACAGCAAAATATATTATATTTACGTCGTGCGAGCTACGCACAATAGTGTACTCTCTCGCTCGCACACGAAAGAGCGATACAACAATATATCGTGTTCTCAAATAATCACACCATATTTTAATTCTATTACTATTGGCTAAGACTAGATATAAGCTTACTTAGTTTAGTCACTACTTAGTTGTAAATATTTTGTATATACTAGGCTAAGTTTCCATAATAAATCATTCCCTTCTGAACTGAACATTGGAGTATTATTATTATTAGCAAGAACCTAACTTACATACTGCTAAAGTGGTGACCTCCTCCGAACACAATTCAAGATGTCTACTGAAGAGAATCAGCAACCGCAAGCTCTACCAGCATCTCCAGAAGTCTCCGGCATAGCTCTGTCAATGCGTGTACCACCTTTTTGGCGCGATCGACCTAGGCTATGGTTCATCGCATTCGAAGCTGCAACCAACGACCTCAAGAAAAGTGAAGCCCAGCGCGCTCAGATGGTCATAGCCCAACTAGAAAAAGAAGATATCGAACAGATATGCGACCTTCTCTACGACCCGCCTACCGACCATCAGTACACCGTCCTCAAAGAACGACTGATCTCCGTTTATGAAGAGTCTGACGGCAAACAGCTTCAAAAGCTTCTTTCAGACATGGAACTCGGTGACCAGAAGCCCAGCCAGCTACTACGTCGCATGCGAACGCTTGCCCGTAACAAACTACCTGACAATACACTCCGATTGATGTGGATGAATTTACTTCCTCCTCACGTGCGCTCCGTACTCGTCGTCAGCGATACGATTCGAAAAGAAACAGCACTCGACGAACTTGCTAAACTCGCCGACAAGATGTTAGAACAACAATACCAAATATCAGCCGTTTCTACCACCTCAACATCGTCACAACAGCAAGACCAACCGAACGACTTAAAAGACTTAATCGAAGAAGTACGAAAACTAAATTTGGAAGTCAGCGAGCTCAAGCAACACCAAAATCAAAATTCAGCACCCCAGCGAGCATGTTATCACTATCCGCGGCAACAATCTCGCGCTCGAACGCACAAGCACATGTCGCCGTCCCGCTCGCACTACGGGAACTCCCGATCTCGCTCTTCCACTCCGTCGCCGTATTGCTTTTATCATCGTCGCTTCGGGAAAAATGCAAGACGTTGTACATCACCATGCAGTTTCATCGATGATAACAAGACGGAAAACTAAATCAAACGTTGGCTGAGGCGGATGCCAACGTTGGGAGCAAGTCTTACCGCCTATTTGTCACAGACAAAAATACAAGATTGGCGTTTTTGGTTGACACCGGTGCGAACATCTCGGTTATACCAAAAAGTAAAGGCGCGTATCAGAAACCACTACCGTTCAATCTGTACGCCGCAAACAACACTATTATTCCGACTTATGGCGAGAAGACACTCGAACTAGATCTCAACCTCAGAAGACCGTACAAATGGACTTTCATAGTAGCCGCCGTAAGCAAACCAATAATTGGTGCCGATTTTCTCAAACATCACAATTTATTGGTCGATTTGAAGAATCAACGTCTCATCGACGACACTACGAAGCTCGGTACCAACGCAACGGGACGCTACACCACCATGCCAACAGTCCGAAGCATTGACGTACGACAGTCTTACCACGACATACTTTCTGAATATCCGGGTATAACACGCCTCTCATCGATGAAACTCAACCCCAATCACAACGTTGAACATTTCATCGAAACAACCGGCCCACCGCTACACTGTCGTGCCCGCCCGATACCGCCACATCGCTACAACCTTGTGAAGAAAGAATTCGAAAATATGATTAACCAAGGCCTCTGTAGACCTAGCAAGAGTCCTTGGTCAAGTCCACTACACATTGTGCCCAAGAAGAACGGCGATCTACGTGTCTGCGGTGACTACAGACGACTCAACAATATCACGAAACCCGACCGCTACCCGATACCAAGAGTCAAGGACTTTACATATCAACTATCTGGCAAGCAGGTGTTCTCAACCATCGACCTGAACAGAGCTTACCAACAGGTGCCTGTTCACGAAAACGACATAGAGAAAACTGCCATCATAACACCGTTCGGCTTATTCGAATTCCCTCGAATCTGCCCAGGACTCAAGAATGCAGGTCAAACATTTCAACGCTTTATTCATGAAGTACTTCGTGACCTCGATTTCGTCTATCCTTTCGTCGACGATCTACTCCTAGGCTCGAATAGCCTACTCGAGCACCGACAACACCTACGCATCGTATTACAACGACTAGAAGAATACGGCATTACTATTAACCCGGCAAAATGCGTTTTCGGTCAGCCGCAAGTAACTTTCCTCGGCTACACAGTCAGTAAAGAAGGCATCAAACCACCGCAAGACAAAGTAAAAATCATCACTGAATACCCGAAACCGAAAAACATAGAACAACTTCGACGTTTTCTCGGTATGATCAATTATTACCGAGAAAACATTCCGAACGCAGCAAGTATTCAGGCGCCACTTCACTTGTACCTTCATAAAACTAAGAAAAATGACAAGACTGAAATTCAATGGAACGAAAATTCATCTCAAGCTTTCGAAGATTGCATAAAATGCATTAAAGACGCAACCTATCTCGCTCACCCACATGCCTCGGTCCCACTCGCACTAATGTGCGACGGATCGAACACAGCCGCGGGAGCCGTTCTTCAACAGCTTGTCAACGAGAAATGGCAACCTCTCGGATACTTTTCGAAGAAGTTTACAACCGCACAACAAAAGTATTCGACATTCGACAGAGAGCTACAAGCAATCTACTTAGCAATCAAACACTTCAGAAAAATAATCGAAGGCAGAGAAACAATTATTTTCACGGACCACAAACCGTTAATATTTGCGTTGCAAAAGATTTCGTCTGATAACGAAACTCCACGTCGTACAAGACAATTGTTATTTATCAGCGAGTTTACATGTGACATTCGACACATCAGCGGCCAACATAACGTCGTAGCAGATGCACTATCGCGTCTCGACGCCATCACCTGTCCCACCACGATCGACTACGACGCACTCGCTCAAGCACAAGAAAAAGATGAATACATAAAGGAACTATTAAATCGACCGAATATTCGTCTTATCAAAATATCGCTGCCTACTACTACGAAACCTCTATATTGCGAAACGTCATCACAAACCGCTCGTCCGTACCTCACCGAAGAATTTCGTCAAACCGCATTTCATGCGATTCACGACCTTAGCCACCCTGGTATAAGAACTACACGAAAACTCATACAGAAGAGATACTTTTGGCCTTCTATGAACACCGACGTCAAGAAATGGGTGCAAACATGTACAGGATGTCAACGCGCGAAAATTCAACGCCACACTACAAGCCCACTCGCATCGTTTCCTTCATCACAACGTTTCGAGCACGTCCACGTCGACATCGTAGGCCCACTACAAACATCACCGCAGGGCCACAGATATCTTATAACAATGATCGACCGTGCTACGCGTTGGCCCGAAGCTCACCCTGTATGCGAAGTTACAGCCGAAATAGTCGCCAAAACTATCTACGAACAATGAATATCAAGATTCGGTTGCCCAGCACAGATAACGACAGACCAAGGTCGACAATTTGAAAGTCATCTGTTTGTCGCCCTTACAAAGCTATTGGGTATTAAGAAAATTCACACCACTGCGTACCATCCCCAAAGCAATAGAATTGTTGAACGCTGGCATCGCTGTATGAAAACCGCACTGCGAGCATGCCTTAACAACAACAGCTGGATCGACGAATTACCAACCATCTTACTGGGACTACGTGCAGCAGTTAAGACCGACGTCGGAGTGAGCGCCTCAGAGCTCACATACGGGCATACCCTACGACTGCCCGGCGATTTTTTCTTTCCTTCAAGTTCAAATGACGTCATGGGTTACAGTTACGTAGAAAAACTCCGAAGCATCATAAACAAACTACGACCAATGCCAACTCACTCACACGGAAACTCACGCACGTTATTTATTCATCCAGACCTGCAGTCGTGTGAACAAGTCTTTGTACGAGTTGACGCCGTAAAGAAGCCACTGCAACCACCCCTTGCAACAACCAGCCCTTGTTATGGGTGTCCCACAGGGATCAGTATTAGGACCCCTGCTATTTTTAGTTTATATAAATGACCTTCCCTGTTACTTACATAATCTTTGTGAGATGGTATTGTTTGCAGATGATACATCCATGATTTTTAAAACCAAGAGGGGCAAATCTTCATTTGACGATGTTAACAATACCCTCTCTAAATTATTGCATTGGTTTACAACAAATAATCTCTTACTGAATGCAAATAAAACAAAATGTGTTAAATTTACGATGCCAAACGTAAGGTTAGCTGCCCCTAATATAATTGTTAAAGATGAACCACTAAACTCTGTAGATTTTACTACCTTTTTGGGTATAACTGTAGACTCTCATTTGCAATGGGGTGCTCATATTAGGGGGCTGTCTGGAAGACTTAGTTCTGCTGCTTATGCTGTGAGAAAGATAAGGCAGTTGACTGATGTTGGAACGGCAAGATTAGTATATTTTAGCTACTTTCATAGCATAATGTCATACGGAATTCTGTTGTGGGGCTCAGCGGCAGATATTGAGTCAATTTTTATATTACAAAAACGTGCTGTACGGGCTATTTACGGCCTTCGACCCCGTGACTCGCTGAAAGAGCTCTTCAAAGAGATTAATATACTTACAGTGTCTTCTCAATACATTCTCGAGAATATTGTTTACGTTCGTAAGAACATACATTTATTTCTTAAGAAAAGTAACGTACACAATTTCAATACTAGAAATAAAGATAAACTTGCCGTTCCAGGCTTCAGACTGCGAAAAGTAGGAAAATCGTTTATGGGAAATTGTATCCGTATTTTCAACAAATTACCAAAGGATATTGCTGAACTCCCTGTACATAAACTTAAATCGTATGTTAAAGTAATTTTAATGAAAAAGGGCTATTACACTGTTAATGATTATTTAAATGATAGAAATGTATGGCATTAAGTTGTCCCAGCTCGTACTTGCTTAAACCTTGTAAAAATTACCTTACATTGTAAAAATTTATTTAAAAAGAGGCTGACAATAGTGACCGAGTTTCTTGCGCTGCTTCTTCTCGGCACTAGCCCAGACTTGTCCCGAAGCAGTGGTAGGTTTAAATATTGGGACGTGTAAAAGCGCCTCCTGGGGCCTATTTGCAGAAATAAAACTGATTTTAACTGATTTTGATTTTAACCCTACGACGGCCCCTACACAGTACTACGAAGAGGCGAGAAAACATTCACGCTACGACTACCTGGAAGAGAAGCGACTGTATCCATAGACCGACTGAAGCCGGCCTTCTCAATAAACATCGCCGACGCAGCCACCGCCCCCGCTGCCGCCGCTCCTGCTGGCGGTGCGGCCTCCCATGCTGTTGCTGAGCCCGCTCTGACTAGCGCCGCTCGCGCCCCTGCTTCGGCTAGCGTCGCACCCGACCCAGTTGCGGCCGCCGCCACAACCCCCTCTACTGCCACTGTCACCAAGGACTTTCGCAGTGCAATGAAGACGACACGTTCTGGCCGATGTGTTAAGCTGCCGGTACGCTTCGCTAGAGGGGGAGTACTGTAGCAGCATCGTGTAGACTTGATAAAACTCCAAATAGTTATAACGCTCTTTGTTTCCCACAGCAAAATATATTATATTTACGTCGTGCGAGCTACGCACAATAGTGTACTCTCTCGCTCGCACACGAAAGAGCGATACAACAATATATCGTGTTCTCAAATAATCACACCATATTTTAATTCTATTACTATTGGCTAAGACTAGATATAAGCTTACTTAGTTTAGTCACTACTTAGTTGTAAATATTTTGTATATACTAGGCTAAGTTTCCATAATAAATCATTCCCTTCTGAACTGAACATTGGAGTATTATTATTATTAGCAAGAACCTAACTTACATACTGCTAAAATATAATACTACCCTAGGTACACTAGTTCTGTAAGTAAAGCGCGTAATATTACAATCCTCATTTTTTATTTTTTACAATCAATGATATTACAAAGAATATCATTGTTTACAAGTATAAACCAATCGCGACATCACTGTATCACTTTAAAATCGGCTTACACTAATGACACAATTAACATGTTTCTTTCCATTCGTATACTTATATTAACGACATCCGCAATTTGTTATTACTCGTTTATTTCAAATTATACCTAAACGACACATCGTTTAGGTAACAAGGAATTTGTTATGTAAAACTTCCTTGTTAGGTATAATTTAAAGACGAATCTGCAATAAGTAGCCTTTTCGTGTGGTGGGATCTACCTCCTAGTGGTCCACCCTGGGCAACGGCATCTTAGGTTTTCTAACCAATGATGACGGCTAACAGATCCCTCAGCGGTGGTAGGCTTCGTAAGAGGCCGCCTGGGTGCTACCACCCTCCTGCCGGAGTCCAGCGCCAAACAGTTTTTCTGTGTTCCGCTGGTGTGTAGGAGAACCAGTGCCTCTGGGTAAGCTCGCTCCATCTTAGGCTTCTTCTTAACCGTATAGTTAAGTATGTAAGCAAGAGCAAGCCCATTATTTATAAATAAATAAAATAAAAAAGCCTGCTCTGAGGTCACAGGTTCGATTTTCAGACGGTTCAATGTAGAATAAAAGTATTTTGTCCGTCCCGGCGTTGCACGGGTTTTCCAATAAAAATAATGCAAGCAAATAGTCTGTATTATGATAATGTTTACCCTTAACCCACTTTTCATGTGGATATCTATTTAACAGTTCTGTTTTCCATACAAATATTCTCCTGCCTGACCATTACCACAGATAAGATAATACCATACAAACATAACAAAAAGGAATCATGCAATGCAATCGATCGGAAGTTATGCGCATGTTAAGGTACCTATGTACAAATATTTCTGTGTATCATTTTTATATTTTAACGCATAAGAGAGTATAGTCCCTTTTTTATATGACTAATTAGCTTTCGGGAACTGAGCGGATAACAATAAAAAAAAATTGTCTGAATAAAAGATATATCTACTTACTTTCCTTGAAATTTTAATAAATAAATTATTACATGCATTACATTTTGGTGTACCTACCGTTTAGAATTCGTAATTATGCGAAAGCTTCTAAAGAAACATTACTCTTATTTAGAAACTAGTTTCTAACCTTGGTTTCGAATGTGTCCGAAGGGAAAATAAATGGTGATGTCAAACTTTACGCATTTCGGATCATGGTCAAGAGTAAACAAGAAGAAAGAAATAAATAAATTAGAGTACTCGGTACCTACCTACTAAAGAGGACAATAGAGGGTAAAATTAAAGTTTTTTTACAATTTTATAAATTAATTTGTCAACATTATCCATTAGTTACCTATTTAAGGCATTAAACTTATAATTTTTAATATACAAACAAATATTACGTCATAGTGCGAAGTGCGAGGTTTAATGACCTAGGTAGAGTTTAGTTTGTCCTTAATTGATAGTCTCCATTCTGGGTGATGTACCGCACCCAAGGTAGGGCTAGATAACCGCTTTTTTCTATTATTTTAAGATACCTGACTTGCATGCCAGATGTGGTGAAATAGGGAATTTCAAACTTCACTTGTATAGGTGGTCGGCCATCCAGCTCCTCACTTTGTACTGAAGGCAAGCCAAAATGAGCTCTCATCATGTACTCCTTGCCTCCTGGAAATGCTTTGATAAACCAAGTAATTGCATTATGTTCTGGAGTGTATTTAACTCTTCCAATATTGGTTTTGAACCTTGGCGAGTCTGCATCGGCTGGCACAGGAATGATAATCTCAACATTATTGGCCGTCGAACGCTTTTTAAATTGAGACTTTGCCCTAATTATATACTCAACTCTTGAGTGCGCATGACGCTCAATAACAGATTCGATCCAAAACAAAGGTCTTATATGTGAGTTTATCCTGTACGACATTAATTCAAAGTCACCATCGGGTGGAATGAATGAAATGGTCCGATCATTTGCATAGTGTGACAGTCTGACACACTGGTGAAACTTAACATCTTCAAGTTCAACTGATTTAGCTTGATTCCTTCTGTTCTCATAAAGGACTTTATCATTCAAACCAAGTCGGAGTTCCGGCATTCCGGTCAGATACACCCTCATTTTTATTGCACCGACGATATCACTTTTTAAGACGGTGCCATGGGAATTCGCCAATAAATTAACAGATTCGACTACATCTAGAAACACTTCATTTTTCCTGTATCTTATACCCTCGGAGCGCCATGACACGGCGTTTGTAACTGCCATCGGTATCTTGCGTTGCACCTCCAATCTGTGACCTTCTTGAGTGATGTACTCCTGGAGAATCGTACTGTCAGTAGTTTGTGGATAACCGAAGTCTATCAGCTCGTCCAATAGCTCGTAGACCACGACAAAGTTGTCGCGGATACTTTCCTCTTCGAGTTCTTGGAAGTATTCGGACAAAACTTGAGAAAGCTTATACAGAAATACAAAAACAAGTGCGATGTTAGCATTTTTCTTAGTAACGGACACTATGTACAGGTTGTTTGTCTTGATGTAGGCGAAATTGCACTCGTTGGTCTGTAGAAGTGGCGTTAAAATGCCCTCTTCCTCCTTCTCCATGATCAACGGCATGAACTTTTCAATTA
The DNA here is from genome assembly GCA_949315895.1 of Anania crocealis. Taxonomy (NCBI): domain Eukaryota; kingdom Metazoa; phylum Arthropoda; class Insecta; order Lepidoptera; family Crambidae; genus Anania; species Anania crocealis. The sequence continues at coordinate 16,660,696 of OX438867.1, read as the reverse complement.
CCTCCATATTCACATCACCGCGATAATTTCGGGATATGAGAACTTTGCCCTTAATATCTAAAATAAATATTGCCGATGAAGACATTGTTAAACTGAAAAGATAGGAAATGCCGGTTGTTAATAAAGTTTTAGTTTATAGAATACCCACAATAAACAGTGTATGTGAAAACAATAAAAATTATAACACACAAAACAAATACTGCTAAACAATACTTACATGCTTTAAGGCTAGTGTAAACAGTCAAAATTACTACGTTAATCATAAAAACTTATCTTAAAACTGAAACGTATGGACGTTTTTGACAGCGATGAGATAATGAGCAGTGATAAGAAATCAGTATGTATTGATTACTGAATTATCTTGCCCATTTAGTTATTAGGATTTTTGTCTTCTTTATGTCTACATTATATTTACAAGTGAGGCAGAGTTATTTGCAATGATGATAAGGGTTCACCTAGAACGAATATCGAAACTTGGTTGCCAATTGAACATCTGTTAGATAAATAATCTTGTGCCTGAACTTTTAAGGTGAGTGTTTTCATAAAACTATAAATGCGCCAAGCAGGTTCGTCGTGTAGATACTTACCTGAGTTAGTAAGTAACCGGTTTCCGGTTTGCATACCTACACACACACTTCATTGTATTAAGTACCATGAAGAAAATGATATCTTTATATAAACATTGATATGTGTACGTACGTACCACTTAAGTATTTAAATGATTCATTCATTGGGCTGTTTTCTGTATGTACCTAAATGTGGTAAATAAAGTGTGTGTATGTTTTATTTGCTTAGAGCAAAGTGGCAAAAGCATGCAGCATTTTTGATCTTATAATTGGGATGGTTTGGAAAACCGGTAATCGGTTCAAGAAATACTAAAAATAAATTATAGTATTCATAGAATAAATATTATGAAAAACACTTTGAACATATTACGTTTGTAGGATCGTAATCGCCTTACATACACAACTTATTTCTAGAGTTATTTGATTCGGGATTTATACCATGTACCTTATTTATTATGAGTTTCCGGCACTGTTGCAATAAACTCATAATAAATAAGGCACATGGTATAAATCCCGAATCAAATAACTCTAGTGATAGTGACCATGAAAGTTAAGTTAGTTTAATTTGTTTTAGCAAAATTCTCCGTTTAGAGATTTATATGTCCAGCAGTGAATTGATCTAAGCAGGTGATGATGACCATTTGGAATTCATAACACGTTGCTGTCATTAGTCAGCTATCTTAATATATATATTTCTTGTGTGCGTGTGTATGTGACTGAACTCCTCCTAAACGACTGGACCAATTTTGATGAAATTTTTTGTGTGTGTTCAAGGGGATCTGGGAATGGTTTAGATTCACAAGTAGGGTAGGGGTAGGGGTAGGGTAGGGGTAGGGTAGGGTAGGGGTAGGGGTAGGGTAGGGGTAGGGTAGTGGTAGGGAAGGGGTAGGGTAGGGGTAGGGTAGGGTAGGGGTAGGGTAGGGGTAGGGTAGGAGTAGGGTAGTAAAATATTAAAATTTTATGGCAAAACAACGTTTGCCGGGTCAGCTAGTTTGTTATAAATTTCTATCTGATTGACCGTTTACGACCCGGTTGGTGTAGTGGTTAGCCTACTACAAAATGGTCCCGAGTTCAATTCCCGATCTGGTCAATTTAAGAAACGATTATTTCTATAATGGCTACCTTGGGTCTGTAAGGAGTTAAGGAATTATAGTCATGCTTCGGAAGGCATGTGAAACGGCGTATGTTACGGCTTCTTTAAATAGAAGTCTTGAAAACAAGCCACATTACTCGTAGAGGCCTATAATAAGCCATTTAAAAATCTCTGACATCTCTCTCTCCATGGAAAAAGGTTAGAAAGGCTGCCATGCGCCATTATATGAGAACCCGATGTCGACACTTGCGTTCCTAGTGCGCTTCAAGTAGTAGTTGTTACTTGTGCACAATTAACAAAAGCTTTCGCACACATAGACGAGTTCAATGATCGCCAATCAAGCGAAATCTTTTGACGTTGCGCGACGTCAAAAGAATCCAATCACAACGCTCACTTACATTCATGTTTGGGCAAAAGTATGAGCATATGCTCATAACCTCTGTAGCGCCTGCCCTGCCCACATCGCCTTTCTAACCTTTTATCCGTGTTCTGCCCTATTCTTGAAGGCACGTTTTTACGACTTCTATCTCGCGACATAAGACGGGCCCACAGCAAATAAGGCTATTAAAGCAAGACTTAAACCCACCCACTAACCACTGCATACAATTTAAAAAATATATCCATACCCAAACTAACCCAACCAGGTATCGTACCTGGGACCATTAGTAGTTGCTGGACCACCACACTACCACTACAGAATATATGCAAAATTTTTTTGGGATAATTTTTTTAGAGCCTATCATTGAAATGAAGTGAATAAGTACATACTTGGATGATATTTTTTTTTGTCTTCTCCTTAATAAAATTTCTTAAAATTTATTTTAGTACAAATATGAAAAAGCATATCTAAGCAAAAAACGAAAACATAAATGAGACATCTTTTTAACTTATTTTTTCGTCAGTTTTAAAAATATTTTAAGTGAATGATTACAAAAAGGTCTAATGTAATTTTTTATTTATATTCAACATATTTATGACCTTAGCTACTATAATTAGATCTAAAAAACTTGATTAATGATTAGTTCACAAAAAAGAAATCTAATATTGTAGAATATGATTTATTTTAGCGTCAAATATTAAATACATAATACTTTATGTTTTACTTAAGATAAAATACCTACAACAATGACAATGGATAAAACATTGAGATAACATATCGTGCAAACTATAGTGAAGAAGGAATGTGTTAAGTCTGTTAGTTTGTCCTTAATTGATAGTCTCCATTTTGAGTGATGTAACGCACCCAAGGCAGAGCTTGATAACCACTCTTTTCAATAATCTTAAGATATCTGACCTGGATACCAGACGTTGTGAAGTATGGTATCTCAAACTTAACCTGAATGGGAGGCTTGCCATCCACCTCCTCACATTCTACTGATGGCAAACCAAAATGAGCTCTCATCAAGTACTCCTTGCCTCCTGGGAATGATTTGATAGACCAAGTAATGGCATTTTGTTCTGGAGTGTATTTTACACTGCCAATAGTAGTTTTGAACTTGGGCGAGTCAGCATCGGCTGGAACGGGAATGATGATCTCAACATTATTGGCCGTCGAACGTCTTTTAAATTGAGACTTAGCCTTAATCATATACTCAACTCTAGAGTGAGCATGACGCTCAATCACAGACTCAATCCAAATCAAAGGTTTCACATGTGTGTTCAACCTGTAGGACATTAGTTCAAATTCACCATCAGGGGGTATAAACGATATGGTCCTATCATTCTCAAAACGAGACAGCCTTACACACTGGTGGAATTTTACATCTTCAAGCTCAACTGATTTCGATTTTCCCCTTCCAGTGCTTTCAAATAATACTTTGTCATTCAACCCAAGACGCAGTTCAGGCATGCCAGACAGATATACTCTCATTTTAATTGCACCAACAATTTCACTTCGTAAAACATTACCATTTGAGTTCGCCAACAAATTGACTGATTCAATAACATCAAGAAATACTTCATTTTTCCTATACTTAATTCCTTCAGAACGCCATGAAACAGCATTAGTTACTGCCATAGGTATTCTTGGCTGCATTTCTAGTTTATGACCTTCTTGAGTGATATACTCTTGAAGAATCTTACTGTCTGTTGTTTGTGGGTAGCCAAAATCTATCAACTCGTCAAGTAGCTCGTATATCACAACGAAATTGTCTCGAATACTTTCTTCTTCCAGTTCTTTAAAGTACTCTGCCATAACTTCAACAATCTTGTACAAAAATACAAAAACAAGTGCTATGTTAGCATTTTTTTTAGTGGTAGATACAATATATAGGTTGTTGGTCTTGATGTAGGCGAAGGTGCACTCACTGGTCTGCAGTAGAGGCGTCAACATACCCTCTTCCTCCTTCTCCATCAGTAATGGCATAAATTTGTCTATGACACCCATATCCACATCACCGCGATAATTTCGCGATATGAGCACTTTTCCCTTCACGTCCAAAATGTATATAGCTGATGAAGACATTTCGAAGCTGAAAAGAAAAGTTAAATTAAGATTACAGAATGAATAATGGAAGACGAAAACCTGTTTCAATACTAGAGGAAATATCTTTTATTGACGGTTTTAATATACTTTGCGTGGGTCATTGTATAATTGATTAGCAATATTACTTTACTCACATGCGAGTCTATGCAATTTATACGGTAAAAAATACTACATTATCCGTAATTAACGTTGGAAAGTGACTGTAATAAAACTAATAAAGGACATTTTTTGACAGATCTAGATTTTTGAGCAATTAGCTAGTGATGCACAACTCGATTCGAGTTGAATTCTCGCTAACTCGAATTGGATTATTGTGATAAATAGAAAATCCAGTACGCGATTCTACTCAGTCTTCATTTTTTTATACGTGCGCAACAATCTTATCAATGCCTATGGGCTCAAATGTCGGAAATGACAAAGTACGACTTTACAGTAAAAGCTAAAAACGTATTTATTATTTTTCATTTGACAACGACATCTTTTTGCCTTGAGCTTATTATATGAGACTTAGGATGAAAATGCTTAGAATTCATAGGATTTTCTGATTTAGTATTGAAAAACTAGGCTAGAGCTAAATTTACTTACTGATGATTTCCTTTACGCTAAAAAATTTAGAGTCAAACGACTTAAACGCCTTTCAGAGATTCAACCTACGCAAGTTACAAGACGTAAGTCTATTTTACTACACAAAAACAAGGGAATAATAATTGACAGTTTTCTTTATTTTTAAGGTCTTATAGGATCACGTAAGTAAGGAATTTAGTAAAAATAAATTTATTATTTAGCTTAGGTACATATACATGTTTGTTGTTTTATATGTAATATAATTAATATTTTTACACATGAAAATGAGTTTTGGTTATTATTATAAGGATATGAAAATATTTAATTTGGAATACCTACCATTTACTAATACTACAATTGTTATTTAATTAAGTTTTCATCAAGTAATTATCACATAGTAGGTGAGTTAGACTATAATCATTTATTCACTAGTCTCAGAAGTCATTCAGATTTCAAAGTCATGAAACTCCTTATAGAAAAGTCACCTTAATATAGATTTGAAATTTACTTAGGAGTGCCTTTTTATCATTACTTTTTTGTATTATAAGTACAAAATTTCTAAATGTCAGTTTTTTTGTTCCCGATCCTTAAGGTGATTCAAATACATACCAATACAGTGTTTAGATTCGTTCAAATATCAGATTGTATTCATATTTTTTTTGTCGGGTAAATCAAAATCAATCATTAATACAATTTTATCCAGGCAATTCAAGTTTCAGAACTCGATGTCAACTCGATTTGCTTGAATTTCAACTCAAACTAACTCGAGTCGTGTTTTATCCCGAATTGAAACATCTCTAAAATCAGCCAGCAAGTAAGCAAACATGGTGACGTAATAGCTGTCAGTCAGACACTGAGTACAGATAAGTTCATAAACGTAGAATATAATAGATGGACAAATCCTTTCGTTTTGTGATCAGTCTTAATTGACATCCAGTGGCATATGCGATATAAGCTTCAACATTTTATGGAATTATCAAGTACATCGTAGATTATCTAAAGTAAATACAATTTTATTTAACAATGGTCACATGTTCTGTGAGTGCCTGTGGAGTCAACCACAAAAATAATCTAGAAAATTGCTAACGCGTTATTTTTGTTGAATTTGATCTTGTTGTTATGTTGTAAATGTGAAATTACTTCAATCCGTTTGTTCCTTCTAATATTTTGTATAGATAAAGTTATATGTATTAATTATTTACATTATTTTTGTGGATAATTACTTCATCGAAATATTTTACATGTAGGCTAGAGCTTGACTCAAAATTATCGATACTATTTTCGACATTTATCTTGAATGTTTCCGGAGAAATTTGATGTTATTTAACGTTTAGCGTCTTAAATGAATGTCAACTTAACAATTTGAAGAAGAAAACTGTAAGTTTCTTTTCTCAGTGGTATACAAAGGAAAAGGACGGAATACTAATTTAAAAAGAAAGGATAATAAAAGTAAGGTATTACAATATTTACAATTTTATATTATTATTTTTTATAATACACGGAAGCATATTTGATTCATAGTCGGCTTTGATTATTTATCCAAATACAAATGCTCTAAGATAGTCGGTCCCTGAGTTGTTGCTTAATTCGGATCTGACTGGATCTGACGGATCTACATTATGAAAGGCAAAGAAACACAGCTTACACTGCTTTAAACTAAGATATCGCCAACCTTGAATACCATTGATAAACCATACCATTTTTATTTATTTATATATTTATTGCATTTTGTTTACAAAATAAGTGTAACAAAACCCTGTAAGGGTATCAGCAAACAAACTTAATATAGTTCTAAAATATAAGCTTAGACAAAGTTAGTTTAGCCAGTTACACAGATATAGTATACCTATGTATACATTTGTTTATAGGTGAGTTAGTTAGTACATACAATTATTAGCTACTTGTACATATATATATATATATATATATATATATCTACTATCTAGACATTATATTGTATAGGTGAGTAAGATCATAGGGAAAAAAATATACCTTTCCCTATGGTAAGATAAACTATAAATAGATCGCTCTGATCCGTGGTATGTGTATTGCCCTTCGAGCAACGCGGCCTTCCGTCCCGGAAGGGAGTAGGCATAGCGATTCTATTGTATACAAAAAGTTCTGGCATTTTTTGCGGGGGAAATGTGCACACAAGCGCAGGTTCGCATACTCACATACAAAAACAACACTGTAGTGACGACACTCACACACAAAAAAATTAACGATTCAGCAACAATTCGTGTACGGATGAGTTACAACTCACACATTGCCCCGTTTTCAACGTAAATAGAGTTGGACTTAACTGTTAATGTAGCAATATCGATATTTTTTTTCTCAAGACGGAATAAAGCTAACAAAGTGAAACATTTTATGTATTAATGTAGTATATGACGATATTAGTAGTTGTACCGCGACTTAACGTTACGCGCTGCTACATTGTCGAACGGTGTTGACTCAGCATTATGTTTACTTAAATAGTTTGTAATTAGTTATAAGCACTCTCTACCATATTATACTTCAACCTGTACTTGTGTGTTCTCAATACACGATGTCCAGAATTCTGAGTTTCACTTAACACGTCGACCTACCTAACCTGCAACCTCACCTCATTAAATATTATCTTAATTATTTAACAGAACAAATTATGAATTATAGTTAAAAACAATTATAACTTAATTTCTATAATATTTATTTATTAATATGATCTTAACAACAACTTTTGATATTCAAATAACGATCGATTTTGATGTTGATTTTTTGTGTTAGATTTTATAGGTACGAAACTAGGACGAAGACCAAATTTTATACCGCTGAGAGTTGATGATTTTATACGGCTATCGCTACAAATGAGCTGTTTAAAGGAGTCACACCGTATAAACCGTGATACGACATTTAAAAATATTAAGAGGGATGAGAAGAAGTGGAGGGATTGGAGGCATGGGAGGGACGAACTCTGCCGGATCCGCTAATTATGGATTAATAATGAATTTGAGAATAGTAAATTACGTATCTGCGTGAAAATTAGTCATAAGTAGTTCATTGGTTCTTTAAATGAATTAATTTTGTGTATATTGGCGAATGCAATTTTTTTCATTAAAAAATAAATTCTGTTGTCAATATATTTTTCCATTATTGATATTGCAAGTTAATTTAATTAAAAAAAAGTTAATAAAAAAACCGAGTTTAATTATTACATTAAAAACATTTCTATATGTATATTTCAATGACCAAGGAAAAGAAACAAGTTGCACAGAATACATAGAAACTACAAACTAGAATGGTTAAATCAAATAAAAATAAATTATTTCTATTATGTATGTTATTACTATTAAAGAGTTTCAAACTTACGAGTAATACCAAACAGAAAAGAGATTTTACATCACACATAAAACAATATCAACAATTATTTGTCTAATGTGATTAAATATTATAATAATAATAATAATAAAGTATTTATTCGGTCCAAATATTTTTTACAACAATTTAAGTGTGGACTTCCTCTATTAAGTACATAAGTACCTGTGTTGGAGGGAGTCACTCTTCCTTAACTAATTAGTATTAACTTAACCTACACCTTAATTATTACAGAAAAATTACAAAAATATGCAAGTGTGTGTTGTGTGTGTGTGTAAATGTGTGTGTGTATGTGATTGGTGTGTATGTGTGTAGTGAAAGGGCATCTGTAAACAAACAGAGAATTCGTGCGTAACGTCGTTATATAACGTCGTCGTCGATAACCACCACCCTTTATCGACAAACATTATGTAATGCGAAAGTAATAACATCACTATATTGCCCAGCGGCAAGAAGTCGGATTTATCGCGCGACCGATCTGAAATTTGCACGGGTGAGCGGACCTGATGTTGTTGAACAAATCCAACAACTATTCAAGAATAAAATATGCGAAATTGGTGTTTAAATGTGATTAAATAGCAATAATACAATACAAATTTACTTACATGTGAAATTTAACACCATCATTTTGTAAACTTGATGTTGCAGACCTCTTTTTACAACAGAAAACTGAGCAATTCGGCATTTTTAATACGCCAGCGTTCACTTGCGCGACTGGACTCGGTCTAGGAAGAAATCTGAGCGCAACTAGTTTTTATAAACGCTAATGCCCAATTGGGCTTATACCTTTGACAGAGGGGAAATGCTTCGTATGGCTACTCCCTTACGGGACGGAAGGCCGCGTTGCTCGAAGGTATTGCCGATCGACAGGCAGGCAGACACAGATCCAATATAGCTTGGTATGTTTCTTCTCCTCGCAGTTCTCGATGAGACGGCATTTTTATATATGTAGGTTTCAAATTAAAGAAAAATATCAGTTTCATAGTGGTTTTAGCTGTCATGGTTAAGTTTATGAAGTATTTATTACAATAATGACGAGTAAGTGATTTGGCTGTATAGACTTGTCCACACCCGTCAAACAATAAATGGAGCAGTAAAAAAAGAAGACAGACGTCATTTTTATTAGAAAAAATGTTATATTTCTATGACCCTGCTTGCTTTGCTTGCTGTTGTTTGCTGATTGTTCGGACTTTTTTTGTTGTACAACTTTAATTTCGCTAGGATGAATTATAAAACGGATATATATTATTAAACCATCCATTTATTACCATTTTTATTATATCGAGAATTTGGTGCTTTGTAGTTAGTTAGAATGTTGTTTAATTAAATTGTTTTCAATGTTGATCAAAATGATACCAGGGAAGCCTTCACAACAAAGGAACCCGGTTGTTTATTTGGATATCGCAATAGATGGTGAAAATGGTTAGTAAATTTACCTAAATATTTATTAGCACAATTAATTTAAAAGCCTTTTTATATAATCTTTTATATATGGCAATGCTGATGAGTAGGCCTTACATATCAAGGACATTACAATGCAACATGCAGCAAACTATATTGGTTATTTATGTAAATGTAAACAACTGCAATTTACAGGTTATCCATAAGTAGCTACAGTGTAACCTAACCTTTAAATGTTTATTTGATTTGGCACTATCTATGTATTCACTATTATTTATAGTGTATTAATCCCTTGATATGTGTTATTCCAGACACAATTGAAATCAATTGTTATCGTGGCACCCGAGTGCCTCCTGGGGGTTGAGGGATTAACATTTAAAGGTCTGAATCCATATTGTTGAGTCTGTTTAAGGTAAACTTGTTTCTCTGCTGTAGGTTGAGATGTACATAAATTCAAATCATATATCAAAGTTGTTTTAATGAAAAAGGGCTATTACACTGTTGATGATTATATAAATGATAGGAACGTTTGGCTTTAAATTGTATCAGCTCGCACTGGCATATATCTTATGTAAACATGTTTATTTAAAAGAGGCTGACAATAGTGACCGAGTTTCTTGCGCTGCTTCTTCTCGGCACTAGCCGAGCAGTGGTAGGTTAAATATTGGGACGTGTAAAAGCGCCTCCAGGGGCCTATTTGCAGAAATAAAACTGATTTTAACTGATTTTAACTGATTTTAACTGATAGATGTAGTTAAAATTTTAAGTCGAAGATTTACTGAATTAGTTTAATGTCACTATAGTGTTGCTAAGATATTTACATGATAATAGTGACTATCACTGGAATTTAAGGTAATTAAAAAAACATTAACAACACAATTATTTAACAAATAGACATCATTTTCAAAATAATTTAGAATCTTTACATTGCATTACACATCATTCATTATTATTTGCATTACACAAGTATTTTATTTATTTAGGAACATATAATAAAAGTACAATTAATTAAGTGTTAGTTAGTTATTTATACAGGGTGTATCGGGCGGACTGTAGGTAAATTAAAGTAAAGGTCAAATGAGAAGTCTAGATAATAGGAAATAATTACTCACTGAATATATTTGATCGTGTATGAAATTATCTCATTGGGAACCATTCTGCGAAACGATTGAAAATCATGGTTACACACCGCGCCGTGGCCCGCGCCACGCGACCCTGATCGTTTATTTGACTCAGTTTCTCCTTCGTACTTTTTCCGGACTTAGGACCGGCAAAGAATCTAAAACTTGAAATTTATGTTCATCTCAAAATCTAACATTTAGATTTTAAATAATCTTAGAAATAAATAAGAAGAAAAGAGGGAATTTACAAAAAAACACTAACTTCATTTAGATGCTTTGGTGTAGTTAAAAAACTGAATCAACTTATTTACAATCACTGAATTAATTATCTACTTAGTTTATCACCTGCACTTAGGTATAAAAACTTACGTTTTGCAAGCAGTAAGTGTTTGAAATGACGTCCAATTTGCACTAAACACAATGTCACAAATTATTGCAAAATCAGTTCACTGTTTTTTACTTCTTCACTTTTAGAACGTCTAAGTAGTTTATCACGGTCATTGACCTCACCGTCTCTATCGGAAAACTAAATGAATCAACTTAATTACAATGATTGAGTTGATTGAGTTTAATACGTTTGCCACCATGTAAAACTCCAGGAACGTATGGTAACAGCCAAGTTACTACCACTTTCACCATAAATTAAAACTAAGTTCAATGTTTGTTAAATCACCCATGATGCACCCACGAAAAGTTTTGTATTGCGACCGTCGTAACTGTTGCGCGTTTTCACCTACGTACAAACAGTAGCGAGTCTAGTCGGCAACTGAGAGAGCGAGAACCGCGTGCGCGCGTGCGCGGTGCGCGCCGCGCCATGTCGACGGGCTCGAGGAGAACAATAGGCGGCGCGGGCGCTTTGAGTCGCCGACAAGCGGAGCCGTGGCGTGTCGGTAAGCCGCGTGCGCTATGACTACAATGCAACAAAAATGTGGATAATTTCGTAAAAAAAAAAGTACAGATTTTTTTATTGATTTATGATCAGAATCATTTACTGAGTTCTCTCCTTAATTTACCTACAGGCCGCCTGATACACCCTGTATATGAAATTTGTTAGGTAGAATAGGCTTTGAGAGAGAACAAAGACTATTTTGTATCACACTGTTGGGCATAGGTTTCAAGATCGTAAGACCGGTGGTCGCAATAACAATTAATTTCAATTGTGTATGGAATAACCCACAATCGAGGGGTTACTGTAGTTTACTCGGACAGAGCTGTGGGCAAAAAGTTTGTATTTAACTCGTACAGGATCATAAGATGAACGATTGATTTCTGTTGTGTCTGGAATTACATACAATCGAGAGGTTAAATATTTTTTTTGTTTGTTCACAGCCGGTCGCATTATAATAGAACTGAGAAGTGATGTTGTGCCTAAAACAGCAGAAAACTTCAGAGCTTTATGTACAGGAGAAAAGGGGGTCACAAGTAATGGGAAACCTCTACATTTTAAGTTCTCAAAATTTCACAAAGGTAGGTTTCATGCTTTGACCCTTTAACACACACCTTTACTCTTTCAATGTGTCTTAAATGTTCATAATGTTTAACTTCGAAACCAAATTGTATTTATTTTGACCTTCCAAGTTTCAAACGTTTGCAAACTGCAAAGCACCTAATAAAAATATAAAGTTAAAGGGTCATACCCTGTTTTGTTGCTTACATACAGTAATGCCCTAACTGCATGTTGAAAGTAGATTAGTCTAACAAACCACCTCCAAATGTTTATTGCACTGAACAATGTGACAAAACTAGACTAGACCAATCACTAACAATAAGACCTTGAAAAAATATTAGATACATAAGCTTTAAGACTTAATTTCAGCGATATCACAGTTCATGGTGCAAGGAGGTGACATAGTCAATGGCGATGGAACAGGAGGTGAAAGTATTTATGGACCAACATTTGAGGATGAGAACTTTTTACTAAAGGTAACATTTTATGTTTTTCTTATTCAGTTTTTAAATAGAACTGAATTTAGGTAGAAGATGCCATTCATGTTTATTAACACGTTCCGGGATACTAACCGCCTGTCGACGCGATAACAATAAAACTTCAATTGTGTCTAGCATACTGTCCCGGAATGTGTTAAGTTCTGCGCTGGATATCTTTCATTCGGCAAAGCCAAAATATAAAAAAGGCTTGCCAGAAAAGAAGAAGATAGGCAACTAATATGCAAATACCTCAGTTTGTATAAAAAAAACGCGTGGTGTACAACGTTGTAGCAATGTAGATGGATGTATATAGTACCTACCAGTGTGCGGTTTTAGCTTGTCAATTTAGGAAATGATATCATCTTAATTGGCTAGGATCAGGTTTGCTTGTTTTGCTTTCGAAGATACGTTTAGCCGTTGTTGCTGGGGATGACAAGATTCCCTTCCAGCTCTGCTATCGCAGAATAGAAACTTGAAAAACTTTGATCAGATTTTTCCTAAGTATTATCGACAGGACAAGATGATCGTTATAATCTGTTTCAGCACGAAGAAGGCGTTTTGAGCATGGCGAACAAAGGTCGTCCACACACAAACGGATCCCAGTTCTGCATCACGACGGTGGACTGCCCGCAGTTGGACGGCACCAACGTTGTCTTCGGGAAAGTGCTGGCCGGCCTCGGATTGGTGCACGAGATGCAAGCGTGTAGCGAGGACACACGTCCTTTATTGGTATGTATACCAGCAGGCAGCGGCCTTAGAAAAGTTTCTTTCTAATAGCGAATACACTAGACGAATATTTTTTTTTAATTTTTTTTTGTTTATTGTTACACATTACATATTTACAATTGATACACGATATAGAAATAAAAAAGATGAAACATATTTGAAGACAAATTGTAACTCCACTATATGTACAAACGACTTGCTTAGCTTTTAACACAATATATTATAATTAATCTAAATTATTAAAAGAGTACGATAAATTTAATTTAACAAAATAATTAACAAGTAAAATGTTGTAATGAATAAATACTATTGATTGTATATTAATGTCATTTTCATACATTTTTTGTCTATTCGTTGAGCATATTCTATATTAGAAAGCGCTCTTTGGGCTGTGAAAAATCAAGCCTCTGAGTCTAAACAATCACTAAGACATGGCAGGTTGTGATAGATTTCCCATATTTTATGTAAATTTAAATGAAAAGCTTATTTTTTTTTTAAAAAGCATTATTAGAAATTCTCGTAATACTCTAACAGTTCTTTTTTTGTATAGGAGTGCGTGATAGTAGAGTGCGGCGAGCTAAACGGCGAGTGGGACGCGCGCGGCGGCGGCCTGCCCGAGTTCCCCGCCGACCTGCCGCAACTGCATCTCATGCCGGTCAGTGACACGCATAGTTTTTATTCTTAAGCGCGTACACTCGACGGATCAGATAAGACTTAGGGATAGGGATTAACCAGTATTTAAACTTTGTAATCAAAAGAGGTTAATCATTAATTAACCACTTGCGGGAGGGCACTTTTCTCTCGCATTTAGATTGGCAGCACATTTATGTAATTATGCAGTACTGTTTTGACTTGCTTTATACACCGTGAAATTTGAGTGGTTGTTTTCCCGCAACAGAACTATTTACCTTTAGTAGGACCATCGAATCGTGCGAGTTATTTTTTGAAAATAAATATATCGTTGTTCTCAACTAATCAAAAAATAATCATCAACTCAAAAGCGCGAGATACGATAGTATCTTTACAAAATGTGACGTGTTTGGGTACTGCTTGCCGCACGAAATCAATGTTCAAAGCAAAAGAAGCTCTACGCACTAAGTAATACAGCATAAACTGCACCGCGCGAGGGGCAATGACCCCGGCCGGTGACCGGCTGCGGCGCGGCTGGTACCATTGGTTCGAGGTTGCTTTCGAGTTTCGTTTATCACAATCGTGAAACTGCTATTTTTTTATTTGAATAAAAAAAACTGCACAAATCTAAGGTACTACTAAGATAGAATCATTTTACTGCGGGAAAACAACCACTAAAATTTCACGGTGTATATATTTTTTAAGTTTTATAAAAAGTTAAACTTAAGATTTGCCAAAAGGTTATAGAGCAGGAGCAGAGCATATTAAGATAGAATCCGGAACTCCACAACCCGCTCAAATACCGGGGTCGCAGATGCTGGCGAAAAAATAGCAAAGCTAAAATACATACATGTTCTAATCTAAATTTAAATAACTATTTGAAGCACTTGTATTTTGGAAACCGGAAACAACAAAGGTGTGGTACCTTTGTTGTTTCCGGTTAACCTAACCTAACCTAACACCCAGACCCGAGAAAATGTAGAAAAACATTTTTGATGAAGATGGCTTCCGGAAAATAGCTATCGCCGGAGAGATAGGCCCAAGAAACGGTGGTGCGACAAATTGGTCCGACTTACGGGGGCATGAAAATTGTTGGCGATGCATAGAAATCAGTGGCGGAGTTTGGGGGAGACCTTTGCCCAGCGATGATATAGGTTGATAGAAAAAAAGCACAAATGTAACCGAATCTCACGCGTGTTAAGCGCTATAAGATATTTACAGGGGCCTACACATTAGCTTCTACATTTCTCTTGCAAAATCGCACCTATTACAACCACATAAGATGCCCCATCTAACCTTATGTGCCATGGTGTCTTCATTCCAGATAGAACAATTACTGTCCAGTATTAAAGAGGTGAAGTGCTGCGGCAACCAGATGTTCAGTGCGTCGCGA
Organism: Anania crocealis; assembly: GCA_949315895.1. Lineage (NCBI taxonomy): Eukaryota > Metazoa > Arthropoda > Insecta > Lepidoptera > Crambidae > Anania > Anania crocealis. Next base: position 16,645,437 of record OX438867.1, on the reverse strand, counting down.
TACAAGACGGCCGCTCGGAAGTACCGCAAGTGTCTGCGGTACCTCGCTACCATCGGTGCCAAAGACCACGAGACATGTAAGTACACTTGAGTAAAGTAATAGTCGAAGTCACAAGCATTCGGGGATGTGAGGCAGTGAAAGTAATTTCTAAACATCATTCGAATCAATAACTTTCGGTCTATGATGCAGTGGAATAAAAATTTATAACAGCGGCATTCGAAACTACGTAGTAGGACCCATAGGTAGTTAATTAATTGTGTGCGTTCGCCCAGCAAAAAGTATTGCCTATTCGAAAATTTGATGATGCAGATAGTTAGTGCCTTATATCGTGTAAATGTGCCCGAATTTTTATATTTGTGCGTCCAACAGCTTCAGAATTATTTAAGAAAAATGGATTCTGCTGCACGAACGTTCGCTCAGCATATTTTTTTTTAATTTATGCGTCTAGCTGTTTATTAAATATGCAAAAAGGTAGCTTATGTACGAGTGTAAATGTACCGTAAAAGCCAAATTTGTGCCTCTTAAGATGTCAGACTTATTTAGTTTTTTGCTGGGCGAACGTTTCGGTAATTGTTGTATATCGGAAACAGTTGGATGCACACTTATAATTTTTTCGTTAAGAACTCGGCAATGATATGTAGTAGGCCGGCGAAACTTTACATGATGATGTGAATATATAATAGGTATCACTCGGCACTAAAGCGAAGTCCTTGGTCTTGTTCGTTCGAGAGCCAGAGCATTTTTCCATTTTTTAGGAAATAAAAGAATAGATCCTCAACCATGCTAGTCATGTTAATGAAAATTGCGGCACAAATATGCACAAATTTGCTGTAGCTGTATACAAAAAATCATGAGTGTGCGTCTAACCGTTTCCGATATACAGCAATTACCGGAACGTTCGCCCAGCAAAAAACTAAATAAGTCTTGACATCTTAAGAGGCACAAATTTGGCTTTTACGGCACATTTACACTCGTACATAAGCTACCTTTTTTCATATTTAATAAACAGCTAGACGCATAAATTAAAAAAAAAATTGCTGGGCGAACTTTCGTGCAGCAGAATCCATTTTTCTTAAATAATTCTGAAGCTGTTGGACGCACAAATATAAAATTTCGGGCACTTTTACACGGTATAAGGCACTAATTATCTGCATCATCCAATTTTCGAATAGGCGATACTTTTTGCTGGGCGAACGCACACAATTAATTTGGGCCCATCTATAAATTATGTAACACGCTAAGGAGGGAGGGTGTCAACGAAGTGTGACAAGGGCGTGGTAGAGGGTCCTTATTTTCGTGACGTCACACTTCAAAATCTACTTAAATTTTGAAGTAATGAAATAAAATTGCTAATATGTGTCGTCACAGGACGGGTGGAGGGTTCGAAAATCATGAGATTTGTGCGACGTAATTTATAGATGACCCCTAATTGGGATATTTATGTACGATAGTGTACTATCACCTTTGTCGCCTAACCACATTTAAGAGCAAAATCGCTTGCAGCTCGCGTCTTCTATTGTTTGAAATGACATTTGTTTTTGTCTAATACTGCACGATATTTTCGTTTGACAATGGTTAGGCGACAGAGACCCCCATCGTTCCCACCGTATTTGTTGCAGTCGGCGACTTAGTGTCGACGTACACGCAGCAGTGCCAGCTGAACCTGGCGGCGAGCTACATGAAGCTGCACGAGTACGCCGCCTGCCTCAAGTGTTGCTCCGAGGTGAGGGATACGCTTTACGCCTTAAGCTGATTGCGTGCCAGTCATAAGAGCATTCGTAAGACGGTGGCTGACAGGTACACATCGATTATATGGAAAAGTATGGTGCGGAGCGTTTTCAAATGAGAGCTGTACCAGTATGTAACAATATGATATAATAATCATGACTTCTCATAATACGCTAGTTCTTCTTAAAATGTATAGATTCACTAAATACACTTCGCCCCTCTGTAATAATAAATGACAACCATAACTTCAGAGAATGTTAGTTCCCTAACATATGCATAGATGGCGCTGCCTGCACCTTGCCTCGCGGTAGGTTTTCGTTTTAGCAAATGTATTAGATCTCAAATAATTGTCTATCAAGATGGCGTTGTATGTCTGTTACAACGCAAGACGTAAGTATTTTTATATGATGATAAGTACTCCAGGCCTATGTTCTGTAAGTTAAGAATTCCTTAGGGTATCTCAACAGCTCATAGTTGGTTTTTCAAGCTTTTGGACCTTTTTAGGCATTGAGATCTTTTTAGAACTTGCGTAGCTGTACATTTATTGTTTCCGTACGATAAGTTAATAAACCCCACCAACCTGTCTCCGTGTTTCTTTGACGGTGAAGACGACGCCGTGACCAAGAGCTCATTTTCGGACTTCTATTTCGATCACCTTTGTTAACAATTTATTTCTAATTTCCATAACTAACATTAGTTTTTTATAAGTCATTATTTTTATCCACTCTGAACCATCAAATTGTTCGAAATAAATGGTTGTAATTATACATTTACTTTTAAAAGAGGATTCGTCAGAAACTTCAATCAATGGAGGTCCTTTTTTATTATCATTTGCCTCTTAAAAATGAGCTTGTCATAATCGCCACGCTTAGCAAATGGATTGGCGATCACAGTTTAATCAATAATGAAGAGACGCCGCTCTTCTGGTACTCCGTAGTCCTGAGACATGCCTGGTAAGAGAAGGGGTAATACCTGTTCTATTTTTGTGCCCACTACACGAAATCTGTTTTATTATCTGTCGAATGGCAATTCTTCTATAGTATGGCAGTATGAAATTTTATCGTCACGAGTTAATGTACACAGTTGAACTGCGATAACAGCTTTTATTACGTAGGGCATAAAGGCGGTCTCAAGGTCAACATGTATAGTCTGATGTGCCGCCGTGTGTACCTACTGAAGTAACTAACATTAATAAATTTCAAGACCTTAGATAAACTAAAAACTCAACTTTAATTATTCCAAACCGTTATACTAGAGCTCTATGGTATATCTTTTAAGAGAAAACACTAAGGTCGAAGGCATTGAAAAATAGGTATTTAATTTTGTAAAAATCTATTGCTGTCGCGCAGTCCCTAACGCCTCCCCTACAGAGCGTGATAGAGACAACTGCATCTTGGACCGAAAATACCTACTAAAAGCTCACAAAATCAACGTTTCGTAGTCCCCCGATTCCTTTTCTAAAACTAGACCGATTTAAATACTTTTTTCACTAAAAATTAAAGAAAGGCTTTGGCCGTGTTCTTATATTTTGCTTTTTTTTTAATAAGTTTAGCCCATTTTGTTTTCTAGGTGGTTGAACACAGCGGAAAATCTGGCGAATACTTTAGATTTTTGAAGGCTCATATCTCTTTTATTAATTAATTTATGAAAAAAAGGAAAACATAGAAACATGCTAATAGTGGCCATAGATTTTAATAATAAAAATTGTTGCTCTACTGGCATTATCCAGGGAGGAAACAGGAGACTACGTTTGTATGGAAAAACGGCCCTTGTGTTTCCTCTTAATGGTTTAACTCTCCCGCACCGGATGAGTCTGTCAGTTTTCGTAATGACGTTGACAATAACATAACATGTTAGTTTCCTCCCCTTACCCAATAAGAAAAAGCGTTAGAATAGCTTCGGTAAATTCAAAGTGATATCTACGATCTAGTCACAGCCTAAACGGTATTTCTTGTCTAAGAATTTGTCAAACCAACATTTCTATTTCTATTCAGGTACTTGAAACGGATAGTCAAAATGAGAAGGCACTGTACCGGCGGGGTCAAGCGAACTTCGCTCTAAAGAACTACGACGCAGCGCTCTCGGATCTCAAACAAGCAGAGAAGGCATCACCCAACAACAAAGCCATACAGAAACTTCTAGAAGAGGTGAGGGCTTCGAACAAGAGCTACAACGACATACAAAAACAGCGGCTGTCAAAATTTTTTCGTGACCAAAAAGAGAAGAGCCTCGCAATCGGCCATAACTGAGCTAAGACTGAAGGTAGTAATATATAATTTTGGTATTTGAATAACTGTGCCCTTACTTCTCGGCTAGCTGAGTAATTAAGTTAACTGATCTATGTAGATGTCTGATGGCATATACTATTTCTTTTAACGGATTACGCGTGGTCCTAGGCCTCAAGATATGGGTGCTTTTTTAAAGTATTAGCCTTTTAGACCCAATTTAGGAGCTAAGTTTATAAGGACCAAGCGCTGAGTAAGTGCATAGGGAAAGTAATATACTAGAGTTCCAATCTTCATAGTAAAGATCGTCTTCCGGAAGAAAGCTAAAATTCTGTATTAAGCATGCGCTCGTGTTAAATCGAAAGAGACAGAAAATCTTTCTCTGCTGCGGCTATTTGTAGACTGTTCTGCTATTACTGTAGCGCTGGTGTTGCAAAGCAAGCTTTTGCCGCTTACTTATTGTAAAAAATAAAGCAAGTACTTCTGTTTTACGTACGGCATTTTTGTAACGAATTAAGAAAAAAAAATGCACATTTTTTTAGTTTGAAAATAGAAAAACTAATAACTTGTAATGGATGTTTCTTGGCCTTTACATTAAAAGCTAATAAAGCGCCATCTTACGGCACGTTAATATCATGGTCAAAGCATAGCCACACTGTTCTTGCAAATGGTTCTCGAAATTGTTGGATAGGTCACAAGATTCCGTTTGTATTTACCTTGGTCTATGATTTTATTATAATCGAGACTCCTAGCGCAATCTGTCGTAATATTTTGAAAATTATTCGGTAAGACATTTCTTGACTAGCGATTGAAACTCTAGTATATTACTTTCCCTATGGTAAGTGTAAGCACGGGCATAACTTATCTGTGATGACCATGACATGGAGAGTAAACAAATGGCCGCTATACGATCGGGGTCGACTCATAGATCACCTTGTACGAAGTCGCTGCTATGTGGTAGGCCAGAAACAGCAAAACAATACTATTGTAGATGCTATTTTGTTAGCTACTGTTTAAATGGTGGTTCGCTGCTCTTGTACAACAAATTTGACTATGACATCAACTTTAAAATCGCTATGAAAACCTCACATAAATAAATATTTCTTATAGTAATATTAAAAAATAACATCAGTTTCTCAACAAATTAAATATGAAATACAAACAAATATTAATTTTATTGTATTTGAGCCTCGTATCCCCATAAGGAAGATAGTTATTAATAAAATAGTACAGACATCGGCAGGTCAACCTACCCTAAAAGGTCATTGAATAGATTTTCAACTTTAAGTCCAACGAGTAGAGATCAATATCAATTGTGAAAATCTGACGTTTTGTGGTAGGTTGACGTGCTGTTAACTGTAAATGCACAGGATTCAAATTTTTTAAATGTTAACCGATGATGAATATTGACCGACTTACGCATTTTGTTAGATGTATTAACGACGGTAATTTAATACAATATGTAAGTGAAATTATAAGTAGAACGAGTCGTGGACTAGCATCAATAAATATTTGTTTAAATTAATAAAAGAAATACACTGCCAATATTACTAAATTAATTAATTAGAAAAAAATGGTAAAGTGATAAAATTGTGATTTGTTTTGTTAAAGCGAGATTGTTTTTTTAGTAAAATTTTTGATACGTAATCGTTATATGCGTTTTGTATTCGTGTTATATTGGTTATATTTATCGCAACTTTAAAATTTAGTCTGTGTCTGAAAATTATGTTCCGGATTTTGTCAGATATCTGATGCAATCAATGGAGTAAACATTGTGTATTCGTTGCATATTAGGGGATCTAGAACGAATTTTTATGATTTCATTTTTTTTATTATTACTTATTTAAAATGTTTCATATTATATGAGATTAAGATGTCTCAATATTGCTCTGTTCCGTAAGACAAAGCTTGCCTAAACAGTGTTAAGATTAATAAAGCCATATTCTATGAATTAGTAACATCTTTGTCACAACAAAAGTTTACGAAACGTAATAACGAATTAAACAACACTAGCGCCCCTAGCGGCAAATACATACAAGTAGTTATCTATTATGTGAAAAGGTCGGTGTTTGAAGATAAAGTTCTCATTTAATGGACTATGTGTAATAAAATTACGCTGTAATTTGCTTCATTTCGCTTCAGGTTCAAAGCTGATTAGATTAAGTTTTTTTTTAAATATGCATAAGACATACATAAATAGTGTTGGTTTTATTTTTTTACATTCTTTAGTTATTGTAAATGTGCAAACGCTTTTAGTGCAATGAATTGTAAGTGTTAAGTCGTCTAGCTATGGGCTGATTGTTAGTTTAAGCAAGACACGTGATCGTGATTTTATAATGCGTTCTTTTCATGATTATAAATCGTAATTTATCGATGAATAAAATTTAAAATTTCATAAATAATAGTACTTAAGTACAGTGCTCAACACAATAAAACATTAATTCCCTGATTCATTTAATCTTAAAATCTACTACGGGGCAAAGTTTCCAAGGCACCTTTGTCCTAATACGCCTACAGTTGGTATGTCGTGTTCTTATGAATGTTATACTTAGTGATATATGTCGTGACTGTGTTCATTATTATTAGATAATATTTAAAATTCACTACATTAAGAAGTGACTTCGCAAATCTATACTAATATTATAAAGCTGAAGAGTTTGTTTGTTTGTTTGAACGCGCTAATCTCTGGAAGTCCTGGTGCGATTTGAAAAATTCTTTTTGTGTTGGATAGTCCATTTATCGAGGGAGGCTTTAGGCTATATAACATCACGCTGCGACCAATAGGAGCGAAGTATCAGTGGAAAATGTTGCAAAAACGAAAAATTATTGATGTTAATCGCGATCATATAAACAGAAATTGACGCGGACGAAGTCGCAGGCAACAGCTAGTGTGAAGATAATTGGTTTCGTTGCTCGTTGTTTGTGGTTCAAAGCTTATGCTATGATTATTTATCATGTCACTGGTAAGGTTAGCATCATGAACAGTTTAGTATTGTGTCAAAGTAGCAAGTTTGCAAGAGCAAGAGAAGAGATTTTCTTAGAAAGAGATTGTTAAGAATATTGTACAAAATAACTTTGATATGGTACTAAAGTATTAAGCTATTTTCGATACTGACCATACAATACAAAATGGAAGCTATTTCTATCGGTTTATGATCATTTTAGCGGAGTCTCTTTAAAACCTAAATTTCCAAGCGTCGTTAATAAGTACGTGTTCAATTTAACGCGTATTTTATTGATATTTATTTGGTTAAATGATGTTAACTACTGTAATATGAAAGAAAGGGAATGAGAGTGAACACAAAAAAGACAAAAGTTATGGTGTTTGAAAAGGAGGAGAGCACGACAGAAGTATGTATTCGGATTGGTGGTGATGAACTGGAGCAAGTGAATGAGTTTGTATACTTGGGGTCGATGTTTACTAGGGACGGAAAGCATGAAAGTAATATTGAAAGTAGAGTAAATGCTGGTAACAGAGTGAATGGTGCGCTGCACGCCTTTGTAAATAGCCAGAAGATTTCTATGTAAGCTCGTCTGGCTGTGCATAGAGGGGTGTTGGTTCCAACACTCATGTACGGAAGTGAAAGTTGGGTATGGCAGAAAAAGCATGAAAGTAGAATAAATGCAGTAGAAATGAGAGCGCTAAGAAGTATGTTAGGAGTGAAATTGAGTGACAGGATAAGAAATAGTGTGATAAGAGAACGTTGTGGTGTGTAAGAAGATATCGTCACACGGATTGAGAAAGGGATGCTTAGATGGTTTGGGCATGTAGAGAGGATGAATAAGAGAAGAATGACTAGACAGATCTATAAGACGAGTGTGAAAGGGAACGTTGGAAGAGGAAGGCCTAGACGAACTTACCACGATCAAATCGGGGATGTTCTGAAGAAAGGTCAGGTCAAGAGTACTCTAAACCGACGAGCATGCATGAAAAGATTGATGAATGTGGAAGAAGCGAAAGATGTATGCCAGGATCGTAGTAAGTGGATTGATGAATGTGGAAGAAGCGAAAGATGTATGCCAGGATCGTAGTAAGTGGATTGATGAATGTGGAAGAAGCGAAAGATGTATGCCAGGATCGTAGTAAGTGGAAGGTTGGGAAGGAGGCGTGATAATATGTTTGTATGTATGTATGTACATAAACACTGGATATTTTATTGTTTGTTTTAAAATTATGTTTCTGACCAAGGCATTCGTTTCTATAATAATGATCTTAATGAATAAAATAATCCAAAGCACGATATAATAATAATGATTTATGTTTCATTTCACATTTGTAAATATGTATTTAATAATTGTACAGTCGTAACAACAGCTATTAAAAAAAACGTCAATTTTATTTGTAGTATAAAAAAAGATTTTTATAACATCCTCTTTTTAAAAAGTAATGCAATGATAATAAATTGGAATCCTGACATTTAAATAAATTACTGTAATTAAATTAATGTACCTATTATAAAAATCAATGGGATATTAGAATTGTATGGAATGACGTTTGTTTGTATGTGAAGAGTCAGCGTAAGTTATTGTATAATATTACGTTTGGACTCACAGCGCGATATTCATTAGTTAGAAAAATTCAATCATTCTCGCATCTATCTTATTTTTATTCTTAATTAATGTATCTGACAATATAAGCACTAACTTTTGTCTTTATCTATCGTATGAAAAATTATCTATGACAGAAAAGAAGACAACTCCCGCTGTGAGTTGCTTTCGTAGATATTGGTACTAACGCAGTAGATGGCGGTGTCGCGCGGCATACGCACGACTGATTAGCGTAGTTTTTACACGATGTGATGGTACAATACGGTATGCTAATATACGTCAATTTTAGCAAAGGATTGTGTTGTTTTATTTATGATCATTTTGTATGTAATTTCGTATTGATCCTTCTGATGCCTCATTTAGTCTTGCATGCTAACAAATTGCTTTCAATTTTAGTTTTTGTTAAACGGATTTTGTAGTACCTAGTCAATATCATTGAGGAAAAATAAAATCGAAGTCTACGATTGAATATAAGTAGCTATTGTTGTTTCACACCTGCCTTAACGCATTAAAAGTTTTTTAGCTAACCTTACCTTAAACTAAATGTAAAGGTTCCGTGGAATGAAAGTCATTATATTGTTTCAAATTCGTTTTATAAAACATAATAAATACAGGCTTTAACGTAATGGACAACAAATAAGGTGGGTTGCGAATGTTGCGATAAAAGTTAACATTAGGACGGCAAGTGTCTTTGGAATGTGGAGTCTACCAATACCCTAATCCGGCGTCTCTGTGCAGATTCGAGTCTATGGTCAATTAGTAATAAGACTTATGTAAGACGTTTTTGTTCGGTAACGAACTTCCGAGTATCTCACGATTCATCATCCGACTTTTGGTACTCGTACGTCAATACTATTACGAGATATACAGTTGAAATTTTAACCACTTTCCAAAATGTTTGTAGGCGTTCAGTATCGTATTAAGAGCCCATTTATGAAGTAAAAAATGTAAATCAAGTTTTCACCCGAAAATATTTTTTGCAATATTGTTTTCAATTTTTACGGTCCCAGGCCTGTTAAGGTATGAAGGGAAAATCAAAAACTTATGATTAGTACCTATCGTAATGAATGAATGAGAATGCATCGCGTAAAAAAAAAGTTGCTAGGCCGTATCAAAAATTTAAGAGTTTTGGCGGACATTTTCAAAGTGCTTTATCTCGACATTTTTGTACTGGGCTATACCAAACGAAAAAATACGTCATTTGTTTTTTGTCTCGTAGATTGCTATATTCAAAATTTGGAAAGTGGTTAAAATTTCATCCTGTATGTGGTTCAGTTGTCACCGCCGCTGAAAATGTGGTTTAGCTGTGACCAACTATTTTTGTTAATTTGTTCTGCCAGAACTTAATATGTTTATCAGAGACTAGTGGATATTGGTCTGTAGGCACCACTGGTAAATAAGTATTCTAGATAGTTTATATTACACTTTCCTTGCCTATTCTTTCCCGTCAATCTTTGTAACTGATAAATATTTAAAGAAATACTGTAAACTTTTAGTTCCACAAACGTGAAATCGTGAATAAATATAGTAAAATACATAAGAAATATACATAGTCATTCAGTTAAGTTTGTAGACATAATACTCAGGAGTTACCTAGATTGACTTATCATACACTTTTCTACATCACCATCGAACACATACTATAACGACTTACAAAATACTTTCGCCTTTTACACGTAAGTATTTTATGCAATGCAAAAGCGCGATGACAATGTTGGCAATTCCGTTGTACCTGTAATTTGTCATACATTTTAACCATAGATATAAAATAGAAAACAAAAAAAAATTCCCCACTAAATGAATAACCCACTGAACGCTTGGGTGCTATTTCAACTTTGAGTCATGTGTGTAAGGATGAATTTGCATTTTACAGACAACGGCAGGTCAACCTACCTAAAAAGTTAAAGGTCATTGAATTTATTTTCAATTTTAAGTCCAACGATATGCCAAAACCGAAGATAGATAGATTATTGGGACCGGCCGTCAAAAGATGACCTACAAACCAATGTTTTACCTATCTAAAGCTTCTTTTAGTTTTTAATGGCGATAAACTTGTGTAAGTTAAACAGTATCAAGTGTGTTGCTTTTACACGGAAAACATAATAGCATCTTACAGGATCTAATGTTTGTAAAAACACCGCGTTGGGTCGCCTTCTTACTACTAGCTTAGAATTGTACGACCATATGAATTGTTACAATGTAAAATACAAATCTTTGACGACTGTTAGGTGTCACGTTTCATACACTTAGCAGCGTATTGAATAAAGTTGCGAGATACAAACACCGGTACAACCAAATCGCCACCATTTTCTTTTTGCGTTTTCCAAAGGCGTTCTAGCATTTAAAGCCTCCTAATTCTACGTAAAATTATTAAAAAATGAGGGTATCTTTGCTCAATACAGATAACAGAGAATAGACATAACAGAGAAAAAACACATAGTGTACTTCAGAAAGTGGATCGCCGTGTTACAACTAAGGATTCAGGGGAAATCTTCAAATATGCGTAGTTACGCTAATGAACAGACAACAGTGCATCATGTGTTGTTAAACAGAGACAACTTAACGTGGTTGACATAAGTGCTAGTTTGCAAAAAGATTTTATCTAGCTTGATGAGCAGGCCACTGTACTCAAAATAAAAATAATCTTAAGTTGATTTCTAAATAAAAATCAATAATAATTTTAAAATAAATTACATTATGTGGCGGATAATCTATTGACTGTAATAAATTCAGCCATTTTGTATTGAAAGTAACAGATATTTCTACACTATATTGTTTTAGTTCTATAACGATCATATTCGAAGATTAAAGTATCATGAGACGGTAGATAAAAAGTAATTGCACAGATTAAAATTAAATGACAATGTGTATATATTGTTAAAAAAATGACTAGCAAATAGCAGTTAGACCTTAACTTCTAACGATTCGATGACGTATCCCTCAAACCATAGAGTATGAAAAGTAATGTTAAATGTTTAACATAATGTGCAGAGATTCACTTAAACTAAAATAAAATTGTGACATAAATAAGCCCTTACATACATTGCAAATTACTAAAACTAGTTAAAATTCTGCTTTGATATACTTAAATATTTTTACAATAAAAATACTTGTCCGGCAAGTTATTTATAAATATTATTTTAAGCGACAGTTAATTTCAAATCAGTCCCAATTAAAAACGGCAATAGGAATAAGAATCCAGTTATTTCAACCGATTGAAGTATAATAAAATTGAACACTGGTGAATCAATGGGGACTACCGTTTCTTTGCTCACCAGTTGGCGCCATTGTAGACTGAGGTCCGGAGGTATAGCTGTCAAAGGCCATTGGCGCCGAAACAAAGTGTTATATCTTGAATCTAATTAAGGTTATATTGTTTATAAATAACTATCTTAATATCAACAAACTAACTTCTGAAATAGTTGCTTTTGAGGCCGCCTATTTTTGCGCTTTTTCTTAATTCCGCTTTTAAAGCGTTCACATTAATCGCCAAATAATCCATATTTGCGATATTTTACGAAGGAGATCACTTTCCAGCAGGTAAATTAAAGAAATTATAATTTATGAAACAAATTCCGCTAAAACCAGTACAAAGTGAATGATATTGGACCTCACGCGACACTAGCGCCTCTAGTGGCAAATTCACTAGCGATAGCCCCCATTGAGTGATTAATATACACAATTTCTTTATTTATGCTAACAATACACTTACTATAATAATGCACCACACTTCTAGCGAATACAATTTATGTCAAATACTGCTCCAATTAGCCGCCTCTTAAGGTAGGTTATAGATAGATACAACAGGTACACACAAAGATGTGAATTCATGTTTTAAAATGTAAACAATATGTTTAGTTTTAGCTACTGTATTGAATATATATAAATTAATAGGGTAAGTAAATTAAGAAGTTTAAAAAGGTGTGTCCAGACGGTAAGAACAAACAATACCTATGAAGGAATAGAATATTGTTTCCAACAGTAATGTATTTATTCGAATTAATAAATTAATTAAGTATTTAGATGAAAGTATCAACTTCAGCCTGAGTCCTGGCACGAGCATTTCTACTTGTGTCACGTTTGCTATCAAATCACTATAGTTTAATATGGGCTTAATAATTTAAGTCATTTCGCAATGAGTTTTTTCTTCATCATTGAGACAACGTGCTTAAATATGGTCAATCAAATAGTAATGTGACTCCAATATAATAGAACCCTGCAAGAGAGTTTTGTGAACTTAATACGGTTAGCTGAAACGAAACATACAAATTGTTTAATAGCAAAATGGCAGTGGTTTAGTGCGTTCGGTAATGGACATGTGAATACTGCTATCTAAAAACCTTACATAGAGTCATTTGACTTCATAACACATGAAAAAAATACAACCGACTTCTGCTATCAATTTTACTCGAGTAAAACTAATGAATCAAATTTAATAACAACACAATACAATAAGTGATCAGTGTGAATATTATAGAAAATTTCAAACAACAACCACATTTTTGTTATTTTATATTTAACAATAAATATAACTTTGTCAACCCGTTAACCTTTAATTGGGCGCGTGGGATGCTATACTCCCCAAACTTATACCTACATCTTTGCTTTAAAATAATTAAGATATGGCGCTGGTTTTCTAAGCAGGCTGGTTTTCTTTCTTTCTTTCTTTTCTTTATAAACTTGTGTGATGTTTATAATTCAGTCGCAAAAGGCGCTAGGTCTAGAATAATTTGGCTTTGAGAGTTTTTTTGACGTTTTAAATCCAGGTAAGTAAATAATTGATAATTTTATTATTTATACTTTGAAACATGTAATACGTTGAATTTATGAAACACAAACAACAAACAAGTGCTGAATGCTTTAAGTGCCATAAAGAATATAATTGTACTTAATCTGTTAAAATATAAACTTATAAATCAAGCAATTCATAAAAAGTTTTCTATTTTCTTTCACAAATAATAAAATTACCAAAAACGGACCAGTATATAGTTAATTCATACAAGTCCACAAACTAATTCTAGTAATTCAAATGTTCACATTAACAAAAATATAATTTTAAATAAGTATAGTATTTAGTTATATTATTTTCATTACCTTACGTATCGTAGGGACCTACACTACATAAGCCGCGTGACTAATTGTGCTACTTTTTAGGCGCGCCCAACTAAGGATTAAACCATTAAATTCATAAACTGTATGATATACAGTTGTATAATATACAGTTGTATAACATACAGTTGTATAATATACTTATGTAGGTCAACTTTATTCCACGAATTAGTTGACTAGGGGATCATGACCCACCGTTCTGTCTGTATCCGTCATCAAAACCGACATTGACGTATATTTTTTTAATGTTTCTTACCATTTCAGTAAATAGTTCGAAAATAAATTCACTAATCATAAAATTCAGTAGACTTTAGTGTTAATACTGTGAGTAGAGAGCATAAAACTTAAATACTGTGCAAATGTGGGTTTACAAAAAATAAACTGTTCTAAACAGATAAATAACTTACAACTATGTTGAGATGAGTCTTATAACGTAGTCATTAAATATACTAATACAACACTTGCTTAGCTCAGGCAGCACGCACAATACACTGAAGGCAGGCTCATATCATTTTTTCAGTAAAAGCAGCTCCATAACGGAGAACAAGTTGAATTGTTTTTACCACCCACATAAAAAAACATAAAGTTAGGGTATTCGTAATGTATAGGTATTGTTTTTTATATAAAAATATGTTTGACAAGATAAATTACATTCGAAAGAATATCAATACTCAATTATTTATTGCTTCCATAATGTAACACAATAATGAATAACATAATGGGCCCTATATAGGGCACGGCAATTTGGAGAGGGGAGGATCATTTTCATGAATTTAGCTATTATTCATATTTTATTGTTATTATTATTGTATTATAAATTATCATTTAAATATTCGCTTATTGTATAATAGTTTTTTGATATCTGTCTTTTAAGGAGAAAAATGTTAAATTAAATCTATTAATCTTTGGAATATTTGATTCAGTGCATCATTATAGGATATTTTAGTACAGTAAAACACAGAAAGATGCTCAATTTGGTCGCTTATAAATAAAAACGTACGTAAATACTTTTCGTTGATCAAAAAGTATTGTGTACGAGAATCCTTGTCTTTGGCATTATAAATGTGTCATCCTTTCCCTTATTTGTGACGGAATGTTTTAAATTGTGACTATGCGAAACAATCGCTGACAGCTTAAAATGCTGAGCGTCCAAAAATAATGCTGTTTCCTTTTAAATTTGTCTATGTCAAGATTCCACCGCGAGCTTTACAGTTTTGCCAAAGAACTATACGCTTCAACAACTCAACATTAAAAGTAATTTTAAATTTATAAATCATCCTATTTTATAAGTAGATTCAATATTCTAGCCTTGCATTCGTCAGATGATAATATATGGTATTTGGGATAACTTTAGTTCCCAATTGGGCATGTTATGCGAAAGGGCAAGATTTCATGTTACTTGGCAATAGTCATAATTGGCAAGAAAACAAAATTGTTCCATTGTTAACGACCAATATTTTATTATTTAGGCACACAGGCACAATATTAATTTAAGACAACGGCAAGAAGCGACTGTTAGTCTCGCGTATAATTATTAATTTCAATTAGATATTTAATAACAGTTCTAATTTCAAATTAATTGTCTTTTATTTCAACTGTCTTTTAAAAGCACTGCCTTTTCTAATCAACCCACTTCCTTAACATACCACTATCCACAATACACAAGCCTAAGCTTTGCTACAGCACATTCTGAACCCTAACATAATACAATAACGTCGATTTCGCAATGCCTTATTCTAAACCTAAACTTTGCTTTAACATACAAGAGATGGGACATCGATGTTTTTTAGAATTGTTAAACGAGTCATTATTTGGAGATAGTATTAGTTTATAGTGTTGTATAGAAACACGGAAAGTCATTGTAATTAAAATAAAAAAGATTCACTTCAAACGCACCTTGACTTGTCATATTTAAGGCTAACATAACCCGACTAGCATTACTGTAAAATGTTTGATGTAACATTTTAACAGAGTCAATAAAACATCTTTGTGAACGATAAAACAAAGTTTGGGAATAATGTTCTCATTGCTCATATCCAATACCTTAAGCTTCGCTTCAGTAATCTGAGCTCTAGATGGATACAACAAGGTCGACTTCGGTTTGACATCATTCGACGATCACTTCCTGCTCGCGTTGGCCGGGGCTGTCAATTTTCTCTTCTATGATGGACTCTGTGCGTTCTATTTCTAGAGTTTCTATCTCGTTTGGCTTTTCGCTAAAATGTGAAGTGTTAAAATCATCAAATAATTGCATTTGAATGGATACATTTGTAAAAAAAATATACACGGTGCATTTTCAATTACCTATAAAACGAAGCCTACGTTGTGTAACCATTATGTATAACATCTTGGTAGTGTTATTTTAATTTTTTTATCAACTTTTTTAAAAAAAAAATATTTAATATAGTTTCTGCTATTTATTTTGAAACACGATGTGACGCGCACGGATGTAGCTGTATAAGGTTCATTCATCCGAGACCCCGCCGCAGCAAAATAATACGTCTGTACACGTCACAGCGTGTTACAAAATTTAAAGTCTGAATCAATATTTAATATTTAAAAAAAAACTTGATAAATTAAATAACCCTACCATGATGTAATACATTATGGGATTATGGTCTCCTAACGTGGGCTTCGCTTTCCAGGTGGTCGAAAATGCACCGTGTATATTTGCACGACAGCGATTTTGTACGAGATAACAATCACTAGATTCCAAATGTTTAGAAACTATACAAGATCAAAAGTTGAAGATCTTTAGTATTTCATACAAAATGGTGTTGTAATATGGCGTCATATTCTTCTCTAGCTAATTGAGAACAAAAAAGTTTGTGATTCTAAATCAAATTAGGTTATTCTATCATTGACATGTTGATATCAATTTCGTGTGTAATTTCGACCATATTAACAGTAGGTACATAAAAATACAATTCAAAGTATGGGTTAAATCACAACTTAGCTAAAGCATTACTGAACTTCCATAATATACTGTGTGCTTTTATTGCTTATTTAAACAATGTTATACGATACTAAACAAAACTTTCGTAATACAGATATAGAATAAAGGGGAAATTTGATTATTTTTGTATAAAATAATCAACGGTCTTATTGATTGTGCTCATCTTCTGGCACAGATAAATTACAATGTTCCCTACAAGTTGGCTCGGTTGTCCAGGTATTTGCCGTATAAGGCAAATGGTTTTAGGACTAAGCTAGGCCATTTCTCCACCTTGAACAGGATTCAGTCGCAGTTCAGTAAATTGTCACGTCTAAGCAGCATCGATATTGATTGATATGTCATACTCATTACGTAAATTTAAATCTGTCTTACCTAAATTGTTTGATCTTAAAAAGTAAAATAACGTTATTCGTTCAGAGCATCTTTTGAAAGTTGAATGTATACATTTTTTATTCTGTCAGTTTACTTACACTTTGTTTCCAACTTTTATTTTCTATGCATGTCGTGATAGCCTTTAATTAAGGCAGCACTGTAAATTTTGTTGATAGAAATATATCTTATGTAAATGTAAAGTGTATGCTTTGTTGGCTGTCCTTATAATAAATAAATAAATATTTTTTTTCAAATCAGAATTAACGTAAGTTAGTTTCGTCAACGTATCTTATTTAATTCAATTCAATTGTTTGTTTGGTTTAAATAGGTTAGATATAACATTTAATTTAAGCCTTCACGTTGAAATCCTTTAGGGTATAGAAAAATAAATCGTCAACTTTAAGGCATATACAGCAAGTAATAGAAAGAGATCGCAACTCACGTATCCTGCTCTAATGGTACCGGGTCAGTGTGCGCAGGCGCAGCGGGAGCTAACGGCAGCGACTGCGGTCGCTTCAGCCAACTCACACGTTCTTCCTAAGGGACCAAACAAGTTTAACATTTAGGATATATGATAAAAAATGTGGACATGATTTACACATATTACGCCTATAATACACGAGTTGGAATAATCTGACATCAGATCATTATTTGTCGAAGAATTGCGATGCAGGCGAGGCACATAGTAAGAAGAACCGATGGCCGTCGGAAAGGTTCTGGAATGGCAAATGCGCACCGGACGGCGATCTGTGGGTAGGCCTCCCACCAGGTGGACCGATGATCTGGTAAAAGTCGCGGAAAGCCCTTTGGATGCGGGTAGCGCGGGACCGGTCGTTGTGGAGATCCTTGGGGGAGGCCTATGTCCAGCAGTGGGCGTCAATTGGCCGAGATGATGATGATGAGATCATTATTGTAGGATAAGACAGACCTGCAGCAATGACTCACTCTGCACATTATACACGTGTGTCGCGTCACACTATACTTAACTACACACTTTACACACACTCAATAGGGATGTTGACTTAAGTTGCTAGCTAATTCATGTAACGTTATGTTCTATACATTAAAGACAGTTTTTAAAAACCTATAATAACATTTATAGAATACTAGCTGTTGCCCGCGACTTCGTCTGCGTCAATTTCTGTTATCGCGATTATTTTTGCAACATTTTTCACTGATGCTTCGTTCGTATTGGTCGCAGCATGATGTTATATAGCTTAAAGCTTTCCTCGATAAATAGACTATCCAACACAAAAATATTTTTTCAATTCGAACCAGTACTTCCGGAGATTAGCGCGTTCAAACAAACAAACAAAATTTTGCAGACCGCGAGATTATTATCGATCTGTGAAGTTGTCTTAGTGACGTGACGTTTGAAGTGCACTGGCAGGGATTT
This sequence comes from Anania crocealis, assembly GCA_949315895.1. Classification (NCBI taxonomy): domain Eukaryota; kingdom Metazoa; phylum Arthropoda; class Insecta; order Lepidoptera; family Crambidae; genus Anania; species Anania crocealis. The sequence continues at coordinate 16,627,103 of OX438867.1, read as the reverse complement.
TAAAAACTAATTTTAATTACCTTATTGTATTAAAAATTGACGTATTTTTCCAAGAAATTATTATTTTTATGTTTAAATCTATCTCTGAAAAAAAAATCAATTCCAAAAGTTTGTCAACATCCCTATTGCAGACCTCACACACAAGCCCCTGCACATTGCTTGCAGCACAGATGGTCTTAAGCGTTCTCTACAACGAGACATATTCGTGTGCAGATTCGTTCATCTGTCCATGTTTAGAAGGGGTGATTTGCTCGTCTGTGGTATTAAACGTCTGCAGATGGGTCTGGCATTGATCCGTTTGTTGTCAGTTATTGTGGCACCGATTCGCGCCAGCACTCGACAAGAGGGAGCGATCACAGACATTGATAGGATTAGATGCCACAAATGCACTCATTTCTATAAAACCCGCGCGTGCCGAAATTTGCGTTCACTGTTTGTTCAATGAACAGTTAAAACACCTTTAAAACTAAATGCAGCAATGAATTTAAACATGTAGTATGCACACAGGTACATGTATTTACTCATAGTAATAGACACAAATAAGATAAAATAATTGTTTTTTTAAATAAAATACGCACATTTCAATAACAAGCGCGGTCAAAAGTAGAACATGTTCAACCTTTTTTTGACACGCGCAGTACGTACACTTAGGGCATCGAGCCTATCAATGTCTGTGGGAGCGATATGTTCACAAGTCTGACGACGCATCAGTGTGCATTGGGAATTCTTCTCAATTTTTTCAATAACTTTACTGCGTTTGACACTCTCGGTACTAAAAAGAAATTGCTGCGGCAGCTATGGTCTCAATATTAGTGTTGCGTCTGTCGAGAACAAACAAATGAAGTCTGATCGACATGCAGATGTGTGGACGGCTCGTGGTGATCGATCTGCACACTGCACTCACCAGGATCTGAAGATTGAATGTAGCCCGCAAGCAGTCTGCCCCTTTAAACACACACACACACACACACACACGCACCTGCGGCGATCGCACGCAGCTCACGTCGGTCTGCGTGGCGGCGGGGCGGCCGGCACACACACACACACACACACACACACACACACTCACACAC